>CM053587.1:71059706-71090801 GCA_028646515.1 Pseudochirops corinnae
ACTGGAGGAAAATTAGGAATAACCCATGAGCATGGAGAAGCAGAAGTGGGGGGAAAGGATGAGAACTCTGAAAATGTTGCTCCTTATTGTGTTTCCAATTTCCAATTACAGTTTCAGCCTTTGAGATTATGTGAATGCAGATAGCCCTGAAGAAGGAGACCATGGGAGTTCTTTAACTGATTCCAGCTTTTCCCCTTAAGCTTGTCAAAGTAAAAAAAAAAAAAACGAAAACAAAAAACTTGATATGCTGTGCTTTGGGCACATGCCTGCCAGAAACAATTTTATTAATTGCTATTATTCTTGTCTAAGCATCTCCACTTGTAGAGAAATATTAGAAGTGGTCAAGCCCCTAGAGCCCTTTGCATATCTCTTTAATACAAGTCATTTTGAAGTCACAATTCGTAAAATTCTTGAGCAAGGAATTTTTCACAGTGAGAATGGAAAGAGAACCCAGGGTTTAGGTAACAGTTCAATGAACGGTTTGCTTCATCAAACAAAACAATAGTCGAACCTTTTGAGGATCATTTTCTTGAAACCATTCAATTCTTCTTTGACCACTGCCTTCAAGGATTCTCCTTTCTAGCTGGTCAAAGGTGAATTCAAAAGATACCTCCATTAACTGCCATTAACTGAGGTAATCAAAGACTTTTGCCTTCTGTCAGTCTAATTACCTCTTATCCTTTCAGGGAATGGAAAGGAAAAGGTATAGTTCTTTGGCAGATTAATCAAAGACTCTTGCCCTGGTTAGGTCACACCCTAATTACTTCAAGGAGGAGTCAGTCCTTCTAAGGTTGATGGAGGAGAGAAGAACTTTGTTTTAGAATTGACTGTTAAAGAAAGGCTGATAATTTCTCATCCATAATCCAAAGACTTTAGACTAGGATAATTTTAATACTTCTAAAAGTGAAAGCAAGGGGGATTGGGGTGTCTGCTTCCACCAGCTCTAGAGGTAAACTGATAAAAATTTAGCACAGCCATAATAGCTATACGTAATCCCAACACAGAAATGAACTGGGCCAGTCATGAATTTCTCAATTCATGTAAGCAATGACAGCTGGATCACCAGAGTGTTGCACTAGTATACACGGAGCATGAGAAGAATGTAAGCAATGTGGTGCAGCATAGAGTGTGGTGGATTTGGAGTTGGTTGACCCGCTTTCAAACCCAGCTCTGCCACTACAGCCTGTGGGACCTTAGATCAATCACTTATTTTTAAAAAAAGTTTAGTTCCAGATTTTCTCTCTCCCTCGAACCCTTCTCCCACCCATTGAGAAGGCAAGCAATATTATACCCATTATACCTATGCCTTCATTGTCCTAATCTGTAAAATCAAAGGGTTGGATGAGAAGGCTGCTGCTAACACCCCTTCTAGTTCTAAGTCTGTGGTCCATCCGCTCAGGATGCCTTCAGTCTCCTTCTTGCACTAAGATCAATGCTAGGATGATGTTGCTGCTGTTTTACACAACCTACCTAGACTTTTACTGGCTATTCTCTGACTAACCTAGAATTGTGATTCTCCCAAGATGTCTTTGTTCCAGGATTTAGTTTGTGAATTTTGGCACAAAAAAAAGAAATGGGCTTTGCCATCAGTTGAGAAATGGTTGAATAGGTTGTGGTATATAATTGTGATGGAATAGTATTGTACTATAAGAAACAACAAGGTGGACGGTTTCAGAAAAACCTGGGAAGACCTTGGTGAGCTGATGGAAAGTGAAGTGAGCAGAATCAGGAGAACACTGTACACAGTAACCCCAATACTATCCGATTATCAACCGCAAAAGACTTAGCTATTCTGATCAATGAAGAAAAATACTATCCAATGATGAACTGAGTACAACTCAAAGCATATTGTTTTGTTTTTTGTTTTCTTTTTGGAGTGGGGAAGGCAGGGCAATTGGGGTTAAGTGACTTCCCCAAGGTCACATAGCTAGTCAGTGTTAGGTGTCTGAGGCTGGATTTGAACTCAGGTCCTCCTGACTCCAGGGCCAGTGCTCTATTCACTGTGCCACCTGGCCACCCCGAGCATATTGTTTTTTACTTTATTTTGTTGCTTTCTTTTTCAACATGGCTAATATACAAATATATTTTGCACGATGTTACACGTATAATGGGTATAATATTGCTTGCCTTCTCAATGAGTGGGAGAAGGGTTCGAGGGAGAGAGAAAATCTGGAACTAAACTTTTTTAAAAAATATTTTAAAATAAATAATTTTAAAAATGTGGACTTTCACAACAGGGAATAGCTTGAGGTCTTTGAAGCTGCTGAACAGTTTCCCATATACTATTCTACTAGGTTTCCTTCTAATCTATTCTGGGCCCAATTGTGCCTATCTATCCTAAAAGTAGTCTGAGAGGCAGCATAGGGTAGTATAGAGAGAACAGGCCTGGGAGTCATGAAGACTTAGGTTCAAGTCTTGCTTCTGTCATATACAGGCTGGTGACCCTGGACAGGGAGACCTCATGTAACTTCTCAGTGCTCTGGGCACCTCTAGTTGCAGAGATAGTAGATAAAGCAAGCTACTCATCAGAAACTCACTCTGCCAATGAAGTCACAGGAGTGCTTTAAAAAATTTTTAAAGTAGGGTAGTCTCTGGCCTCTAAGTGGTACCATAGTGCGTAGAGTGCTGGGCCTGGAGTCAAATAGACTCATCTTCCTGAGTTCAAATCTGGTCTCAGATACTAGTTGTGTGACCCTGGGCGAGTCACTTAACCCTGTTTGCCTCAGTTTCCTCATGCATAAAATGAGCTGGAGAAGGAAATGGCAAACCATTTCAGGTTCTTTGCCAAGGAATCCCCAAATAGGATCACGGAGAGTCAAACACAATTGATAAATGACTTAACAGCAAACACAAAGTCTCTGATCACACACAACCTGTTAACCTTAGTCCATTTTCTAACCCTTTGACTCTTAAAACCACCTTGATTTGATCTTTTGCAAGCAAGAGAATCAGGCTCGTTATGCTTGTGTATATATAACACAACAATAGGTCAGAGCGTAATAGACCAATATTTTTAAGGGTTTCAGCTAGTAGATTGGATTAAGTGCATGACTGACCTGGTTAATTTTGCAGGCATAGCTAGCTCCTTAGGAATGGCCCCAAAGAGAAAACAGAAAGACAGGAAATTCAGTATCTCCGTATTAACACTATTGAAACCTAGTCTTACAGCTAGAAAGTTTTGTGAGGTTATCTAATGTTCTAGTTCATTCTCCTGCCTTCAGGCAGAACCACACTGAAAATGGCCAAGATAAAAATCTCCCTTTAAAAATTTCCTAAGATTTCAAAATGTTACTCAGGAACACATTCTAGTCTTTAAGGAGCTTCATTCTCCATTTCTTCCTTATATCTTAATGAATCCCTCATTCTGTAGGAAAAAGATATTTTCTTGAACTTTTTCTTCTGCAAAAATTGAGGACAGGTGTGCCTCCTAAACCATTCAATCACTCAGTCATAAATACGTATTAAGTGCCTAGGATGTGGTAGGCATTGTGCTAAATGCTAGTGATAGACAAGAAGGCAAAAGACAGTCCAGGCTTCGAGAAGCTTGCTATCTAATGGAGGGAGGGGAAGGAAAACCAGCAAACAAAGATGTATAAGCTATTGTTGTTCATGTAGACTCTCATTCACAGTCAGACTCTTTGTAACCCTGTGGGCCATAGAATGCAAATACTGTCCACAGGGTTTTCTTGGAGTAGTCTCTGCCATTTCCTTCTCCAGTGTATTAAGAAAAACAGAGCCTAAGTGACTTGACCAGGGTCACACAGCTAGTAAGTGTCTGAGGCTAAATTTGACCTTACGTCTTCCTTATTCCAGGCTCAGAGCTTTATATACTGAGCCATCTAGTTGCCTCATGGATGAGTGGTTTACAGTATAAATAGGAAATAGTTAAGAAGGAAGGCACTAAAATTAAGAGGGGTTAGGACAGGCTTCCTGTATAAGATAGGATTTTATTTGAGACTAAAAAGCAGCCAGAGATATTGGTAGTCAGAGTGGAGGGGGGAGAGTGATTCAGGCATGGGGGACAACTAGAGAAAAATGGCCAGAGCAGAGAGATGGAGTGTCTTGTTCATGGAACAGCCAGGAGGCCAGTGTCACCAGACTGAAGTAAGGTGTAAAGACTAGAAATGTAAAAAAGGGTCAGATTATGAAAGGCTTTGAATGGAAATAAAAAAAGGTTTTTATATTTGATCCTAGAAGAGATAGGGAGCCACTGGAGTTTCTTGAGTAGGGGCTGACATGCTCAGACCTGTGTTTTAGGAAAATCACTTTAGTGGCTGAAGGGAGGATGGACTAAAAGGGGAGAGACTTGAAGCAGGAAGACCCCCAGCAGGTGATTGCAATAGTCCAGGCATGATGAGGGTCTGCACTAGAAGGGCGTAGTGTCAGAGCAGAGAAGGGGGCATATTGGAGAGATGCTGCAGTGGTGAAATCAACAGGCCTTGGGAGCAGACTGGATATGAGGAGTGTGAGAGGTAGTAAGTAGTTGAAGAAATCCTGGGAATACAGAATTAGGTCACTATAGATGTTCATTCCCTGGATGTCAAATAGTTTCAAATCAAAGCAAATCCTCTATTCATCAAAAGGAAAGAAATAATACAGACACACGTGCATATACATAAATGTATGAGGACTGGACCTGTGATTTCACTAGACTATGGAGCTTACAGTTAATGACTTCCTCTATCAATGCAACTCAGAACTTTCTCTGCAGATTTTGATCTTGAAGGGTTGCCTAGCCCAGAGGTGTCAAACTCCTGCCTACCGCTGCATGCTTTGGTCTAAGTCCCTAGTGCTGGCTTGTTTTTGTTGTTCAGTCACGTCCAACTCTTCATGACTCCTTTTGGGGTTTTCTTGGCAAAGATACTGGAATGATTTGCCATTTCATTCTCCTGCTCATTTTACAGATGAGGAAACTGAGGCAAACCAGTTAAGTGACTTGCCCAGGGTCACACAGCTAGTTAGTGTCTGAGGCCAGATCTGAACTCAGTACTCCAGGCCTAGTGCTCTATCCACTGAGCCATTTAGCATGCCCCAGTGTTGGTTAGAACCCACTTAAAATATAACTTGGAAATGTTTTCCAAAACAAGGTAAAATACAATACATTGTAGATAGTGTCATATTCTATGAGTCACACAGCCAGTTTGTGTCAGAGAAGAGGCTTGAACAGCTCTTCCCAGCTCAATCTGACATATGCTTCTCTGTATGTATGTAAACAGAAATGCATGAAGTTTAAAAAACTAAATTAATTGGAGATGAAAAAAATTTAGTATTCTGGAAAATTTGTTTATTCTCCAGCTGTATTTCTCTTTCTGCTTCAGTCCCGTGGGCAGAGCATGAGAGACGGCCAGAGTACATTGCTAGAGAAGTAGACAGCTAATGGGCTCTTCCCTTCAGCTAGGTTGGACAACCTAAAAGGAGTGAAAAGATTTCTTGTGGCTGAGAAGTTCTGGCTGCCCAGAAAGGTGTCAAACTATCGCAAAGTTCCAGATCTTTCCTTGTATTAAGAGCATGTCAAAATCTGCCTTTAACCTCACCCATGTGCTCCAGTCAAGTTCACCCATTCGTTTCTGCCATCCCTAAACAGGACATACGCTGGTGCTGCATCCCGACCAGTGATTTACTAGCTGGGGCAGGTTTGCTAGATTTATGTACAGCTGAGCCCGATGGCTGCAGACTGCCTATCTGGGTTCCTGGGCTAGATATACATGAGAACTAATGAGGATTCAAACAAAGAGAAGAGAAAATTTCCCAGAAGAGGACCTTGGGAAAAACCCACAGTTTGAGGGGTAGAATATAAATGGTGAGCCAGCAAAAGAAAAAAAGGAGCTGTTACACCGATAGGAGAGAGAGATACATCATGAACAGCCAAGAGAAGTTTACCAAGGAAGAACAGGTGCTCAGTAGTGTCAAATGCAAGAGACAGATGAGGAAAAATGAGAACTAAGAAACGATTTGAGGGGAAGTTAGGTAGTGCAATGAATAGAGCACTGGCCCTGGAGTCAGGAGGACCTGAGTTCAAATCCGACCTCAGACACTCAACACTTACTAGGGGTATGACCTTGGGCAAGTCACTTAACCCCAAATGCCCTGCCTTCCCCCCTCCAAAAAAGCAAAAAAAAAAAAAAGAATGAAAGAAAGAAAAGAAACTATTTGGCAGTTAACGGATCAGGGTAACTTCAGAGAGAACAATCTCACTTGGCTGATGAAGTCAGAAGCCAAATTGCAAAGGGCTGAGAAGAGTGAAAGTGAAGGCAATTGGTGTTGACTTTTACTTGGAGTTTTGCTAAGAAAGGAAGGAGGTCTAGGACAGTTGTTTGAGGGGATGGTGAAGTCTAGTGAAGGTTTTTTTTTAAGGATGGAGGAGATGGGTATAGTTGAAGGCAATATTGAAGGATCCAGGAGACAGAGAAAGGTTAAAGATGGGGTGGGGGTGATTATTGAGGTTGTAATCCGCTGAAAAAGACAGAAGGGGATGGAATGAAAGGCATATAGAGAGATAGAAAAAGGATCAGAAGCTGACAGGAAGAATGTCCCTATTGCTGACCTTATGATAAAGATTCCCTGACATTTTTTGTTTTTTATGTGCTCAGGATAGAGTGCCAGGCCTGGAATCAGGAAGATTCATCTCTCTGAGTTCAAATCTGGCCTCAGACACTTATTAGCTGTGTGACCCAGACAAATCACTTAACCCTGTTTGCCTCTGTTTCCTCATCTATAAAATGAGCTGGAGAAGGAAATGGCAAACCACTTCAGTATCTTTGCCTAGTAAATCCTAAATGGGGTCACAAAGAGTCAGACACAACTTAAAAGGACTGAACAATAACAATGCAGCACAGTCTGACACAAAAGATTTCCCCAGGGATACACATAAGACATGAAAATACTAAGATACCAGGAAGTTACCCAGAAATGATAGACCTCTTTGCACCTACTTAGAAAAAGTAAGACCCGGTCAAGAAGAGGTCTCACCTGGCTCTTTTTTTCTGCCTCTGAATCAACAACCTACCAGGAAGCCTGAGCCCATGTGGGCATGTTGCCATCTGCTCTTCCGAAAAGCTCAGACCTTGCCTCCAACCCTGAATTTCACTTCTTGTTCTTTCTCCGGAAAGAGTAATCAAATAAAGACTGTCAATTTCGCTGAAAAGAACGTGACTGTAGACTGCCCTCTAGTGCCACCTACAGTCTGTGACTTCCCAGACCACTAGCACAGCACTTGGTACACAACAAACAGAAATGATTTTTTCCTTCCTTCCTTCCTTCCTTCCTTCCTTCCTTCCTTCCTTCCTTCCTTTGTTCCTTCCTTCTTTCCTTCTTTCCTTCCTTCCTTCCTTCTTTCCTTCCTTCCTTCCTTCCTTCCTTCCTTCCTTCCTTCCTTCCTTCCTTCCTTCCTAGAAAACTCATTCTGCAATAGTCCAGTCTATAAACACTAGTTTCTAGCTTTCCATCTACCTTTTATTTGTTGCTTTTGAAGGATCTCAGAGTAGAGACTTTTTTTTTCATTGATGCCTTTTGTTTTTTACCTTAGTTATTTCTGAAGATTATCCCTCCTTACCCATCACATGACATTGTAACAAAGAAAAATAGATGAGCAAAACCAACTGAATCTGACAGCTATGCAATTCCCCCATTTCTCCTGTGACAAAAACATGTTTCAACTCCAGAGAACTCGTGATGAAACCTACTACTCACCTCCTGGCAGAGAGGGGATAGACTTGGGGTGCTGAACAAGCCTTTTTTTTTGTTTTGTTTGATTAGGAATATCTGTTACAAGGATTTTGTCATTCAGCAAGCAAATAAGCCCTTATTGAGTGCCTTCTATATAGTGCTAAGATTATGAAGGAATGAAAAAAAAAAATCTAACACCAAACAAATTCAGTTTCTGATCTCAAAGTATCAAGTCTAATGAAGGAGACAAAAAGAAAACAGCATATACATAACATATACAAATATATATAGATATAGATATACACACACACACATGTAGAGCATATGATGTATACCAAATATACAACATGTAACACATACATGTATACACATAGATATTTGTATATATGGTATATATGATAAATTGAAGATTATCAACAAAAGGAAAGCACTGGTATTAAAGGGAATCAGGCTCCTTGTAGAGGGTGAGATTTTAGGTGGAACTTAAAGAAAGTCAGAGATTCCAAGAGATGGAGATGAGGAAGTAGAGAATTCTATGAATATGGGGGGAGGGGAGGGACAACCAGTGAAAATGCAGACTTCAGAGACGGAGTATTAAACATCAGATAGGAAGCCAGTCACTGAATTGAAAAGTACATGGGAGCATGTAATGCCAAGCAAAGGCAACTTCCAAGGTTTGGATTACCAGCATAGCAAACCTCATTTATTCAGTAAAACATTCGCAGAACAGAGAAAATAAAAATACAGGGTAACTCATTCATTTAGCAAGTAAGTTCTCAATTCAGTTGCAAAGTACCAAGGTCCAAGTATTCTACCCCTAGATCAGTAGTCAAAAGTAGCCCACTCCTGGGTAGTACATTCATTTAGTCTCTTTCAAATGGAGAATAGTTTACAATGATAAACAAAGTACATTCATTTAGTTAATCACAGAGCACAAAAAGGCCAAAGGTTTCCTACCCCTGGACACTACTGAATTACAATACCATCCATTAACACCTAGTACTTTCTCAAAGGGGCAGGAGAGCACAAAAGGCCATCTACCCTTAAATTACAACAAGGTTAAGATATCATCTCAGCATTGAAAACTCAAGGAAAAGCCCTTCTTTCATCTTCACTCCAGGCAAGCTCTCAGCAATCTCAGTTCCTGGGGAGACAAGGCTCAACAAAGCCATAGCCAGTGTCCTTATCAAGTCACTCTCTGCCTGTAGAACAGTCCCAGAACCCCTGAAAACATTAGCAAGGCCCTCTTCCAGGATTTCTGTAAACATACCACAAGGAAATCCTCCTTCAGGGTTTCTGAACCAACAGCAAGCTTCCAGGACCTCTGAAACAGCAGCACTGTCCTTCACCAACAGTGAATCTGGCAAAACAAGATCAAAACAGACAAACAAAATACCGGCATCACAGCCATGCCTCCTCAGTTCTTGGCAGCTCTGGGTGGCAGTTCTCAAAAGTCCTGGGCAGCTCCAACTGGCCCTCAGCAGTCTTTCTCTCAGCAACTCAGGCTCCACAATACTGGATATTGCTCTACCAAAAGTCCTTCTGGCCTCTCAGCCTGGGCCTCTCTCCCAATTCATGGCTCCTCCCAGTTCAGCCCTCTCTCTTTATGTCAACAAGTCCATCCCACAAGTGAGATTCACAGGCTCTGGGTTTTAACACTCAACCCAAAAACCAAGCCAACACAGGGACATCTCCAAATTCCATTACCATTATAGAGCATGAGGGCAATAAGGTGTCAGATAACTAGAAAGGCAAAAGGGGAACAGCTGGGGAAGGACTTTGGATGCTAAACAGAGGATTTTCTGTTTAATCCTGGAGGTGATGGGGAGCCACTAGAGTTTATTAAATAGGTGGGAGATGACAAAGTTGGACCCAAGCTTGAGGAAATTAAACTTGACAAATGTGTTGAGGAGGAACTGAAGTTGTGGGGGTGAGGAGTGTGAAAGGGAGATAAAATAGATTTTTTTGTTGATTGAAAATATTAAATTTAAAAAATAAAAGGATGCATTAAATTTTCTCATTTCTTTTCCAGGGATAATAACATAGAATTTGGCTCCATTTTGTTGGCCTTTTCATTTATACTTTAGTTTGCATCATTTCATATATCTTCCCATGAGTCTCTGAATTCCTCATATTCATTACTTCATATGGAAAAACAATGTTCCATTAGATTCACATACACAGTTTGTTCAGCCATTCTCTAGTCAATTGGTTCCCACTTGGTTTCCAGTTCTTGACTACCAAAAAAAGGTGTTTCCCTAAATGCTTTGATATATATAGGCCCATTATTTCTGTCTTTGATCTCCTTAGGCAGGGAATATAAAATGGAATCTCTGGGTATGTACATTTTAGTCACTTTTTTGGGCATAGTGCCAAATTGCTTTCCAGAGAATAATTTGGAACTATGCTCAAAGGGCTATAAAAATGTGCATATCCTTTGATCCAGCAATAGCACTACTAAATCTATATCCCAAAGAGATCATAAAAAGGGAAAAGACCCCCATGTACAGAAATATTTATAACAACTCTCTTTGTGGTGGCCAACAATTGGAAATTGAGGGGATGCACATCAATTGAGTAATGGTTGAACAAGTTGTGGTATATGAATGTAATGGAATACTATTGTGCTATAAGAAATGATGAGCAGGTGGATTTCAGAAAGACCTGGAAAGACTTGTATGAACTGATGCTGAGTAAAGCGAGCAGAACCAGGAGAACATTATACACAGTAACAGCAACATTGTGTGAAGATCAACTTTGATAGACTTAGCTCTTCTCAGAAATACAAATATCTAAAACAATTCCAAAAGACTCATGATGGAACATGCCATTCACATCCAGAGAAAGAACTATGGAGTCTGAATGCAGATCAAAGCACACTATTTTCTCTCTTTTTTTTTTCTTTCTCTTTTGTTTTTTTCCCCTTTTGTTCGGATTCTTCTTTCACAACATGACTAACCCAGAAATTCATTTAACATGATTGTACATGTTTAGCCTATATCAGATTCCTTGCTGTCTTGGGAAAGGGAGAGGAGATGAAGGGAGAAAATTTGGAATTCGAAATCTTATAAAAGTGAATATTGAAAACTAAAAATAAATAAATAGAATTTTAAATGGCTTTCCAGAATAGTTGGGCTAATCTCTCAAACCAATTCTTCTCAATTCACTTAGAGATGTCTTGTGCTTGGCCAAGTTTCCCCTCGCTACTACATTTTAGTTTAAAAGTCTTTTAGCACTTAGTCTAAGGCCTTTGATTAGCTGATTGAGAATTGTTCTCATCTACTTCAGGTATCAATGTTAAATGTGAAAAGGTGGTTTAGACAACATCCTTACATATGTAGGTTTCTATGACCTATAGTTGATATGATATGAGTTCTCCAGAAGGAACCTCAGAATCTGCCTTCAGGAAATTTTGTTTTATCCTCCAATGAGTTTGGGTAAAGCCAAATAAAAAGAGATAGCACTAATCACAAAATTAATCTCAATTCTACGAGAACAAGAGAATTTCTATCTACCATCACTATAGCATCACTAGGCCACTAGATGTCACACTCACTCAAATTAAAGGCCAGTATTTGCTTACCTACAAATCACCAATGTGTTGGTTTGACATTCATTGAATTTTAATAAACTTCCCATATGCACACATACCGTGGTGGTGCTAAGGAAAGGCAATAAGGGCTCTATAAGGAGGCTGGAGGGAGAGTGGGACATCAAACAAAGAGGTGCCCTGGGCATCTTTATGGTTGGCATTGTTTGCTGCCTCTTCACATACCTGAAATGTTCCTCTTCCTCACCTCTGCCTCCCATTTCCCCTGGCTTCCTACAAGTTTCAGCTCAAATCCCATCTTCTTCAGGTTCCTTCCACTATCCTCTAACCCTTCATCCTTGCTACTGCTGGTGCCTTTCATTCTGATATCACTTCCCAGTCATACTGTATATATCTGTACATAGCAGTTTGCATGTGGTCTTCTCTATCCAAAGGTGATCTCCTCGAGGACAGAGAACATGTGATTGCCTTTCTTTGTAACCTCAGAGCTTAGCACAATTCCAGGCACATTGTTTAATAAATGTTTGTTGACTGACTCCTTGGTTGAAGAAACTTCCTCTGCCAATCCAGGTTGGCACCTTCTCTGCAGCATCATCTTGGAAACCTAGAGTACCAAGGGTAACTTGCCCAGAGGTACGCAGTCACACGTATCATAGACAGGACTTAAACTCAGAGCTTCTTGGCTCTGCAGAAAGTTCTTGGACAATTACACCTGCTCTGACGCTCTTTGTATCACTTCTTAGTAAATATTTGTTGAATTGAGTTTATGGAAATTGCTTCCTTGTGTAGTCAAAGCATCTCTGTATGTTAACTTCCTTTTCTTTTTTTCAAGATTTATTATTAATTATACCAAGTACCATACTAAACAATGAAAATAAAAATTCAAATGCAAAAAAAGTCTCTTCCCTCAAGGAGCTTACACTCTTTTTCTTTGCTTTTTGGAGGGTGGAGGGCAGGGCAATTGAGGTTAAGTGACTTGCCCGAGATCTCACGGTTAGTTTTGTGTTAAATGTCTGAGGCCAAATCTGAACTCAGGTCCTCCTGACTGCAGGGTCAGTGCTCTATTCACTGTGCCACCTAGCCGCCCCTAGGAACTTACACTCTTAAAGGAGAAGACAACAGATAATAGAAAGATGAAAAGTAAACGGAGAAAGAAAGGATACTGATATGGAGGTATAATGGAGAATTTGGAGGAGTGTAGCTTGGTAGAAAATGAAGAGATGGCTGACCTATCCACCCTCTATAAATGGAGGTTCTGGGAGAAGTCCTTCTAATCCGAGAAAGGGAAACCAGGGGCAGAGGGTACTGCCTGAAGTGTGAGCTCCAGAACTGAAGTGAGTTTCCAAGATGAAGAGGTTTCTGGGACATGATGGAGAAGTCAGGAGGAGTGCAGTCTGGTGGGAAATGAAGAAGTAAGTGACCTGATACACTGTGGTTTTTACATTAGAGTCCTTCACAGATTACTCTTACTCTGTGAGAAGGTTCTTGTAACAAAGAAAAAAGTAAATAAGCAAAGCTAACAATACAGTGATTTCATCTCAAAGTGCAAGCAAGAATCTGCATCTGGGGGCACCTTCACCTCTTGATTTTTTGAAATTATTTTCTAATGAACAGAAATCTATTTTCTCTCCCTCTCACCCTCCACTCTTAAAAAAAAAGAGAAAAGAAAAGCAAAATTCTTGAAACAAATATATTTAGACATGCAAAATATATTCCCTCATTAGTTGTATACAAAAGTACAGCTCATTCTGCACCCTAAATCTATCACCTCTCCATCTTGAGGTAAATAGTATGTTTCATCATTGGCCCCCTTAAATTATGAATGGTCATTGTGTTGTTCATAGTTCTTCCAGCTTTCAAAATTGTTCATCTTTATGGTATTGTAGTTAATGTATGAACTGTTCTCCTAATGCCACGCGTTTAGTCTTCATGAGTTTATCCAAGTCTTCACAATTATTCATTTTTGTAATATTGATGCTTTAGCATAAATCCTTCTGGTTTTACTCACTTCACTTTTTATCATACAAGTCTTTCCATGTCTTTTTGAAATCATCCATTTTCTCCTTCTTACAAACACAATAATATTCATATATAACAACTTATTCAGCCTTTCCTCACATGATGAATATCCCCTTAGTTCCCAGGGTTTTGCCATCTCAAAAAAAGTTGCTAGTAATATTTTTGTACATATAAGTCCTTTGATCTCTATGGGATATAAGCCTGGTAACAATATAGCTGTGTGAAAGGAAATACCAAGTAAATGGTTGGGTTAATATTAATTGCATTTTAATAAACGTCACATATGCACACATGCTGTGGCAATGTCAAGGAAATGAAGAAAGGGCTCTGTCAGGAGGCTAAAGAATGGGGGTGGGACCCACTAAACAAAGAATATGCAAGTGCCCTGAACATCTTCTTGATTATCATTGTTACTACTGTGTCTTTTTCAGTGGCTGTCTCCTATAACTGAAAACTTCTCCCTCCTTACTTCCTTCTGTCTACTGTTTTTGCTGTTTAATTTAACTCCAGGAAACAAGAATTTTTTTAATAGCATTTGATATTTTTTTTCAATTACATGTAAAGACAATTTTTAACATTTTTTTAAATAAAATTTTGAGTTCCAAATTTTCTCCCTCCCTCCCCTTTCCCTAAAATGGTAAGCATTTTGATAATAGTCTATATATGTGAAATCATGTGAAATATATTTCCATATTGGTCTTGGGGAACAAGAATTTTTTAAAACAAATTTAAAAGAATGTGAAAATAGAGGAAAATGTTTCATATCATAAAATATCTCACATCAAAACAACTTTCCCGGGAGTTGTGAACTGATCCAGCCATTCTAGAGAGCAATTTGGAATTATGCCCAAAGAACTATAAAAATGTGCATACCCTTTGACGAAGCAATACCACTTTTAGGGCTGTATCCCAAAGAGATCATAGAAGTGGGAGGAGGACCTGTATGTACAAAAATATTTATTGCAGTTCTTTTTGTGGTGACAAAGAATTAGAAATCAAGGGGATGCCCATCAATTGGGGAATGGCTAAACAAGTTGTGGTATATGAATGTAATAGAATACTATTGTGCTATAAGAAATGAGGAGCAGACAGACTTCGTAATAACCTGGAGAGACGTATATAAACTGATACTGAGTGAGGAGAACAGAACCAGAACTTTGTACACAATTACAGACATATCATATCTGTGATGACTGACTTTGATAGACTGGGTTCTTTTCAGCAATGCAACATTATAAGACAACTCCAAAAGACTCATGATGGAGAGGGCTATCCATACCAAAAGAAAAAATTACAGTCTGAATGCAGATTGAAGCAAACCACTTGCTCTCTCTCTTTTTTTGTTTTGTTTTGTTCTTCTTTCTCATTATTCACTCCATTGGTTATAATTCTTCTTTACAGTTTGACTAATACTTAATATGAAGGTATTTGTGGAACCTATATCACATTGCATGCTGCCATGGAGAGGGGAGGGGAAAAGAGAGAGAGATGGGGAGAAAATTTGGAACTCAAGGGATTGTGAAACTGAATATTGTAAACTAAAAGTAAATAAATAAATAAATTTTAAAAAATAAATTTAATTTAAAAAAAACTCACCTGGAAAACAGATCAAGAAGAGAGAATCTAAAAGCATAGAATTACCTGAATCCATGACCAAAAATAAAAACAAAACCTAAATAACATATTTCAAGATATTGTTCATTAACATTGCAATCACAAAACCTAGGAAACTTAGTCTGGAACAGTGAGTGAAGAAAGAAATTCTGAGCTTCTCCATTTTAGAAAGGAACTGGGCAACCTGGAGACAGTCTAGAGAAAAGGGAAAATGAAATTTTAAAAATGGAACGTGGATAGTTATGAGGAAGGGTTAAGGAAATTGGAGTGATTACTGATGTATAAAGGGCTGTTTTTTGGTTTCATTGTTTGTTTTTTTTGAATGAAGAGAATTATCTGACAGTTTCTCCAGCTTCAGAAACTGAACAAGAAGAAAGCAGGAGAGATTTCAGCTAGATTTTAAAATTTTATCATCAGGATAATAAGACCCTGAAATAGGTGACCAAGAGGAATTGTTTTATCTTTACTTCTGGTGATTTTTCAAAAAGAGAGCTGACATCATCCATTCTAGAAGAATTACACGTTTACCTCACTGAAAACATTAGTTAGAGTTGACCTGGATCTAAGCATAGACAGAACAGCAGTCTACCATGTGGGATAAACCAAAGTCCACCCCTGCCACAAAATAGCTCCATTACTAGACTTACCATAGTGCCAGTCCAGGTGTCCCAATCCTTTGAGTTAAGCCATTGAGGCCCCACTTGAAAGGCTAATATTACCTTCAAGATCATGAAGGACAAGAGAGGTGAATCAAGACTAGAAAAATTAGCTTTTTCAGTTGCAAACATCTTATATTGAACTAGTTTTATAAGTTAATCAGGCACCTAGCAGGACTCTAAGGTAATGAGGCAGAAGCTAGGCAAGTATTAAGGATGAGAAAGGAGGTAACAAAGTTCTAGAGGTCTTTTCTATGAAAAACAAACCAGGTTGGGTCACCACTGTCCAGGGCCTTGAGAAATTAGAAAGCATCATTTGGGTACTGAACACTTAGAGACATAAAAGGATGGACAATGGTAAAATAAAGAGAATCACAAAAATTTCTACAGCACTTTAAGATTTTGGAAGCATATAACACTATCACAATTGTTCCTCACAACAGATCTGAGATTTTTATGATTTTACAGATGGGAAAACTGAGTCCAAGGTAGGCTAAATTACTTGCAGTTAGTATCATGCATTAGGATCATGCAGTTAGTAAGTTTCTGAGATAGGATTTGAAGTTAGGGGTTTCTGCCTCTGTATCCAGTACTCTATCCACTACACCACATGGCTAGCTGCCTCAGGTAGAAGGAAACTGAAGACCAGTTTTGCCTACCTCACAATTCTTGCTAGGGTCATGGACCCCTAGCTGGGATAGATACAGAAGCCTCTAAGCAGAGTTGGAGGGCATGAGCAGGTACAGAAAAACACTGGTAAGAGGCCTAAAACCTACAAGCTGGTGACTTCTGGGAAAACTGTACTGCAAGCTGACTGTTTCTCTCCCTGACCTTCGTTAAGGTTTGTCCAAACTTGGTGACTGTTGACCTGAAGGAACATATGCATTTGACACCTCTTCATTCATAACATATGTATAGATGCTGGAAGGTCAGGGAGAAGGGCACGAGGAGCGCTATGGAATGCCCAGGAGGAACTGATATCGGCCATGAGTCATAGAGACAATAAAACGTTAGGGAATCAAGCAGGAGATGGGAAAGGGCTCAGGATCAATGGGATGCTGACAACAAACAGAGAAAGTGACGATCATAAATTTTTTAATGTAGCCAAGATGGGCGGCTGGCCAGGGATGGAGTGTGCCTAATGAGGACCAGTCAGAATGCATTTGCCCTTTCCCCCCTTTCCCTGCATTCTTCCTCTCTTAGACATGCAGATCAGAGTAGAGCATCCTCTCCCTGACTTTAGCTCTATGCCAGAGGCAGAAAATGTCAATCGTTAGGAGAATCACATGGCAAGTGGTCTGTGTTTGCTCAGGCAAGCCTGAGAAAGGAATTTTTGGACATTGAGTTCCTGTCTGTCTTATCATGCCTTTCTGTTTCCTTTCCTGAGCATCAGATACTAACCAGCTTGAGAATATCCATTTCCAGCCTTGGGAGTTACCTTCTGGATGATCCTGAGTTTGGAAGATCCTGAGCCTGACAGTTGGGCAACAGCCTCCCAAATGAAGAATATTTCCTCTACTGTGTTTCTCAGGGAAGGAGAAGAAGATTGTCTGCAGAAGAGTGATCTATAGATTAAAGAATAAGGTCATGCCATGAGGGACCAAAAGATCTAGACCTTGCCAACCCTTCACAATATTGCTGAGTTGTTCAGATGATGAAGGTCTGAGGCAAATGGAAAATATTTATGTCTCTTCCCTAGGCATCATGCACAAGGGGAAGTTAATTCATCTAACGAGCTATTTGAGCATTTTATGTATCAGTATGTTTTTGTGGTTTGGATCAGTGATTTCTTTGCAGCTTATGCATTTACTTTAGTGGGAAAAGTAAAGACTGTCCCACACCCACGCCTTAGACTCAAAAGGAGTGTATTTGCCAGAAGTATTACAAATATCATCAAAAAGGCTTTAAAATACTCCAAAAGTATCTATTAAACCAGATACTCTACCAGGGGTATCAAACTCAAAAAGAAATGGGAGCCGCTAATCCACACATAAGGATCCCTGCAAGTAACATATAGACTTAGTTGTAAAATGTATTGTTATCCATGTTTTATTGCACTTTCATTATTTTGTCAAATATTTCCCAATTACATTTTGATCTGGTTCAGGGCCATACTTTATACTGATGTCAGCATGTATATCACCTCTGCCTTAGACAGTATCCACAATGGAGAAAGAAGAATAGCAGAGTTGGCTAGAAACTCACAGGAGACAAACTCCAATGTAACCTCTGTCCCTGAGCTCAAGTTCTGAGTTCATATAAACAGGACTTGATCTTGGTTTTTGTTGTTCAATCATTTCAGTCATGTCTGACTCTTCGTGACCCCATTTGGGGTTTTCTTGGTAAAGGTGCCAGAGTGGTTTGACATTCCTTTCTTCAGTTCATTTTTCAGATGAAAAAAATGAGGCAAACAGGGTTGAATGACTTGCCCAGGGTCACACAGCTAGTAAGTGTTTGAGGCTGGATTTGAACTCAGGAAGATGAGTCTGTCTAACTCCAGACTCAGCATTCTATCCACTGAGCCATTTAGCTTCCTTAATCTTGATGATGTCATAAGTAATTGTGTTCTGGTTCATACCTTCACCAATGAACACCAGATTTGGGCAAGGCAAATTCACATGATAAAATAATTAACCTTGTCATAGGTCTTTCCTAACTTAAGAAGATACCATCAGTGCCAGAAGAAAAGGGAGCAACAAGCACCAAGACAACTGCATATCCACTACACCAAAAAAGGAACCAGCAATGAAACCCAAGGCCTCAGACTCCTATGCACAAATACAAAAACAAGAAATAAGCAAAGCAAAAATGGAGATCCTAATGCAGGGAGACAGATTTGGTCTGATAGGTATCATGGAGACTTGTTGGGATGAGACTCCAGAAAAGTCTTTTATTTTAAAAGAAAGGACTAGGTAAAAGAAGGTGGGAGTGCAATAAATAGCATTGTATATTAAGAAAAAATGCTCCTTCAAGGAAATTTAGGAATCTGGGGAAGGGGGAGAGGGGAGGAGATATGAAGGAGAACATTTGAGTGAAGATAAGTAGAAGCAGAAGTATATGATATATTATGTCATATAGGACATACATGATATAGTCATCTGAGTATACTATGGACAGAAAGGGGAAAAAGATGAACAATTTAGGAAAGAAATTACAATGGAATGTTAGTAAGACATGGAAGCAATGAGGCACTTCAGTTCTCTGGATGTCGCTGAAGCTTTTTCTCTGCCAAAAGCAAAGTAACTAATAAACTCTTGACTTCCTATCTTGATAGTTTCATTCTTTAGAAGGTAGAAGAGCCAATGAGTACCAATTCTATTCCATATCTAATTCTCACCAACACAGGGGAATTGGTTTCTGGGGTAGAAATAATAGGCATCTTGGAGTGAAATATAATGACTCAACTTCAGAATTTTTGATAGAGAAGATGAAAATTAGTCATAGTTGGATGTGAACTCTGAATGTTAGGAAAGCATATTTCAACTAGCTTAGAGAAACCATAGGTAAGATCACAAGATTAAATTTTATAAGAGAAAACAGGTCAAGATGAACCAAAGGCTTTCAACAATTAAATTCTCAAATTAAATTAATTAAATCTTACATTAAAGAAAAAGGGGGAAATAATTCTGAAGGAGAAAAGTGGGAATTGTTTTAAAAGACTGATGTGGATATATATAGGGAATTCATCAGCCTACTTAAGAATTTTTTTTTATTGAGAGGCAATTGGGGTTAAGTAACTTCCCCAGGGTCACAGAGCTAGTCTGAACTCAGGTCCTCCTTCAGGGAAGATGCTGTATCCATTGCACCACCTAGCAGCCCCGTTCTACCTAAGAATTTAAAAAGACATGTACCAAAGAAAGGAACAGGGTAACTAATTGAGAATGAATATAAAAGTGTGGCACCATCATGTTGGAGTAATATTAGCAGTACTAAAATTCAAAATGAGCTGAGATTGGCGAGGAAAACTAAGAATGACAATAGGGTACGTTTTCTTTAGTTTGGGTTTTTATCTTTACTTGGAAAGAGAGAGAGAAGGATCAAAAAAAGCAATAGGATCACAAATTGAGGTGAATGGGAATGCCATAGCAGAGAATGTAGGGAAAAGGTAGAACTACCCAAATCTTATTTTGTTTCTGCCTTCCCTGACAAGGAGAATGATAGTTCTCAAAATAATTCAAAAAAGTGGTTGACAGAGCTAACACCTAAGATGAGTAGGAAGATAGTAAGACAAGACCTTGATGATGTCCTTGACGAGTTCATGTTACCAGTCACATCTGATGAGGTCACCAGATGAGTTAAAAGTTGCATACTGCATTCCAGGTAACTAAAAGAATGGGGGAATATGATTGCAATGATTAATTCCAGGTAACTAAAAGAATGGGGGAATATGATTGCAATGATTAATATCAGTGATCTTTTAAATACACACACACAGAGCATGGGAGAGAGATTTCACTCCCACATCTTGAGAGTGAAAGTAATTTCATTGTCTCAGTTGCCACACTGTTCTTCTGTGGCTTCTTTAGCAGAGTACCTTGAAATGGATTTTTAGGATGTGGAATGCTCAAAGGTATTTCAATAGGAAATATAAGCTCTTTCTAACTTTAAGTCAGATAGTTGTCTGGGATAGTTCTTGGCCAATGTATAAGCTAAGAGAAAAATGAGAAGAGAGAGTATAAAATGTCTATTGGTATAGAGGCAGACTGCTCTAAGGCTGCCACCAATTTTCCAATAAGAGACTGAAGCTCCTCTGAGGTAGAAAGAGTATTTCTGTGAGCCAAGTAGAATAGTTCAGGCAAGTCTGGAGGAACAAATGAAAAAACTCATAATTCATAGAACATTTGGCATAATGTTACCATATGTTTTTATGGTAACAACAACCATAACAACCAAAAACATATGGTTTTTTAAAATGGCAACATTTTGATTATATTTGGTAACAATATGGTTATGGTAAAATGACATATATGTGTAACGCTGAGCTAACAACATATTGTGTTGTTAACACATACATATAACTATAAGGTAACAACATATGTTGTTACTATAACCATATTGTTGTTACTTAACAATAGCATGGAAAATGTTCTCAGCAAAGATAGAGCACTGGTTCGATGCTCCCCTTGCCTTCATATTTGCCATGAGATGGGTGTTTTGACTTGAATGGCAACATGGCGTCTATTGTGCCTGAGAAATGCCTACTACTCATGAGCTAAGTTTTTTATGCGCAAGACCAAGAAGCTACATGAATAATTTGAGGCTTAGTTTCCCACAACTCAGTTTCAAGGACAACTTCATTGCCTTTTCAGGAGAAAACTAGTGTATGTAGCAAGGTCTTTCCAGTCTTGTTAGAAGTTGCTCTAATCACATAAGTTAAATGTTAACAAAGGCATTAGGTATTAACAAAATGGCCATCCAACCCATCCTGAAAAAACTATTTTTTCATGAATAATCCTCAGCTCTTAGAACTAGGAGGACACTGTACACATAACAGAAATATTGTAGGATTATTAATGTGAATGATTTAGCTATTCTCAGCAATGCAAATTATCCAAGAAAACTCTGAAGGATTTAAAATGAAAAATGCTGTCCTTCTCCAGACAAGGAACTGATGGGAGTCTGAATACAGATCAAAGCATACTTTTTTTTTACTTTATTTAATTTTCTTAGGTTTTTTGGTCTATGTTTTCTTTTACAACACAACTAATATGGAAATATGTTTTGTCTGACTAGACATGTATAAGATATCAAATTGCTTGCCTGTTCAATGAAGGGGGTAAAAAGGGAGGGAGAGAATTTGGAACTCAAAATTTTAAAAATGAATGTTGAAATTTTTTTTTTACATTCAATTGTGGAAAAATAAAATACCAAATAAATAATTTTAAAAATCCTCAGCTCTGCCTGCTATCATCCTTATTGAAGAATAATTAAAGTCCCTAGGTGTATAATTCTGGGCACTACAAAGTAATCTTAACAGACATAGTCCTTGCCATATAGGCACTTAGGCTTTAATACCTTATACTATAATTGTCATTTGTGCAGATTAAAGTTATTTTACTTGCCCTACCCCACAGACTATGCTTTATTCCCTTCAATTTTAAGAGAAAAGTACAATACAATACAGGCCTCCCCAAGTTATGAACAAAAATTCATTCCTAAATCAGTTGTTTGGAATTCAAAATATATGTTTCCAAAGAAACAGTACTATAAATCAGAGTTAGGTTCCTAGCCCATTAAAAAAAATTAACCCATGATGTAGCTTAAGTATTAGTAGAAGCCATATAGTAGAGTGGAAGAAATTCTGGATCAGGAGTCAGAAAAAATAGATTCAAGTCCTGCCTCTGCTACTTACTAATTGCCAATAAAGGCCAAATTATGTGGATGTAAATTTTCTCATCTATAAATTAGGAGATTAGACTAAGTGATCTTTAAAAATTCCTTCTATAATAGTACTCTTTTGATCACAGAAAGCCACTATTGTAGACATCACATTGCTTGTGTGGAGAGGGGTTGGGGGAAGCATTCAGAACTTTTCTTTCCCAAACTCTTTCATAATAATAAATAGTATATTTAAATAGTGTGTTAAGATTTGCAAACTTCTTTATAAATATTCTCTCATATTATCCTTACAACAACCTAGGAGGAAGGTGTTATCATTCTCCTTATTTTGCGAATGAAAACACTGAGGCAGGCAGAGATCAAGTGACTTGCCCAGGGTCACACAGCTAGTAAGCATCAGGCTGGATTTGAACTCAGGCTTTTCTGATGCCAGGCCTAGCAGTCTATCTACTGTGCTACCAGCTGCCTTTATATCCAGAAACATATAATTCATACCAAATTTCACTGCATTTGAATGCATTTCATGTATTTTATTAGAATATTATTTTCTCTGAAATTGAAAGACCACTTTGGGCTAAGTAATCAAAATGATGAGTCTGGCATTGGGCATGCTAACTGAAAAATGTTGCAGAAATGGCCCAAATGTGTTATATATATATATAAAAAAAAGAGGATCACCTGTAAATGATTTTGTTTTACTGAGCATAATCATCTTAGTCAAGTTTAACAACTTTAGTTGAGTTTAAACTAAAGTTCATACTAAGAAACTATCATTGGAAGGTCTCTAGAACAACCCTTTTATTCTTACTAAACATGAAAGTTTTTGAACGACTTTTTTTTTTTAACTATTTGGAAATATTTTATGTATGTAAATTTTCCCAAATGCTTTAATGAGGGTTGGTACATGTGGGCAAACATTACCGATATTCTGACAAAGAACTGGCTACCTTGAGCAAAGGATCAGAGGGAGAAAACATTCTCAGAACATCGCCCTGTCTATGAGAAAGTAGTACACAGAGAAAGAAAGAGAATTAATGATAGATTGGAAAAAAGGAAGAAGGCAGATTGAGAAAATACCAAATGGTACGTTAATAAGTCAACTATTTCCTTTGTTGCACTGAAGGGATTTCATAAATACTTATTTAAAAAGAAAAGACTGCTGATAAAATGAAGGCATTTTAAGATGATCTGCCATTAAAAGGATCGTCAGTATCATAGGACTTTTAAGAGATGTAATGGACCGTAGAGAGATCATGTAGTCTAGCTTCATTTTACATATGAGGAAACTGAACCCCAGAGTCCCTGAGACCCAAGTTACAGAGGCAGGTAAAATAGGGGGAAAAATTTCACATGTCAACCCACTTAGAAAAGCTTGAATGCAATCAGATTGCCTCCCAGTGGATCCTCATGACTCCTAAAATGTAGCTATCAAATGTTGGTTTTGATCTACAGTAACTAAAAAGTCAAAACTAAATCATTCCATTTTCACTTATCTGAAAAAAAAAAACCTGAAAATAATTCCATAATATCAATGGATAAACTTAGGGTCTCTTTCTGTCTTTGCTATTCCAGCACCTGCCCTTATCACCCAGGTGTCTTTGAATAATGCTTTGTTACCCTTTAGCAAATTTTCAAATCAAAATTTTCATTGACTAAATAAGTCAGTGTTCTAAATCTATAATTTTGTATCTAATAGCTTACCCCACCCTAGATTTGATATCTAGTTTAGGTTTTCAATTCTTAGAATACCTTGTTAGACAACTTAGATTCCATGAAAAATCAGTAAGCATTTATTAAGTGTCCATTATGTGCAGGGCAGTGGGTGCACAATGGATAGAATGCTGGGGCCTGGACCAGGCACTGGAGAGCTACTACACTGATGCCAGAAGGATGCTTTTCAGTGGCTGCCTGAGTGGATTGTACCCCCAAACTAACTTCTGACTCCACTCTTAGTCAATTCTCCACCCTCTCCCCATTCCTAACCCCTCTCAATCTCCTGGGATTCTTTGGCTATCCAAATTTAGTACTGCTAGACCCAGAGCTGCTCTCCCAAATGGCATCCTATCCTCCAAAATTATCTTTCCCTCCCACCTTCCTTTTTAGTAATTCAACTAACGAGTAAATGATTAATTAATAGCTTAATCCTTCCAGAAATACTTCTAAAGAGCTTATTTGTATTACCTACATTATTATTTTTTTTTAACATATCATTATTATTCCTAATTAACCCAACTAAATCTCTATTCAACAGAATGTATCAGGGATATTTTTAAGCTGAGGTCTTTCCAAGTTCCTCTGGCCTATTCCAACCAAGGACTCCCTCACTATCCCAAGAAAAGAACAACAGTCAGTACCATGACAACTCACTATCGAAAGGTTGTTAAACCCTGTGATAAATGTTCAAGCAGTAAACTTTCTAGGCTAACCAGCCTAGCTGAAGCAACAGCGCACCTTGGTGGAGAAACAGGAGAAGGCATGAGCCAGGCTGGCTAATTATCAACTACATTCTGGACCATTACTTCCCCTCCTATCATGATGCACACGTTCAGGACCTTGCTCCCTAGAGTCCTGGGAATTGGCAGCACTACAAGTCCACCACCCCTCCACTCCCTAACAACTGCCTTCTTTTTTTTTCCTTTCACCCCTCTCAATTTTTCCTTTCCTTCCCTTCCTTCTCTCCTCTCTCTCCTCTTCTTTTTTCTCTTCTTTCTTCCCCCCTTGTCACCTCATTGTCTAGCATCATAACAACCAAACTTATTTGAACAGATATGGTGGTCTTTGTTCTAATTTTTTGCAAGATTAGATACATGGATAAAAATTCTGTGGGCATTTATTTGCATACCTTTTTTTGTTCCCTCCCACTCTGGCTCAGGCATCAGTGTTCTTGGACTTGTACCTCAGTGCTTTCCTTGGGCAGACTTGGCTCCATGCATCAGATGCGTTGCTGGCTCTTATACTCTTGATAGCCAAGCTTCAGGTTACCAATAACTTAGATTCCATCAATCACTCTTGTTCTCAATTTGCTCTGTCTTCATAGATCCCTAGTCACAAAGGTAGATATTAATGATTTTCCTGATGGATATTTTCATCATCTGGTATTTGGCACTCTGTGAACAGGGCTTGAATCTTTAATATCTCTCCTCAGTCCATATGTATAAATGTCTTCAGTATCTTGTGCCTAAAATGAACTCACTTTTCATCTGCTTTACTAAATTCCTAGTATCTAGTACACTGAGAACCTGCCTCTCTGCAGAATAATAAAATCAAGGACAGGACAGCACAGTTCATATTTATGATGAGACATAGATTTCTTCCAGTAAAAGAAAAATCCTTCATTTCAAGACGTTAAATGGAATCATGTGTATAAAAAGATTTCCACCAGATTCCAATCGGGACACTTAAAACAGTTTATTCCAAGGATGTTCTCTGATACGTGCCCCAGGTGTTTTCTTATGAACCTAAATTAAGTTAATTTTTGTTCCTTTTACACTACTGCCCTTCAGCAATGGCCTATGTGAGATCAGTATACCTATCAGCAGTCATGCAATACTAACTGCTTATATTTCTGCTGTACTGTTGCCAGTGAAATTATAGCCCCAAGTTTATTCACTCAATCTTGGTGATTATGAAAATATTTTTCTTATGTGATTACAATTTTTATTCTCCAGTGACCCAATCTGGCTCCTCCCTGATTCCTCAAGATTGTTTAAAAAAAAAAAAAAAAAAAAGGAGATTCACATGTGAGCTAGTAGAAAGAGCACCCAAATTCATTGCAACAGTCTTGGGTTCAACTCCTGACCCTGATGCCAGGTAGACATGTGACCCTGATCATATCATTTAACCTCTGGGTTTCATTTCTTCATCTGGAAAATAAAGACAATAATGTTTGTGTAACAATAACCTTGCTGATATAAAAATGGTGGGAGTCTTCACCAGGCTCAGTCATGAGGAATCCTGGCCTCTTCCCCCCATATTCTTTGGCTCTTTAAGCTTTCACCCTGAAATCCTATGGAAAATCACAAAGTAAGTATTTGTTCGGCTCATATATAGTTTGTTCCCAAAAGGAAATGGAAAGGTACTCAAATCATAAGGTGGGTCAGGTATAGGAGAACTATTTATTTCCTTTGCATGAAAGAAATGCTTAAAATACAAAAGATTCACAAGTACACAATGGCAAAGACTTAAAACATGCTACAATAGCCTATAACCCCTATTATAATCTCCAAAGATACGTGAAACACTGAAATGTAGAATTTTTAGTGGGATTGCTAAATAGGTATTTCACCTTTACCTTGGCTCTGTACTGTCCAAATAATTCCCTCAACGTCCAGGTCATAAAACAGAACTGAAGTATATGATTCATTTGAATCACTTACTGAATAGAGTTTCATGGCAGTGTTTCAGGGGAAGAAATAATAGACTATTTTACTTGTGTCTTTGTATCAATAGATCCTAACACAGTGCCTTGCCTATATTAAATGCTTAACAAATGTTTAACTTTAATCTTATATACCCTATTCTTAAAATAAATGAGAGCAAAATATTTTGTATTTCTTTCTCTAAAACAAATATACAAAATAAATTAATTTGCTTTTTCTTTTGTGACTTCTACTTCATTTCTCATGTGTGGGCCATTTGCCACACAGTATCAATAGATAAACAAGCATTTATTAAACACACAAAGATTCCCAAAGTGGGCAATACCACCTCCAGCGGGTGCTGGAACAATCCAGGGGGGGCAGTAGTGGTCTTGGGTGCAACTGAGGGGCATTGAATAAAAGAAGGGGGTGGTGGAAGCACAAGGAAAGAAGAGAAGATAAAAATTTTTTGAAAAACTGTTCATGTTTCATCTGTTTGTAACAGAGTTAAAGTTGTAGTGCTTACATTATTTTCCAAATAAACACACAAAATGCAAGTTATAACCCATCAGTGGTCAATACCCTGACAGATCTTAACAAGCAAGTGTTGGCAATGTTGCACATTGTCAAGAAGTCCAACATGCATCGGCAAGAATATGTGCACGTAACAACTAGTTTACAATATACTATGTGGTTACATGACACAATATTGCATCATCAGAATTTCAATGCAGGGGAAAAAAATCCCACAAATTTACAACAAATTATTAAATTTATGATGTGTCATTTAAAAAAAAATTTTTAATGGCACAAATTAAAAAAAAAAACCATTAAAGGATAAAAGAAAGCAAATTTCCAGGGGGATGATAAGTAATTTTTTTTTTAAAGTGAGCAGTGGACGAAATAAGTTTGGGAACCTCTGACCTACCATGTACAAGGCACTATGCTGGGCTCTGGGGATACAAAGGCAAAAGTGAAGACATTCATTTCTCCCAAGAGTCTTATAGTCTAGTCATTGGAAGTGGTTAATAATAATAATGATAACGATCATGACAAGTCACTCACCACCCAAAGCCCAAAAGGTATTGACCATGTCATGAGGATTTGAAGGACAATGAAAAAAATAAGGGAACATCAGTCAGGTTGATATATAGCATGGACTTCGATTGCCTTGAGAACTCTACAGTAGCTACAAAGACATGGCAAGAGCCATGTGAGGCCATGAACTCCAAACCTCCATTTAAGGAAAGAGCTCCGTTCAAACACCTCTTCATTTTTCACCTGACTGTACTACTCTGGGATTTCTCTGACCAACATCTTCATCGTGCTCCTTTGTTGAGTGTTTTATTAACAACCTCCTTAGATTAGAAGCCTCATAGTAGAAACTCTGGGCCAAAGGGTATGGACATAAAAATCACTTTATATGCATAATTACACATTGCTTTCTGAAATGGTTGTTCTGATTCACAACCATACCAACAATGCACTAGTGTGCTTAATCTTTCCACAATCCCTTCAACATGGACTATTGTCATCCTTTGTCATCTTTTATCATTTGCAGTGTGTGAGGTGAAGTCTCGGGATTATTTTAGTTGCCATTTATCTCTATTAGTGATTTGGAACATGCTTTTATATGATTGTTGGTTTGCAATTATTCTTTTGATAACTGTTCATATCCCTTGATCACTTATCCATTGGAGAATAGGTTGTTGGTTTTTTTAATAGCAAACATCACATATCTTTTCCAAAGAATGAGAACACCAATGGTCTCTTGAAATAAAGGCCAAATTAAGTGCATATGTACTTTACATAGGACAGTCACAGATTCTATTATGAAAAAAATCTATGAATGTTTATAAGAAAATAAAATATTAACTGAGAAGAAAATGGGTTGCTAAAACATCCTGGGCATATAAAGAGCAACTTATTATCATTTGGTAGCTACTGAACAACAACAAACTCAAAACACTATAACATACATGTAGTATGTATGTATGTATTGTCATCCTTTGTCATCTTGTATAATTTGCAGTGTGTCTATATACTGTCTTTGTTGTTTAAAAGAAAGTCTTTGATTTAGTTTCACACTCATGGTTTACACATATAATGAAAATGTATAAAATGGATCCAAGTATGGTAAGTACACTAGAATAGCTGGTATCTATATGGAAAACTGTTTTCTATTTAAAACATAACCATCAACACAATAATATTAAGAACAACTCATAAAAAACATGATATTTTTCAGGGAGACAGTTCAAACCCATAATGGACAACTGCATTAGAGTCCTATAATATGTTGACAAAGGCCAAACAATTTGTGGTATATGTATGTAATGGAATATTCTTGGGCCATAAGAACAGACCAGGATTCTGTTAAGGCTTGAGGTCCGAACACAAGGTCTCAATTCAGAAAGTAAAGATACAAAAATGAGTAACCAAAAAAACCCCAAACTCTCCACCATAAAGAGCTATTATGGTGCCAAGAAACTGCAGATAAAAATCAAAAGAAGATAATAACTCCAAAAGAAAAAAAAAATAAAGCTAAATACCAGGAAGTTTTGCGGATGAATCCAAATCCTCCCTTCTGCTCTACTTACTCCCTTTAACACACATATTCAGCCACAACTGGCTCTTCCTCCAAACATCACTCTCACGAAAGAAGCCAGTCCTATGTTCTCTCACAGCAAAATGATCCTCTATGCTCCAAATAATATAGGAAGAAAAGAGTCTAAGTTTGTGTCTCAGTGGTTGTTCTGATGATCATAGCTAGTCATGAAATCTCTCAGGCAAATGAGTCAAATTGGCATTTTCTATATTCGTTAATGCTAATAATACCTGACTTTATTGTTTACAAAGGGACTTCCAGACATCCTTTGCCTTTTTACTCTTATGGTTTATAACTGGCAAAGAGCTGACTCTGGAAACCACAAATAGAACCATTAAATTCACCTTCTCCAGTGCAGTAGAAAACACAAACATATTCCATAATAAAAAAACAATTGATTCTGGGCTGAGAGTTAACATACTTCTTACTATTATCTGGGATTCTTACAAAAGTATCCAATTTCTTATGTCCATGTTTGGCAAGTAAACAAGGTTACAGGGCTACTTTTTTTTTTCAAGTAAACTAAGTTGGTACCTAAAGGAAAGTCATTCTCCTCTCCAACATATACACTCTCTCTCTCTTTTTCTCTCTCTCTCTCTCTCACTCTCACACACTCTCTCTCTCTCTCTTTCTCTCTCTCACACACACACACACACACACACAAACACATATTCAGGGTTCGGTATGAGTAAAAGGCACCTTCTTTCTCACGGGAATCTAAGAGCTGCCTCTGCGCCTTTCGGTCCCAAGGCTGCTCTGTGTACTCCTTGGAGATAAGGAGGCACCAAGGCCCACAGTGCAGTTGTTGTTCTCAAGGACGTTTCTGTTTTGAAAGAAACCACTCGCTTGTCGGACAGCTGCTGACATCACTGGTTTGGAGTCTCCTCATTGGACTTCACCCCTTGTGCACGAGGTGGTCACGCATGAATCATGCTTACTCTAGAGTAATATAGTAGCTTGCTTACTTACTGCCAGTGGCCATGTTGGAATAAACTACAAGCTGCAAACATCTCCTGTCTCTGGTCTCCTCAATCCCTCCCAAGAGCAACCCAAGGCTGCCCCTTGGGTCTGCAAGGTGTGTGTGGCCGCAACAACTGGCACCCGACCAGGGACAGGGAAAAGGACCCCAGATCGCACCAATGCACCCTGAGACTGAGGCTCTTGGGGTACCACCCTTCTGGTTTTAGAAGATCTGGAAATGGACTCCCAAGTCTGATTGCGCAGTTTCTGGAGCTGGCAGGACTTGGAGAACAGTGAATAACCATGGGACCAAATATGAGCACATTTAGGCTAGGGAATAGAGAAACTTATGTTAGGGCAATTTATAAGTGCATAAAGAATTAAGGATCAACTGTGCAGCTTAAGGACATTAGGAAATTCATTGACTTGGCCCATAAGGTTTCACCATGGCTCCCTGAAGTAGAATGTTATGCGCTTGCTAAGTGGAAGGTCTTGGGGGAGCAATTGACATCTTTTGATAAGACCTGTCCTGGAGAAGTCCATGGCATAGACTTCACAATTTACCATCTAGTAAAGGATGCCTTTGGAGATGATAGAGGGGAGATTCATACTTTTCCTGCCCACACTCAAACAGGTCTGTCCCTATCTGGTGAGGGTAGCCCAAGAAGGGATCCATCCCTGGAGAGAGAGGAAAAGTGGCGTCAGCCACCCCCACCTGTTTGTTGATCTTGACCTCTCAACTTTAGCTATACTTGATACTGGGCAAGGTAGAGACCATGAACAGCTCGATAGTAAGGAGGAGGGGCAGTGGAGGTAAGAGAAAAAGCAAGAGGGATGTACAGTATCATTGAAGGAGATTAAATAGCCTAGCCAAGAAACATATGAGAAAGTCCTCCTATGTATAGTGAAAGAAAGAGGAATATTTATCATTAACAGTCATTTACAAGGATTCTTGGAATGTTGCTCCTATTTGACAATTTGGGAACCATCCAGGAAAGAGAGGAGCAAGGGGCTAATGCAAGAGGGACTCCAGTATTTCCCAGTTTCTGCCTTTTTTCTATGGAATATATTAATGATATGTTTAACATCAGAAATGAAAGTGCCAGTGGTGGCTCGAACACTTCAGTGTGATGCAGATGTCTCTAATAGTATCAAGTAAGTCCTACCTGGCTTCCATTACTATCTGGTGAGCCAGCTACTGTTTAATTTTTTCAGGAGATTTACAAATTTTGTGTGAACTTTTGGATCCATTCTGTTATCTTCTGCATCTCTCTGCTTTGTTTATGTGTCTTTGTGAGAATGAGTGTGTGAGAGTAAGTTGTCATT
>CM053587.1:71091301-71109247 GCA_028646515.1 Pseudochirops corinnae
GTAACCAGTCTACATTTTTCTTGGAAGCTTTTGGTGTGGGAGTTCTGACTGTGTTATCTTCCTCCCATTCCATGCTTTGATCCTTTTTGTCCCCAAAAAAGGAATCTAAAGTTGGATTGCTGAACTTTCTTTGCTTCCTTTGCCTGCTCATGTTGCCAGTCAGTTACCTGACTTTTGGGCTCAGTAGAACTCTGCTTTCAGAGAGGAGAACTCTGTCCCAAATCACTAGGGTTTTCACAGCTTCCGGAGCTATTAGGAGGCCGCAGTCTCTGCAGCCCCCACCAGCTTTGGCTCACTGAAAATGCACCTCAGGACCACTACCCAAGACTGCAGTCCTGATCAAGGCAGCTCAAAGCAAGAGCACTTAGCCTTTGAATGATTGCTTGGCCCCCCTGAAATCTGCAGGCTGGGAGCTCTGAAGCAGCCACGTGGAGGGGGCAGCAGGCCTGCCACTTCAGACTGCTTCTAGCTCTGGACGCAGTCAGCCAGACCTTTTCCCCAATATTTAGCCAAGTCCTACTGACCTTTTCCCTTTGCCCTTGGCTCTTATGGGTTAGTAATTCTGGAAAGCACCACAGCTGCCTGTGATCTGCTCTCCTGAAAGCTCCAGCTGGGGCTTCTCCTCAACCGCCTGGTGCTAAAACCACAAGGGGCTGGGCTCTGCTCCCAGCTCACTGTGATGAGCCCTTTCTGTCCATCTGCCGGGCTGCCTTTGGCAGGAGCCTTGTTTCTCTGTCATTTTTGTGGATTCTCGAGCTCTGAAATTTGTTTAGAGTTATATTTTATAGCAGTGGCTCTCAACCTTCCTAATGCTGAGACCCGTTAATACTCATATGTGGGTGTATCTGCATGTGGGCGGATCAGCCTGGATACAGATAGAGGAGCATTTTCTCAGTTCCTAAGACCATTGGAAATATGTGTTCTCATCTTAGGCGACCCCTGTCACCCCTATGAAAGGGTTGTTTGACCCCCAAAGGGGTCCCGACCCACAGGTTGAAAATTGCTGTTTTATAGATATTTGAGGTAGTCATGGGGGGAGCTCGCAGAATTCTCCTGTTTCTATGCCGCCATCTTGACTCTACCCCCCCTTTTTGTTTTTCCATTGCCTATTTGTAGATTTAATGCCGTATAAATCCATAAAAACCCATTGAATTATTTTGCATGACAAAGTTAAGCAAAAAATGATAGAGTAACTGGATTTGTTTGTCAATTCTATACACTATTTTCTTAGTACAATCTGTTTCCCCTATGTACTAATGGTCTTTTATCTCATTAGATCACACAATTAGACCCAGAAGGAAGTTCTGAGGCCATCTACTCCAACCTCTTAATTTTATAATGGAAGCTCAAGTCTAGGGAAGTTAAGTGACTTTCCCAATTATAGCAAAATAGTGGATAGCAGAGCATTTATATAGTTAAGTACTTATGTGTCATGTACTTGCAAAGGTCTGGGGACACAAAAAGAGGCAAAAGACATTCCCTGCTCCCAGGAACTTAAAATCTAAAGGCAGAGACAGACAAATCTATACAAACATCATTGATATTATATTGCTTGCCTTACCAGTGGGTAGGGGAAGGAAAGGGTGTGAGGGAATTTGAAGCTCAATATAAAATTTTTTAAAGTGTTAAAATTTTTCTTCATTTTTCCCTTTTGTTTTGATCCTTTCACAACACTACTAATTGGGAATATGTTCAATATGATTGTATATGTATAACCTATATCAGTCTTCAAAATCTTATAAAAGTGAATCTTTTAAAAGGAGGCAATGTGAAGAACTGAAAAAGGAATAAGGATACCCTGGCTCTAGCTCCAGCATCTTAACCTTGGTCAAATCATCACATTTCTAGGTTTTATTTTCACCTATAAAAAGTAGATGATCTTGAAGACGCCTTCAGTTTGGAGATTCAGTGATAAGGTTTGCTTTTTTCCCCCCTTTCCACATTTAAATGTAAGCATAAAAGCAAATAAAATTAGCTTTCTTTTAAAAAGTTTTAAACTTGTAAAGAATAATAAAAACAAAAACAAAATATATAGGGAATTGAAAAAGGGATCGCACTGGAAATAGGAGGGTTTGGGAAAGGCTTCCTATAAGACTTTAGTTGTGACTTAAGAGAAGTCAATATGTTGATGAGGGAGGGTATTCCAAGAATGAGAGGCAGAAAATGCCTGGACCCAAGAGATGGAAAGTCTTATTGAGGCAACAGCAAGGATGCCAGGGTCACTGGATCTAGGATTATGTGCTGCGGAGTATATAGGGTATGAGAAGATTGGAAAGGTAGAAGGGTGCTAGGTTATGAAGGGTTTTGACTGTCAAACAAGACTTTGTATTTAATCCTGGAGACCATAGGAGTTTATTGAGTGTACTGTATAACTGGAGTTTATTGAGTGGGGGGGTGGGGAATGGGGGGAGGGATAACATGGCCCGGACCTGTGCTTTTTAGGAAAATAACTTTGATTAGATGGAGGATGGAACGGGCAATTTTATTGGATCAAGCAGATCTACCAACAGGCTAATAGTCAAGGCATAGGGTGAGAGGACCAGCATTAGAGTAATGGCAATGTCAAGAGGAAAGAAAGCAACCTAGTTGAGAAATATCTAAATTGACAGGCCTTGGCAACAGTTGGAGTATGGAAAGGTAAGAGAAAATGAGAAATTCAGGATTACTCCTAGATTTCCAGCAGAGCGGATGAGAGGATGTTTCTCTCTACAGTGATAATGAAGATAAGAGGAGGGAAGGGTTTTGGAAAAAGATAATGAATTCAATTTTGGACATTTTGAGGTTAAGATTTCTACTGGCCATCCAATCTGGGATGTCTGATAGACAACTGGAGAGGTGAGATTGGAGGTTAGCAGAGAAGTAAGGCAGGATAGGTTAGTTTGAGAATCATTAAAGATAGTAATTAAATGCATGGGAGCTGATAAAATAATTCAGGAAGGCAGTATGGTGGGAGAAGAAAGGAAAGCCTGGGACTATAGTCTGTGGGACACTAGCATTAGAAGGCATCATCTGGATGAAGATCCAGCGGAGAAGACTGAAAGAACCAGGAGAGAGTGATATGTGGAAAACCTAGAGAGAGGAGAGTATCAGGGAGAAGGTAAACAACAGACTAAAAGGCTGCAGAAGTCAAGAAGAATGAGGATTGAGAAAAGAAGCTGGTTGGTAAGGGGTTAAAAAAAGTGAGAAGAGAGAAAGTGGAAGAACAAATTGTAGAAATCCTTTTCAAGAAATTTAGGCACAAAGGGCAGAAGAGACATAGAATGATAGTAAGGATGGAAAGATGAAGTAAGGGTTTATTTTTTTTTGTTTTGCTTTTTGATGATGGAAGAGACACAGGCATGTTTACAGGCAGTAGAGAAGGAGTTAGTAGATCAGGAGAGATAGAAGAAAAGTGATAAGGAATAATGACACTAGACATCTATTGGAGGCATTGTGAGATATCTTTGTTCAGATAGAGGGATTAGCCTTGGTAAGGTCACCTTCACATGAGATGGGTAAAGGAGGAAATAGTGGGAGAAGGCATGTGAATGATATGAGACAAGAAAGACAGAGCTCATAGTTAATGGCCCCATTTTTTCTGTAAAATAGGAAGCAAAATTCTTGGCTGAGAGGGTAAAAAAATGGGGAGCCATGGGAGATTTCAAGAGGAATGAAAAGGTTTGTAGAATGGGATAGCAAGTTGAAAAGGAAGGGGTAGCAAGATTGCCTAACAGAAGGAAGGGACCAGTTGAAATTGCATAACATCAGTTTTCTCCATCTTTATTCAAAAGTATTTGGGATAGTGGGAATGATCCAAGGCTGAGGGTTGGCAGGAGACAACAGTTAATATGATAAGGAGGCTAGGGACTTAAGAACAGAGGATAGCATAGGGTTCAACTGGTTCACTAAAGGATCAAGATGAGGAAAAAAAGGAGAAAGTGGCAAGTGTAGGAGAAGGCCTGGGAAGGAACTGAGGGATTTAAATATTAGAAGTTATGGTATGGATAAAGAGTAGGACCTGGTAAGGAAAGGCAGAGGAAGAAGTGGAAAGTCAATAGTATGTGATCAGATAAGGAGATTTCAGAGTTCTTGAAAATGGAGATGGTACATTTGCTGGTGATGGCAAGGTCAAGGGTGTAACCATCTCTGTGTGACTGAGGTAGGGTGGAGTAGTCGTTCATGGAAAGTGAATAGGATGAGGAACTAAGTGGTTAGTGGTGTTTGAGAAAATGCTGAAAATCCCTTAGTATGAGAACAGGAGTTAGGGAGGAGAGAAAGACTGTGAACCAGGTTCTGAAATTATTAAGGACGAAAGAAGAATGACTTAGAGGTCTGTAGCTACCAGGTTTTTGATTGGGTGGTTGATATAAATTGCATGAATCTCAAAGAAAAAGTGGTTACTGAGGGATAGAAGCTGAAAATGGCAATGGAAATCAAGGGGTATTTCAACTCCCCAGCCTTGACTGAGAGGAATGAATGAAGGTGCTGGCAGCACTGGAAATGGGTACCAGGGAGGTGTATCATTAGGGGTAGTGAGGTTTCCTTGACAGCGAGAAGATGGAATAGGATAGCAAAAGATTTAGGATGAAGGGAAGTTTGTTGCCTATGTAACAGGTATTTCAGAGGACTCAGGAAGAGGTGAGTGGTGTGTGGTTGGAACTTTGGAGTGAAAAGGTAGAAGGAGTTGAAATAAGGTATCAAGTGGTGAGGGATGGAGAATGGGATTTGGATCATGACCTGTAGGGGTTCAGAATCACTGGAATATATAAGATAATGACCATGTGTGAGAATGCTCATCATTAAGTAGAAGGCCCCACTCTTCCCAGAGGAGGCTGGAAATGGGCCTTCTTTCTGAAGGCTGGAGATTAGGTAGGAGATGGAAGTAGAACTTGCTAAGGAGAAGAAGGAAGTCCTGCTCCCCACTGATTTTCCCTTCCCCTTTCCTCAAATGACATGCTCAGCTGGAGATGAGAGATCTGAGGTCAAAGTGAAGTCTGCTCCTCTTTGCCTTTGAGAGATCAAGCTGACAGTAAGAGGTAGAAGTATCTTTATGCTGGCACTGATAGAAGTTGCTTCTATTGCCTCTAGCTGTTGTTAGGGTCTTTCATTCTCAAAGAGAACCATGATGTCAGGAAGGTGATGCCATGACTTGAAAGTGAATTGATTTAAGTGAGGGAGGGCTGTGCAGTCACCAGCTTCACTTTCTCCTCTGGAGCCATCCAGGTCCAGTGACAAGATAATAGGTCCAGACAACTAGAGATGGCCCTGGATGCAATGGGAGACCTTGAACTCTTTAATCGAGTTCTCTTTCCAAATTCTCACTTCGACTGAGGCAACACCCATTCAGTGACTAAGGCTAGGTAAGAAATGAGCCAAGGAATAGCCCCTTTTACCTAATTAAAAAAACCAAATCAATCTAGGAGGGGAAAACCCTCAGGGTTTCCAGTCAAACTGAAACCATTTCTATTATACATTCACTCAGAGCCATTCAAGGTCTTGGGCTGGGACCTATTGTTGGCCAATCAATGAGAGCTAGAATCAATTGGGTTTAAGGCATGGTCTTTAAGAAAAAATCTAGCTCATAAACCCCAAGATTTCTTATTAGGTTTCTAAATTTAGAGAAGGGAAGAGAAGGGGATGGGGAAGGGGAAGGGGATGGAAAAGGGGAAGGGGAAGGGGAAGGGAAAAAGAGGAAGAAAGAAGGAAAGAAGGAAGGAAGGAAGAAAGAAGGGAGGGAGGAAGGAAGGAAGGAAGGAAGGAAGGAAGGAAGGAAGGAAGGAACGAAGGAGCTGTGTTGCTCAACTGAACCTGACCAGCTGAGTCCATGGTGGGACAGCTTGGACTACTCACAGGTTGTTGTTTGTCCTTTGCTCTCAAAGAAGGTGATGCCATGACTTGCAAATGAATTGGATTTAAGTTTAAGTGAGTCAGGGCTGTACAGAGTCACCAGACTCACTTTCTCCTCCAAAGTCATCTGAGTCCAGTGGCAAGATAAAGATCCAGAGGGCTGGAGATGGCCCACCTCTAGTAGCTTTCTTTCTGGGGAGATGCTCAGCTGGAGATGGAAGTAAGGCACAGTCAAAGGAAGTTCTTATTTGCTTTTCTCCTGAGGCTGGAGATGGGAGGGGATGCAGCAGAAAGTGTGTATTATATCCTTCCTAGCAGAATGTATGCTCTTTGAGGGCAGGGACTATTTCATTTTTCTTTAACTTCAGACTTAGTACTGTGTTTTATACTTAATAATGCTTGTTGAATTAAGTTATAGGAGAAGATAATAAGGGAAAAGGAGATAATGGGGAACAGAAGAAATTCGAGGGTCCCTGAGTGAGGGAGTCTAGAGATAAAGTCATCTCTTTCCAGAATGGTATATTTCTAAACCCCAGATGGACTGTTTGAAGGGGATCTGGGATCCCTTGCCTCCTAGAATGACACCATCATTCCACAATCCCCTTCTTCATACAATCTTCATATTCTGGATGGGACTATTATGAATTCAACATGCGTGCTTTCAAAACTATTGTTCTTGACATCTTTCTATTTATTTAAAAATATTTCTATGCCCTTTTTTCCAGTATGGCTTGCTTCTCTTCTCTGAAGTCTCTTCTGAGAGAGAGAGAGAGAGCATCTCGCAACAAATAAACATAGAGTCAATCAAAACAAACCCATCCAGTAGTTATGTCTCTGCCCCTTGTGTCCATTATTTCTCTCTTCATACTCCTGATTGATAGAAGTCCAGTGACAGGATTGGAGATGTAATAGATGCCCAGGATGTAATGGATGACCGTGGCATCTCTGATGTCTGAGGATGAACAACAGCAACAACTCCTGAGAGAGGTGTGTGATATAGTTTATTATAGATCTCCTAGACGTGATTGATCATTGTATTAATCAGAAGACTTGTCTTTCAAAATTGTTTTTCATTACAGGGTTTCTGTCCTAGAAAAAAAATGTTCTGCACTTTGAAACAGTTTATACTATGCAAGATTGTCTGGAATCATCTCTTATCATTTTTCTCAGCTCAATAATATTCCATAACAATCATATCCATAATTTCTTCATGTTCATAAATTGTTCATTCCCCAAAGATCTAAGAAACAATTTAAAGTACTACCTTAGATACTAGTTCTTTTTTCCTCTCCTCTCTCCCTTTTTAGGATTACCTCTAGGAATTACCTCTAAGAAATTTGTTTTGGTTGTGACTATTCCTTCCCTGGCATTACTCTCCCTATTAACCTCTCCTTCCTCATCCCTGTGTGTTTCTGTGTTGAGTATGATATATTCCTACACCAAACTATATGTGTTCAACCCTCCTTTGTTAGTTTCAGATAAGAATTACATTTTTCTGATACTCACTTCCTCTACTCCTCCCTCAATGCTAGTTTATTCTTCTCATATGTACCATTTATAAAAAATAACAAATTCCATCCCTTTCTTCCTCTCTCCAGTAGTGTATTCCTCCTTTCTCCCTCCTATGTTTTCCTCCTGTTCAAATCCTAAGAACAGAACCAATCCACCCCTAGGACTTCTGCTTTTCTGAATTAGCTCCATAATACCCTTTGAAGATAATAAGATTCTGTTGCTGTTCAGTTGTTTTCAGTTGTGTTTGACTCTTTGTAGCCCATTGAGGGTTTTCTTGGCAAAGATACTGGAGTCATTTGCCATTTTCTTTTCCAATAAGGTTCGGAAAGGTCTCTTCTACCCTGTTTGAATGTTAGCCCTTTATCATCATACAGCCCTTTACAGTTGCTTGAATTTTATCCTTTTGAGTTTCTCTAAATTCTTGTGTTAGTATTTCAGAGTTCCTACTCAATTTTGGTCCTTTCACCAGAAATGCTTGAAAGTCCTCTATTCCATTCCCTGTAGGATTATTACACTCAGCTTTGTGGGGTAAATTATTCTTGGGTATAAACCTATCTCTTTTGCTTTGGGAAATATTGAATTCTTCACTCTCCCCTGCTTTATAGTAGAAACTGACAGGCCTTATATGATTTCTTGGTCCTTGAATTGTTTTTTTCTAGATAGTCACACTATTTGTTTTCTTTGCTATGGGAGTTCTGGATTATTAAGTCACTTGTTTTTTTATATCTATGTTATGTTTTTTAAAAAATATTTTTTCTGTCTTTCTTACTCTGATGTCTTTATTAATTTCTGTTTGGTCTCTTCTAGTGTTTAAGAAGTCCATTTCTTAGGTAAGATTTACTTTTTTTTTTTTTTTTACTAAGCTATTCTTTTTTTTCCAGAAGTTTTACTTAATTAAAAAAATTCTTGCTTCATTTTTGTAGGTACTTATGTTGTCTTCATGGGAAATCATTTTTCTATTGTGTCTTTGCTTATAGCTGTTACTGAGTTTCTGATTTCTTCTTTTGGGGGACCTCTAGATCTTATAAGAATTTTTTTGTACTTGTCAGTGTTCTCTTTGATTGGACTTTGCCACAGGGTCAGGCTCCACCCCCTACTCTGCATTTGGATGGTCTAGTCAGTTCTGCTTAGTTTCTCTCTTGATTACCTAGTTACCTGTGCCGACCTTTAACTCCTAGGGATAGCTTCCTCTACCCCCTTGAATCTTGGAGATTCAGAGCATTGAATTTTCATAACCTTCTCTGGTGTCTTAAGACAGGGAGTTAGGGACCTCAGAACCCTTGGGGATCCTGGTTTGAGCATTGCTGCACCAAGTTGGTCACTGTCCTTCAATACTCCCTGGCACTTCAAGGTCTTAGTTCTTGGCCTTCCTGATTATCCTATAGCGTGCTCAGGTCAGTGAAAGGAAACCTTTCCCCCCCCCTTTTAATTGTAGTACCCTCCACCTGTTGATTATTTCCTATTTATGTTGTATATAGCTTATTTGTGCATGTTTGTTTGCATATTATCTTCTCTGTTAGACTGTGAGATCCTGGAGGGCAGGGACTGCCTTTTTACCTTTCTTTCTATCCTCAGTGCTTAGCATAATGTCTCCTATAAGGTAAGTGCTTAATAAATGCTTACAGTCCTCCATTTTTGTTGGCTCCTGAGACAGAGCCTTACACATGATGTCACCCTGGCTGGTTACTTGTCCCAATGGGAGATTATCCCACAGCATTTACTCTTCTGGTGACTCCTTTTCCTATTGTTATCAGGCTTCTTCCTTCCTTCCTTCCTTCCTTCCTTCCTTCCTTCCTTCCTTCCTTCCTTCCTTCCTTCCCTCCCCCTCGAAGGGTAGGGTTACATTTTATTGTCATTTACAAACATTAAAATATAAATAAAATAGTTCACTCAGCATCAGTTCATGTGTCTTTCCAGGTTTTTTCTGAAAGCCTTCTGCTCATCATTTCTTATGGAACAATAATTGTATTCCATTACATTCATATACCACAACTTGTTCAGCCATTTCCGAGTTGATGGGCAACCCCTCAACTTCCAATTCTTTGCCACCCTGAAAAGAGCTGCTATAAATATTTTTGTATATGTGAGTCCTTTCCCCTTTTTAATGATCTCTTTGGGATGCAGATCTAGTAGTGGTATTGACGAGGTGCCTCTGAATATTTTGGGGTGATCTTATAACTAACATTGTAATTTCAATCTGTAAAAATCTCATTTGTGTTCAGTACCTAGGTATGTGATATCAGTTTATAACATCGGCTTGTTGTAAAAGCCACAAAGCATTAACTCTGTCTCTCCCCTGCCCCCAGCCTAGAGGTATTTCCTCCGAAACCATTTACTCTATAGCTATGATAATGAATTCTTTTAAAAGCATTACCTCCTTTGATCTAGTGACCTCCTAACAAATAAGACTCATCCATTTGCAAACTGGATGGGTACTTCTCATTTAAATTTGACTGCTGGCTGACTTTATGACATTTCAAGGCAAAAGTATTAGGCACTCCTTGGCTCCTCCCAGGCCCCTCCCTAACTCTACTTCTGTACACTTAGTTAGCCTAATGAACCTATGACTGACAGTTTTGTGTCTTTAAAAACTGCATCTCTAGTCCCAGGTTTTTGCAGGCTTTTCCTATCACACCTCCTGCTCGCTGCAGAGTGTAACACTTAAACTCTATAACTCTGTTCTTTGCAGGCTTTCTAACTCTGCCTTAAATCCCTGTCAGCTTGCAAGTCTCCTTATCCTACCCCTCGCCTCAGTGTAACAATAAACTTTTATAATTCTGCCAAAGACAGCTGAGTCCAGTAATTCTTTTCAGATGATGAACCTAGAAAGGATTTCAATAGAAATCCCCCCTACTTATACCTCTTCAGTATTGTTGGATCAAAGGGTATGCAGTTTTATAGCCCTTTGGACATAGTTCCAAATTGCTCTCCAGAATGGTTGGATCAGTTCACAACTCCACCAACAATGCATTAGAGTTCCCATTACTTCTCCAACATTTATAATTTTCCTGTTTTATCATGCTAGCCAATCGGATAGGTGTGATGTGGTACCTCAGAGTTATTTTGATTTGCATTTCTCTAATCAATAGTGATTTAGAGCATTTTTTTATATGACTATAGATAGCTTTAATTTCTTCCTCTGAAAACTGCCTGGTATCCTTTGACCATTTATCAATTGGGGAGGAGCTTTTCATTATCAGCTCCTGAAAATTCACTCACCTTTTGTCCATAAAATCCTGACAGTTATTTACGTCCACTTCTATGAAGATCCCACCTGGGTACGTTTCTCAAAGTAAATGAAAGTAAGGTTTGATCATTTTGCCGGGTCTACACCATGTGCCTGAGAAGTAAACTACTGCTAATTTGTCCCTAGCCTCTTTCAATTCTGAGTCCAAGTTTTCCTTGCCCTGGGACCGGTTTCATTATCTTTTCCTGAGACCCCAGAGGATAGGGAGGCCAGTGGGAGGCAGAAGCAGCAGAGGGATGCTGGTCTGGGAGGTCAGGTGGGGAGATGGGGAAGCGGGGTAATTTGGGTCATCTGGATGGTCCAGATGAATTGGAAACCTGATACTTTCCAGAGGGTGTTTCTGTCTTCTGTTGCTCCATTTCTTTCCCTCTGTTTCTCCTTCTCATTTTCCAGTAAACTAAGGCTGCTGACACATCAGTAATTAGCTAAAAAGGTTGGGGGGGGGGAGGGAAGGCCGGAAAGATTGTGGAAAAACTACCATTCTGTTAGGTTTCTAATGCATTTTTGAGGTAGAAGAAATAATTTATTGTATTTTCTCATTGGATTTCTTTATTATTTACTTAAGTATGAACTTTGTGGTTTTTCTGGAGTATGTGGGATTTGGGCAGTCTGGCTCCCATTCATACAGCTATCTTTCTTGCCCAGAAGTCAATTTGCAATGTAATTATAAGAACATTTAAGCTCCACTCAAGAATAATGACAATAGAATGTGGTGCTCATTATATTATCTATACTTGAATTTTTTTTACAGACATTCTTTCCTTAAACCATCACCTTCCAGTATATCCTTCCCTTTTCCATACCCAGAGAGCTATTCCTTATAACAGAGAATAAAAAAGAAATTTAAAATTACATTTTAAAACATGACCTCTTTGTTTCCTTGTTTGTGTTGACTTTAAAATGGAAACAAAAACTACGATTCATCTTCAAGGGGATTTTCCCAGGTCCCACAGTCCTCTGGTTGTAGGTGGGCAGCCTGTCCTCAGCTGTTTACCTGAGTGACCTCTGGATTTAAAGGTACAGTATTTCTTGGAATAAATGGACCACCAATTTCTTCTTACTCATCCATCCCTTGCCTTTGTATAACATGGTTGGAGGAAGTAGATTGCATTAAAAAACCAAGTTGCTCCTATGCCCTTTTCTGTTCATCCTTCTTCAGTTTCTTTAGTCCCACGTCCCTCTGGTTGTAGGTGGGCAGCCTGTCCTCAGCTGTTTACCTGAGTGACCTCCGGAAAGCAGTACTCTTCCTCAGCAGACTAACATTCTTCACCTGTAAAATTAGGGAGTTGACTGGATGGCTTCTGGGGTTCCTTTAAGGTCTAGATCAATGAATTTGACACCATAGAGAAAGATCTGTGAGGTGGTAGCATGAATAACCTTTATGCTTTCACAAAATGAACCTTTGAAATGTAAAGGTTTAGATTTAGCTAGCCAGGAAGTATTACTTTTGAGAATGATCTGTAAAACGGGGCTTTGTAATAATACCTAGGTTACTTCACAGTCAGGGTTGAAAAGAGGATCAAATGAGACAATGTCTATAAATAAATGTTCACTATGGTTCTTGGTGTTAGTTAAAGAGTTTAAAAGCTGACAGTTTTCACATTTTATACCTTTGCGGGTAGCTTATTCTTTCTTGGGATGTACTTTTTTCCTTTTTTTTTCCTGATGAACTATCAGTACTTCCTGCAGACAGCTGAAATACTTTGTTAAAAATAACCAGAACATTTCATAATCTATCAAACTATATGTTGTTTTTAAATTTTTAAACTGCTGTCCAGAAGCAATGAGTCATTGAGAAACTTGGCAAGCCTGATTTAAAGGTACAGTATTTCTTTGAATAAATGGACCACCAATTTCTTCTTACTCATCCACCCTTTACCTTTGAATAACACGGTTGGAGGAAGTAGATTGCATTAAAAAAACAAGTTGCTCCTATGCCCTTTTCTGTTCATCCTTCTTCAGTCTCAGGCTGTTGTTCTTGTATCAAGGATTATCTTTTCAGATTAATTTTTATTCTGCCACTAAGTCCTAGGAGAACCTTCAGAATCCCTGAATTTGACCAGCTCTAACTCCCCTCCATTCTCCAGGGTACTACTTAACCCCTAGACAAATAGAAATAATAATATTTTCCCTCTAATGCCAATTTACTGAGTTTCTTTGACTGAAAAGCAAATAGCAAGCACAATGAACCCTAAATAACCATAATACTGAAGGTACCTCATGAGGTAAATAGTTCATTGTCATGCTATTGTTTTGCTTATTAAATGAGTTAATAAGCAGAGACCTACTTTCCAAAGATTTACCTTTAAATCCAGGTAATAAGAAATTGTTTATGAAGAAAATCTAAAACTGGACTGTATTGAATGAGTATAACAGGTAGAGTCAAAGTGCTTTCTTTGCTTTGTTGGTAGGAAAGGGAAGAGGGATAGAAAGGAGAAACGTAAAGGTGTTCCCATGGAACTGTGAACAAAGTACCTATAAGCCACAGGAAATAACATAGAAGTCAGGTTTCTGGAGGGCAAGGACTGCCATTCTCTTTTGTCTTTTTTTTTTGACCCCAGCACCAACCTTGAGGCTGGCAGATTGCGGCCTCTTAAGTGCTTGTTGAGTTAGATTCTGAGGGGTTTGTTTGTGTATTTTTGCCTTTCTTTATATCCTTGTGCTTAATACTGGGCTTGGCATGTGGTAATCAATTAATTAAAGCTAGTTGACTGACTTCTTCGAACTGATTGAAGATGTCTGTACTATTTTCTGCCAAGTTACTTTTGCAGTAAAGACTACCTCTAGTTTGAATAGCTGATCTGCTGGCCTTCCCATTTAGGAAGGAGATACTTATGGTCTTATCCAAAGTGGGTAGGAACTCCCCTCAAAGGGGTGTAAAAAGACAGAGAACCATATGTGCACTAAAATAAATGCAAAGTAATTTGGGGGTGAGGCACTAGCAGCTAGGGGGCTTCAGGAAAGGCTTCCAGTAGGAAGCAGAACTTTGAAGGAAACCTGCAATTCTAAGAGGGGAAGAAGGAATTCACTCATTGCACAATTAAGTTAAGAGATGGAATTCATAAATGAAGAAAAGTCAGTGAGTTGATTAGCAGTTATTAAGTGCTTTTTATGTTATCTATGAGATACAATGTTTTACATAAAAAAACTCATTTGTTTTAAAAAGTCTTAACAAGAAAGAGAAAAAAGAATGGAGCAGAAGACATGTCCCATGATAGTGTTCAGTGGGGAGATGGAATGTTTGCTTCTTCTGGAATTGAGTATTTAGTGTTTTATAGTCACACAAAAAATTTAAAAAGGTCCCCAAAGCCCAAATCTGTATTTATACCCACAGCCCCACCAAGAGAACGAAAGAGAACCAGAATAAAAGAGACAAAGGTAGAGGAGGGAGAAGGGGACCAGTTCAGTCCAGGACCCACTTCCCTCTGTGCAGTGTGTGTGCTCCTGGGGTGGCTGAGAGCAAAAGTCTCCTCTCTACCTGCAACGGGTGGGAAGAAAATAGTGAGCACCCAAGCTTTATGGCAAGGCATCTGGGTACTTCTATCCAGCTCAACAATCAAAACTTAGGGAGGTCTTCCAGTTACGTTGAATGTGGTTTTGAATTTTTGTGAGGGAGGGATAGGGTTAAACACACACACACACACACACACACACACACACACACACACACCCCCAAACCACATAGCAGCTGACTCTTTTCACTACCATGATCAAATGTATTGTTGTACCCAAACCTAAATCCCAGATCACTGCACACCACCTGATTTGTGGCCCACCATTAAGTCCCTTTTATATTTCTATTCTACATTTTGTTATAGCTTGAAAACTGCATAAGGCATGACTGGGCATATTGCTCAAGGCATAGTTCCCTGACCTCTCCTTCCCTAGTCAGCATTTTATATATTTTCCTTGAATTATTATAGTGTATAAGGTTTATTATGGTGCAAAGATCTTATCTAGGGACTACCCTGTCCTGTCCCTCTGACCAAGCAGGGCCCCCACCCTCTTCACCAAGAACATGACCCTACCCTGTTCTGGGGAATTCCAGCCCCCTTTACCCCCATGACCCTCCACCTTGCTCTGAAAAGGGCTGACTATGGCCCTACACCCTGTGCCCTCCATCCTGTTCTAGGAGGGACCCCCATGACACAGGAAGGTTGCACCTTTGTACCCTTGCGTCATATTCCCAAATTAGCTCTGAGCTATAGATCTAACCAATGGTAGGTTTTTGCTTCTGTACATCATGGCTTCTGCTAGCTCCCCTCCCTGATTGTGGTTTTTGTGGTTTTGGCCTTTATATTCAAGTGTGTACCCCCTAGAAAATCACTGCCTGATTTGAGTTTACACTCCAGGTGGTTGCAGGCTTGATAAATAAATCCACACCTAAATTTATCTTGAACCCAGGTCTCAGCTCACTCTTGTTCTCTGTACAACAGTATTGAGTTAAAGGGGTGGAAGACAGCCCAGGCTTTCCAGAAACCCTTCAGAGGTTGAAATTTGGGGATCACATCTCACAACTTTCCCCTATACCCAAAATATTTTAAGATTTCTCCAAGTAGGATTATTGCTGGAAACCCTAACTTTGGGCTTGGGTATATGGGTCATCCACTCTAGGCCAAAAGGATAATTTGGGTTCCTCTAGGGCAGCCCTAAGATCCAATCACTTGATATCCTTTTAGTATCAATGGGAAAGCAACAAAATCTAATTTGCGCAATCACTGGAAATGAGGCTGCTTTGGCAAAGAAGGGCACCTGGGGGTTGGGAGAGAGAAGCCTACTCCAGACCAAAGGCACATGGGACAGGCAAAGCCAGGGCAGCCCCCTGGCACCGAATGAGGAAGGGAAGGAGCTATGTATGTAAAAATCCTCTTGACCAACCAACCACAGAGTAAAGCAAAAGGAAAGAGCAAGGATAAAAGGTTAAAAAAAAAGGAAAAGAAAAGCTTTAAAGCTTCCCACCTCAACTTCAGACTAACCACCTTATGTACATATTCCTTCCCCATCTGATAGAGGAGGGAGCTGATTTTTTTAATGACCTTATTCCCCTTCCACACCCTTCCAGTTCACTCCCCCAAGAACAAATTGCTTGCCTTCTCAATGATGAGGAAAAGGAGGGAGGGAGGGAGAGAATTTGTAACTCAAAATTATAGAAGAAATAAAGATTAAAATTGTTTTTACCTCTAATTGAGAAAAAATAAAACATTAACATTTTAAAAATAGTTCAGTGCTGAGGTGATAAAGGCCTGAACCAGAGTGTGTGTACATATATATACATATATATACATATATATACATATATATATATATATATATACATATATATATATGAACCCTCCCTCTGGAGAGCTAAGATTACAAAGGAATATAAATTAACATGAATATTTTCACTCTGGGTTCATTAAATTACCTTTGAGGATCCTTAACAGAAAATTATCAGTGAGTTAGTAGATCTTATTTATTTGGAGTTTTGTTATTTGTCAGATTTGCACCTCTCCCATTGGAATATTCCTAGAGTGACTCTCAAGACATTTTATTGGGGCCACTTTTCTTCTATTCTTATAGTAAATTCCTGCTTTGTTGTTCTAAATCCTGTGAGGTATCCACCCAGACTAGACTGCCTTTAGGATGAAAAAACCAACTGGGCAGGACCTGGAGCAGACTAAAAGTAAATTCTTTGGGCATGGACTAGGTATAGCTTGTTATACCCTAGCACAGGAGCCAGTCCTTGGCATTTATAATTGCTTTGTAAATAAAATATTTGTAGAATGAATTAAATATTGACTTGTAAGGGAAATAAGAATGGCTAATCCTCAAGTCAAAAATGGCAGTAAAGCCAAAGTGGGGGAGTTGGGCTTCACTGGTCTTGCCCTGTTCTGTTAGTTTTCCCTTCTTATGTGTGTGTGTGTGTGTGTGTGTGTGTACACACATACATATATACATATACACATATATAAACTATATCTATAACTATATATGTATATATGTGTATGTTATGTGTGTATATATACATACACATAACATACATACATATTCACACACATACATACATAAAACATATATAACATACACACACATGCATATTTATAAGGCTAATGCAATATTCACAGAGCTCATGGTGGCTATGAATATGCAGGCGTTGTTCTGAATCACAAAATATAATAAACTCTCCACATGGAAGACAGAACCAAAACATTTATCAAACACCAGAAAGCCAAATGCGTCATAGCAACATAGAAGTTGGTACACATTACCAATGTAGCAAGCACCGGTATCCCCAAGCCTTCCCTCCATCGGGCCTTTAAAATAAAACAGGCTTCTTTAAGCAAAAATGCCCTTCTCACTCACACTGGCTGCTCTGCCTCAGCTTTGCCTGCTGCCAGCTCTACTGATGCTCTGCTCTGCTCCTTCTTGCTCCACCCTTCCTATTCTGTCCTTTCAGCAAGTTCCTCCCACCATGGGCTCCATGTGATTATATTCAGCCTATTAAGGGGAGGGAAGGTCTTCAAATTCCCTTAGGCTTATTAAGGGGCAGGGAATATCTTCAAATTCCCATTACAATTACAATATTATATATGTTTTTTGGATAGATGTTTAGCAGATTGCCTATAACGAAAAATACAATGAAGTATACAGGATAGTTCTAATTCTGGGGCCTAAAAATTCAAGTGCCTCTAAAACATGTAAAAATGATAGTTCCTTGAGAATTATAGGCATTCAAGAGTCATTTGTAAAAACCATTTTCATATATATTTTTGGTCTTCCAAACTAGACCATGAACACTTTGAGGACAGTAACCTTTTTTTAAAACTTTTTAAAAATTTTTGTTTTTTTAAATTTTATTTTATTTTTAAACTTTTGTTTATTTTTAGTTTACATCATTCATTTCCATGGGATTTTGAGTTACAAATTTTTTTGTTTCTACTATGTAGTCCCCATGTTTCTACTACCTACCACCCCAAAACAGCAATCCCACTGTATACCCCTTCCCCCAATCTGCTCTCTCTTATATCCTCCCCAGTCACCCCTCTGACTTTTTGATAGGGCAAGATGGATCTCCCTGCCTCGATGCCTGTATATCTTATTTCCCAGTTGCATGTAAATAATAATGATAATAATAATAATATATATATATACACACACATATACAAATATATATATATACATACACACACATATATATTTTTAACATTTGATTTTATAACTTTAAATTCTAGATTCTTTCCCTTCCTCCCTCATCACCCACCCCCACTGGAAAGACAAGCAATTCAATACAGGCTGTACATGTGTAGTTATGCAGAACATCTCCACAATGGACATATGGTGAAAGACTGACTATATTTCCCTCCTTCCTATTCCACCCC
>CM053587.1:71109747-71141512 GCA_028646515.1 Pseudochirops corinnae
ATTGGTATGGCAGTAAATATGTAATTTAATTTAGGTAAAATTGTCATTTTTATTATATTTGCTCAACCCAACCAAGAGCAATGGACGTTTTTCCAATTAGTTAGGTCTGATTTTATTTGTGTGAAAAGTGTTTTGTAGTTGTGTTCATAAAGGTATTGGGTAACTTTTTTTCTACAGACAAATGGGCTGCCTGACTACTTCTCCCCCATCTTATGCTTCTCAAGTGGAAATATTGAACTTGAACATAAGATTTCACTAAATTCTTATCCCTATTGAGTTTCATTTTTATTAGGTTTAGTCCAGTTCTCTAGGTTGTCAAAATCTTGATGCCATGCAGTAGTTACCTAGCCCTCCAAGAAATGTGTCATCCTTATATTAAGTATACCATTAAAGCTTTAATCTAATTTGTTGACAACTGCTGTAGGCAAGGAAGAACAGCCTCCTAAAGTGCTCCATTGAATGAAATCTCCTCCTAGGGCAGGGAATATTTGGTTTTTTGTCTTTGTATCTTCAGGGCCTAGCAAAGTGTCTGGCACTTGGTAGGCACTTTGTAAATGTTCCTTGATTGACAAACTGAAGACAGAACAGATTAAATACAAATCTTTATACTGTGAACTCTTAAAATACAAGAATTGGCTTTCTTTTTCCAATTTGTGTAGCCAGCACTTGGCATAGTACTTTGTACTTAATCAATGCTTATTGAATCAACAATTAAATTGATCTAGCCTGCTACTGTCCTAGTCCACAAAAATAACCTGAGAGACTTTGCTAAAATGGAGGTAAATAATATCTACACTAGGGATTCTTAACCTTTTTTCTGTGTCATGGACCCCTCTGGTAATCTGGTAAAGATTGTGGACTACTCAAGATATTGTTTTTAAATCTGTATAATCACATACATAGGATTACAAAGGAAACCAATTATATTAAAATGCAATTATCAAAATGTTGGAAGACAAGTTAATGGAGCCCAAGTTACACTGATTTATATCATTCTCTGGCATGACCTTTTGCCACTTGGTTGGGAATGATATGAAACATCAAAGTATTTTCTTGTTTCTTTTTGGCAGTATCATTTGTGCCCACATAAATCATTAAAAGTGGCTAACAGTCAGGTGATCTGACTATGCATCTTAGGAAAGTTCCTCTTCATTTCTTATATATTCATACAGGGAAGACAGCAGGTTTCCTGATTTGTTGTTTTCTAGTTGCCAAATAGAGGCCTCAAAACGTCAGCAGTCATCAATCAACCACTATTGCTCATTCAGGATGTCTTATCTTAGCAACTATACTTAACAGCTAGCACTAGACAGGATGGAGATTATGTCTTACATGTTAGTCCACCACAGTGCTTAGTACTGAAAACCCTGCCCTCCCACAACATAACTCTTGGTGCCACTATCATGATTAGACCAATGAATGGTCTGATCCAAGATGATAATTTCCTGTTTGCACATTAAGTAACACTATAGTATTTAAACATACAAGAAGGGAAGGTAGAAAAGGGCAGAGAGACAGTAGATCAATCTAAAAGCATTTATTAAGCATCTATTATGTGGTAGGCATTGTGATAGGTTCCCGAGATACAAAGACTGAAAAGAAATAGGTCTTGCCCTCAAGGAGCTTATTTTCAATTTAGAGGATTGAATATGAACACATACAAATAAATATGAAATACATAAAAAGTAATGTTTAGGGATGGAAGATTAAAAATAGTGCAGGAAAAAAAAATGAATAAGAACCAGGCTTGTCCTCAGGAGATTTATCTCTTACTGCTCTCAGTAATAATATTGTCTCAGCCACTTTATCCAACTAAATATCCATTCAGCTAAGTGGCACAACTGGATACAGTACTGAGACTGGAGTCAGGAAAACCTGAGTTCAAGTCCAGCCTTAGACACTATTTAGGTGGCCTTTGGCAAGTCTATAACAGAGAGACTACCATAATGTAGCAGTTAGCAGTAGTAACTTAGTCTGTTGAGTAGCCAACCCCAAAAGATTAACCTGTTTGATCCAGCCTATCAATGGACTGACTTGAAAGCAAACCCATCACGTTCTGCAACAGTTAGCTCAGCTAATCAAAGAAGCAACTTATCCATCGGCTATATCACACCCAGAAGCAAATTGGGTGAGCAGTCTGAGAGAAGAGTGAAGGATTCTGGGGTCCAGGAGTCACAAGGTACCCCTCAGCCCCACATGGTCCTTATGTGAGTTCCTGAATACCTTTGTACTTTATATTTTAGCCTGCTCACCTCAGAAATTAAGTGTGAGCAGAGGGGAGTAAGTTTCTGTTTTGTAGGACGTATTCATAACTTCTGTCCTTGATATATCTTTTCAGTAATTTTTCAGTTGTTCACATGCAAGTCAAGATGTTGCCCCATGATGTCATTGGTCCTCTTCAAAAATGAAGAGCAAACAACAACCTGTTCAATGAATAGCCCCTTATAAGAGCTAATTGATATTAACTGGCAATTCTGGGTGAACACATTAGATGGGTACTGGGGAATGATAGTGTTAGAAGCACCTGTGATATCAAAGCTACTTGATGATTGAAGCTCTAGGAGTGAAGTAGCCAGCCACTCTCCGAGAATTCAACCTGCAAGTAAGAGTAGGGGTTGAAAGAGTGAGCCCAGAGTGGGTCCTACATTAAGGAAATTGGTTGTGAAGAGGTTTAAATGTCAAACAGAGGAATTTCTATTTGATCATAGAAGTAATTGGGCTCCACTAGAGTTTTCTGAGTAGGAGGGTAACATGGTCATACCTGCACTTTAAAGAAATCATTTTGGCAGCTGTATAGAGGATAGATTGGAATGGGGAGGGACTTGTGGTAGGCAGGCCAACAAGCAGGATATTGCAATAGTCTAAGTCTGAGGAAATGAGGGCCTGCACCAGGGCAGTGGCAGTGTCAGAGGAGAGAAGGAATAGTCAAGAGATGTTGCAGAGGTAAAATCAAAAGGTCTTGGGGCAGCTAGGTGGCACCAGCCCTGGAGTCAGGAGGACCTGAGTTCAAATATGGCCCCAGACATTTGACACTTATTAGCTGTATGACCTTGGGCAAGTCACTTAACCCCAATTGCCCTGCTCTCCCCCTTCTAAAAAGCAAAAAAAAAAATTTTTTAATTTAAAAAAAAAAGGTCTTGACAACAGATTACAAATGAAAACTCAGAAATAGTGAGGAGTCAAGGATGATATCTAGGTTTTCAGCCTGAAGGACTGGCAGGATGGTGGTACCCTCAGCAAAACAAAGGGAAGTTTGAAAGGAGGGAGGATTTAGGAGAAAAGATAGAGTTAAGTTTTGGACATTTTGAGTTTAAGATGTCTATTAGACTCCCAATTCAAGATGTCTGAAAGGCAGTTTGAGATGAGAGACTAGAGGTTAGTGGAGACGTTAGGGTAGGATAGGTAGATTTGAGATCAACATAGAGATGATAATTAAATCCAAGGAAACTGATGAGTATAGAGTCCAAAGTGGTCTCTGTGCAAACAAGTGTTCTCTTGCTCTCTCTTTCTCTGTCTCTGTTTATCTGCCTCTCTCCGTCTCTCTCAGCACTGGTTAATTTTGAAAAAGATAGTAACATAGTGACTATAATAATAGAAATGGTAAGAGCAAAACTAAGTTGAAAACTGAATGCTTTGTAATCATATGACCAAAACTGACCTGAGGAAGAAATGAGAAAAAAACTACTGTCTTCTTTTGCAGAAGTAGGAGAAGTATGAGTTGGAATGCTGTATGTAATATCAGATGATGTATGTGTTGGTTAGTTTTGTTGAATTCTTTTAAAAATTTGTTTTCTCATTCTGGACTATAAGGGATGGTTCTCTGGATGGAGAAGCAAAATTGAAAGATTTTTAGAAACAAAGGTGTTACAACATGATTAATATGGAAATGTTTTGCATGATTGCACATGTATAACCTATATCAAATTGCTTGCCTTCTCAATGGGGGGGGGGAAGGGAAGGGAAGAAAGGAGAGCATTTGGAACTCAAAATTAAAAAAAAAAAAAGACTTGCAATTTTTTAAAAAATTGTTGAGCTTTTTTTGAGGTATAGTCCTAAAAGTAAAGTGTTCATAGGTTGGTGGATAACTAAATATATTGTACATAGATGTAATATAATATTTTTGCCCTAAGAAATGATGAATAAAAAGGAATCAGAGAAGATATGGGAAAAGTTTTTATGAATTGATACAAAGTGAAGAAAGGAAAACCAGAATATATATATATATATATATATATATATATATATATATATATATATATATATATGTATAGTGACTGCAACAATGTAAGTCAAATTTTAAAAACCAATAAAATAAAACTGACTGATTACAATGTAATTGTAATGATGAAGCTTAGCCCTGAAAAAGACATGAGAAATTGTATCATAATGTATTTTCTTTGCAGTAGTGGGACATAGAACATTGTATTTATTATTAATCTCAGTTACGGTTGGTAAATTTTGCTGAACTCATTTTATTCTCTTTTTTTCTTTTTGTTATAAGGGATGAACAAGAAGAAGGGATATAATTAGAATGAAGATCATGTAAAACCAAAAGATAGCAATAACGTTAAAAATGTTAACTCTCCCTCTTATTAGAATAATCACCGAATTTGGCTTAAGGGAACAATGCAACTCTGGGAATGGAAGATGCAGATTTAAAGATGACTGATTTTTTTTGAAGGCATTCATTTTTTAAAAGGTATCCATAAAGCTTTTAAAAGTAATATGTAATTCTCCCTTCACTTCTGACAGTGTTGCCATGGGAGCACGAGATTCAAAAAGTCTCTATGTCAGCTGAGCAGGTACTTTTCCCCCAAAGATCCTAAGGATGAGTAATGTTAAACTTGGCCCTGGAGAAGAATTTGGGGGTTGAGGTAAATGGAGTAGGGGGGGGGGGTGTTTCCATTTTAGCTAGTCCCTTGGAGGATCAGAACTGATAGGGAGTTGGGGAATAGTCTCATTACCTTCAAGACCTCTTGTGGGTATCTGAGAAGAAGTGAGATTTGAGAGACCAGGGGACTAGCCAGAGACTGCCAGAAACTGAAAGTTATTGAGTATTGCTTAACTGTCAAGATAGTCAGAACTCTTACTCCCTTCTCTTTTAGTGGCAACTTATCCTAGGATTGTGTCTTTTCCATTTAATTGGTAGAAAATTCACTTCACTTTCAGTGAATCTGTTTGTACTTTCTTGGATGCTTTTCAGAAGTTATGGAGACCAAGTTTTTCTTTCTAAGAGTTTCTTTTCCTAAGGGCTAAAATGGTTCTTTTTTAAAGGGTTCTTTTTAATTGCTACATTATTTCAATTGCTTGATAAAACTGGTGGCCACCATCCCTGATTGGTTTGGTAAAGGATAGTGGCAGGTCTTGATTGGAAGAGAGATGAGGGTTTTTTTTTCCTTAAAGACATAGGAAGTCTTTCCCTCCCTCTCCCCCAATCAGGAACTGGGATGAAAGAGTAGGCCCTAGAATCAACAAGTAATCAAGATTATATAAACTCAGATTATCCTGTAGACCTATAGATACAGTTGATGGGGTACAGCCTCTAGGAAACCCCTTGAACTCTGATTGAATCTTCCCATTTGATGGGGCATTTGCCTGAGGCTATAAGCCTTTCATTATAGCTAGGCCCAAATCTCTTATTCTTACTAGCCTAGCCCTCCACTATCCATCTACCTCCCACCCTTGATCCTATCAAAATATCTATACCCACATATGTTACCCTTAAACTAGCCTGGCCCTCCATTGTCTGTCATTTCCAGGTAGTCTTTAGCTATTTCCCACCCTTAATCTCATTACTGAAGTGTGACCTCATTTGACACACAAGACCCTCCCCAAATTCCTCCTCTAGACTACCCCTAGATCCCTCCTACAATCTTTCTGTATATCAAATCCATCTTGCCTCCATGAAGAGGCCAAAAACTTAATCTAGTACAGACTCAGTCTGTGTCAGATTATTCTGGCTGGTTTGTCAATACAAGCTTCACATGTACTTAGACTCCGTAAGAGTCTACCCATTGTGGCAAATCTTTAATAAAGTTTGCTTATCTTTGGCTGAGAGAGGACTTCGGTCAAATTCATTTGGCAGGACCTGGCGTGTTGGTGTTTTGGGGCCTTGAGCACCCCCAATCTCAACCCTATCCCTCAACAATCAGAGAGATCTATAAGGAAAAGTGGGCCAAGGAAAATCCCAAGCAATAATGTCCTCTACACCCAAAAGTGTTGTAAGAGATTCAGTCCATAAAAAACCCTGGTTTACTCAGATCCAAGTCTGCTCCAAAGTCTTCTGGGAGATAGAATTCAGAAAAAAACATTGTATCTATGACAAACCAAAAATACTCCTTACTTATCTTTATCTTTCCTTCGCTTTCACCCAACTCCAGTTTCTTACTTGTGTTCCATGGAACATCTGCATGTAGATGTCCTATTCATACCTCAGACTCAATGACAAAATTAGGCTTATTCTCTACCATCCCCTACATGTATCCCCCTTCTCAACTTCCTTGTTTAGAACAACAATTATTTCATTCTCCCAGGTTAAAATTTTGGACTCACCTTTAGTTCTTCCTTTTTCTTTCACTCTCTGTATACAACTTGTCACCAATCCCTTTTTATTCTTTTTCCAAATGCCTCTGAGATTATAGAATCTTGGACAGTTTCAAAGAAATCTGAGAAGACTTATATGAACTAATGCAGAATGAAGCGAGCAGAACTAAGAAAAATAATTTATACAATTACTACAATAATGTTAAGAAAAACATTTAAAATTCTTAAGAATTCTGATCACTGTAATGAACAATCATGAGTTCAGAAGACTGTTGATATTAATTAATTAATAATATTAATTAATATTCATTAATGTTTTTATCTGAAGTTGGGCAAAAGTTTTGGGGGAGAGGAGACAGAAATAGAAATTGGACCCATGATTTCATTTGTATGATGTAAAACTGAAAATTGATTTTAATTCTATTTTGCTAGGACTTAACTAGATTTTATATTCCCTTTCAAGATTTTTACTCCCAGTAAACTTCATCCACCACCCACATCCCTGAAGAAACTTGCTTAAAAGTGTAGCTTTTGTCTTGTAATTGTCTCCAACTCTCTAACCCTACCCATTATGCACTTTCCAGAGAAACTTGATTAACTTAAAAAGTAAAATCTCATCAATTTAAAATATTAATATTTAAACCCCCATGCTCAGAATCTAGGACAATCACCTAAGATCCTTTGTCTTGTGACTGGAATCACATTTCTGGGCTATCAGAAGGGGGAGGTCCAAATGATATAATCTCAATTCTGAATATGTCATTAGAGCCAATGAGAAGACATGCCTGTATGGCTTGAGATTTTGCTCTGTCCTTTTACTAATCTCGTCTTCCTGAATTCAAATCTGGCCTCAGACACATACAAACTGTGTGACCCTGGACAAGTCGACCCTGTTTGCCTCAGTTTCCTCATCTGTAAAATGAGTTGGAGAAGGAAATGGCAAACCACTCCAGAATCTTTGCCAAGAAAATGCAAAATGGGCTCACAAAGAGTCAGACATGACTGAAAATGACTGAACAACAACAGCCTTGCTAATGAGTGGATCGTGCTTGGAATTTTCCAAATTTCTGTCCCAATTCATGATGGAAAAACTATTCACATTCAGAGAAAAAACTGTTAGTCTAAATGAAGATTAAACCTTACTATTTTCACTTCCTTTATCTTTGCCCTTTCCTTCGCCAGCTCATTTTACAGATGAGGAAACTGAGGCAAAAAGTGACTTGCCCAGGATCACACAGTATGTTTCTGAGGCCAGATTTGGACTCAGGAAGATAGTCCTGCCTCCAGACCTGGCACTATATCTCCTGTATCACTTAGCTGTTAAAGTTATTATATACTTAAGTTATATTAAATGAGATTCACACTTTCCTCTTTCTGTTTACTTAGCAACTAGGTGGAGCACTGGATAGAACACTGGGCCTATATTATAAATTCAACATATAATTGGAGTCAGGAAGACCTGAGTTCAAATCCAGCCTCATATACTTACTAGCTATGTGGCCCTCAGCAAGTCACTTAACCTAAGTCTGTCTCTGCATCCTTAACTATAAAATGGGCATAATAAAACCTTCCAAGATTGTTGTGGGGATCAAATGACACAACATTTGTAAAGTGCTTAGCACAGTGCCTGGAGCCTCACTGATGATTAACAAAAGCTTGTTCCAGTGGAGCAGCTAGGTGGCACAGGCCCTGGAGTCAGGAGGACCTGAGTTCAAATCCAGCCTCAGACACTTGACACACTTACTAGCCATGTGACCTTGGGCAAGTCACTTAACCCCAATTGCCCTACCTTCCCCCTCCAAAAACAAAAAAAAAACCAAACCAAATGCTTGTTCCCTTCACCCTCCCTTTGTCTGTGATAATATTCATGTGATTTAATGTTTACCAAGTTAATAATTTTAAAAAATAAAATTAAAATATAGTCATCCCCATTTATCATCTCCATTCCTATAACTACCATTTGAGCATAGAGCCTCATCCCCTCCCACTTGGCTTAGAGCAGCAGGCTCCTAATATTCTCTCTGATTTCCTGGCAAAAACTGTTGTGCAGAAATAAGGGAGAGGATTTTGTTAGGGTGAGGAATTTTACCTTCAAAATCCACACATATCCATGGGAAGGGAACTTCCCTGACTTGATGGAAATTGAAGGCAGTTATGAAAGCATGCTATTTACAAAGAGAAGTGGTCATGTGGAAAGATGACTCATGAGATGAATGTAATAAAGTAGTATTGCACCATAAGAAATGACAGAGGTGGAAAGTGGATAGGGAATTGGCCTTCAAGTGAGAAAGGCCTGGCATGTGCGGCTCATCATGGCTATGCGACCCCAGATAAGTCAAATAACTGATCAGTGTCTATTGTGAGCCAGGAGAGTAGTGGAAACAACGTTCCAGTGTGAGTTAGATAATCACACAACATTAGCCAGGACTTGTAAACAAGGAAGCTGTGATAAGGACCCAGGGCATTTTAAATTAATTTCACACTCATGTAGATTAATTGGGGAATCCAGGAAGTTCCATCAATTTCAGAGAAGATACAGACCTGCATTGGTACAAGGTTCCTGGCTGGGAGTTCGTGCTGATGAAATCACAGGTCCAATGAAAAATGGAGGCCAGGCCAATGAGTATAGCCTTTATGAGCATGCACAAAATTTTTAATGGATACAGTCCTCAAGTTGACTTTGGAGCATGTTCAGACATGCTGTAGCTGGTTGTGGTTTACTTACCCTGTGGTGAGGAAGAGGCTGTAATTGTCTATGGTTCTAGAACTGGGAGTATTCAGAAGGTACAAATCTACATAGGCTTGTCCCTTGATCTGTTTTTTCCTGCCTTGTTCAGCTGAAGAACCAAACACTATAGGAAGAGAGACCTCAGGCCTTTATCTCCCCACTGGGTCAGACATGATGTAGCCCACAAGCATATGTTTCTCCTGTTACTTTTGTCACTATAGTGCCTATTCTTCCTATTTTTAGGTGAAGGACGTTAAAGATGGCTAGGTGGCACAGTGGATAGGGGCCAGGACTAGAATAAGGAAGACCTGAGTTCAAATTTGACACTTACTACCTGTGTCATGTGTCATGGCAAATCACTTAACCCTGTTTGCCTCAGTTTCATCATCTGTAAAACAAGCTGAAGAAGGAAACAGCAAACCCCTCCAGTATCTCTGCCAAGAAAACCTCAAGTGGGGATGACCTTGGCAGGGTTAATGCAGGATCCTTTTAACAGTTTCCCTATTATACCATTTCATTTTTTGAACAGGAAATTTTCCCTCCTGGCTAATTTTGAGCCTTAGTCTAATACCCTATTAATGATATGATTGGCTGATGGATATGACTCTTACCTGGACTCAAACTGAGCTGGGGGAGTATTTTCCCTTCACTATAACTTTGTCCTTCCTTTTTCTTTCATAGCAAATTTCTGTAATCAGGACAAGTTATCTCTAAAGTATTTGTTGTTGAAATTAATATTTAAACATCTGAGTTAAGATAATGAGATACAGGTTCCTAATATATATTACCACAAAGCATCTTTCAAATATCTCAGAATAATATAGGTATAATTACACAGTGATGAAAATTTCTAGGACAAACATATAACTCCATTAATAAAGTTAAAAGTCAGAAGCATTTTTGTTTTGTTTTTAAGATTTTAGCGAAATAAGTTATCTCAGAAGAGAGTAATTGAACATATTTAAGTCTTTTGTCTTCTGTTACAATTGAAGTTAAATCAGTATCTTTTAGTCCAGTCCACCCATCCTCTCAGGGTTGCTTGTGGAGAACAGTTACTTGTAAGGTGCTTAGCCTTGCCCATACTATACCAAGCAGTATATAAATGTTGACTTTTGTGATTATTTCATTCTCAGTGCTCCACTCTAGATAATTATAGACTAGAGTTTGGATGTGACTACTATATAATACCTTAAGTATTTTCTTATAGTTTGCAAATTGGGAATAGAACTGTATTAGAGCTCTTTATGTTCCCTGGACTCTATGCCTCAGCATAGTTATAACCTTGGTTAACATTCTCAAGGACTGTGTTTAAGGAAGTTGGGTCACACCCTGTCAGGGTAAGATTAGACTCCTTAGAGCCTTTGCTGGTGCCAAAAATCACAATACCCTATCGGCATTCCATCTAGAATAGTAGAATGTTAAACTTTAACAACAATGGTTTATAATATTTAGCTCAGCATATTTTTATCCAACAGTTGTTAACAGTTGTGAATTTAAACTGGTAGAGCTTCAAATGTGACCTCAGACACATACTAGCTGTGTGACCCTGGACAAGTCACTTAACCCTGTTTGCCTCAGTTTCTTCGTCTGCAAAATGAGCTGGAGAAGGAAATGGCAAACAGCTCCAGTATCTTTGACAAGAAAATCCAAAATGGCCTCACAAAGAGTCAGATGTGACTGAAAATGACTGAACAACAGATCATGCTTGGAATTTTCAGAATTTATTACCATTCTTGGTCACCTCTGTTTCCCAGTCTAAAGAATTAAGTAGAAATAACATCTACCCATTCCCACTCTACCTCCCCCCTACCAAGGTTGTCCCTGGTATATGTCACCTTTTTTGCTGCATGTGTTTCTGACAAAATGTGCTTTGCTCTAATGTGTTTCCATATTATAAGGATTATGTGTTTAAAAGCCACTTGTGATAGAATGAAAAGTTTTCTATGAAGGATGATTTGGAAATATACTTACCTATACTGCTATCATCTAAACTTGTTATGGAATTTTTGTTATGCTCTTACTGTTACTAGGTTCCTAATGTGTCTCTGAGATTTCTGATATTTGAATAGAAATATCTTGCTGTTAAAATTATGTTACATGAATCTCTTGCCTGAAGAGATTATCAACTCTGTTTACTGAAGCCTTAATGATCACAAGTTATGAAATTGCTGAGAACTAGAAACCAGCAACAGTGAAGAAATTTAATAGTATTTATTTTCATGGACCACCACATATCCCCTATGAAATCATGTGTTAACATATTGGAGTCAGTCATCATGCTACTCACTCCTAGATTTTGTGTGTCTATTTTCAATCTCTTTAGGATATGGGGGAGGAATACATTTTCAGACATACCCACTGTGCTTTCTTTTGCTTGATCTAGTTATTTGTTTCAAAGGATGGTTCTAACCATGGGAAAGGGAAGGAGTTACTGGGAAGTAGTAATGAAGTAAAAAAAAAAAAAAGCATCAATACAACCTTAAAAAAGAAAGGTGACACATGCCTAAATTTCATCATCTCATATCTGCTAAATATAAACACAACCTCTTTTGAGGTACAAAGGAAAAAAAAGGCAAAATTGACTTAGGCAGAGAGGAACTAAAAGAAAAAGAGGAAATGAATTAATTTCTGTGTTTTACACCCACAAACAATGTACCCTGAGAAAATGGTTTGGATTCCAGTTGAAAATGTACTATTTCTTTAACTGATTTTTTTTTTAATTAAGGCAGTCATGGCTTTATTAATGAGTTTAATTTGATGTTTTCTATAATATAATTTGATGCCTTTTATTTCTTAAATCACAAATATTCCCCAATATGTGACCCTCTTTCCCCAATGAACACTGTTTCACAGCTACTAAAATTAAGCAAAACCCACTGACAGACCAACTAAAGTCTGAGAGCAGAAGAGGGAAGTGTGTTTCATAATCTGTTCTCTAAGATTGATCATTGTAGTTTATATGAGTTTGGCAGGATTATAGTCATATTTGTGGGTTTGGTTCTAATTTCTTCGCTACAAATCAGTTCATATTAGTCTTCCAATATTTCTGAATTCTTCATAATCATTGTTTCTTGTAGCATAGTGATATCCCATGACTATACACACACACACACACACACACACACACACACACACACACACACACACTACTCAATCTAATCAACCATTCCCCAATTACTTAGTATCTACTCTTTTTTTTAAGGTGGAAGGCAAGGCAGTTGGGCTAAGTGACTTGCCCAAGGTCACACAGTTTAGTAAGTATCAAGTGTCTGAGGTCAGGATTTGAACTCAGATCCTCCCGACTCTAGGGCCAGTACTCTATTCACTGTGCTACCTAGTTGCCCCCACCTACTCTTTATTGCAATTTTTTGCTGCCACAAAGAGAGCTGCTACTATGAAGATTTTGTTATACATTTGTTATCCCTTCCATTGAAATGCTCATATAGTAGGTGTTTTTTAGCTTTATTTTAGGAAAAGTTCCAAGAGGAGGAAAAACTCTCCATGAATTTGGTAATGTGTCTAGAGGTGGGTAGAAAACAATTCTACTTCAGGTGAAAAGACTGTTGGCAGATCGTAGACCTCAACCTCTTTCTCTTAAACTCCCAAAGATGTGCTTCCAGCTATGAATGTCCTTCAGAATTCCCAGTTCAGTTCTTAGCATGCACAGTCTGGGAAAGGACCAAGATTTGAAGGTAGGATATATAATGTTTTGCCAGATAAAAAGACATCCTTCAAATAAAAACTCAGAAAGCACAAGCATTGCTACCAGTTGGGATTCTTTTGGTGTTACTGATCAGCGTCTGGTTGAATGGACCCTTTTCTCCCTCTTTGTATTCTATATTTTGTCAGGGTTTAAACTATCATCTCTATGCAGGTTACTCAACAGATGTACACAAACATCCCCAATCTCTCCCCTGAGTTTACATCTCAGATCACCAACTGCCTATTGGACGTTTCAAACTGGATTTTCCAAAGGCATCTTATACTCAACATGTCTTAAACATACTTCTGCAAAAGTGATTTTCCTTAACTGAAGATCTAACTAACATGTGAATCCTCTCCTCAACCAGCTTGAGTAGCACCCTATCATCCTTAGAGTAAAATACAAATTCCACTGTTTTCAAAGCCCTACCCTAACCCTAAATTATTTTCTAACCCAAAAAAACCAATACTCTCTCTTTTCTCCTTTTACCTGCACCCCTTCCCTCCAAGCACCCAGGCTTTACCTCTGAACCATAAAGATTTTCCAGTAAAATACTAGTACACAGGAAATGAATATGAACAATGCGAAGTTAAGGAAATAAGTTGAAATTATACAATTCTGTATAAGAGATAACTTTAAGGATTTAAAGTAATAGATGTATATGAATGCTAAATTGGAGAGGGTCTCAGAATTTATCTAATTCAATCCATACCCAAACAGATTCCTTCTATAACATCCTTATAGGTGGTCAACCAGCCTTTCCTCAGAAGGCCTCTGGACATGGGAAGGATTCAGTTACAGTAACCTGACATTTTAGTTTTTTGTTTAATTAAGTAGGGGTGCTCAGTATCAGTCTAGGCACTGGTAGAAACTCTGTAAAGTCAGAGGTACAAGGCCATCAGGAAACTGACCACTGAACTTGTATAGAGATTCCTTTCAAAACAATGACAGAAGTAACTGGACTTCCTTTGGAAATAAATTTAAATGATTTTTGTTTAATTTAAATGTTTTGACTCATATTTAAACATACTTCTCATTTGACTATTTTGTGTAATTGTTCATTTGCATTTTCCATTTCATGGAGGTGGTCTCTAGTTTATGAAAAATTTAGTCTCAAACATTTATTTGTAAGTTGAGAAGGAGCATCACCTAGCACAGACATGTCGAACACAGGGCCTACCAGTGGATTCCTGTTGCTACACTCATGCCACTGCAATATTCCTCATTTCTACTATAACAAATTCAAATGTAATTGGAAAAAACAGTTAACAAAATAAATAAAAATGCAATAGAACATAGATAATGGTAATATGTGGTTTTTTAAGTCAATAGGCTAGCCTCAAAGATCCTTATGTACTTTTTAGCTGTCCCTAATCCTATTTGAGTTCAAAATCAATGACCTAGTGAATAGAACACTAGAACTGAATACAGGAAGGCCTGAGTTCCAATCCTTCCTCACACCTTCTGGCTGTGTGACCCTTAGCAAAATCACTTTACCTCTCTGAGTCAGTGTCCACATCTATAAAATGGTACTAATAAATATCTATAGTGCCTTCCTTGCTCAAAGGGTGGTGTGAGGACCAAATGGAAAATACGTATAAGTCACTTTGCAAACTTTGAACCACTATATAAATGTTTTTAAGTTGGTTGTTCAGAAAGTACAGAATCTACTTTCACAAAGAAATAATGTTGAGATAACTAACAGAAGTAAGACCAAAAATTGTTCCCTAATAAATTAGTGGTCAAAGGATATGAATAAACAATTCTCAGAAGAATAATTGCAAATTATTTTTCACCACTTAATAATATTTCATTTTTTCCAGTTGCATGTAAATAGCTTTCAACATTTCCTTTTTTTAAGATTTTGAGCTCCAGATTTTTTTTTTCTCTCCCTTCCCACTTCCCCAAAACTGTAAGTAATCTGATATAGGCTATACATGTACAATCATATTAAATATATTTTCACATAAGGAAGAATCAGAACAAAAGGGGAAAACCACAAGAAAGAGGAAAAAAAGAGAAAACAGTATGTTTTAATCTGCATTGAGACTCCATAGTTCTTTCTCTGGATGTGGATAGCATTTTTCTTCATGAATTTTTTGGAATTGTCTTGTATCATTTTATTGCTGAGAAGAGATAAGTTCATCAACACTGATCATTGCACAGTGTTGCTAGAACTGCAAACTATTAACTATATGCAAAAATGCCCCATAGAAGAAATACAAATTCAAACAGCCCTGAAGCTTCTCTTCACATTCAACAAAATGGTAAAGATGACAAAAGAGAGAAATAGTTAATATCGAAATGGTTGAGGAAAGAGGGGCATAGTAATGCATTGTTAGTTGAGTTGTAAATAGGTCCAAACCTTCTAGAAAGAAATCTGGAATTGTGTGGAGAGAGAGTCTAAAATGTCCACGTCTGGGGCAGCTAGGTGGCACAGTGAATAGAGCACTGGCCCAGGAGTCAAGAGGACCTGAGTTCAAATTCAGCCTCAGATACTTGACATGCTTACTAGTTATGTGATCTTGGGCAAGTCACTTAACCCCAAATGCCTTGCCTTCTCCCCTCCAAAAAAAAAATTTGTCCATGTCCTATTATTACCTGGAGACTCCATTACTAGGTATATATTTCAAGGACATCAAAAAGAAAGGCCTCACATACAGCCAAATATTTATAGGAGCACTTTTTGTGGTAGAAAAAAACTGGAAATAAAGTAAATATCCATAAATTAGGGAATGGCTAAACAAAATATGGTACATAAATATCATGGGATATTATTGTGCATAAAGAAATGATGAAAACAAGAATGAGAAACATGGAAAGACTTATATGAACTGTTGCAAAGTGAAGTAATCAGGAAAACTATGCACAAGGAAAGTCTCCCAGCACCCCTCTCTTTGGCACTCAGAGCTCTCATGCTGCCCTAGAGCTCTCATGCCAGAGCTCTCATCCTACAACTCTCACTGTAGCACAGCTGCTTGTCTTAATCCTCTTCAAACCTCACTTCTTTAAAAGCACAACCAACCACAAGTGTAGGAGGACATTTCTTGGTATATCATTTTGCAAGTGAGGTTTTCACAAACCAGGGATTGCTACTTGTAGTCCCACAGACTTTGGTTTCTAATTTCTATTTTCAGCCTGTTGTCACTAATACTTTACCAGGCAATGAATGGGTCACAGTGGGTTTGTATGTGGAAATCCGTTAATCTCTCTCCAAATCTCTGGTTATTCATGACTCAAAGTCTTCTACCAGGAAGACCAGTACAGGTGTTCCAACTACCAGTATCAAAGGTTAGAAAACAAGAATGAAAATAGGTGAGTTCAGAAGAGGTAATGACAACATTGGTAAGAGCAGCCAGATCCACCCCAGGATTTTTATGTCACTTGAAACAATTAACACTCTTCTGTTGTTATTCGGTGCAGGGAGACACTTTCCCCACCCTAGTGAGCTTTCACTAATCTGTGTCCTCCAGAATGTTGTCTAAGGCTTCTTTTCTCCAGATGAAAGTGAGAAGTACATTTAGTCTCTTCTGAAGGGCCTCACCCTTGTTTTTTCCTTTGGTTATCTTTTTTCCTCATGGCATCTGTGTGTCTAGGTAACCCATCCCCTACCCCTCAGAAGCAGAATCTCAGAGTTGCCTGAGATCATCCATTCCAAACCAGACATGAAGGAAGAAATCCCTTGGACAACATCCCTGAGAAGTGGTCTCCTAGTTTCTGCTAAAAGATCTCCAATAATAGTGAACTATCTCCCAAGGTAGCCCATTCTACTTTGGGACTGTTCAAATCGCTGAGAAAACTGTAACCATATTTTCTAGGTGTTGATGTGATTGTAAGAAAAATGGATCAAAAAAGTCCATCATTGCTTTGCCCATAGCCTATACCTTCCTCCATCTCCCCTCCCTTCTTCTTCCCTTCCCTTTTCTTCCCTAACCCTTCCCTAACCTTCCCCCTCTCTTCCCCTGCCTTCCCTTCCCTTCCCCTTCTCTAATCCTTCCTTAACCTTTCCTTTCCCTTGTCTGCCCTTCCCTTCCCTTCCCTTCTCATTCCTTCTTCCCTCTTTCCCTCCCTTCCTGTTTAATGGTGTCCTTTGTTTTTATAAGTCATTTTCCAATATACTTACATTCCCACTGAACCTTCTTCAATGATGGAAGTAAACACTAAAGCAACACCAACAGATACAGTAATTATTTCTGACAGGACACAATATAGCTTTATTGGACGGAGAGATGTGTTTCATTGTGTTTCAGAACACAGATTGGTCATTACAAAGAATGATGTCTTAGAATCCTCCATTTCCTTCAAAACTGTTTAAGGGACACCTACATGAAAACCCCTCTGATCTCCTTAGCTGCTAGTGCCCTGTGCCCTCCCCAAATCACATTCTTTGTATTTTATATATACTTATTGATTTGCCAATGTTCTCCAGTGAGAGAATGTAACCTCCTTAAGGGTAAGGAATGTTTCATTTTTGTGCCTGACATACAATAAGTGCTTAATACATGCTTATTGATTAATTGATTGATTACAGTTCATTGGAGTTGCCAGTTTATTCTCATACATTAAATAAAACTGATGAGGTCAAAAATGGAATAGGATCAAATGAACTAATTTTTATAAAGCACTTAGCACAGTGCCTGGCACACAGTTGGTACTTAATAAATGTTTATTCCCTTCCCTCTTTCCCCTGACACCAGCCAGACTTCATAAATGCAGCTTCTAGGAACTGAAGTCATTTCCTAGTCGACATGCCATATTTGCAAAACTCTTTGTAGACAACTGTTGATCCATAGACCTCAAACCAGCAAGACTAGAAAATTACCTAGGGGCTTCTTCTCAGTCCCTAATATTGCTCCTAATGAAAGTCTTGCCCTCAGAGAGCTTTCTTCCTCTTACAGGAGACAACATCTACTAAATAAGGATGTACAAAGTATACAAAGTAAATACAATGGCAAAGTTTAATGAACTTATGATTTTTTATATTAATGAAAAAATCTCCAAAAAGCATGTTGGACTAAGACTACCTATACCTCCTGAGAACCTGATTATGAAGCAGTGGACAGCAACATCTGCAGACTGAATGTTGCCAGATGTGCACAGATGTGAGTTCTGCATGCTCAGTAGATTACTCCAGATCCCATACTTTATGCATGTGCCGGTGCTAGGAGAGTCAATTCTGTCTACTCTTGAGTTTCTACAAGCTATGCCTAATTGACTTGGAAGCAGTGTCTCATGTGCAAGCAAAAGCTACCTGAAGAAGGAACCTTGGAACCAAGGATAGAGAAATGGAAGAAAGAATTGTAAAGGGAACTAACAATGTAGTAAAACCTTGCCCCAGGTACAAAATAGGTACAAAACTTTGCCCAAGCAACAAACTGCCTGATAATTAGAATGGACCAAATATAAATTAATGAATTTTAGATGAAGCAAGAAATATGTAAACAAAGTCAAAGACTGAAAACCACAGAATAAGATATAAGGTATCTCATAGCAAAAACAACTGGAAAACAGATTGAGGTGTGATAATTTAAGAATTATTAGACTACCCAGATGACAGAACCAAAAACTGAACCCAAACAGAATTTTCAAGAAGTCATAAAAGAAAGCAATCTTTTAGAACCAAAGGGCAAAGTAGAAATAGAAAGAGTCTGCCAGTCACCCCTTGAAAGAAGTCTTAAAATAAAAACTCCAGGGACATTTTAGGCAATATCCAGAGCTTCTAGGTCAAAGGAAAAATATTGCAAGAAGCAAAAAAGAAAAAACCCAAGTACTAAGGAGCCACAACCATGATTAACACATGATTTAACATCTGCTTCTGTGAAGGATAAGAGAACATGGAATTCCAGAAGGCAAAGGATATTGGCTTGCAACCAGGAGTAACTTAATTTACTCAGCAAAACTGAGCATAATCCTGCTGGGAGAAAATGGATTTTTAATGAAATAGAGGACTTTTAAGCATTCCTGATGAAAAGACCAGAGTTTCATAGAAACATTGAAATGTAGAGACTCAAGAGAAATATAAAAAGGTGAGTATGTGTGAACAATCATAAAGGACTAAATGAGGATGAACTGTTTACATTTTAATATGGGGAAATGAGTCATATCTCCTCAGAACTATCTCATCATCAGAGGTCATAGGAAGGAGTTTAATTAGAGGGCCTGGGAGAAGTTCTTGATGAACTTTAAAGAATAATGGAAAGGAAGACAAGAGAAATACTATGTAGCAGTGGAAAGGTGGGGTGAAAGAAAGGAAGGTTAGGGGAAATTATCTCACAAAATTCAAGTGTACAAGTGATAGTCTAGATAAATAAGGAGGAAGGAAGAGGGGAGTGACTGACATTTGAACTTCATTCACTTTCAAATGAACTAGTCAAAAAAGGGAAAAATATACATATGGTTGGATACAGAAATACATTTTACTAAACAGAGAAACAATGGAGAAAAAGGGTGAAAGAGAAGAGATAAGAGGGAGTTTATTATTGAGGAAGGGATTAATCCTAAGAAAAACAAACTCTCCAGAAAGAAAAAATACTCATAGTAGCTTTTTTTTTTTTCTGCAGTGTTAAAGAATTGGAAACTGAGCTTATTGCCCTTCAACTAAGGAAGTACTGAACAGGTTATGGTATGTGAATATGATAGAATACTATAAGAAATGATAAAAATGGATGGTTTCTGAGAAATCTGGGAAGACATATAAACTGATGCACAGTGAAGTGAGTAGAACCAGGAGAACAATGGACCACAACACCAGGAATACAGTGACAACAATATTGTGAAGATCAACATTTAAAAAAAAAATTAGCAATTCTAATCAGTGTAATGACCAACCATAATTCCACAGGACTCATGATGAAACATTCGAGCCATGTGCCGATTAGGAAGTAAAGGAACTCAGAGTGCTGATTGAGACATGTTGGGGGGAAGGCCAATGTATTTGTTTTGCTTGACTATACGTGTTTGTAAAAAGGGGTTTGTTTTTCTTTCTTTCTCACTAGGGGAAAGAGGGGAGACAGATTTTTGTTAACTGAAAAAAAATGATTAAAATAGAAAAAATTGTACACAGTAACAGCAATATTCTAATGATGATCAATTGTGAAAGAGCTAACTACTCTGATCAATACAGTGATCCAAGACAATTCCAAAAGACTCATGACGAAAAATGCTATCTACCTCTAAAAAGAGCTGATGAACTCTGAATGCAGATTGAAGTATAAATTTTTAACTTTTTTTCTTGCCTTTTTTTGCAACATAGCTAATATGGAAATATGTTTTGTGTAATTTCACGTGTATAATTGATATCATATTGCTTTCCTTCTCAATTAATGGGGGAGAGACTGGAAGGAGGAAGAGAATCAGAACCCAAAATATGAAAAAAAAAAAAAGAATGCTAAAAACAAATAATTATTTAAAAAGAAATAAAAAGAACTATGTTTCCCCCAGTAACAGCAACTAAGTGTGTAATGCTTGTATTTAAGGATTTCATTCTGGCCATGCTCTTCTTTGGTATATGAAACTCCACAAAAGTCTTTTAGGCACCATTCAGATTGTTAATAATGTGCTTTTTGGTGACAAGATTTTCCCTTGCAATAGATGCTCAGTAATTGCATCTGTGTTTGTTGAATCCAGTTCCAAATGCTACAAGATAGTCTCAGTTCAGTCTATAACACACCAGACATTGCAGGGGCTGTTCCAGCAATATCAACAGCTATGACTGCTGCTGATGCTTGTAGTGATGTTACCGTGGACAAAATTTTAAGATATGAGCCAAACAAGTAACTAGCAGAGCAAAGTAGCAAAATTCACAGAGACTCAGAGGGGAAGTAATTCCACAATGAGAGACCTTGTTTGTCCTTCACAAGATCATTGATTTCAATATAAGAACCCACAGTACTGTTGCAGATTATGCCTTTTCTGTGCCTTAGTAGACGGCTGTTCTCCTTTGTCATAGGATGCCCCTAACCAAAAAAAACCAACACTAACCAGAGACTAAGCCTTGGGTCATGAGCCTTTTTGACACTTAGCTGGGTTGGTTCTCAGATGATGGATACCCAGGATGTCCAGCTTGTTAGGACCTGATGGAACTTGTAGTCCAATAGCATAATCTTTGACAAACCAAGGTCACGTGTATGTCAAGAAGAGACATTAGTGAAATTAGTACTTTAGTGGAATTCATCAGTATCAATTATTTGTAGACTAGACCTGAGATTTCATTCAAGTAGGAAAAGCTTGTCAAGGAAATTCCCTCTAGCAGTGAGTATCTGCCTGCTGCTCTGTAATTGTATAATCTTTGAGAGTTCCCTGGGGGTACTGATAAATTAAGTGACTGGCCAGGATCATGCCAGCCAATGTGTCAGAGGGAAGACTTGAACTCAGATCTTCTTGATTCAGATCCACTTTGTCATGATGCTTTTCTATCAATATCAATATGGATTTCAAAATTTAAATAATATAACCCTCCCTCCCTTAACACCAATATAAAAAAATGAATTTAATCTTTGGTAAGGTACAAGAAGGCAGCTAGATGGAACAGTGGATAGAGTACTAGGTCCTGGAGTTAAGACAACCTGAGATCAAATCTGGTCTCAGACATCCACTAGCTGTGTGGCCCTGCGCAAGTTACTGGACCCTTCTTGTCTCAGTTTCCTCATCTGTAAAATGAACTAGAGAAGGAAATGGGAAACCACTCCAAAACTTGCGAAGAAAATCCCAAATGAGGTCACAAATAATCTGACAATCCTTAAATGATTCAACAACAACAAAGTATAAGAATTTTATACTTTGAGTAGTGTTAAAGTTAGCCTAAGGTCTACTATAGGGTCCTAGCAGCACCTAGCCTCCAATACTGAACCAATGTAATTCCTATAAATGGGCTGTATTGGCTACAAACAATTTTGCCAATTTTCCTCAAGTCATGTGCCCATAAATTAGCCTTCTCTGAATTCCTAAAGTGCAATAGCAGTGTGCTTTGGTTGAAAGGCATTATTGGTTTATGTTGTGGCTTTTTTTTTTCCGGTGAGGCAGTTGGGGTTAAGTGACTTGCTCAGGGTTACATAGCTAGTGTCTCAGTCTGGATTTGAGCTCAGGTCTTCCTGACTCTAGGGTAAGTGCTCTGAGTTAGATATTTTCACAATGTGGCTTTTTATTTTCAAAGATCAAAACTTTTTTGGCTTTGTGTTCTCAGTTTCCTTTTTACTTTCTTTAAGTTCTTGTATTCTCAGAATCTCTCACTTTTTTTTTTTTTTTTTTTTTGCCAATTCTTAGAATAAGAGACCAAGAAGGAAACAGATCATAGATTTGGTATCCATTTAACAGCTAGAGGCTGACTTCTCTGATGGTATATGTACATGGTTTGCTCTTTGTTATTCTTTGTGAAAAGAAAGTTTGCAGTTCCCAGTTGTTACTCGGCAAAATCTCTATCTCACCATTTGGCTTTACACCCATAGATAGAGGGCCTAGGATAACAAGGGAAGGCTCCAGGGAAAGAAAAGGTAGTTGCACCAAGCTCTCATTTGCTACTACATCTCCTCTGTCATCATAAGCAATGAGCACTCCTTGTCAAAGGAAGATCAAATACCTGTACTTTAACATTGAACAACACAATCTGAAACACAGAGGGAGTGTGTCTGGGAAAGTTCAAAGTCCTTGATTATAAACAACATTAGCATTTTAGGTATTTCATATAGGACGATGAAGGAATAGCAACGTTAAACCAAATCAAGGCTGATTAAATCTCTTCTTGAATTGCTGTAGTGACCTTGTATGTCAAGTCAAAAAGCATTTATTAGCCCCTGCTTTGTGCCAGGCACAAGTCCTGGGGATATAAAGACAGGTCTTATAATTTTAATATCTTAAGTCTCTTTCTCATTGGAGGTAACCAATAGGAAGGCGAAATTTTTTTGGTGGGGATCTTTGATTTCAGCATAGGTTCTTTCCCCAAACCCTCTCCAGGTTAATAGAATTGGGGAGCTGCTTGAGGGCACTAAATAGGTAAGTAACTTTCACAGAATAAGGAGCTAGAAATTAGTCTTAAACTGTGAGGTCTTATAGGCTCTAAGTCTTACCTACCCACTATACCACCCTGCCACTGAAATGAATAAAGAGAATATTATAATCTGTATATGGCAAACATTCTTCACAGGAGTTAGGATGCAAACAGAGAATTACCTGGGCAGCCCCTGAAGTAGGAGGTTATATTTCCGTGTTTGAATGTGGCATACTTTACCTTTCCTCCCACATTTATTTAGGACCCAGTTTTCTCCTCTGTAAAATGAGGGATTAAGCTAGATGATTTCTGAATACTCCTTCACCCAAACAATTACTTTTCTGGGATCTTATCTCAGAATTAGCATTCTTTATACAGCAGGTAAGCAGTTAGCCAGGAGCACAACCTGGACCTTCACTCCTCAGGACCTCTTTCCCTTATACCCAAGGGTGTAGATATGTGTCCAAATAGTAGGTGTGTATGAGTTGTATTCAGTCCAACACTGGAAATAGTTATTGCATGCTCTGTTGTTCAGTTGTTTCAGTCATGGCCCCATTTGCGGTTTTCTTGGCGAAGATCCTAGAGTGGTTTACCATTTCCTTCTCCAGCTCATTTTGTAGATGAGGCAACTAAGGCAAACAGGGTTAAATGACTTACCCAGGATCACACAGCTAGTACTCCAGGGGAAGTACTCTATCCATTGCACCACCTGGCTGCCCCTGCATACTTGGCACAATTAGAAAGAGTCAACAGAATTTGAAACTATGTATTTGAGGAGAGGGTGAGACAAGAATAAAAGCTGAAATTTCTTTTATGAAATGTCCAAGACACAGAACTCACTGTAATAGGATATCTTTTCTCAGCAGGAATAAGTGGGACCATTTTCCCCAGCAGAAGCAGAAAAAAAAAATACAGGAGCCGTAGACTGATATATTACCTATTTCAAGAAGCATGTTCCAAGAATACCTCTAAAATTCTGATTGGATCACTTACAAATTGTGTCACCTTGGGAGAGTCACTTAGTCTCTGGGCCTTTCCTCATCTATAAATGAGGGATTAGATACAATAGACCCTAAGGTCCCTTCTCAGTCTAGATTTATGATCCCAAGACCTAATGAATTACACTCCCCCAAAGGTAGAAAATTAAAAGAAAAAAGTAGTCCAAAATGCATTACAATTAAAAGCGCCTAGTTCCCCTTCAATTTTCAAACAGTTGCTATAAATATGTTGAAATTTTTGTCTGGTCTGTGATTTCATATGTTTGCAATACAGATCACAACCCGCCAGGTGTCAGAGAATCACATCTCATTGGGGCAGAAAGGGGTTAAAGGACTTGTCCAGGTCACATAGATGGTATAAATCAGGAGAAACACTGGGATCCAAATAATCCTGACTCAAAAGCCTACTTTCTATCATTAAATCATGTTTCTCTATGTTAAATTTATAGATTTGGGAACTTATAATGTAAAATGCTATCCACATCCAGAGAAAGAGCCCATGGAGTCTGAATGGAAATGAAAGAATACTATTTTCCACTTTATTTAATTTTTGTATGGGTTTTTTTTTTGTCTGCTTCTTCTTTCACAACATGGCTAATATGGAAATATGTTTTGCCATGATTGCACATATAGAACCTATATCAAATTGCTTAGTATCTCAGGGAAGGGAGAGGGGGAGGAGGAAGGAGGAAAATAATTTGGAATTCAAAATTTTAAAAATGAATATTAAAAACTGTCTTTATGTGTAATTTGGAAAAATAAAATATTATTTTTAAAAGTTATAGATTTTGGGGAGGGAGTTTGAAGAATGAGAAGACAGCGGATCTATTCTATAGGAGAAAACAGTAATTCGTAAGTAGGAAAAGAAATCTATGTGATATAGCAAAGGTGGGAGCTAACCAACATCTGCTTGGCCCTTCCAGAACTAAACCCTGGTTTGAGTGGCTTCCAAACATTTCCAAACATTTTGAAACATGGAATACGATTTTATACTCAGGAGGTTAAAAAAGGGGAGATGATATTCTTTAAAAATATACTAATCTGGGTGATAGATAGTAACTAATGCATTGTTCATGGACTGAATTTTCCAATGATTCTGAAACGCAAATTATAATGCTTTATGCTATTTACCCGACTCAATGAACTCCAGCAATTTCTTATCACCCCTAGAACAAAATACAAAAATCCTCTGTTTGGCACTCAAAGCCCTTCCTAACCTGGCCTCTACCCAATCTTTCCAATCTTCTTATACCTACACACTCCTGCTTTTTAATCCAATAATACTGGCTTCCTTGCTATTCTTCAAAGAAGATATTTCATCCCTTAGCCCTGAGTATTTTCTCTGTTTCCCATGCTTGGGACGTTCTCTCTTCTTCATCTCAGCCTCCTGGTTTTCCTTGCTTTCTACAAGCCCCAGCTAAGATTCCACCTTCTAGAGGAAGTCTTTTCTCATCCCTCTTAATTCTAGGGCCTTCTTTCTGTTGATTATTTCCAATTTATCCTGTGTATAATTTGTTAGCACATAGTTGTTGCATGTTGCCTCCCTGATTAGATTGTGAGTTCCTTGAGAACAGGGATTGTTTTTTCTTTGGCACATAGTAGGCACTTAATAAATGTTTATTGACTGACAGATTAATGCTATTCAGAGAGAGTGGCTAAAATGTTCTTAGTCTTTGACCTAGAATACCCCAAGGATGTCAGTGATAAAAAGAAAGATCATACACACAGCAAAATAATTATAGCATCACTTTTTGTGGTGACAAAGAACTACAAAGAAATTACTAAACGAAGTGTGAGACATGGATGTAATAGAATATTAGTGTTCTATAAGAAATGATGAAAATGATAAATACAGAGAAGCATGGAAAATCAGAAGAACTGATATAGAGTGAAGTGAGCCCAACCAGGAAAACAATGTACACAATAACAACAACGTAAATGTAAGTTGCAATAATAAAACAATCTAAACTGAATGCTGCAAAGTTATAATAACCAAGCTTGGCTCCAGAGAAGAACTAAGAGAAGGTACTATCTCCTGCTTCTTTGCAGAGGTGGGGGTCATCTGTGTATGGAACACAGCAGAGAATGTCAGATTTTTTGATATGTTGGCTAGTTTTCTGGGAAGAACTATATGAACTGATGCAAAGTGAAGAGAGCAGAAGTAGAAGAACATTGTACATGGTAATAGCAATATTGTAATGATGATCAACTGGGAAAGACTTAGCTACACTCATCAAGGCAATAACCCAAGACAGTTCCAAAGGACTTATGAAAAATGCTGTCCACCTGGAGAGAGAAACTGAACAACTCTGAGTACAGACTGAAGCATTCCTTTTTTCAGTTTTTTTCTTGCTTTTTTTTTTGTAACATGGTTAATATGGAAACATGTTTGACATGATTTCACATGTATAATGGGTATCGTATTGCTTACCTTCTCAATGAGTGGAGGCGGAGAGGGAAAGAAGGGGAGAATTTGGAACTCGAAATTTTAAAAAGTGAATGTATCTCTCTTTAGTGTCAAAAAATTGTGTCCCTTATGGCATATAAATTTTTTTTGTGGGTCATGTCAAATCATGTTGAAGAAAAAAAAAGAAATCAAAGCCTCAGGTGACAAGTGACACTCAAGGGATACAGTTTTCAAGTCTTGTGTTAGGTAGGCTCTACCTTGTTTGCTTTCTTCTCTGCCTTCTCTCTTCTCTCTAAAGTCATACTCCCAAAGGTTCAAAGATTAATTGTTTCTACTTGGAAGATTCCCAAATTCAGATCTCAGCTGGAGCCTGACCTATCTCCTGGATTCCAGATTCACAACTCCAGCTGGCTGCTCGCTATCACAGCTTAGATATTTACTAACACCTCAAATTCAAGAAAACCAAAATTGATCTTATCATCTCTGCCTCTTCCCCTCTTCCTCTTGGTTCCCTTATTTCAGTTAGTAATCCCACCACTCTCTCAATCAAGGCTGTAATTTAAGCTTCAGCCTTGATTCCCCTCATTTCCTCTTATCTAATCAGTTACTAAACACAGTCTAGTTATCTTTTAAATCTGTCCTTTATTGTCCATTCTCCTTTCACACCTCCCCACTTCAGACCTTCATCATCTCATGTTTGAACTACTGCAGAAGTTGCCTACTGGGATCACTACACCCTCTTTCTTTCCAAATCAATCAATCAATCAATCATTAAACATTTATCAAGCTCTTACTGTATGCCAAGTACTGTCCAAAGTGCTGGTAACCACCTTGTATACAGTGCCAGAATAAATTTCCTAATGTCCAGGTCTGTTTAGGATATTTTCATGTTTAAAAAAAAAAAACATTAATAGTTCCCTTTGCCTGCAGGAAAACAAAAGCCCAAATTCATTAGCTTAGTATTTGAAGTACTATATAATATAGTCCCAAATGACTTATCAGTCTTATCTCCAACAATTTCATCATGTTTTCAAACTGGGCTAGTCTCTATTCTTCCTTGTGCCATTTCTTTTCTCTCCCTCCTTATATCTTCTTTTGCTGCGGGAAATGATTTCTCAAGCATTGGAGTGACTTCTGGTACAAAGCTGAATTGATTTGCTTGAGTATCTTATACATGCTCTTCCTGGTCCCAGGATTATACCCACTCTGGCCCCAACCATAAGACAGGACACACGTGTGCTCTGCTGATTTGGGCTTCCTGGATCTCTCCTCTTCCAATTTTCCACCTCTTTCTCAGAGATTAATCATCAAATCAGCATTACTTTTACGATTGTGAAAGACCTGACATTTGTTTAGTATCTCTGTGCTTCTGAACTGTAGATTGCTTAGGCCAAAGTTCCTTCCCTACTCATTGCTTCTTGTTCCTTCATAGTGTCTATATTGACCCAATTCCTCTGGTGTCCCCTTTTCATTATTCCCTACCTTTAGGGTGTGACCTCTGAAATCACTGTACCATTGGGAAAAAAACAAAGCGTCCCTTTCACATTAGAGCTGTGTTCTGACCTTGGAGATGAGTACTATTATTATTCTTTACATCTGTTTTGTACTTATATATGTACATGTTGTTCCTTCTCAATAGATTGTAAGCTCCTTGGGTGTAATTTCCTTTTGCCTTTATGTCCCTAGTATCTGGCACAGTGTTTGGGTGAGAGCTTAGTGAATGCTTATACATTTCGTAACATTGCTCAGCTCCACATAATTGACTCATTAGTTTCTTTTGATTAAGAATATCTTTCTTCCCCAACTTCATCCATCTAATGAGACCCAGCCCAAATCCCATCTGCTTTTGGTTCAAATAATGCTCTCTCCTTAGACTAAAAAAAGAATAACAGCCAACAATTACATACTTCCTTGTGGTTGCATTTTTAAAAAATTATGTCAATTTATCCTCATAGCAAACCGGGGAGGAAGGCAATTCAAGTATTATTATTTCAGTTTAGAGATAAGAACACCAGTCAAGTGACTGGCCCAAGTTACAGAGCTGATAAGTTTCAAAGCTCAAAGACTGAGCCAGTTCTTGAGATTCTGAGTTCCGGGCTCTATCTGTCTGCCTTCTCTCCTATCATGGAACATGGTTTGTAACTCTTTTGGAGCATTTTTACATTCCAACTTAGTATGACAGAATTAAGATTCGTATTCCACCTACTCATTTTACAGACAAGAGGAATTGGGTCCAAAGAGGTGGGTGACTCTTCCAGGGGCCTGCCTGTCTGAAGTCTCACCCCATTCAGCCGCTGACATGATTTTCCTAAAGCACAGGTCTCACCATGTCACGTAACTCCTTACCCCAGCTACACTCCACTCAGTAAACTCTAGTGATTTTCCCCTGCCCCAAGGAGCAAATACAAAATGATGGGTTGGTCATTTAAAACCTTTCATAACCTGTTGTTGTTCAGCTGGGGTTTTCTTGGCAAAGATACTGGAGTGGTTTGTCATTTTGTTTTCAAATTCATTTTGCCGATGGGGAAACTGAGGCAAACAGAATGAAATGGCTTGCCCAGGGTCACATAGCTAGTAAGTGAATGAGGCCAGATCTGAATTCAGATCTTCCTGACTCTATATCCACTGTGCCACTTATCTGCCCCTTTATAACCTAGTCCTCTCCTATTATTCCAGTCTTATTACACTTACTCCCAGACATCTTCAATCCAGAGATACTGGCCTCTAAGCCTTTCCATGAACAAGATACTCCATTCCTAGGCTCCTAGCATTCTCTCTGGCTGTCCCCCATGCCTGGAATGCTCTCCTTCCCCTGCTCAGGCTACTAACCTCCCTGACTTCCTTCAGGTCCCAAGTTAAATCCTGCCTTCTATAGGAAACCATTTCCAGCTCTACTTAATTCCCATGCCTTCCCTCTGGTCTTTGTTTGCATGTTATCTCCCCCGTGAAACTATAACTCCTGGGCAGCAGCTATCTTTTACCTTTTTTTTTGTATCCCCAGCACTTAGAACAATGCATAGTAGGTGCTTAATAAATATTGATTGATTAACCCAAGGTCACATGGGTAATAAGCAGCAAAATCAGCATATGAACCCACAGCCCCATCATCCAATCCATTCTTTCTCTATTAGACTGCCAATTGTTTGAGGTAACAGATAGATGTCTCTTTTATCTTTGTATCCCACAGAACTAGGTCCCTTGTAGGTGCTCAGCAAATATTTACTCAATAAATGAAAGGAATGAGTAGACTCGTTATCAGCTGATTCTTTTCCCTTAAAGGGGGTTTATATCTTTTTGTTTGTTTGTTTTTACAGTATTTTCATTTTCAAATATATCCTGCTCCCCTCCTTACTCAAGGGCCATCCTCTGTGACAAAGACAAAGGAAGAACAAAAAATCAGTTGAAAAATGAGCAAACATGTCAAATGAATTTGATGGTACATGCAATGTTCTACACCCATTAACCCTTACTTTGTGAAGAGGGGAGGTAGTAGCTTATCCTTCTAAAGAGAATCATTTTCAAGTTAGTAAGATATATTAAATACCACTTTATCCCATCACTGCTCCCCCAAAGCAGCCATTTTTCTTAGTGTATAGATGAAATGCTTCACCAAAGCCCCATAGGGTCTTCCCCCCCTTATTTTTGGAGGGGGGAAGGCAAGGCAATTGGCATTAAGTGACTTACCAAGGTCACACAGCTATTAAGTGTCAAGTGTTTGAGGTCACATTTGAATTTAGGTCCTCCTGACTCCAGGGCTGGTGCTCTATTCACTGCACCACCTAGCTGCCCTTAGTGTCTTCCCTTTGAGATCATCTCCAATCTATGCTACATATACAGCTTGTACCTAGCTGTTTGTATGTTGCCTTTCCCAGTTGAAGGCTGTAAGCCCCTTGAGGGCAGGGATTGTTTTTTGCCTTTATATCTTCCAGGCTTGGCATGGTGCCTGGCAAATTGCTGTTGTTTTTCAGTCATGTCTTACTATCTGTGATCCCATTGGGGTTTTCTGGGCAAAGATAGTAGAATGATTTGCCAGTTCCTTCTCTAGTTCATTTTACAGATGGGGAAACTGAGGCAAACAGGGTTATGGGACTTGCCCAGGGTCACACAGCTATTATGTGTCTGAGGTTGGATTTGAACTCAAGTCTTCCTGACTACAGATCTGGCTTTCTATTCTAGGTCACTTAGCTGTCTCTTTTAAAGTTTAACAGCTCATTTTATGAATGAGGAAAATAGTAGGTATTTTGGCAGATAATAGATACTTAATAAATAGTGTTGCCAGAGTGGTCTAACAGTTATTTCCCAGTGAAAAGTCTGCATCTGGTGAAATGGGGAAGAATAGTGACATGCAAATTCTCTCTGTTCCGTTGCTTGACTCACTCTTTTCATTCCAATAAGAAAATCTGATGAGGAATGAATGAAAATAAGGAGAAGAAGCTCCATGAGATAAAAACTGACTACACGTTATACCCAACTAGTCACAGACTCCAGATGGGATATACTTGGGGTCATTCCCCTCTCCTCACCCCAGCTTGGTGTTCAGTACTTTTCCTGGAGGGAGAACTTCTGGGAAAACAACACATGTCATTCACCCACCTGCAGGGGATTTTCAGGGTTGTGTTCTGTGAAGCAGTAGATGGTGGGATGATAAGGCTAACTTGTATTATGCAACCATTGTTTATGGGAGCTGCTCACAGGAGGAGGTCTGGAGAAAAGGAGGAAGACCATACTTTCCATCCGGCTTGCGGGGAGATACAAAAGACAAGCCCCACCCCAAACCTTTCCCAGCATGTGACTCATTTAGGGCTTTGGGGTTTCTTCAAATGGAATGGTCTCAGCAAGTCCATTACACTGGCCCTGTGCTGAATCAATCAATCATTTATTTATTGTTTCCTTACAAAGCTAAGAAACTTCCTTTCAAAAATGTTCCTCATTAGATATGTAAATAACTATGATATTGTATATTTATATATATATATTTATTTGCCAAGCATGTATTACTATGATTTTTAAATATTGCTTTTACTATTGTTGATACAAATCCCAGTGATCTTTTGAAAGAAACTTGAATAATATTCTTCTCCATCCTTCAGTTAGCATCAGTTATCAGTTTAAATAAGGAAGTATACTAAGAGACACTATCCATAGGGAGAACCATTGGTTTCAGTAATTGGAGTATAGCTTTTTTTTTTTTGGAGGGGGGAGGGCAGGGCAATTGGGGTTAAGTGACTAGCCCAAGGTCACACGGCTAGTAAGTGTTAAGTGTCTGAGGCTGGATTTGAACTCAGGTCCTCCTGACTCCAGGGCTGGTGCTCTATTCACTGCACCACCTAGCAGGCCCCAAAATGGAAAAGTTTTGAATGCTGTGGATAAGTTCATTTACCTTGGCAGTATACTTTTTCATGGA
>CM053587.1:71142012-71174663 GCA_028646515.1 Pseudochirops corinnae
CCCCTCCATTTCCCCTCCCCCCTCTAATTCCTTTCCCCCCTACTCTCCTGTAGGGCAAGATACCCAATTTAGAGTGTACGCCATTCCTTCCCTAAGCCAAATTCAATGAGAGTAAGGTTGATGCATTGCCTTTTGCCTTCCTGTTCTTCCCCTCCATTGTAACAGCTATCCCTTGCCTCTTCTATATGAGATGATTAACCCGATTCTGTCTCTCCCTGTCTCTGCTCAATATATTCCTCTCCCACCTCTCAATTTCACCTTTTAAAATATCATCCCTTCCTATTCAATTGATCCTGTGCCCTCTGTCTATGTACACATATACACACTTACTCACATAGGTATTCAAACCCATATATACCCTCATATATAGACATATGTGTATGTATACATGTGTATATATAAAAAAATATATATATGTACATACATACATATACATTTACATTCCCTTCACTTATTCCATATTGAGAAAAGTTTCATAAGTTACAACTATTATTTTTCCATGTTTGCATGTAAATAGTTCACCTTTGATAAGTTTGTTATGAATTCTTTTCCACATTTACTTTCTCATGCTTCTTATATTTGAATGTCAAATTTTCTATTCAGTTCTGGTTTTTTTGTCAAGAAGCTTTGAAAGTCCTCCACCTCATTGAATGACCACATTTTCCCCTGGACCATTATACTCAATTTTGGTAAGCAGGTGATTCTTGGTTTTAATCCTAGCTCCCTTGATCTCTGGAATATCATATTCCACGCCCTTCAATCCCTTAATATAGAAGCAGCTGGGTCCTGAATTATCCTGATTGTGTTTCCACAGTATTCAAATTGTTTCTTCTTGGTAGCTTGTAATGGTTGCTTCTTGATCTGGGAACTCCATAACCTGGCTATAACTCCTAGGAGCTTTCTTTTTGGGATATTTTTCAAGAGGTGATCAGTGCATTCTTTCAACTTCTATTTTGCCCTCTTGTTCTCAAATATCACGGCAATTTTCCTTGAGAATTTCTTGAAGGATGATTTCTAGGTTCTTTTGTTGATCATGGCTTTTAGGTAGTCCAATAATTTTTAAATTGTCTCTCCTGAATCGATTTTCCAGGTCAGTGGTTTTGTCAAGGAGATATTTCACATTGCCTTCTATTTTTTCATTTGTTTGGATCTGTTTAATAGTATCTTGACTTCTCATGAAGTCATTTGCTTCCATTTGCTCCACTCTAATTCTAAAGGAATTATTCTCTTCAGTGAGCTTTTGAGATTCTTTTTCCATCTGGCAAATTTGGATTTTTAAGGCATTCTTCTCTTCATTGGCTAGACCCACTCCTATCCCCGAAATTTAGCTGAGTTCCACTGACCTTTTGCTTTGTCCTTGTTTCTTATGGGTTGACAATTCTGGAAACTGACAGAGCTGCCAGTGATTTGCTGTCCTGAAAGCTCCAGCCACAGCTTGTCCTGGCCACCCTGGGGCTACAGCCACAGTTTCAGACTGAGCTGGTTTTGGCTCCCAGTGTGCTGCAATGGACCCTTCCTATCTGCCTGCCAGGCTGCCTTCAGTGGGAGCCTTATTTTTCTGTCATTTTGTGGGTTCTGGATCTCTAAAATTTCTTTAGAGTCATATTTCATAGGTATTTGAGGTGGTTATGGAGGGAGCTCCCTGAGTTCTCCTGCTTCTATGCCACCATCTTGACTCTGCCCCACATGCCTGACATCAGCTCTAAAGTTCTGTTATGATATTTTGAGGGCTTTCAGGATGGAGGAAAGGGGCAGATGTGGATTCAAGCACTTTTTCAACCCACTTGTCTGTCTAGCATATTGCTCTACTTGTGGTAAAGTTGTGAATTGGTACAATCAGTCTGGAACTATGCCCTAAAAATTTCCAAGCTGTGTAAACCCTTTGACTTAGGCATACCACTACCAGGTTTACAACCCAAAAGATCAAAGAAAGAGGAAAAGGTCCTTTATCTACAAAATTATTCATCACAGCTCTTATTCTTATGGCTAAGAACTAAAAAGTCAAAGGGTAACTATGCATTGAGGATTGACTAAACACATATTAGGATATGAATGCAATGAAATATTTGGGGACTATAAGAAAAAGTTGTATTGGGGCAGCTAGGTGATGCAGTAAATAGAACACCAGCCTAGGAATCAGGAGGACCTGAGTTCAAATCTGGCCTCCGCCACTTGACGCTTAACTAGCCATGTCACCTTGGGCAAATCACTTAACCCCAACTGCCTTGCCTTCCCCTCTAAAAAAAATTATTTTTTTAAAAAGAGAAAAGCTGGTATGGATTAATACAGGGTGAGAAGAACAGAAAGAGGAGCACAATTTATATAATAACAACCACAATTTTAAGATAAACAATTTTGAAAAACTTAAGAATACTAATCAATGTAATGACCAAGAATGATTCCAGAGGAAGGATGATAAAGAATGCCACCCACATCATGACAAAGAGCTGGCGGACTAAATGTGCAGACATATATTTTTGGACATGGACAACATGGGAATTTGTTTTGTTTGACTCTATTATTTGTTACAAGGCCTTTCTTTTTTTTCCAGTTGGGGAGAGAATTGGAAAGGACGGAAATTAAATGTTTATTTGTTGAAAAAAATAAAAATTAATTTTAAAAAACCCATTTGTTTGCTACAGGGGTTACCAATTTGCTGGACCCCAGAAGTAAACTAGCTTCTTGAGTGAAGAAACAACTAACCGTAGCAATGGTTGTCTTTTTTAGTATATTCAAAACTGAATTTTAATCATCAGTATTCATAAAGGTTTAGAAACTTTTTTTTTTTTTACAAAAAGTACATTGTTTTTTGTCTCTTTTGGCTGTACTGTTTAATATATATACTTCACAAGAGAAGGAATGGTGTCATTTTGGTGTTTTGAAAGAACAAATATATTTGAAAGAAGTGATATATTTCTTTCAAATTAGTTTTAACTTGTGAATATTTTTACCATGTGACTTTAGAAAAGCCAGTTGACTTCATAAGGCATCAGATTCCCCATCTGCAAAAGGAGGTGGCAGGACCAGATCTTTAAGGTTCTTTCCAGCTACAAATCCTATGATCCTGAAGACTGATTCATTTGTTCCATAAGTATACGCATGGCAGTTTTTGTTGTTGTTCAGTTGTTTCAGTTGTGTTCAACTCCTTTGTGAGCCCATCTGGGGTATTCTTGGCAACGATACTAGAACGATTTTCAATTTCCTTCTCCAGCTCATTTTACTCATGAGGAAACTGAGGCAAACAAGATCAAGTGGCTTGCCCAGCATCACACAGCTAGTAAGTGTCTGAGGCCAGATCCGAACACAGGTCTTCCTGAATACACGTCCAGCACTCTATCTACTGTGCCACCTAAATGTCCCACGACAATACTTAGCTCCTAGTCATCAAGAAGAATTAGTTAAAATAGGAAAGTGACAATGCCCTTCTTTGTGGGTACAGTAGCCTCCCCAACAGTGGTCTCAAGGAGTCCTGGGAGCCCATTGTTAGAGGCAAGCACACCAATAACTTTCTGGTTTGTGGTGCCTACCACACAATAAGTGACTTAATAAATGCTTATTTCTTGCTTGCTTCCTTATACCTCTTAAATGCCATGACAGTGCCACCAATAGGTATTCAAAGGAGTTTGCTAACTGGGTATCTGGAGTGACTGAAACATGGATAAGATGTGACTATGGGAAGGAGCATGGGGAGGGAAGGTATGCTAGGCTGAGAGATGTGTACAAAGGCAGAAAAGCCTAAGAGGAGACCAGTTTGATGGATGGTGGGCACTTGGAGACTGTGGGGGACAATTGTTGAAATATGAGGAAAGGAAGTAAAGAGACCTCAGAAAGTATTTGGGCAGCACCAAAAAATCTTTCTAGCCTTTGTCTCTAATCATGACATATATAGCTAAGAATGACTTTACAAAGTAGAGATGGACTTTGCAGATAGTGTCCATGCATGGTCCACTGAAGGAAAACTCTAGGTGTCTGATGATGTAAAGAACAATATTGCATAAGAACCTGGAATCTAAGATCTATGAATCAAGGTAAGCTATATGTGGTAAAACAGGAAATGGAAAACTCAAACAATGACATATTGGGTATCAGTGAAATTAGATGGACAGGAATAGCTGAATTTAATTCAGGTCTCACATGCACCTGTGTGTGTGTATGTATGTATGTATGTATGTATGAATGCATGTATGTATTTCTGTAAACAAAAATCCCTTAAAAGAAATGGAGTAGCCCTTACAGTCGATAAAAGGGAGAGAAAAGCAGTACTGAGATAAAATCTCGAAAACAACAGAATGATATGTGTTCAAATTCAAGTCAAACCATTCAAAATCACAGTACACGGTAAGACTATTCTCCAACCACTGATGCCAAAGAGGCCAAAATTGATGAATTTTATGAAGAAGTACACCATCTTCCAGAAATAACACCAAACAAAAAGATGTCATATTCATCATAGGGGATTGGAATACAAAAGCAGGAAATTAAAAGATAATTGGATCAACAGATAAGTTTGGTCTTGTGGTACAAAATGAAGCAGGGCAGAGACTCGTAGTAATTACCTGGACATAGAGCCAACGCTACCCATGAACATCACCTGATGGTCAATATCAAACTCAGATTGCTTATATACTTTGTAGTCATAGGTGGAAAAGCAGTCAGTTACAGTGAGAGCTGAAGCTTAGATCATGTGTTTTTGTTGCAAAATTCATATTTAAATTGAAGAAAGTAGGGGAAATCATCAGACCATATAGGTATGCTTTAAATAACATCACTTATGACTATGCAGTGGAAGTGGTGAATAGATTTGATCTATTAGATTAGATGAATTAGATTAGATCTTGTAGATAGAGGGTCTGAAGAATTACGGTCAGAGGTAATTACTGTACATGAAGCAGCAACAAAAAACATCCCAAAGAATAAGAAGAGCAAGAAAACAAAACAGCTATCTTACAAGGCATTACAAATAGCTGAAGAAGGAAGGAAAACAAAAGGGAAAGGAGAAAGTGTATATAGAAATACAGAGAATAGCAATGAGAGACAAGAAGGTTTTCTTCAAGGAGCAATGCAAAGAAAGAGGAGAAAACAATAGAATGGGACAGACAAGAGATATGAAGAAGATTAGACATATCAAAGAACAAAGGAATATTTCTTGCATAAATCGGCACGATGAAATACAAAAATGATAGAGACTTAACAGAAGTAGAAAACATTAAGAAGAGGTAGCAAGAATGTCCAGAAGAACTATCCAAGTAAGATTTTGACGTCTCTGATAAACTAGATGGTGTGGTTACTTATCTCGAGCCAAACATCCTGGAGAATGAATTCAGATGGGCCTTAGGAAGCACTGCTAACAATAAGGCTAGTGGAAGTGATGGAATTCCAGCTGAGCTATTGAAAAGCCTGAAAGATGATGTTAATATGCTGCTTTCAATATGCTAGTAAATTTGGAAAACTCAACAGTGGCCATTAGATTGGAAAAGAACAGTTAAATACTAAAATACTTTATCCACATCATGAGATGGGACTCATTGGAAAAGACCCTGTTGTTAGGAAAGACTGAAGACAAAAGGAAAAGAGGATAGCAGAGGTTGAGATAGAGGAGAAGATGGATAGATAATGTCACAGGAACAAATGAAATGAAATTGGACAAAATTGAAGAGATGTTGGAGGCCTAATGTGCTGTGGTGCATAGGGGCCCAAAGCTAAAGAAGGGCAATAACAAGGAATGTTCAAATTACCAAATAAGTGCGCTCATTTCACATGGCAGTGAGGCTATGCTTAAGATTCTGCACAGTTGGCTTCAGCAAAATGTTAACAGAGAATTTATGAGAAGTGCAGGATGCTTTCTGAAAAGGCTGAGGAACTAGAGACCAAACTGGCAACATTCACTGGATTATGGAGAAAGGGAGTTGCAGGAAAAAACAAAATTACTTCTGCTTCATTGATTACACTAAAGCCTTTGACTGTGCAGTTCACAAGGAAATGTGGCAAGTTCTCAAAGAGCTGGGAGTATCAGATCTTACTTATCTCCTTACTTATCTCCTAAGGAACTTGTCTGTGGGACAAGAAGCAATACTTAGAAGAGAACATGGAACAACTGTTAGGTTTAAGATTGGAAAAGGAGTACAACAAGGCTGAAAATTGTCAGATTACTTATTTTACTTCTGTGCAGAGAACATTATGCAAAATGACAGGCTGTATCAGTTAAAAGCCAGAATTAAGGTTGCTGGGAGAAATATCAACAATCTCAAATATGCAGATGACTCCAATCTGATAGCAGGAAGTGAAGAATTAAGAAGCCCCTCCATGAGAGTGATAGAGGAAAGCTGGCTTGAAGCTTAACATAGATAAACTTAAGATCTTGGCAACTGGTCCCATCAATTCCTAGTAGACAGAAGGAGAAGAAATGGAAGCAGTGTCAGATTTTACATTCCTGGGCTTAAAGATGACTACAGATGATGATTACAGCCATGAAATTCACTTGCTCCTTAGAAGAAAAGCTATGGTAAATATGTCCAGCGTGCTAAGAAGCAGAGTGATGTCACCTGGCCTATAAAGGTCCATATAGTCAAAGCTATGGTTTTTCTAGTAGCAATGTATGACTGTGATAGGTGAAGTATAAGGAAAACTGAGCACTGCAAAATCAACACTTTTAAATTGTGAAGCTGGAGAAGACTTTTGACAGCTCCTTGGACAGCAAAGAGATCAAATCAGTCAATACTTAAAGAAATTAATTCAGACTATTCACTGAAAGGTCAAATACTGAAGCTGAAGCTTAAATCTGGTCACATCATGCGATGGGACTCATTGAAAAAGACCCTGATGTTAGGAAAGACTGAGGCAAAAAGATAAGGGGACGGCAGAGGATGAGATAGAGAAGATGGATAGATAGCGTTATGGAAACAACTGATAGGAACTTGGGCAAACTTCAAGAGATAGTGGAGGCCTACTATGCTATGGTACACGGGGTCCCAAAGAGTGGGATACAACTGAATGATTGAACAACAACAGAAAAAGCGATGGGAAGGATAGTTAAAGCTCTGCTACATCTTTGTGTCTATCTGTTTTAATCCCTCTCTAATTTCCTTCTCATTTTGATCTTCCTTCTCATGCTTCTTTAGCCAACTCCTTTTTTTCTTCCCCTCCCCTGCCCACCCAAGCTTACCCTAAATCATATTCATATTTATAGAGAACTCCTGAAAGTTCCCTCTGATGTTTGATGAGCTTACCTGCAGATAAGGGCATTTAGGTGGTTCATTGTGTGTGCGATGAAAGAGTTCAGAGTCTGAGTCTGAGGTCACAAAAAGTCTTTACTCTTTCTCATGAAAAAGGACCCTGCCTCTGTTGCTCAAATGACACTGGCCAGGGAGAGAGCAACAGGTAGAAGCAAGCCCATGCTTATATAATCTTCTAATACAGAAACCAAATCCCCCAACTGGCCTTCACTCTCATTGGTAGGGAGGCTGGCCCACAACCTAAGAGCGGGAATCTATCTCTGAGACAGAAGACCCAGAAACACGAGTTTGTCCAATGCAAGGCCAAGAAAGCAGTTTTATCCTTATCTGGCATATCTTGTGCTGAGGTAGCACTGGGGAGGGTCTCCATTGCTCTAAGTCCCAGATTCCTGGAAGGTCAGATGACTTCTAAACTTAGGCCTACTGGATGCTGAAGCCATGCTAGATATGATTTTTCAGAATGGGAAAACTTCACTGCAAATTATCCCTCAAAAATCCCCCCTCTTCTTTTATACCTTTTGAAGTTTCCCCACTTTTCTTAATTCTAATTACCCTTGTTGCACTGACAACATGAATTGGGGCAGTTCCCTTTATGAGATACAGAGATTCAAAAGAAAACGATAAGAAACAATTGTCCTTTCAAAGTCCAAAAGTCTCTTTCCACACTGCTGTCCAGATCTGAGGAAGTCCTCTGGTTCATTAGGGTCATCCATCTTCAGTCCTGCACCCTAGCCTCTCATTCTTCTGCCTTCTTTCATTCATTTACCTAAAAAAGGAACCTTGGAACCAATTTAAATGACCACTCCCAGAAACCTTATCATTCTTACAAAATTAAAATTGGAGTCTTGGTCAATAGTCATGATCACACATTAAAACCAGTTTCTTATATTTTGCATCAATCCATTATTAATTCCTCCCTCAGGAGGATGGGTTTTCACTAAGGGATTTGCATTAAGCTCACAATTAAAACAAAATTTTTACCAAGCAGTCCAAAAATTATCCTCCCTTTAACACTGACTAATTACATAACAAAGTTGAGACAAGTGTGATATTAACTAAATAACAGAATAATATTGCCACAAACCCTTGACCTACTTGTCCTTATAATATTATAAAGAATGAAATGACCCTGACTCATACTGGCATACCTACACTAAACCCTAAGCCTAATAGCTTTATCTTATAGTGACTTAAGACGTTCCAGAATCAAGTATTTAATAGATGTGTTGCTGTTTATTTCAAAATTTTTGATTACTGAAACTTGCCACCAAGAACAGGGATAAAACTGTAATGAGGAAACCATTTCCCAAACTTCAGAATGTCAATTTCAGGCAAAATGTATACCAAGCTGCAATTTCCATTGAGTTAAGCTTAAAGTCTGCCAGATACTTGCAGGTAAATCGAGTCAGAAGACTCCTACCTCAGCTCATTTAGAACAGTCGTTCCCCTGATCTTCATACCTGTATCTTATACTACAGGGCCTGGCACCATGGTTTGCTGGCTTGGGTAGCTTGGGCAGCCTCTCTTAATACTCATATCTGGAGCTGAACTCAAAGAAACAGTCAGTTAACAGTCCCATCAAATCTTCAATAACAAGCGCCAACAATCAGCCTAAGATATGATTATAATCTCACATTGGTTAAGGAACATCTTTAAAGTGAGCCTCAAATAACCTGTATTCATTTCCATATGTATTTTTGTTCATAAAATCAAATCTCCTGTCAGGATTATAAATTATTGCTCTAATAGATGTGCATCTACGTCCAAACTTCTGTATCTTCTTATAATGATGCTTCATCTGAGCTCATACTAAAATTTCTTTTCTCTCAACTAAAAATGTCTCTGATTTAATCCCAACAATTAATTCAGTAAATTGTAGTTATATCCAATTGCTCTTTCATCACTTTGAAATATATTGGGACCCCATTCCACACATATGCACAGATATACCTTTTCTACAGTAACTTTATAATCCCAAACATAGTCCATGGGAAAATGATTCAATATTGCATTTGTATCTTTATTTTCTTTCCTTCTCAAGTTTGACTGAGCTATTAATTTTAAAATCCACTTACAAATCTTTCTGCCTTCCTAAATACTTCCTCACACTCTTCTCAACATACTTAAACCATGTGATACAAAGGTATCCAGACCACTATCTCGAGACAGGAGAAGCTTGGATAAATCCCTATTTGTCCCCAAACCTTTTTATCTGCCTTCCATATTTCAAATCAGGCTTTTATTTATCCTTCCAAATCTCTCAAACCCATTATTCAGGTTATTCAGCTTCCCTTTACATTTTTAACCATAAAACAAGATAGCTTGTAAGTTATTATTCTTTTGCTAACATAACTGTTCTGCTTAAACAAAGCAAAGATGTTATTGGCTAAACCCCATGAGTTAATGGATTTATGTCATTACAAGTTTGTTTATTCTTCCCTAATTATACTCAGTCTGGAAGAGTGAGATACTTCAGGAATCTAAATCTTTTACTTATACATTCAATTGCAGATGTTAACTTTTGCTTATACCATGCAATAACCACAAATTCAGATTAAAAGGCAAGATGTCTTCTACAAAACACCTTTTCTAAAAATATTTCCTTTCCTTAAAAACAGTCTGAATTTATCCTCTTGTTGAGAGGAATAACCACTAAACCTTTATGAAGGAAAAATTAATTTTAAAGTTTTAAATGATATCTTTCTTTTTCTTAAAGCAACAACAAACCTTTAAAATGGGAATTCATTAAACTAAGTGTCTTTGAGTCACATAATTTCCTAAGGTATTATACAGAATTCCTAGATATCACAAAGTTGAGTCTTAAGCAGTTTGCATAACTTTCTGTACATGCTTTAATTCTAAAGGAAAAATAATATTATTTTTCCCAGTAAGCTAACACAAAAGAGCTCACATCTTTTACTGACTACTTGCTCTGATCATAGAAAATTTGCTATAGAAGGAAAAAAAATCAGGGACACATGACATTCCAAATATGACAGGATAAAACATCCTTGACTCTGTTTCAATTCAGATAAAATCACAGTTATCCAACCATGCAGTGCCACCTCATAGCTAGACTCAGAAATAGGAGGGAAACATTCCTTTTCAAAGGAAAACCATGGGTAAACTGAGCCCGAAGGGGACCCATCCCAGACTGAGGCTATGTTTGCCCCTTCAGCTTTTCCCAAATGCAGACTTCCTCCCATTAACAGTACAGGATCACATTGCCTCTGAGTAGCTTGTGGCATTTCTCTCAGATACTGATTGAATGCAGGCAACTATATCCAAATTCAAACTCAAAACAAAATTAATTATAGTCCCAAGTGCCTTTTACCTTAAATAGCAATTTTCACCAATCACAGCTGAGAGCCAATTTTTTTTTATTCCATAGAACTACGATATGCAAAAAAAAGATTTGCTAAGTCTCTCATATGAAAGGAACTTCATTTAGCACCTTTCTTTCTCAAATGTAGATGAAGTAGGCTAGAAAGCCACATCCCTCTATTTTTTTTTAGGAATTCTCATTTGCTCAATAAAAATTCTACAAAACACCTTTCCAATTCTCCTTGCACAGAGAATCATTTATCTCATAATTAATAATGTGGAAACAACAACTATATATTTCCATAATAGCCAACATGTTAAATGAAATACCAGCAATATTATTATTACCTGTTTGTGACCCAAGTATAACAGCTTTAAATTAACAAATTTTGTAACATAGAAACCCAATTCACATGCAACACAATCTAGAATTAAAGAAATTGCTATAACACCATTCCTACTTCAAAAAGGTGTTTTTTTTTCAAAATTCACTAGGCAAGCAGGCTGTTAAGAACACAATACAATTTTAGAAAGATGGCAACATCATAACAATGAATTTCAAATGACATCAAGTGACTTATAAAATAATTAATCTTATTATTCCTGGCATTCAAAAACTTCTTCAAAGTTAGAGAGATAATAATGTTGTATCCAACATATGCCAGTTATTATATTAAACATTTTCCAATCATCATACCGTTTTAATGTGATAACAACTACTATTATTTTTCCCATTACAAATTCAGGAAACAGGTCAAACACAGATAACAAAAACTTCTGGTTGTTAAAGAACCAGCAGTCCTAACAGAAACAATTTCCAACTTCTAAATCTGATCTGTGATAAGTCAAATGATTCTTTAGGCAATCCGCCTGAAATTTTCAAATCTCAGGGTCCAATCCAGAAACTTCAGAAAATTCACAGTAAGTTTGAATGTTACAAAATCAATACATAATTGATAAAATGACCAGAAATCTTACAAAGTCTTTGTATAATTACTAACTTTCCTTTCCCAAATTTAAACTTGTTCTGGTATGAAAGCCAATTGTTAGAGATCCTCCTTAATCTTTTGTACACGGACTTGCTACTTCTCATTGTTCATGAGCTTGATAACTAAAACAAGCTCCCCTCCCCAGGGTTGATGACCTTTGTCCACACAGATTGTTTCCATACACATTAATAATTTTATGTCTTAGCTTTAATCCAATTTCATCAAATTAAGCTAATTATAGCTAACTTATCTAAGGAGCAGGGTACTCTCTACTCATAGACCCTTTCTCCCTGCTTTCTTTTTGCAGGGCTGTTACTGCGTTAAATTATCTCTCATGATTTATTGATTAATCATTTCTCTCCCATCAAGCAATAACCAAAGGCCTTGTTCAGTTTCAATATTTTCAAACTTAGTAAAATATTTCTTTTCAGCTTCTATGGCCTTAGGGCCCTGGGGAATTAACACATACATCTTCATAATTTCTGTGGACAGGGCAGCCGCCTTAGCCTTCTAGTCTGCTAATCTATTCCCCATTCCTTAAAATTAAAATATCCATAAGTAATATAAAGTCTCAAAACATTATATATTTCACATACATCCCAATTAACACACATAACTATAAAATTGCTTTTAACAACAGAGTCCATAATTTACCAAATTACTTAATTTAGAAACGTACAATGTCCCAAACATTATGTATTTAAAATTTGCTTCCATCTCATTAACAGTTTTAGGTGAATGCATTTCCAAACCATGTTACACAGGAAATAAATTATAACTTTATAACTTTAAACCACTGTATGTATTTTCACAATAGCCAAGAGTTCAAATGATCAATATGAATATTATTTACATTTATACCCAAATATAATAGTTTCAAATTTTTTTATTCCTTCAATCATAAAGCCAAATAACAATCCAATGCTCCTGGCATTTTAAAAGACACACGGCTATAACCAATTCCACAACCACTCCTCTACCTTAAAAAAAAAAAAATCTGAAATTCTGTCTCCTTTCAGAGACAAAGGATTTGACCAAGATAACAGGGTGTAGTTAACTTTTGACTTCCCTCCCAAGCAGAGACCTTGGGAGCTTGATGATTATTTGAACTAATCTTTTAGAACTAAATTCCAATAGAGTCCTTTCATAGATGCATCCGGAAAGCTGGATAGACATATTCTCTTCTTATGTCCCATAACTTGATTTGTTGGTTATCAAGTCAGGCTAAAAATTTACTAGTACTCTTTTCTAACATCTCCAGATCTTCTAAAGGTCCTGAGGGGAGTGCAGGGGCTCCACCCCACCTAACACAATCAGAGACTTTTTGCTTCTCTTTCTCTCTCTCTTCTCTTCACTTAATCTTTAACCAAGCTGCCTCAGACATTTCAGATAAATAGAAAAAAAAAATTCACTTACCAAACACTTACTAAAGGAGCTGAATCCTCTCTCCCCATTCCAAGTTTGGTTAAGAATGTAGAGGCAGAGAAGGAAGACTTTTAATAATTCCTGAGGCTTTTTAATCTGAATAGTAAAACATCTTTTTATTTTTTGAACAGACACACACTTCACACAAAAACACACAGAACAAACACAGAGTCTCAACAAGCTTTGCTAAATTTATCTCTCAAGGGAGTATTAGGGGGACTTGAAGGGACTCTGTCCCCAATTAACTAGCTGCTTGTGGGTTAAAGGTGAATTTCCCTTGACCAAAGGGCAGGTGAAAAGGCCTGTCAGCCAACCCCCTACTCTTGGATTCAAGGTCTGAGCAAACTGTGTCATCCTCTTGGTCCAGAAATCCTGGGGGGCTGATGCATGAATTCTGAGGGGCCCTTGCCAGAGACCACTGGTCAGTGTCTCCTTAGAAATAGCCTGCTAATCATCCCAATTCCTAGCCAGCCTTAGTTGACATGGTCGACCTCTTGGTCCAGGAATTTCAGCCCACCTTCTGGCCAGAACCAGTAGACCCCACCACCACCAAATCACCCAGGACCCCCCTTACCTGGGTTGGTGCACAGACTTACTCATGAGTAACCTTTGTTTTGCCCTTTAGGCATTTTCTGCTCTCAGTTCCCCTCAGGCCTCACTCTCATCAGATGAGAGTTGTTCCCCCTTCTCACCAAGAGGCCACTGGAAAACCTCAACGGGACGTCCTGCTGGTTGGTGAAGGCTAGGGAGCCTTTCCTCTCCCCAGAGAGGAGTCTGAAAAATCTCAGTGGGACCTCCAAACTGTGTGAGATGGAAGAGTTCCAAGTCTGAATCTGAGATCAGAAAAGGTCTTTATTCCTTGTCATGAGAAAGGACTTTGATCCTGTCACTCAAATGGCATCTGCCAGGGAGAGAGCAACAAGCAGAAGTAAGCCTACAGTTATAAAACCTTCTAATGCAGAAACCCAACCCCTCAACTGGCCTTCACTGTCATTGGTAGGGAGGCCAGCCCACAACCTAAGAGCGGGAATCTATGTCTGAGGCAAATGACATAGAAACATGTGGGCGTCCAACGCAAGGCCAGGAAAGCAGTTTTACCCTTATCTGGCATATCTACTAGCGAGGTGGCACCGCAGAGGGTCTCCATTGCTCTAAGTCCCAGATTCCTGTAAGGTCAGGTGACCTTTAAGCTTAAGCCTAGTGGATGCTGAAGCCTCTATAGATTTGATTTTTCAGAAAGAGGAAACTTCACTGTAAATTATCTGCCACAGTAGTATCCTCTAGTGAAAGGGCCCATGGCTTTGAAATCAGAAGAGCTGGTTCCAGTTCCAGCTAAGTGGCCAGTAGAAAATCATTTCACCTCTTTGGACTTCAGTTTCCTTTTCTGTAAAATGGGCAAATACTTTTGATACTGATGCCATAGGGTTTGTGATACTAAAATTAAGTCATATAGATGCAGGGCACCTTATGATGCTTAGAGGGTCATGTCTATTTCTGCTGGGGTTTTTTAAAATGGACATTGTTAGGCAAAGGGAACTCTGCAGAGAAGATACTGTAAAACTAGTATTAATTTTTCATTTCATTTATTTAGGGCAATTTTAGAGAGTGCAGGTAGGATCGTGGGATTTCAAAAGCTGGAAAACACATTAACAATCCCTTCATCCAACTGCCTCATTTTACAGATGAGGAACTGAGACCCAAAGAGGTGTAGTGACTTACCTAGTGTCACAAGGTAGGTAATACACAGCAGAAGGATTCCAATCTCAGTGTTTTCCCAACCATATCCCTGTTGACCTTTGCTTCCTACCAGAGCCCTCCTCTCACTCCTCCTTCTTCCCCCTTTTATTTCTCTAAACAGTTGGGGATGGCTCACAGGACCACCTTGAATCACCAGAGGACAAGGAGCTGATTGATCCTGATCCCAGTGGGACTTTGGCTCCTCTAGGAGAAACCCACTCAAAAGGAGCTCCAGCCTCAAAAACAGAAAGAGCTGTGCAATCTGGTTCCATACTGACATCTCCTGTCGGTACCAAAGAAGTGCACATAGGTAGTGGATCAAGAGGTTCTGAGGAGATGCTAGTGACTGACATTGACACTATCATCAGTCAGTTAGATACTTGTGAAGGAAGATCTGAGTGTCCTCCAGAAACAAGTGCCCACTGTGCTGAGGGAGGTTCTCAGAGAAACTCTTGGGCGAGTGGCTGGAGCTCCTACAAGGGGGTGCAGAGCACAGATGAACAAGACTCATTAAAAAGAATGAAGTGTGGGCCTTCAATTTCACCTCCTCAGCCTCAGTGGATCTCTCACTTTTTGGTTTTGGACTCCATTAATCCAGGGAAGCACTTCCCTGTGAATAAAAACTGGCTGACTACCTATTCTCAGAATTTTAGCCGCTTTTATGAAGACAGCTCGTCCTCACTTGGCCACGGGGAAGCTGACACCACCATGCCATCACCAAAGTCTATGTATGGAGCTACTGAGGATTCACATTCAGACCCAGAGTCTCTTACAGAAGCCTCACCCCCTCCCTTCAGGGACAGCATGCCATCCCATCTACCATGTTGTTCTTCTCAGACACACAATGCCACAGAGTCAGATGAGGAGCAAACTGAAATTTGTTGCATGAATACTCACCCAAAGCCACCCTGTCAAGTAGAGCAGCGACCCAGCCCTACTGTGAATCCACATTCCTGGGATCCACCTTACCCAACAGTAGCCAGTTTCACCATTAGGAAATATTGTTATGGGTAGTATACAGACAACCCCAGGTGCAACACCTTCCTTTGGCCCAGAAAAATCTATGATCTCCAACTCTTACCAGCAGGAAAGTACAGGCAGAACTCCATTCCTTCCTCTTATTTGGATAAGGGCCCTCGGGAGAGCTCAGTATCTTCAGATGGAAATATTGCACAGGGATGGAGAGCCTTACAGAGGGGAAAATGCAAGAAGGCAGCACTGCCAAAATTCTGGACAAGCCCCCAATCCCCTGCATCACTCCCAGATTGGTCAATGGCCTAGAGCACAGCTTTCTAGATAACAAATCCCAATGCAAAAAGCAAGAAGCAACCATTAAGGTACTCAATAGACACAGACATACACAATTCTCTTTAAATAGATGTTCATCTAATAATGAAGAATGTGATTTGACCTGCCATCATATCTCTGAAAGTCAGGACTTGGGGGACTTGTGACAAGGACCAGAAAAAGTGGTTAGGAGTCCCCTTCTGACCCAGTACAAAGATCCAAGTAAAAGTAATCATAGTACACAAAGCAGAAATGAAAAGGAACAGTGTGCCACCACAACAAAAAGTTCCAATACTAAAACTCACACTTCCAGCACAAACCATGTTAAGGGGGCTACTACTCTGCACAGTCCTCAATGAATCACCTTTCCTTTCACATCTGGCAAAAGGTCAGAGTGGGGACAGGTTGTGTTCTAGGGGAAATAGTTCTTGAACTAGTGGTCCTTGAACTTCTGCTTCAGCCTCTGATGAAGATATAACAATCCAGGAAAATTCAATGGATAGGAGATGCTTTGGAAGGAGGTGGTCCATAGGTTAAGTATGTTTTTTTTTCTTTTCTCTTAAAAAAAAATGCATAAGCTAGGTGGCACAGTGGGTAGAGGGTCAGGCCTGGAGTCAGGAAGATCTGAGTTCAAATGCAGCCACAGGCACTTTTTAATTCTCTGGGGAAATCATTTAACCCTTGTTGGCCTTAGTTTCTTCATCTGTAAGTGATCTGGAGAAGAAAATATGAAAATACTCTAGTCTCTTTGCCAAGAAAACCCCAAACGGGGTCACAAAGAGTGAGATGTGATCGAAATGACTGAACAACAATAAAAAATCAGTTTTATTTATTGATGCTTTGTTTCCCTTCTTTTAAAAATAACATGAGGGAAAAACCTGCAGAAATACCTGTGTATTCTCAGAACTTATTGTGGCACCTAGCACCGAGGAAAAAAATTGCCTGTCAACATGACTTGAATTAAGACTTTTTCCTAAAGAGTTGCTGTTTAAGACTGAATTGATTGTAAACTTTCACCTAAAAAAAGGACATTCTGGGGCAAAGGACAGAATGTGAAAAGAAAGGGAAACTAATGCAAACCAAGTGGAAAATCCATAAGCCTATAGAGCAGAGTTGAGGGTAGCAGAAGATTATTTCTGAGAGAAAGGAAGGAAATTCCTCAGTATTAGACACGTAGGGAAGAAGCTGTCTTGGGATGTGGTGGGTTCCCTGTTGCTGTAGCTTTTCAAGTGAAGACTGGATGACAAGTGTCAGGGATGTTTCAGAGAACATTCTTGTTCAGGTACAGGTTAAAGGCTGGGTGGCCCCTGAGGTCCTTTACAAGTACAAGATGAAGACTGATCTAAACAAGAGCCTTCTTCCTTTCCCTATTATTATTTCATATGGTTCCAAAAACATGAGAGATAATAATAATAATAAAAATAAGAAAAAATAAAGACATAAAAATGTCCCCTTTTTCTGATGCTATAATTTCAGAATAATATAATGAATAGAGTTCAGCTCCAGAGCTTGGAAGACCTGGGTCCAAATTCTGGTAATGACACCTGGTGACTGGGTGATCCTGGGCCCGTCACTGAAACTCTTAGTATTCTAGGCTACACTCTGAGTCACAGAATAGATGAGAACCCACAATGGTAGAGGGATGTTTCCTCAGTGGGGCTCCCAACAGCAATGAAATCACAGTTCTTGTCCACATAGGAATATGGTGGATGATGTAGAATAGCCTAGTTGCAGGTTAAGAAAATAAATGTATAAAAATCAAGAGCATTCTGTATAGCATTAGCAGAATTCAGGAGGGAATAATAAAAAGGAAAGCTCCATTCAAAATAAGTGCAAAATGCACGAAGTACTTGGGGATTTGTTCTGGCAAAGCACACTCAACACTTTTACAGATACAATTACCAAAAACTACTACGGAGATTCCATGCTCCTAGATGCTCTATGTCAATATAATAAAGATGATGATGCTATTGAAATTAATTTATACAATTAGTACTATACTAAATGTAGTGCCAATGTAATATTTACAGCACCAACCGTGACTATAAATATTCCCATATGGCATTTGATTGCAAAATATAACATGCTCTCCATATAGAAGACAGAAGCAAAACTTGTATTCAGACACCGGAAGACCAAATCCCAAAACCAGTAAGCTGATTCTGTCACATTAGCAAAGAAATTAATAAGCCCCTACAGCACAGAGAACCACAGCATCCTTTAGCCTTCCCACAAACCAACACAAACCTAACTGTTAACAACAGATTGTAAAAAACCAGGTTTTACTCAGGAACCTAACTCCTTTCCTGAGCATTCTCTCTCTCTCCTAGTCTAGCTAGCTCTGACTCCCAGCTTCCTATGGGCTCTGTTCCATCCTTCAGCAAACTCCTCCCCACAGAGGTTCCATGTGATTACATTCAGCCTATTAGGGAGCAGAATATATTTTCAAAACAGGGAAGGTCTTCAGATTCCCTTAGGTTTATTAAGAGGGAGGGAAGATCTTCAAATTACCATTACCATTACACTAAACTACCCCAGAACACTTTATAGAGCTGAATAAAACAATAACAAAATTCATTAGGAAAAACAAAAGATTCAGAATATCAAGGGAAATAATGAAAATAGTAGGAATGAAGGGGAAATAGCATTTCCAAAGCTCAAATTATATTTTAAAGCACTAATCACGAAAACAATTTGGTACTGGTTAAAAAATAGAAAAGATGATATATCAGCAAAAAAGACTAGACAAGGAATTATCGGAAAGAATTTCATTCAATAATTACATATTCAATAAAATCCCAAATATAAGATACCCGGGAAACACTTCCTCTTTGACACAAATTACTGACAAAATGAGAAAATAGCCTGGCAAAAATTAGACATAAACTAATGCCTTATATACTATAACACATTACATTCCAAATATATACATACTCTGAATACTAAAAAACACACCACAAAAAGATTAGATGTTAACCAAATCACATGTTTGTCACATGTAAAGCAAACAAAGGAGAGAGGTGATCACAAAAAATAAATAACTTTGATCATATGACATTGAAAAGTTTTTGCATGCACAAAATTAATGCAATGAGGATAAGAAGGGAATTGGTATACTGGAGAAAAACAATTCTATACATCTGATGAGGGTCTGATATCCAAATTGTATAGACAACTGATCAAAATACACATAAGAACAAAAATCATTCTCCCATAGGTCAGTCATCAAAGGAGATGAACAGTTTTTTTGTTTGTTTTGCTTTTTTTTTTTTTGGAGGGGGGATGGCTGGGCATTTGGGATAAAGTGACTTGCAATGAACAGTTTTCAAAAGAAGAAATTCAAACCATCAATAACCATATGAAATTAAGTTCATATGTGATTAATGCAGAAAAGCATGGGAGTGAGCAGAACTAGGAGAAAAAATATATACATAATAACTACAACAATGTAAGTTTTAAAAAGCAGCAACAACAAAACAATTAAAACTAAATGCTACAAAATTTTAATGGCCTAGGTTGATGCCTTGCTCTGCAGAAGTGGGACCATGAGGGTATGGAATATTGAATATAACGGACATTTTTGACATTTTAATTTCGATAAGCTCTTTTAGTTCCGTTTCTTAAAAAAATCCTCTTTTTGTAAGGGCAGACTGGAGGGAAAGGGAAGTGGGATACATTGAGAAACAGGTAATCAAAAAACAAAATACCCAATCAAAGGTGTTTTAAAAAAAGAGGGCACTCCTAGCACTCTGAAAAATTTTAATACCATGGTGACAATTAAGTCCTAAGTAGCTGAGTTTTAAGGCAGGAGAGTAACACAAGGGGAAAGGCCCTCTCCAAGCAGTTCAGAGTATTCCTCTGGCATTGTGTTGTTAGGGTAGAAGGTACTCCTTTCTCTGCTCTATGGTATTTGTGAAAATGAGAAAATATCATTTATTTTAAAAGACAGAAAATGCATCTTAATAAAGTGGGAGTGGATGTTTTGTTCAGTGTCACATCTTTAAATCTTACCTCTTAGTTTGGATCAACTTTCAATCTCATCCCTGGACCAGCAAAAATTACAGTCTGTTTTGTCATCAGTGGGGTCAAAATCTGATGTCCTGACCCTGATTTGAGAAGCCAAAGCACAAAGAGAGGTAAGTAAAATTCAGGAATGTAACTTTTAACTGACATTGAGGGGTGGGGGTAGGTTAATGAGGTGGAGAAGAATGTTCCACAAAATTTTCCAAAAACTTTACATTTGCCCAAGTCCCAAAATTTCATTTAGTTTTTATAATTTTCATTCAACCATTCAAAAGACATGTGTTAAGCCACCACACTAAGGATGCCAAGGCAGCAGGCCATAGTAGAGTCAAACTTAGACTCAGGAAAGCATAGCTTCAAGTCCTGTCTCTGACACAGACTCACAGAAGGATCCTGGACAAGTGACTCAACCTCTCAGAACTCTAGGCACCTCTCTGTGGTGATCAGCTGAAGAGCAGCTGCCTGAGCTGTTGTGGTAGAGGGAGTTTCCTCTCCTTAATGTTCCCTATTCCCAGTGAAATCACAGGCGCTATAAAAGCAGCATAATGCATTGAAGGTGCTTGATAAAAATCTTTTTGACGAAGGCATCTCTGACCTCTTAAATGCAATTCAACTTTTTATGACTCCTACTCATTAATTGGGTATTCCTTACATTGTCATATTAGTGAAATGCTCAGGGATCATTTAGGTTAAAGCAATCCATTTGTCCCTGCCCTCAAATGGTCCCCAATTACTGTGTCTTCTAGTAGTAGCTTTTTTTTGCTGTTGTCATTATATGGGCCTTGGGTAGTCACTTTCCCCTTCGATAGCGGATGTGGAAACCAAAGTGCCCAAGTTATTGGAATTATATATAAAATAATGATAAATAAGGTATGACTTAGGCCTAAGATGCTACCTTACGAGTACAGTAAATGATTTTTAGTGTATGGTCTTTATTGCATTGCTTTTGGCTACACAAAAGTGTTTTTATTTCTGAGGCTCTAGATACACACTGGAATGGATTCTCTCATGGAAGGCTTTCCAAAAATCATACCTTCAGCTACTGCTTCACCTATGATTTACCTTGTGAACACCAAATTAATTTGTGTCTAGGTCTCTACAAAAATGGTGAAAGGATCCTCAGTTGTCATGCAAGCACTCAAGTTAATAATATATCAAACACTGAACAGACTTTATTTCACCTGAGAGAAAACACAATGTAGAGAAAACTCTCTCCCTACTCAAGCTTCATTTATATGAAAATGCCTTGTATATTAAATTATTAAAATGTGAGTGCAATGATAGTAAATAGACTGTACATTTTTTTGTAGACTTGTTTTTTCTCTAGGTGATGTAAATCTGCATCTCTGTAAACATAGTTTTTTAAGGTAATTTTCAAAAAATAAACACTCTACTTAGACTTGTTTCTTTGAGCAGTTTCTGTGTCAAATAGAAGTATCCTCTTTCAGAAAAGTCAACAAGTATTGATTAAGGACAAACACTTGCATAGTGTTTCAGAAATGACTACTAACATTGATACATGATTTATTACACTATTTGAGCAACAATCAAGACAAACCTGAAGCAAATTTTCAACTAAAATCCCAAGTAGGAATTTGACCATATTTTTATCTTAAACTGATAGAGAGAATTTCAGAACAAAGGAGACTAAGTTTAATACTCATTGCTCATATTGACTAATACTAGAAATATTATAGATTACATATTGAATTTCACACAACTCTGTGAAGAAAGAACAAAAATACTGTTCTTCCCTTTTTGCAGAGGGGGAAACTGAGCCTCAAAGCAGCAGATTTGCTTGGTCTCAGCTCACACAACAAAATCTAACCAATTTATAAACTATTTCTTTGCTAGGTCTCATTCTGAATCCTTGTGATGTGTTAGGTGGCAGGCTGATCTTCCCAAACAATCTCCTCTATTCCTTACTGACTCCTTTGGTATTGCAGATTCCATGATCATTAACATATTTGGTGCTGCCTTGCAGGCTTTTCTGCCTTTAAGAGTCCCTTATTAAGATATCTGAGATGAAATAACTATCCTGAAAGTGGCTGCTCACCTTGCAAACCCAAGGGCCAGCCTTGGGTTGCGTCTCTGGAGTGATTGAGGAGCCCAGAGACAAGAGATGTGTGCAGCTAATAGTTTATTCCAACATGGCCACTAACAGTAAGCAAGCTAGTTCCTATATTACTGTCAAGTAAGCATGATTCAAGCATGACCACCTCATGAATAGGGGTACGGACCAACGGAGGAGAGCCAAACCAGTTATGTCAGCAGCTGCCCAACAAATGAGAGGTCTCGTGTGAGACATCCTTGAGAACAGCAACTAAACTGTGGCTCTCAGAGCCTTCTTATCTCTAAGGAGTACACAGAGTGGCCTTAGAACTGAGAGGCCCAGAGGCAGCTCCTAGATTCCCGTGGGAAAAAAAAGTGCCTTGGATTCACCTTGTGCTGTACACTATCCTAATCAGGTATTCTCTTTTCTGGGATTATGTAATGACTGAGAACAAAGAAACAGGAAAAAGATAGGGAAAAGAGGGATCTGAATATGGACAAGGGAAACCTTTCCAGGACATGGCCACATTCAGCCCATCACTATCCCACTATCCCTCAATTCCCTTTCCTTTTTTCCAAGCCTATATAATCTGCACTATCCTTGTTTCCATTCTCTATCAACTTTTAGGAAATTCAACTTATTTTGTGCCTCTATTATTTGGTTCAAGTTCTTCCCCATGTTATAATCACTGGGGGCTTAAATACTTGGATGATAGCCCTTTAAATAATTTTATCATTCAATTCTTTAGCATCCTCAAGTCTGATGACTTCCTCTTCCACACCTGTCTGGCCACACACTCACACTGCCACATCCTAGACTTGACCAGCTTTCAATCATCTCTAACGTGCAAACCTGTGAAATGTCACTCCCTCTCCAGATATTTCTGTTCTCCTCTCTTTTCTCTCACATCAAATCTAACTTATCCCTGACCTCATCCATTCCTTCTAGGTTTCACCTGCCCCCACACCAAGGTCTGTCTCAGTGCTTTGTCACTTTCTTGTTTCACTCACCATTCCCATAATACCCCTTTATTACATGATCTTCTTTTGTTCCCAACTAGTAAATTCTCACCCCTGGACAGCTCCCATAATCAGTTTTCCATCCTCCCACTCTAGAATTGCCCAGTGTCACAGCAGAAATTCACAAAAAAATTAAGCCAATTTCATCTGATACAAATTTATACAACTCTAGCTAGGCCCTTCAAACATCCCACTCTACACTTAGCAACTTATCTAAACTATCATAGAAACTTGAGGATTGGGAAGAGACTTTATGGGCTTCTAGTCCAATTTACACAGGAAGAGAATTTCCATGATAACATACCCAGCAAATGGCCACCTAGCCTCACCCTGAAGAACTCTAGAGAAGGGAAACCCACCACCTCCTAAGAGTGGTATTTCTACCTTGGACAGCTCCCCTTACTAGGAAGAATTCTTTTCTCACCTCCAACCTAAACTGACTTCTTCATGTCTTTCTCCTGTTGCTCCTAGTTCTACCCTCTGGGGGTCAAACAGACTAAGTCTAATCCTGCCAGATACTTGATAGGGAAAGGGAAGGAAATAAGCATGCATATACTGTCTACCACATGTCTGGCATTCTGTTAATTGCTGTTTTTTAAACAAAGATCTCATCTGGTCTTCATCACAACTCTAAGATGTGTTAATCATTCCCCAGTTTTATAGTTTGGAAAACAGAGGCAAGCAAAGGTTAAAGTTAAGATGTTAAGGTTAACAGAGATTGCCTGGGGTCACACAGCTAGTAAGTGCCTGAGGTTGAATTTGAATCCAGGTTTTCTGTCTCCAGACCCAGTGCTCTAACCACTCAACCACCAGCTGCCTCATTGGAACACAGCTATTGTGTCATTTCAGTCCCTTTCCTTTTCCCAGGTAAATATGATCCCTCTATCCAGTCCCTTTCCCTTCTAGTCCAAACTTTGAGAAAAAACACATCAGCAGTCCTCCTGATGTTTCTACTTCACTGCCTCTTCTCCCCTGATCATTCTGGCTTCTGCTTCTACCACTCTACTGAAACTGCCTTTTCAAATGACCAAACAACACATTCAATGATTCTCCATCCCTTCCTCCAAATAATAAAGCTTTTGAAAGCAGCTTTCATCACCACTGACCACCCTTTCATTCTTCCCTCTCTCCTCCCTCTCTCTTAGGCAGTAACCCCTTCTGCTTCTCCTCCTACCACTGTCACTGGTCCTGCTCTGATCCTACATCTCTAACTGGTCTGTTGCATATTTCCCAAAAGTCTATTCTTGGCATTCATCTCTATTCAACTCAATTCAAAGAAAATCCCTATTAACCACCTACCATTGGCCAGGTACTTTATTTTAGTAGATGCTATAAACAAACAAACAAACAAACAAAAAACAATCCCTGCCCTCATCCCAAGGAGTTAGCTACCACTTCTGTGCACTTCTGTAATCTATGGCTACAGTTCTGACCTTTGCTCTGAGCATCACATAGATATTTCCATAAGGATATCCCATCAGTAACTGAAACTCAATACATCCAAAATTGAGCTTGCTGGTCTTTTCCCTGAAAACTGTTCTCCATGAATGTAGAACACGGAAAGACTTATATGAACTAACGTGGAATGGAGTAAGCAAAACAAGGGAAACAACTTTTATAGCAAATATAATAGAAACATTAAAAAAACAAAATTGAAACTGAATGTTGTATGCAGTTATTTCTAGAAAGATGTGCCAAGCATGCCAGCAGAGTGTATTTATTTATCTTGGTCAGTTGGTTTTGCTGAACCTTCCCTCTTTTTTCATCTCTTAAAAAGGATGACTTTTAGGAGAGGGAGGAAATGGTGTAAATCTGGAAAAGAATGGTTTTAAAACAAAAGGTATCCATAAAAAATACAATTTTTAATAAGTCTTGAAAATGCTCACTCTTCTTTCTGACTTCAAGACTGATGTACAAAGCCCCCATAATTCACCCAGTCTCTTATGTTCATGGTATTGGAGGTTATCACTGACATCTCTCACCTTCACTCTTTAGTCCTCCTTAGAAATAAGTGCTATTGATTCTATCTCTGCAATCTCTCAAGCTTCTATCTCATTTTCTCCATTCCCACTGTCTAGCACCAACCCCCATTGCTACCTTGCTGCACGAGAGCAGCAGTCCTATTAAAGATCTCACTGCTTTTGATCTCTCCCATCTCCAATTGGTCTGTCATGAGAAAATAATCTTTCTTCTTTGGAAAGTCAATTCCTCACTCAGAAATCCTCAATGGTCCTAACTGTCTTCTCAGTAAAGGCAATACCTGATAATCAAACTTCTCCACTAGATGGCAATAAGCCATTTTTCAGGCCTTGCTTCATGGGCACTTCTCTACAGAACATCTACACAACTACAATCCAATAGCTCTTTCTATTCCTCTGTCTCGGGCTTATCTTCCCTCTCCTCTCTATTCCGAGACTGTTCAGAACCTGCAATCCATTCCTTCATTGACTATTGCCCTCTGATACAATATGCAAAACCCAACTCAAATGCCACCAGTGCCAGGAAGACTTCTCTATGTTCTTTCTACCATACCACATGATAAGCCTTCTAATAAGATGTTGCCTCCAGCAGGTAAACTCCCAGATGGTCAATATAATGAGACATCTTTATCAGAAAAACTTCAAACCATTATGTGAATTGACACAAAGTGAGGCAAGTAAAACCAGGAAAACAGTACACATTGGCAATGACTAACAATATCAATGGAAAGAAGAGCAAAAATAAATTGAAACTGAACAAGACTACAACCATAATGAATGAACTTGCTCTGGAGAAAAACTTCCCTCCTCCCCTATTTGCAGATGCAGAGGATATGGGTGTGGAACACCACACAGTATGTTTTAGTTTTGAAAAAGTGCTTATTTTTTCTTTTTTAAAAATTCTTTGTTATAAAAGATGGCTCAGGAAATAAGAGCTATGTTGAGAACTGGACAAAAAAAAAAGACATCAATAAAAATATTTAGAAAGAGAAAAAAGTTCTTTGAGTTAATATACCTCTCTCCACTGAAGGCATGAGTGGGCACCTAGTGGGCAGCTAGGTGGTAGAGTGAAGAGAGGGCTGGGTCTGGAGTCAGGAAGACTCATCTTCAGTTCAAACCTGATCTCAGACATTTACTAGCTTTGTGACCCTGGGCAAGTCACTTAACCCTGTTTGCCTCAGGTTCCTCATCTATTAAAGTGAGCTAGAGAAGGAAATGGCACACTACTCCAGTTTCTCTGTCAAGAAAGCCCTGAATAGAGTCACCAAGAATTGGACATGAGTGAACAGCAACAAAGGGAGAGTAGAAATAGGGAACTGTCTATATACTTTCAGATAAGATCTACAAATTGATTAGTTTTGCTGAACTGCTCAGTCAACACTTGCAGAAAGCCTTCAGAAAACCAGGGAGAAGTTGTTTAAACAGCTACTGATTGAATAAAGCTGAAACCTGGGAACAATTTATACTATGTATGATTTAATGTCATAAAGGAAAACAATTGTGGAAGACATATGATGTATGACAAGCATGACCCCAAAGACAGATCATGAAGCCTACTTCACACCTCTTAGAAGAGGTGGGGGACCAGAGGCTCAAAAGGAGACCTACATTTTCAGTCAGGTCAATCTGGTATTTGTTCTGATTGAGTATACTTTCTTGTTACAATGGAGTAATTTTATTTTTTTTAATGAGGAAAAGTTGGAGAGGGAGTGGGGATAATAGTGATTGAGATGCAAAAGAAAAGGGAAGGGAGCTATTGGGGTTGTGCAGCAAGGTAGCAATGGGCATTGGCTCTAGGCAGTGGGAACAGAGAAGGGGGATAGAAGTTTGAGATATTGCAGGGATGGAATCAATAGCACTTACTAAGTAATGAGAAGTGAAGGGAGAGGGTGAGAGAAGTCAGTGATAACATTTGAAAAAAAACAGCAGAAGAAAGTTCACAAGGAGCTATGGAAAACTAGGGCAGTATTGGAATTGATATGTTTTACAAATGGAGATTCATAATGTCAAATCCTCTTTTTTGGCTCTGTGGATAAGGAAATATTCACACTTGTAAAACTCATAAAAATTCTGAAAGGAATTTTTTAAAAGGGGGAACTCTGATCAATGAACAAACTGTGGAAGGTCTTACCAAAAAAAAAAAAAAGAAAGAAAGAAAACTCCTCCCTTGGGGCAGAGGATCTAGCAACTCTAAATAGTGTATACATTGTTATATAAGGTTTTTTAATTACATGGTTTTGTTTAATTATTTTTCCTTATAACAATACACAGATGGATTAAGGAATAACTGTGATATAAAGACAAACAACATCAACAACAGATATTTTAAAAAGAAAGGAAAGAGTCAGACCCCAGATTCAGATCTAACTAGGTATGGCCTTATTGTCTACCCTATCTGTATGTTAATAATATTTATCCTTGGAGTAAAAAAAGGTCTTAGAGTAACTCCACCCTAGAGATTCAGGTGCTTCAAGGTTTAGCTAAACAAGTGTAATAAGATGCTTTGAAAAGATAGAAGAGATGGAAGAGGGTACTTCTTCCCTTGGTTTTGACCCAAGTCAAAGAATTCATAGTTATTTATAGTTCTCTTAATTGATGTATGGTATAAACAGGTCAGCTCATGGTACAAATGGTCAGTGCCCTTTTAATCAAGCAGACCATAACGTCTCAAGCAGACCCCTTTTACATTATAAGCTCAGGAAGCTCATTACAATTTAATATAAGGATGATTAATATGACATACTTTAATATAACATACTGATATATATTAACATAATATACATTAATATAACATACTTTAAAAACACACTTCATAATATTTATGGTTACAATCCTAAGAATGGCTGACACAGGGATTTACCTGGGACTACACGATAGGTTTAGTTACACACAGGTTTTCCCCCGGGACTATATTCTTACTGTAAATCACAGAATTATTCCTTACCCAATCAAAAGGAGGATAGCTGATGAGCAATTAGTAAAATAATGCAAAGCAAGGCATTCAAAGCATTGATTATTGATTTTTTTCTACTAGGAAGAATAAAAATGAGATACTTGGCAAGCCCTTTGCAAACTTTAAAAGTTTAAACCTTATTGTCAAAGGCTCTGTAAAAAAGGTCACATAAAAGGCTATTGTCATTGGTAAAATCACACTGCTTTCCAGAGTTGGGAGACTAAGGGTGTGGAACACCACATATAATTTTTTTCAGTACAGTAGTTTGTTTTGTTGGATATTTTTCTCTTAAAAACTAATTATGAGAGATGCTTCAGATGGGGGCGAGGATGGAGAATGGAGGAGGTGAAACTGGGAAGTGCAGGTGATATAAATATGTGTGTGTGTGTGTGTGTATGTATCAATACATTTTTTAAAAAGGCTTCCTCACAACAATGTGAGGTATATCATGAACATATTATTAATATCTTTTCAGACAAAGAAACCAAGGCTCAGTGAAGTGCGTTTTCCACAGTCACATAGTGAGAGCAGAGACTCAAAATCACATCTGCTGATTCCATGTCCAATGTATCAAATAAGCACCTAAAAAAAGAAAAACAACAAGAAAATAACTGAAGTGAAAAAAAGTACCTGCCCTCAAGAAGCTTATATTCTATGCAGGAGAACAGGGAGATAATGGAGGTGGGCGTGTGTGTGTTTAAAAAGCAGGTATAAAGTCACTGGGTCAGGAAGAGGGAGGTATGAGGAAGAGCCTCACTAAACAAGTGATGTTTCAATTAAGCACCAAAGGAAGATACAGATTCTAAGAAGCAAAGCTGAGGAGGGAGTTCACGGCCAGCATGGGGCACAGCCTATACAAAAGCATGGAGATAAGAGATGTGAAAGAGCAGCTAGGTGGCACAGTCAATAAAGTGCTGCGCCTGGTGTCCAGGAAGACTCATGTTCCTAAGTTCCAATCCCACCTCAGCTACTTAACTACTAGCTGTGTGACTACAGTCAAGTAGCTTCACTCTTTTTGCCTCAGTTTCCTCAGCTATAAAATGAGCTGGAGAAGGAAATAGCAAACCACTCTAGTATCTCTGTCAAGAAAACTCCAAGTGGGGTCATGACAAGTTGGACAGGACTGGAAATGACTGAACAACAACAGGAGAGGTAAGGTCCTATACAAAGAAAGATAAGCAAACTGATTTGAATGTATTGTAGAGTAGATAAAGAAACATAGGGTATAATAAATCTGGAAAGGTTAGAAGCACATCCAGAAGGCCTTTATGCTAAAACAGAGCATTACCTTAAATATAAAAGGTTTTCCACAAACAAAACCGATGCAGTCAAGATTAGATGGAAAGCAGATAACAGAAGAGCTTATGTTCTATCCAACAGAATTTTTAAACACAATGGGGGTTGACATATTTAGATCTTCATGTTTCTTTATGATATTCATATGTGTTTATGTGTCTGTACAGATATATACATTTTGTGAGTACTACTGGACAGTAGGTGCTCCCTGCCATGGCAAACTCTATCCTGCTTAACTGGCAAATAAGGTGCATTTTGAAGAGACTGGAGTGTTAATATAATGTTGTTACTAAATTTCCACAATCCCTTCAGATCAAGTTTCATTGAGGAAGAAAGGAAAATGTGAGTTGGCTGAGGTGGCTGACAAGGAAGAAAGTTAGAGGCGAGGAAGAAAGAGAATGCTAACTGAGCAGGACTAATTTAAATAGTCCTGGCCTTGAGACCAGACCATCTACTTAGACAGAGATCCATGAGATTGAAGAATTGGAATTATTCAAAATCTAAGTAAAGGAACAGACTGCTTCCTCATAAGGGGGCCACTTCTCTGTCATTAGATGTATCAAAGTAGAAACTACATGACCATCTATCAGAAATGTGGTTAAAGGGAATAGCTGAAAATACAAATGAAATTAGATTTGATTTCCTTTCCATTCCATGATAGGATAATTCTATAAAGTATATGACACTTGGATGTCTCAACAGACTTTTTTGGGGAAACACGGATTAAAATGAATTTCTGCAATCACCTGGCCACAGTCTTGCAATGGTATCAGCTCCTTAAAATGCCTGAAGAACAATTGAGCTGCCAAAGTAAAAGAGGCCTTTCCTTTCTCTTGATGATCATCAGTTACCAAAAGAAGGCCCCGCTACAAGCCAGTGTCCCCTTTGTTCTCCCACACACACCCTCTCACCCTTCCCAGAAGCCAGAGAATCACAGAACTCAAGAGCTGGAAGGAACCCAGCGAGCATTTCATTCCACCCAAAACAGCAGGAAGTTTTCCCTATAATGTACGACACAAGGGGTCATCTGGCCTCTGCTCCAGCACCCCCAAAGAAGGGGAACACACCAGTTTTCAGGGCAGCCCCTTTCACTGGGCTACTTCTTTAATTGTTAGGAAGGTTTTCCTGACCCCCAGTTTAAATTGGCCTTTTTGTAACTTCCACATTTTTTTTAAACCTTGTTCTCTTCACACGAAACACAGCAAGTCTGTTCCCTCCTTCATATGTCAGTCCTTCAAAGACTTGAACACCCTGAGTCTTATTTTTTTTTCAGGGTAAACATGTCCACTTCCTTCAACTGATTCTAAGGTGTCATGAACTCAAGGCCCATCCTCATTCTGGTAGGTTTCCAGCTACTTATGTAGGGAGTTACATTGCGTCCCAAATCAAGACAGAAGTGGCAGGGTCCTGGACTTGAGCCCCAGTGGGATTCAAACCTCTACCTTTCTCTAGTTACTGAAAGTAGGGTTTCCCCAGTTAATCACACAGTCCCCCTTTCTGTGACTTGTACCAACCCCTCCTGCTCTAAATGAAAAAAATAAGATGCCCAGCTTCCTCTCTTGTGGTATAATCTGTGGCTGTGGACAAGCTATGCTAACTGACTGTGAGCAGGGCTCTGTCTGCAAAGGACTCAGCTCTGTGGCACCTGTTAGGAAGCATGCCTGGGCTTGCCAAGCTCTGAGAGCAGCTCCTTGCTGCCTTCCATCAAGTCACCCAGATTTATGGCACTGGTTTTAGGTATTTTTGCATAGACAGGTTCTGCTGCTTCTGGGAAGCTGGACACACACACACACACACACACACACACACACACACACAACACCCCTTAAATGAAAGATGGTACTGGAGAAGAAACACCAAAAAGCCATCAAGCTTTGACCTGACCTATCCACAAAAAAGAAAACTTGTTCCCTAATCATGTGCCTTCTCCAACCCTCAGGTTCCTCATCTATCACACAGAGGAGGTGAGCCAGATGACCTCAGAGGTTGCATCCGTTCTGCCTTTCTTGAATTCTAGGATGCCACAGAAGAAGCGTTTTATCTCACCAAATTTACCACAATAAGAATTCTCTGCTGCTATTATGGTCTTTCTCACACAAAAGGGGGAAAAAAATCAATTCTGAACAAATGAAGAGACCCAAATAGTTTATTTGTATTTACTGGGTGAATTGATTGCTCTGAAAAGTTCAGCTTTGTCCCCATGTCCCTGTGAACTATGACTGAGAGAGCAAAGATAGGAATCAGGAGTCCTAGCAGTCCAGTGCCCACTCTTCTTCTGTTCAGTGCTGTCATGGGGCTTTTGCTATGATTATTCCTTTTGGCATTGCCTCTGAAGGGAAAAGAGCACATCTGATGGGCAGGGAGAAATTGTGGGGAACTGAAAATTAGAATTTAACAACTCATTACTCATTCATTCAACAAGCATTTATTGAGTGCCAGTTAGGGGAGAACACTGTGCTAGGAAGTGAGGGATGGATCAAACTTTGATAAAATAAAAAATAGCTTTCTCAAGAAACCTATTGCCTAGTAGGAAGATAAGATACAACCATAGAAAAAGACAACGCAAATTATTATGTAAGTGAAGTAGAGAGTTGCAAAACAGAACTATTAGACGACCAAGGCTGCAAGGTAATTCTTACCAAGTCATCAGAGAAGGCTTCATGGTGTTATCTCATAGGAAATATCAATGCAGGAAAGGATCTTACAGATTGAACTTGCCTATTACCTTCATTTTGCCAATGCGAAAACTTGTCTAAAAAAAAAAAACAAGTCAGTAAAATACACTTATTATATCTCCAAGACCAATGCTCTTTTGTTTTAAATTGGACCTGGGATTTCACCAATGGAGGGACCTCCCAAGGAGCAAAATCCTTTGCCGGTGGAAATCGGCACCTTTGTTATAACGCCCAATATTAGAAAGTAGCCTGGGTCTTGGAGAGGTTCACTCTCTTACACTGAGGATTATGAAACCAGTGCTAGCTCATTCCACCATGTTGCCCCCCCCTCCATTGGGTGTTCAAGAATGGGCAAGAATTCAACACTCAAAGAGGGATTTCAGGTATCTCTAGATGGAAGAAAACCCTTTATATTTACAGATGTTGAGTAATCCAATTGGCTGACACTCTACAGATCACATGGGAAAGAATAAAAAGGCTGATAGGTAGGGTGGCATCAGATTGTGGAAAGTCTCGAATGCAAGCAGGAGAGTTTGAGCTTTAGTCAACAGGTAACAAGAATCCAGAGTATTTCTGAGCAGAGGAGGGGCATGGCACACCTATTTAGGACAGGCAGAATGGTATAGTGGAGAGGGCCTTCGACTTAGGGGTAGGGAAGG
>CM053587.1:71175163-71243220 GCA_028646515.1 Pseudochirops corinnae
AATTTATTAAAATAAATTTAATAAAATTATGTTAAACTGATTTATGTAAGATGTAATTATATATTTTATATAAAATGCAATTTATAATTTCCAAATAAGGAAATATCTTAAATCTTTAGCACTTTAACAAAGAATTTGATTGTCATGCTGCTTAGGATTTGGGTGCTATTCATGACACATCCCTTGCAGCCTAAATTTGAAATCTGATTCTTTCCCTCTCTGTTAAAACCAAAGGGAAGATCTCTGCAGGGCATAGAACTTCCTGACTTTCATGGTCTGCTCAAGTAGTATTCACACATTCAGCCAATCAACACTGACTGAGCTACTACTTGTAAAGCAAGTACTAAATGCTGGAGAAAAGTGGGGAAAAAACACGTATGAAACATGTCCCCTGCCCTCAAGGAATTTATATTCAAATAAAGAACAAAAGAAATGTATTCAAGGGGCAGTTAGTTGGCACAGTGAATAGAGCACTGGCCCTGGAGTCAGGAGGACTTGAGTTCAAATTTGGCCTCAGACACTTGACACTTATCTGCCTGTGTGACCTTGGGCAAGTCACTTACCCCAATTGCCCTGACTTCCCCTCCTTCAAAAAGGCAAAAAAAGAAAGAAAGAAATGTATTCAGGAAGGCCTCACCTATTGCTCCTTTACAGAGTTGAAGGGAAGGGTCCAGGGATATGGAACATTGCATATAAGGTCAGATTTTTTTTTTTTTCCATATTGATCTTTTTTGTTGGTTTTATTCTTTTTGTTTTCAAATTCTTATATGAGAAGGGCTAGGGGGTAAGAGGGAATCTAGGAAATATGTAAACAAAAGATATCAATAAAGATCTGATAAAAAATGTATTCAAGCACTTAACAGCACTATAAATCAAGATGTGTCATATGACTGACAAAGGTTATAGGAGTTGAGAGAGCTTGGCCATTGCCAAGTGGGGCAATCACGGAAGGCTTCATAAAGAAGATTGTGATTTAACTGGGTTCTGAAGAACAGTGGTAGTATTTAGTAGAACAAGATGGGCAGGGTGGGCATTCCACATAGATTGCATAGAGACATGTCTATGCATGTGGAGTTCTACAGGGAGAGGAACTTATTCCTTGTAGCCACATGCCTGCCATCTGTAGCTTGTGTCATGAACTCCCTGGGCCAATCTGGCTAGTTGTTTTTGACTACATGATGACCTACTACCCCCACAGGTACTCCACTGAAGAGTCCCTCCCTTACAGCGAAGACAAGACAGGGAGAAGGTTCTGCTTCCCTCAGCTGGACCATGAAACGTTTCCTGGAGCCAGCAAGTCGGGTAAAGGGGTTTAGCCCAAATCAGCAACTGTCAGTTGTTCTGCCAGGGGGTTGGAGACATGATGACAGAGATGGCACACGTACATGATTTATGGCTGACATAAAGCTGAGATAGAAGTACGTGTTAAACAATTGAATAGGGATACAAAAAAATCTTGACAAACTGTGGCAGTGAGATGAAGTCTGGGGAGACAGAGGACAGTGGGAGGAAACATAATGTCCTGTACTTGTATTCAGAAAATCTTCATAGGGCAGGTACAGGCTAGGTGAGATGGGACTCTAGGTTATGTCATGTGAAAAGGTCTTCCAAGTTTGAATGGACTGAAATCTGACCATGAGTTAATGGGGATGTGGTGGCCAAACATGCTGACATCCTAGGCTCCATCATCAGAAGCCTAGTGTCAAGAATGGGAGAACTTGTAATCCTATTATATTTGGCTTGGTCACATTTAAACTAGTATGTCTTACCTAGTTCTGGGTACCCTATCTTTAGGAAGGACATTGACATGCTGGAACGTATACAAAGATTGGTATCCAAGATGATAAGAGACTTCATAAACATGCTATTAAGAGACCAAGTGAAGGAGCTGGGAGTGTTTATCCTGGAGAAAAGAAGACTTATAAAGCACATGATAGACTTCTTTATATGTTTGAAAGGCTGTGATATGGGAAAGGGATTGGTTTTATTTTGCTCAGACCTCAGAAAAGGAGGGATAGTGTGCTAGGGGGAGTGGAGGAAGAGAATTGCAAAGAAAATTTTTACTTCTGGTGAAAGAAAACTAAATGGTTAGAACTGTCTAAAACAGCAGTGAGCTGCCCTGGATAGTAGTTAAGTTCCCCATCTCATAAGGTTTCCAAATAAAGACTGGATGACCACTTGCCAGGGATATTGTAGAGGGAATTTTGGCTTCCCGTGTGGGTTAGACTTGACCTCTCAAGTTATCCCAAATCTGAGGATCTGTGATCTCCAGGAGTCCTCCCACTTGGTGCTATTAGACAGAATATAATATTAATGCTAAGGTTAAATATATCAACTCTTCAATGGATCTTTGATCTCACTGATGTAAGTATACCTATTACTTGGGCAGATCATACCTCATCTACCCCTTTTTCCTATTTTATGCCTGTCCATGCTCTCCCACAAATCCTCCACTCATTCACAAAAGGCACTAAGGAGCTTCCTCTAGGTCACTCAGCATCATATGAGTCAATCCTGCAGCATACAAGCTGTACATTGATCCCTTGCTCTCTCTATGTAACTGGCCCACCTTCATTTCTGGTCTTACATCTCTTTTGATCTTTTATATCAGTCAATAAACCTTTATTAAGTGCCTACTAGGTGCTAGGCACTGTTATAAGCACTTGGCATATACAGAAAGGCAAAAGATAGTTCTTCCGCTTAAGAAGGTTCTCGTCTACTAGAGGAGACAACTTACAAACAACTACGTAAAGGTATGCTATGTACAAGATAAGTTGGACATAATCAACAGAGGGAAGGCATTTGAATTAAGGGGATCAGAAGAGGCTCCCTTGTGATCTTATTTATAATGAAGAAGATCAAGATCCACAGCATTCAGTTCCCCTGGTTGCACGTTCGACAAGGATCTCATATTTAGAGTACCAGCTGTTCTGTTCTTTCCCTCCTCTGCCTCCTTCTCCAGCACTCTCCCACCATAATGACAGAAGCAGAAGTGACTCCCAGGACCGAGGGCCTTTTGTTTTTTTCCTTTGTCTCGTGGGTTGTCATTACTAAAGGATTCAGCACCAAGGTCCAGCCTACTGGTGATTTGGTGATGAATCTCTACATATTTAGCTAAGCACTTCTCAGAGCACTGACTCAATGTTCCCTCATACTATGATACCTGAAGCCTTTCTGGCCTAGTGGAATCTGCTGGAGACTGGGTTCTGTCAGCATTCCCTTCAAGAACCCACAGTGAGGCACCAGGGTAGGACTTTTGTAGGGTTAGTTTGACAAGCAAGATGAAAAGGAGTGGTTTTCATATTAATTATCTATCTAGGGAAATCATAGAGAAAATGACAGTGGGATCAGTAAGATTATTTTGAAATTTAAAAAACAGGCCATGTTGATAGGCTGACCCATCCTGCCAGCAGAGATAGGGGAGGGGGGTTGTTTTATTTGACTTGATCCCTCCCCACCTTAAGTCTGTCTCTGACTGGCAAAGTCATGGAGGTCCCTCCAGGAAAGAAACCTGAAGATACGTCATGAAAGTAGCCTGAAGATGGTAGGGCTGAAGTAGCAGAATTGTGGTACTTGGGGATAGATGGTCCTCAAGAGCCTGGAAAGAAGGAAAAAGTGGAGATTAGAGTGAAACTTTGGGGAACAGTGAGCTTGATAAAACCTCTCATGTTCAAAAGGAAATCTCTATTTAGTACTTTGTGATTGCATGGTGCAGTTGGGTTACTGTCACTTCTGAATGCTCTTGTCTTTGTCTCCTATGGCTGTCCCCAATGTCTTGGGTTTTTAGAACAGAGGAAGAAGAACCAGACTAGTGCTTGATAACTTCTTGGGGACATGTGTATATTGGGTAGGCTACAGAATTCCTCCCGATCTCATCCTTAGAGGCTAAATGGATTGATGCCTGTTTGAATTCTCCTGTTCTCTGCTCCACTTTTGGGTTGGGCCAGTTACTCTTCAGTTTTTCTTTGTAATTCCCCACTCACCCACCCCCATGATTCTGAGGAATGTTGATGTGCCCTGAAGAATGAGGGGTTTGGATGGTGAAACCCAGAAAGTAAAGGCTTTCTATAATGAAAACTTTTTTTGTTAATGACTGAAAGAGAGAATAACTTTTCAGTCTGTTCTGGCCCAGAAGAAAAAGGACCCCCAAACCCTTGGCTGGCAGTTGTTGTTATGCTGTATTTATTGAATAAAAAAAAAATCCTAAAGTATAATGATGTGATTGTTTAGTGTCCCAGCTATCTCAAATGACTGAGAGAATTTTGATTAGAATGATGTGATTCCAGGAAAAAGCAAAAATAATTACTTTGGAGCTCTCAATGTGCCAAAGGATCTGTGTGTGTTCTGTGGTTGTATAAATAAACCTTGTTCTCCCTCCCCCACCATCTCCAGCCTTCTAACATTTTCTTTCCTCGGCAGGGCTCCCTCAGTTCTGAATCAGAACTCTCACAATATTTTTCACAAGATGTCCTGAGCCCTTTGTCATATTCAGACTCTGTGGTTGCCAGCTCTGGAGATGAGGAGCATATGCAACAGAGGAGGGGGAGCAACTCTTTGGATGATGGTGCTCTTCCTCCCAGCAGCCTAAGTAAGCCTGAGGCCCATGAATCCCCAGGAGCCCCTGTCTTCACAGTCTGCTGCTCTCATATAGTTCGTGGTGCGGGAGGACCTATTCTGGGAGCAAATTGATGGGGAAGGGGTTATTCATCCTTCACTACTTTAGATTCTGATGGCATTAGAATGGGAAAAGTTCATCTGAAAAAGATGTCATTACATTTCTATTATAGCCACACAGGGAATTTAGTCTTAGTTGGTATTAGCAAGTCACTTAAACTCTTTCAGCCTTGATTTCATTATCTGTCAAAAGGGAATAATAGTGCCTATATCACAGGGTTGTAGTGAGGATCAAATAAGTTTATACACACACACGTGTATATATATACATATATATATGTATATATATATATATATAGCACTTTGCAAACTTTAATAGGCCACATGAACGTCAACTATTATTGTTATTATTATTACTAATGGTCTGCCACCTATTTGTACAATAAATGGAGAAAGCTGGTAATCATATCTCTAACCATTTCATCATTGTTAATAAGTTTCTTAATAATATTACTTTTGGTTGGTATTATTACTACTCCTGCTACAACTACCAACAATAAAGGCCAGCAACCTACTTGTACAATAAATGGTGGGGCAGCTAGGTGGCTCAGTGAATAAAGCATCAGCCCTGGAGTCAGGAGGTCCTGAGTTCAAATATGACCTCAAGACACTTAATACTTACTTGCTATGTGACCTTAGGCAAGTCACTTAACCCCAATTGCCCTGCCCTCCCCCTTCCAAAAAGCAAAAACAAAACAAAACAAAACTACAATAAATGGAGAAGGTTGGTAATCTCATCTATAACAATCTTTTCATTATTCCTGACATTCAAGGACACTTGAAATTCTGTCATATCAAGCCAAGGCAGAGGAACAGAGGAACACTTTGCCCCATTAGAAGAAATTCACCCCTGTGCTAATTGTATTTTATGCCCACAATGTACCAATCATTACAAAGGATGTCATCTATGCACTCTCACTCTCCAGAAGAGAGAGATGTTGAAATTAGCCAGAACATCCAAGAGATGGGTAAAGAATGAGACTACTTCAAGACGAAGACGAGGAAAAGTTAATAGGCTCGTTCCCGTCCCCTTTGAGATCTGTTATCCTTAGGTGAGGAAACCAGGCTATAGCCCTTAGCATGCTGAACTTGGAGAAAAGAAGACTCAGATTCAAACTCTGCCTATGACTCTGAGCTCCGTGTCTACTGACAAATCACTTACATTCCTGCTCCCTTGGGTTTTTCATTCGTCAAAGTGGGAAAATGATACCTCTGGGACCAAGCTCACAAAGTTGTTGTCAGGTTGAACAAGATGATGCTAGATAAACACGAGTTCCTGGAATCCTGGATTTAGAGCTAGAAGGAAACTTAGAGGCCATTGAATCCAACCACGCATTTTGCAAATGAGGGAACTGAGGCCTGGAAGAAAGTTAAGTGCATTGCTTCAAGTCACACAAGTAGTAACAGAGCTAGGATGAAACACAGGGTCTGGTCCAAGTTTGTTGTTCTTTCCACTTTCCACGTTATCTCCTATAATTATGATTTTTAGAAGACTTTCATCAAGAGGCTAGTGGAAGGGCTCATTTTAGGGATTGCATATTGGATACCTCTGAATATACCACAAAAACCAGGTATTTTGTGCACAGAGAAGTACTAAAGTCACTGTATAATGTTGATAATGATGGCATATACCCACTCTAGAGGGAAGACTAATGTGTCATTTGATTTCATTCTTTCCCAGCTCCCAAAGAATCAGGAAAGGCTAAGGCTAACAGCCTTCTATCATCTGGAAGCAAGAAGGCCTCAGGACCTTTCCATAAGCATTTGGAAGCAACCAGGCAAGCTGCACGAAGCCCACTCCTCCGACAGAGGAGAATTGGCTGTTTTGATGCTGAAGATGCCAGTGATGAAGAGGAGTTTGTTAGAGATGGAGACAATGTTCCATTTTCCAGGTCCCTCCCAGGCTCTACTGCATCACAGGCTGCGGAGGTCTCCAGAGTGAGCACCCAAAATTCATTTATGGCAGCCGATAGCAGTAGCTGGGAAGTAGAGTACCTTGGGAATCCTGCCACTGTAGTACCCTTGGAGACTTTGCCTTTGGGCAGCTCAGGAGGGAAGATGGTGAAGACTTCTGAGCAGATCATAGACTCACCTTTGCTTCCAGGAAAGCTTTTTGACTGTCCCAGTGCCTCAGAGGGCAGCTCTGGCAGCATGGGCCTGAAGGAACAAGTTGAATCCAAGAAGTCACCAAAACTGGAGCACAAAGCCATCACCAGAGTCAAAAGCCTGATGAGCATTGAGTGCCCTGGTTCCCCCAAACAGAAGAATGAGGATCCTGGTCCCGGCCACAAACCAGTGGCCAGGATAACCCCACAAAGCAAGAGGGCTGCTACAGAGGACAAGGCTAGACTCTTGGAAATTGTTCATTTAATTCGTGAGGAAGATGAATTCTTTGGTGTGGACTTGGAAATCCAGGTGACTCCCTTCAAAGTGGTGATAAGAGGTTTTAGGCCTAGTGGAGCTGCTGAAAGGGTAAGAATGCTTTTTTGTCTTATCTTTTTTTTCTTTTTTGCTTTGACTGTGGGGTAAAAAGTTGGGAATGATAGAGAAAATCACCTTAGGCAGAGAAATTACCCCTAGTGCTAAGAGGCCCCTGCAGTATCTTAGGAACTAGAAGGAAGTCATGAATCTATCTTCTGGGACTAAGTGAGTTTAAACATATTAGCAAATCCCCTCTCCTAAGTTCTCACTGGTTGGCCCCATTGTCAGGGCAAAGTATCAGCTCTGCCACACTCTCTTCCCAAGCTCCTCCTCTCTGTCTTCTCCCCTCCCCTTCAAGGCTTCCTTAAGGGTTCATTTTAGCCCTTTTCACTAGGATAAAAAATGTAAATGATCAGGAAAACAGATATTTTAAATGTACTCTTGGCTCTATCTTCATCCACAGTTTCCTTTTTTTTATGTTAGATAGAATAGAAGCTCCTTCTGAGTAGGGCTTCTCTCAGCCTTTGTACTTGTATCCCCAGAGCCTCACATAGTGCCTGGAACATAGTAGGTGCCTAATTAATGCTTATTGATTAATGAAATCGATCTGTTTGGATAGAAGAACACACTGGGATTGATCTCTGCCCCCATATTCCCTGGTAGGGGTTGTAGGCACGAGGGGGTAGGTTGGGAGAATGGGACAAACAAACTTTGAAGTGCTTCTGTTACTTTATGACTAGTCAGAGGGAAGTTCAGGTGGCGACAAAGACCTTCACAAAATGAGAAACAGGCTATCCAGCCCAGGACTATCCAAGGAAACAGTGTCCTCCCACCCCAAGGACTCAACTCACTTTGGTGTCATAAGTGTCCTAGTTTGATTTGGGAAATGGGAACTTAAGGGTTAGCCCTGGACCACAGTCCCAAGTGCCTCTGCCTCAACTCAGCAACAGGCCTCAGTCAGGAGATGAAGGAAAGGGAGAAATTCCAGGAAATCCATATTATTGACTATTTAAGGTGAATTGTTTCTCCTCTTGGGCAAGGAAAGCTTTGGCTATTTGTAAGACAGCATTTTTAAGGATATGTTATTTATGGGGAGGGCCGCAGCTGGAATGTGTACAAAGGTACATATTTGTAGGTATATACATTTATGTTTAAATATAGATGAGTTAACATACCATATAGCTTCTGTACATATACACACACGCACACACACAAACACACCTTCTATATTTAAACATGTGTATATATACATAGGAGTGTGTGTATATATGTATGTGTATATATATATATATATATAGAAACACTCCTACCCATCCTTATCTCCAGCTAGCTTACATGTTTAAAAAGTCAGTCTTCTTAAAGTTTGTCTTTTTAGCAACATTTATGTCAAGGAGTTTGGACTAGATCAGGATATCACTGTTAACCCATAGCCATTTGTGCAATTGCTTACAAATATATGAAAAAACATATTTTGTGATGATACTCTAAGATTTATTTTCAAGACATTTTAAATTTCCTTTTTTCCCAAAAGTCATTAGTCAAGTTTTTATGATAGGAGATAGTGAATATGAGAACTATCTCAAAAAAAACAACAACCTGGTACTAAAAATCTTAGATGAATAAAATGAACCCTTTTCTCCCCCTTGGAAATGGGATATTGTTCATGTTTTTATTTCAGACTTTGCCATATCCACAAAAGGAAAATTAGTTAACCATGTGTAAGATTCTTCCCTGGAAAGATATTCCAATATTTTGCTGAGTTATTTTTTTTAGCAGTAATAACGGTCAGTTGCAAGAGCCCATGAGGGCAGAGGGAAAGTGTTCTGAGTAGAACACGGGCTTCAGAGTCAGGAAAACATGGGTACAAATCCTGCCTTTAACACTTATTGGCTTTGGGATCCTGGGCAAGTCACTCAGCTTCTTTTTGCCTTGGTTGCCTCATTGAGAAAACAACAGTGTTTTTCTCAGTGTTCTCCTCCACAATCCCTTCCAGCTCAAAATCAATCTAAGCCTACGAACTCTGGGCCTCTTGAGTTGAAAAAAAAGGGTGGGGAAAGAGTGGAAAAGGCAGGGAATGTACTCTAGATTATTACTAAAGCTTCCTCAGAGCTAACATTTGATAATGAGGGAAGGTTAGTTCTCAAATAATTCATGATCAATTCCTTTATGGATGACTTGTATTTTAGGTCTTACTTCTGCTGCCCTCTTCTGGTCATGCTGTCACACAGCATGTCAACCAAAAAATGGGAAGAATAAAAGGGACAATTGTCAAATTCTTCCTCCTCCCTTTTTATTTTTTTTTTTAAAGCAAAAGTTTGTATTCGAGACTGGGGGTGGTACTGTGAAGAGATAGCAATCATTGACACAAGTGAGTAAAGTGAAATTTGTTAACACAAGAGACCTGTCAACAGGAAACTCAAGGACTCATGTAGATTTTATTGATCCAGACAATTCCTATTCCTCATGGCTTTAAGTATTTGAGTGAGAATGGACTTCTATGTCCTCTTGTGTTCCTTTTTCTTTTCTTTTCTTTTCTTAAAAGTTCAATGTTTATGAAAAATAACTGATCTCTGGGAGATGAAAGAATGGGGAAGGACAGGCTGCAAAATGTAGTCCAGTAAAAACAAAAGAACCACCCCAAATCTGTTTTCAAAAGAAATGGCACTGACGATCCTCACCAAGTAACAAACTTGTTTAATAGCTATTTATATTCAAATAGCTGAATTTTAATGAATTAAGAGTTATACCAAGCTTTAGTCACCCTCAGTCCCCACAAAGATTCTCTTTCTATTTTGATCCACTTTTGCTCCCTATCACCTACATTATCAGGGTGTACACCATTCTTCTGCTTCTGTTTTTGGCATTGCATTCTTTCATAGACATCTTTCTGAATTTCTCTGTCATTCTATTCCTTATGCTTGACTAAAATTCCATTTTCTACAGGAAGCCTTCCTCATCCCTTTCCCTCCCTTAATTCTTTCCTATTTATTTGATATGTAGCTTATTTATACATGTTTGTTTCCTTCTCCCCTTTTAGACTGTGAGGTCCTTGAAGGCAGGGACTGCCTTTTGCCTCCTTTTGTATCCCCAGCTCATAGCACAGTGCTTTGGACCAAGAAGGGGCTTAAGAAATGTTTACTGACTGACTGGAGAGGGAAGGGGAAAGGAATGCACATTGACATAGCACTTCCTATGAGGCAAACACTGTGCTGAGCACTTTTTACAAATATTATCTCATTCGACTGATTGGACAGTCTTCATTGCATTCTAACTTTGTCTAACTTCTGCATACCATCCATGTTTTTTGTTCTAATGATTGCTTTCTGAGAGCTATTGAAGATGACTTCTGGTTGCACTTGTGCTAGGAATACGGGCGTGTACAACTGAGTGTTGGAGATGAGATTGTCTCTATCAATGGTCTTCCAGTCAACTCCTTCTCCTACCAGGAGACCCGCCATGTGACCCGCCATGTTGCCAAGGACTTGCCCATGGTCCTGACCTTGTTGGTGCAGCGACCAGCATGTGGTAAGATGGTTTCATTGGTTTACAAGTGAAGGGGGTGGTACAGCAATAGCATGTGTCACTTTTCGAACCAACAGCTTAAAATTATTGAAATTATTCTCAATTTGTGAGGAATTTTAATTTAACATAGGATATGTTAATTTTCAGTCAGTAGGCAGCATTTATTGGTTACCCACTGTCGCAAGAACAGTGTAGTGAGTGAGGCATGAAAGCAAAGAATATTTATGTCAAAATACGTACATATGCACACTATGTAGGTGTGCTTTAAAAAAAACAAGCTGCACACATACAAGGGTTCATATGCAATCCTCTTTTTTTCTGTTCTCCTTTCCATGTGGAAATATCCATTTCTACTGATTTTGGTCATGTTTCCAATTTTAAAAAAAAGAAAGGAATTAAGTTGATGGCACATAGAAATCAGAGATCTAGAGTTATAAGGAACTCAGAGGCCCTCTACTACAACACCATTTTAGAAGAGAAGAAATTCAATCCCATGGAGATTAAGGAAACTTGCCCAGGGTCACAGAGATAGAAAGTGCTGCAGAGGCAGGGTTCAAACCCTGGTTCTTTGACCACTGCCTCTGTCCTACCTTCACAAAGCTCACAACTCCTAGTTGGAGAAATGAGACCAAGGACATCTAAACAAATCAGAAGAAGTTGTGTAGCATAACATAAGGAAAGAAATATTATTTTTAATTTGTGGAACAAAGCAAGCATTTTTATAACATAATGCAATAAAAAAGATGATTGTACATGAAACTGCAAATCTTCTACGTACAACTTGCTGTTCCTTTCAAATATACAGCAAAATTATCCTGTAAATTTTTCTACCTCTTGCCCCCCACTCTTTCTCCCTAGAGATGGGTACCATTAGACACACACACACACACACACACACACACACACACACTCAATCTTATTCTATACATCTATTAGTTCTCTCTCTACAGGCAGATAGCTTCTTTCTTTATGATTAATATTTATAACAGACAAAATAACTTATTCATTAAAGTCATTCTTGAAACAATATTGCTGTTATAGTATATCCTGTTCTCTTGGTTCTGCTTATTTCACTTCGTTATTTCATGCAAGTCTTATTGTGTTTTTTCTAAAATCACTGAGCTCATCACTTCTTACACCACAGTAGTGTTCTATCACAATTATATACCACAGCTTGTTCAGTTATTGCTCTCTTGTATCAAACGTATTTTCTATAATTAGAATTTTTCTTCATAGCTCAGAGTCAATATTATTAAACTAGTCCTTGTATGGTACTCTCATACGATTATTTTTCTGGGTTTTTTTGTTACTGTTGCTGTCAATGTTCACTTCTACTGACAGTATTCCTGTGTCTTTTTTTTTTCTTTTTTTTTTTTTTGGACTGTATCTTCTCATTCTGATTTGTTGCATCAAATCTCCCAGAAACAAGAAAAAAAAAATCAGATATCCACATTTGTTACAATTGTGCATTAACTGAACGTCATCTCCTGAAAAATAGCCTTTAGGTTTCTATGTCCCAGTAAAGTACTGGTACGTTGCTGGCCAGCCTTGGTGACAGCACTCCAGAGGCCTCTCTTGCTGGCTTCTTCTCCTGTGGTTGAGGTTGCTAGAAATCTGACTTCCAGATCAGTGGGGGTCTTATTTCTTTCTTTGGAATCATTCACTGCCCGTATCTTGACAATGAAATAACCTCAGTCACCAAATAAGGAGCATTTACCATAAGCTTTTGTTAACAGCTACCTTTCTGGTCAAATGTGTTTTTTAAAAATTTCTTAAAAGGGTAAATTAAGCTTTCTCTAGGGAAATATATTCTTCTTTTTGAAGCTCAAGCCATGGTATATTGAAAAGAGAGATTCTGAAAATGCTTTGGGTAATTCAAGTTGTTGGGTTGTTTCAAACTCAATCTGAGTTAAATTTTGGCTAGTTTGTGAACAAATTCGGGACTTAACTATCTAGAAACTTAGCGAATGAGCACTTCCCAGGTTTTTCTGAGTTGAGGTTTTAGCCCATTAAGTATCAGACTATTTTGTTAACATCTAAACCTTTTGGATAGAAATCTTTTTGAAATCTGTTTCTTTGTGTTCTGTTTTTATTGATGCCTATTTCTTCTTAATGTCAGTTATCTCCCCTTAAAGTCCTGCCCCTTGAAATACCTTTCCCCCTTCCCTCTCCCAGCCTTAAACCACAGCATAAAGAACAAAATTAACCTGTTCTTGATGGACGGTCATCATTATGAATATCGGCCAGGGCCATGCTGATAGGTGAGGCTGTTTGGCCCTATAAGAGATGGCTCCAGGTTCTCAGGACTTCTGAGTTCTTGTGTCTGCTTCTTGTAGTCTGTCCTTGCCTTTGCTGTCCTGTCTGCTTCAGCTCCCCTCCAGTCCTGGAATCCACGTAAACAAACTTCTTAGAATTGTAAGTGATTTTGAGTGAGGGCACCAGGGGCTCTCAATAAGTAAGCTACATGGCCTTTAGGCATGGATTTGTGTTAACCTTTATTTGGCTGCTCCTGCCCCCTTTTTTTTTTTAAACATTTCTAATTTTTAGTTGTATTCTTGGTAAGGAAGGGAACAAGCATTTACTAAGCAGCCACTCAGTTCTAGGCTCTGTGCTAAGTGTTTTCCAAAAGTTACTTCAATGTGCCTCTCATAACAATCCCTTGAGGTAGGTGCTATTATTATCCCCGTTTGACAGTTGGGGAAACTGAGGCAGACAGAGTTAAGCGAAAGCAGAGTTCTAATAAAGGCCATCTGAGAGTCAGGGGTCAGAGCACCAGATGCAGCATCACAGGTCCTGGATCTGAAGGCCATTTCTGCCACATACTGTGTGACCATGAGCAAGCACCTCCCTCCTTGGGTCTCATCTCTAAACGAGGAAGGAGGACTGGATTACCATGAAAAGCTCTTCTCAATCTAGGATCCTTTGAATGGCTAAAAGACAACCCTGTGGTTCCCTTTGAGGAGCCCTGAATGTGGAGTCAGAAAACTTAGGTTTTCTTTGGCTTCATGTCTTCAAGCCTCCTTTTCCTCCTCCCTTTAAATCCGACTGTTTTAAAAATGTTCATATCTCATGCTTGCTTTGGTACCACGTGTACTTAAATGGGAATGATACAAAGAAGATTAGCATGACCCCTGCATAAGGATGACATGTAAATTTGTATATCATTCCATATTTTAGGTACACTAATGTTTGTCTTTAAGAAAAAAAAAAGAAAATATTCATATTATGTTGGAAAGGCCCAATAAAATACACAATGATTGAGGCCAGTAGCTTTTAAAAAAAGTCTTTTCTTTTTAAGACCTTTTAAGCGCTGATTTTATTTTCTGTTTCCTAGGAGTTTCAGCAGGGACCCAACTCTACTTGTTCTTTTTTATACCAACCTAATATCTGGCTGAAACATGTTGCTTGTCTTCATTTTCTCTAGGGCACCAGATTTTTATTGGCTACTGGCTCTTAAGAATTGTGATCAGCTTCCTTAGGGAGTACTGCTTCTTAGAAAATGGAAGATTAGGTCATCCTGGAGATTTAGAAATTGGCTATGTCATATGGCTGTTCTTGGATATCCCAGAGTCACATGCTGTATGAGGCCTTTCCTGAGACCTTCCCCGGAGCTTTTTATGTTACCTCCTGTGAGAAATAACCCCTGTCACCCAAATAGATGCAGTCAATTAAACAGACTCAGGATGAGTGAAGCAGTTGGAACTTTAATACGTCCTTGGGTGTGGAACCCAAGATGAACTCCCCTCCACCCTACAGAAGTGAGAGCCAGCACTTTTGTCCCTAGTGCTGGCTGCCAGTCCCTCCTATCTGACTCTGGCTGGTGAGAGTCAGCATAGTTTCTAGACTTCACACAATGCCTCCTACTTGTTCCTTTTAATATGTTCTCCCTCCCAGGTCAGGCCACCCATGTTCACACAATGGCACTAACCCTTCCTTAGGGGTGTGTAAGTTAATATGCATGAACCTACTTCAGTAGGTGAGGTACAGATGGCCCCCTAAGGCTATGTTTCAGAACTCTTTCCCCAAGAGACACTTTCCTTTGATGACCCCATCTCCTACTATGGAAACACAGTCATTAACCAAACAGCCCATGTTGACTGCATTCCTTCTACAGATAACCTTTGTGGAAACAGAACTCATCCTACTAATTCTTACAATTCCTCCTTTTTTTAAAATCGGAATTTTGTTTCCAAATCTTTTCAGACCAGTTTTTTTTTCAAACCTCTCTAGCATCACTTCACACTCATCATAATATCATGTGAACATTCTCGTGGCTGTCATCTCCCTTCATCAAGCTCATGTCCTGGGCGGTGCTTAAGATTAATCTTTGGAGTTAAGCATGGTATAAACAACAATCCCCACAAAGCTGTGGGCAATATAGAAAGTGCCTTCTTCTACCATGGTCCTGGTAGTAATCATCACATTAAAAGGATTCCAACCCAGAGGCAGACTACTGGTACTAATGAAAAAAAGCACAAGGCAATCCAAACACATAATCAGAACAATACCAGTTGGTGTCAGCTGCTTGTCTTTTCTCATTTGCTTAAGATCATCAAGCTTTACTTCACTTTCTTAAAGATCCATTGTGAAGGATCTGGGTGTGACTTGGGCTTCCCACTGGAAATTGGGAAGGATTGGTCCCTTCACTCTGGTACAGTTTGTCCAGGCTATTCCCACCATCCAGACTGTAGTCTCTGTCATCAGGAGCACCTGAAATGGTCACTCCCAGTTGGGCTGTAGTTTACAATCCTCCCAAGTTTGGCACGACCTCATCCTCTGGTATATGGCAAACTCCAAAGGCAGGGCATCTCCTGGTAGAAATGTACTTTCTTGTGTCCATTCTCCTGCAAAGCTGACCTTGACACAATTTTAAATGACCATGCAACCCTTATGGCCTCATTATTCTTATAAAATCAAAACTGGAACCTTGGCCAATTGTCATCTTCAAGAAACTCACATTAGAACCCAGTTTCTTATACATTACATTCATCCATTATTTATTCTCCCATCAGGAGGATGACATTCCCCTAAGAAATTAAAAAGAGTCTCTGATACATACATCAATACATTGAATATTCAGTCTGAACACTTACATGTCAAATCATAAAACAATTCTAACTTCTGGCCATTTTATACTTCTTTTAAAGCATTTACAAGATAGACCACAAACCATTCTTCTTTTAACACTAACTGTACAAGTGTGATAGTAACTCAGTGACAGAATAATATCCTGATTTCACAAGCCCTTGATCTAACTGTCTCCATACCATTACCAAGAATGATAGAGTCTGAATGCAGATTGAAGGATACTCTTTTTCACTGTCTTTCCTTTTGGTCTTTTTCTTCTTTCACAAGATAACTAATATGGAGAGATGTTTGATATGATTGCACATATGTAACCTATATTAAACTGCATACTGTTTTAGGGAGGGAGTAGAATGAAGGAGAAAAACTTGGAACTCAAAAGTTTTTTAAAATGAATGTTAAAAATTGTCTTCATATGTAATTGGAAAAAAAATAAAATACCAATGAAAAAAAGAAAATTGGATGGTGAGTCAGATGGTAGGGGTAGGCTCAAATCCTACTTCTGCCATTTATGACTCTTGTAACCTCTTGGTTCAGCACAGGAGAAGACCTCAGGGTTTGTGGCCAAAACAGAAACAGTTGCTATTTACCCTCACTATGAGCCATCAGAAACCAAACAATGACCCAATAAGGCTTGGGCTGGGACCTATTGTTGGCCAATCAGTGAGAAGCAGTAATTCAAATTTAAAGCTTGGTCTAGTAGCTCCATTTGAATCACAATGAGTTTCATCACAAATCTGCTTTTCCAGTGCTGTAATTCAAAAAATTATCAGTGAAGCTACCCTGGGGCTACAGAGTTTATTGTCCTACTTTTCTTTTTAATAATAGAATAAATAAGTAGAGAAGAAAAAAAAAATCAAAATTTATATTTCTTTGGGCAGTGCAAAAGTAAGGTAAGGTATGGATCCCCTATGTGGACAGAGGGAGGTGATGCAGGGGAAGGACAGAGGGAGGAAGGAAAGAACAGCATTGTCCAATTGGAACTGGCCAGTTGGTCCCCAGTGGGGCAGCTACTACTACTCACAGATGATGGTTTGTCCTTCCTTCCAAAGAGGATCAATGACATCAGGAAGGCGATGGAATGGAATGTCCTCTCTCACACTCTTCAGTCTGTTGTTCAGAGCATAACCTACCACCTTCTTTACCTTCCACTGCCATAGAGTCTCAAGAGTTCAGTAAGAGGAGCCAAAGCCATCCAGTGGATATGATAGGTGACTGAGGAAGCCCTCCACAGTGTCTTTCACCAATGTTCATTGAGCCTTGACTTGAAATGCCCCAGTGAGCAGATATTGACTGCTCCAGCCTTCTCTGAACTTTTCCCACAGGGTGTACCAAAAGATTTGGTACTGAATTATGTCATTTCAAAAGTACTGTCTCGTATTTTCCCCTGCAATTTAGTCTTGTCCCAACTATTTTGAAAATTCATCAGGGACATGGGTCCTGTATTAGTTCCATATTTCAGGCTGGTCCCTTGCTCTTAGAGCTAAAGTATGAGAGGTACTAGAGGAAGGACTCAATGAGGGGAGACAGCTGGGAAGGGGTTGCAGAGGGGTACTAGACAGAGGGCTAATCATTTGCTGATCAAAGAATGGAGAATGGTTTCAGTAGGTATGGCCCTGGGACCTGTTCCCATTCATTATTTCTATTACATAGAAAGCACCAGAAGAGAGGAACTTACCAGAAACAAAGCACTCACTCTGCCCACCACTACCAATTTGTTTTAGGACTTTTGAAACATGATGACAGTGGAGAAGTAGTATCCTGTAGTGAAAGGACCCCTTGGCTTTGAAATCAGAAGAGCTGGCTGTGTGGTTCCAGTCCTAGCTCAGTGGCCAGTAGCAAATCATTTCACCTCTTTGGACTTCAGTTTCCTTTTCTGGAAAATGGGCAAATACTTTTGATACTGACCCCATAGGGTTTATGATACTAAAATTAGGTCATATAGATGCAGTACACCTTCTGATTCTTAGAGTGTCATGTCTATTTCTCCTGGGGTTTCAAAAAATGGACGTTGTTAGGCAAAGGGTACTCTGCAGAGACGATACTCCAAATCCTGCTGTGGATATATTCTCTGAAACTAGTATTAATTTTCCATTTCATTTATTTTAGGGCAATTTTAGAGCGTGCAGGTAGGATCATGGGATTACAGAAGCTGGAAAAGATATTAACAACCCATTCATACAATTGCCTCATTTTACAGATGAGGAACTGAGACCCAAAGAGGTATAGTGATTTACCTAGTGTCACAAGGTAGATAATACACAGCAGAAGGATTCCAATCTCAGTGCTTTCCCAACTACATCCCTGTTGACCTCTGCTTCCTACCAGAGCCCTCCTCTCACCCCCTCCTTTTTACCCCTTTTTATTTCTCCAAACAGCTGTGGATAGCTCACAGGACCACCTTGAATCACCAGGGGACAAGGAGCTGATTGATCCTGATCCCAGTGGGACTTTGGCCAATCTAGGAGAAACTCACTCAAAAGGAGCTCCAGCCTCAGAAACAGAAGGAGCTGGGCAATCTGGTTCCATACTGCCATCTCCTGTCAGTATCAAAGAAGTGCACAGAGGTAGTGGATTAAGAGGTTCTGAGGAGATGCTAGTGACTGACATTGACACTATTATCAGTCAGTTAGATGCTTGTGAAAAAAGATCTGAATGTTCTCCAGAAACACCTGCCCACTGTGCTGAGGGAGGTTCTCAGAGAAACTCTTGGGCGAGTGACTGGAGCTCCTACGAAGGGGAGCAGAGCAGAGTTGAAGAAGACTCATTAAAAAGAATGAACTGTGGGCCTTCACTTTCACCTCCTCAGCCTCAGTGGACCTCTCACTTTTCAGTTTTGGATTCTATTAATCCAGGCAAGCATTTTACTGTGAATAAAAACTGTTTGAGTACCTATTCTAGGAATTTTAGCAGCTTACATGAAGACAGCTCGTCCTCACTTGGCCACGGGGAAGTTGACACTATCGAGCCATCACCAAAGTCTATGTATGGAGCTGCTGAGGATTCCCATTCAGACCCAGAGTCTCTTACAGAAGCCTCACCCCCTCCCTTCAGGGACAACATGCCATACCATCTACCATCTTGCTCTTCTCAGACACACAATGCCACAGAGTCAGATGAGGAGCAAACTGAAATTTGTTGCATGAATACTCACCCAAAGCCACCCTGTCAAGTAGAGCAGCGACCCAGCCCTACTGTGAATCCACATTCCTGGGATCTACCTTACCCAACAGCAGCCAAAGTTTCACCATTAGGAAGTACTGTTATGGGTAGAGTACAAACAACCCCAGGTACAACACCTTCCTTTGGCCCAGAAAAACCTATAATCTCCAACTCTTGCCAGCAGGCAAATACATGCAGAACAGTTCCTTTGAACTCCATTCCTTCTTCTTATTTGGATAAGGGCTCTCAGAAGAGCTCAGCATCTTCAGATGGAAATATTGCACAGGGATGCAGAGCCTTACACGCAGAGGGGAAAATGCAAGAAGGCAGCACTGCCAAAACTCTGGAAACCTGTGAGTCTTCCAGGGACAGTGGCCTTGTGCACAAGCCCCCAGTCCCTTGCATCAGTCCCAGATTGGTCAATGGCCTAGAGCACAGCTTGCTAGACAACAGATCCCAATGCAAAAAGCAAGAAGCAACCATTAAGGTAGTCAATAGTCACAGATGTGCACAATTCTCTTTAAATACAGGTTCATGTAATAATGAACAATGTGATTTGACCCACCTTCGTATCTCTGAAAGTCAGGACTTGGGGGACTTGCAACAAGGACCAGAAAAAATGGTTAGGAGTCCCCTTCTGACCCAGTACAAAGATCCAAGTAAAAGTAATCATAGTACACAAAGTAGAAATGAAAAGGAACAGTGTGCCACCACAACAAAAAGTTCCAATACTAAAACTCACACTTCCAGCACAAACCATGTTAAGGGGGGCACTACTCTGCACAGTCCATCTCAACCAAAACAGAATCCTGAAACAAAGGGGCCAACACCCAAGCGTTTTATGGAAACACTTCTCAATAACAATCACAAACCTAGGTCAGGGTCAAAGCTGAAAGGCCTCAGTATCAAAAGCAAGAACAAAACCAGCACAGAGGGTTCTAGTGCTGTTCAGGCTGCCAAGGTTAGTGGGACTGAGCAGAAAAAATTTTTTACTTCACCCCAAACCTCTCCCAAAACCCTTTCAAAGAGAGTGTTGGGCTCTCGAAGTGTTTCTGTCCACGGAGAATCAGACAAAAGTTTTCCCATGGCTCCTAAATCTCCTACACGTGGACAAGAGAGTAAATTAGCTTTGACTGTGTCTGGGCCAATGAATTGCCCGGTGTCAGATGGAAACATCCCTATGACTCAGAACACAAATGAAAATAGGCTCCTTGGACAAAATGAATTTGGCCTTCCCAACCCAAAAGAAGCAACAGTGGTCTCAGCTCTCCCCAGTGGGCTTGGTGAAAAGGGGAGCAAGGCAGGTGCTGGTGACTCACAAGACAGAATGAACCAGGTAAAAATAATCACCATCTCTCCTGAAAAAAATCTCCAAAGCCCAGGTGGTGACAAGTTAGCTGTAAGTGACCATGGAGGACTCTTTGCCCAAGAAAATGTTTACAAAAAAGGTGAAAGCAAGCTCTGCCATAGAAGACTGGAGCTATCCCCAAGTCACCCACCTTCTCTGGCTTCTCCCTCCATTCAGGAAGATCCCCCAGAAGGACAAGAAATTCAAAGAAGTTTCATTGAGGTAAGACTCTCTTCCTCTTCCTCCTTCTTCTTGCCTGTGTGCCCTTCCCCACATCTGCCTTCAGAGAAAACAGCTAATAACCAGAAGAAAATGAGCCAGATGTCTGAACCTCCTGGGAACTCCAAAAATGTCATCACTTTGAATGATGGTCCCTATTGCACTCCAAGGCCAGTTACAAGAACTTATTCCATGCCAGCCCAACTTGCAAGCCATTTTGGAGGTGAAAGCCACTCTGTACAATCTTCAGGATGCTCTCTTCAAGATCGCCAGAATTATGTGGCAGATGAGAAATTTGTCTGTGTACCCGAGACAAGAATATTCAAAGGTGGCTTTTTTGGCCTAGTTAATGGACAGGGTATACAAGTTGGAAAACAAGTGTCGGAAACTTCCCAGAGCATCCCAAAAACAGACCTGGGAGGTGCTAGTACCCTTGGTGCCCAGGACACAAACTGTCTTGTCACAGATAGAATAAAATCCACCAGGAGGCATTACTACTATGAGCTAAACTGGCCCCATGAACCTACCTCATCTTTTTCTGTGAAACAGAGGATCAAATCTTTTGAGAATCTTGCCAGTTTTGACAGGCCTGTAGTCAAGTCCATTGATTTCCCTTCAGTAGTATCCATGAACTCCAAACCTCCTATTGGGAGGAGATCATCAGGCACTATGTCTTCAGGGACCCCCAGCAACTCCAGTGACAACATGAGGTCCTTACGACGAAGCTTGAGCTCATGTGGTGAAAACCAAAATGAAACCATTTCATTGGCCCCCCAGCTAAACAAATCACCATCGACTATGACTCTCCTGGTTTCTCCACCAAATCCAGTAGAAGGCAGAAGAGAGAACCCTGGTTTGGACCAAAAGAAGTTACTTGAATCTCCAACCACTTATAATGCAGCCGTGACCACAGCTTCTCACATCAGGAGAACTAGGACAGCAGGAGGCCAAGCTCGACCGTGTCCTTTATCCCGCTCTAAACTTAGAGAGCTGAGGGCTTTGAGCATGCCTGACCTTGACAAGCTATGTGATGAGAACTATTCAGTGGAACCTGTAGCTGGCCACTTTAAAACTGAGCTAGAAATTATTCCCAGGAGGTCCCTTGGCCTTCCGACTGAAAGCCTCTCAAACATCGATGAATCACCTTCCCTTTCACATCTGGCAAAAGGTCAGAGTGGGGACAGGTTGTATTCTACAGGAAATAGTTCTTGGACTAGTGGTCCTGGGACTCCTGCTTCAGCCTCTGATGAAGATATAACAATCCAGGAAAATTCAATGGATAGGAGATGCTTTGGAAGGAGTTGGTCCATACGGTAAGTATGTTTCTTTTCTTTTCCCTTAAAAAAATGCATAAGCTAGGTGGCACAGTGGGTAGAGGCCTGGATTCCAGGCCTGGAATCAGGAAGACCTGAGTTCAAATGCAGCCACAGACACTTATCAACTCCATGGGGAAGTCATTTAAGCCTTGTTGGCCTTAGTTTCTTCATCTGTAAGTGATCTGGAGAAGAAAATATCAAAATACTCTAATGTCTTTGCCAAGAAAACCTCAAATGGGGTCACAGAGTCAGATGTGATTGAAATGATTGAACAACAACAAAAATCAGTTTTATTTATTGATGCTTTGTTTCCCTTCTTTTAAAAATAACTTGGGAAAAAACCTGCAGAAATACCTATGTATTCTCAGAACTTCTTGTGGCACTTAGCACCAAAGGAAAAAAAAATGCCTGTTGACATGACTTGAATTAAGACGTTTTTCCTAAAGAGTTGCTCTTTAAGACTGAATTGATTGCAAACTTTCACCTAAAAAAGGACATTCTGGGGCAGAGGACAGAATGTGAAAAGAAAGGGGAACTGATGCAACCCAAGTGGAAAATCCATAAGCCTATAGAGCAGAGCTGGGAGTAGCAGAAGATCATTTCTGAGAGAGGAAGGAAATTCCACAGTATTAGACACATAGGGAAGAAGCTGCCTTGGGGTGTGGTGAGTTCCCTGTTGCTGTAGCTTTTCAATTGAAGACTGGATGACAAGTGTCAGGGATGTTTCAGAGGACATTCTTGTTCAGGTACAAGTTAAAGGCTGGGTGGCCCCCGAGGTCCTTTACAAGTACAAGATGAAGACTGATCTAAAGAAGAGCCTTCCTCCTTTCCCTGCTATTATTTCATATGGTTCCAAAAACACTAGAGAGAATAATAAGGCAAGAAAAATAAATTAAAGGCATAAAAATGTCCCCTTTTTCTGATGCTGTAATTTTAGAATAATATAATGAATAGAGTTCAGCTCCATAATGGAAGACCTGGGTCCAAGTTCTGCTACTGACACCTGGTGACTGGGTGATCCTGGGCGGGTCACTGAAACTCTTAGTATTCTAGGCTACGTTCTAAGTCATAGAATAGATGAGAACCCACAGTGGTAGAGGGAAGTTTCCTCAGTGGGGCTCCTGATAGCAATGAAATCACAGTTCTTTTCCACATTCCTATGGTGGATGATATAGAAGAGCCTAGTTGCAGGTTAAGAAAATAAATGTATAAAAATCAAGAGCATTCTGTATAGCATTAGCAGAATTCAGGAGGCAATAATAAAAAGGAAAGTTCCATTCAAAATAAGTACAAAATCACAAAGTACTTGGGGATTTGTTCTGTCAAACCACACTCAACACTTTAATAGATAGAATTACCAAACACTACTACAGAGATTCCATGTTCCTGGATGCTCTGTGCCAATATAATAAAGATGATGATGCTATTGAAATTAATTTATACAATTAGTACTATACTAAATGTAGTGCCAATACAATATTTATAGCACCAACCATGACTATAAATATTCCCATATGGTGATCAATTGCAAAATATAATATGCTCTCTGTATAGAAGACAGAAGCAAAACATTTATTCAGACACCAGAAGACCAAATCCCAAAACAAGTAAGCTGATTCCATCATATTAGCAAAGAAATTAATAAGCCACAACAGCACAGAGAACCACAGCATCCTTTAACCTTCCCACAAACCAACATAAGCCTATCTGTCACATCAGATGGCAAAAAAACCAGCTTTTACTCAGGTGCCTGATTCCTTGTCTAAGCATCCTGTCTCTCTCCCAGTCTAGCTAGCCCTGACTCCCAGCGTCCTGTGCGCTCTGCTCCACCCTTCAGCAAACTCCTCCCACCAGAGGTTCCATGTGATTACATTCAGCCTATTAGGGGGTAGAGTATATTTTCAAAACAGGGAAGGTCTTCAACTTCCCTTAGGCTTATTAAGGAGCAGGGAAGATCTTCAAATTCCCATTACCATCACACTAAACTACCCCAGAACACTTTACAGAGCCAGACAAAACAATAACAAAGTTTATTAGGAAGAACAAAAGATCCAGAATATCAAGGGAAATAATGAAAAAAGTAGGAATGAAGGGGAAATAGCATTTCCAAAGCTCAAATTATATTTTAAAGCACTAATCACCAAAACAATTTGGTACTGGTTAAAAAAATAGAAAAGATGACATATCAGTGAAAAAGACTAGACAAGGAATTATTGGAAATAATTTCATTCAATAATTACATATTCAATAAAACCCCAAATATAAGATACCCAGGAAATACTTCATCTTTGACACAGATTGCTAACAAAACAAGAAAACAGTCTTGCAAAAATTAGACATAAACTAATACCTTATATACTATAACACATTACGTTCCAAATACATACATACTCTGAATATTAAAAAACATACCACAAAAAGATTAGATGTTAACCAGATCATCTATTTGTCACATGTAAAGAAAACAAAGGAGAGAGGTGATGATAAAAAATAAATAATTTTGATCATATGAAATTGAAAAGTTTTTGCATGTACAAAATTAATGCAATGAAGAGAAGAAGGGAATTGGTATACTGGAGAAAAACAATTCTATATATCTGATGAGGGTCTGATATCCAAGTTGTATAGACAACTGATCAAAACACATAAGAACAAAAGTCATTCTGCCATAGGTCAGTTGTCAAAGGAGATGAACAGTTTTTTTGTTTTTTTGGGGGGGGGCAGGGCAATTGGGGTTAAGTGACTTGCAATGAACAGTTTTCAAAAGAAGAAATTCAAACCATTAATAACCAAATGAAATAAAGTTCCAAAAAATGTCATAGATGACAGAAGAGAGGAAGAGTCAAAGTGGGAGGGTTGTAGAAAGACAACCAATGAATTGATCCAGCCATTCTGGAAATCAATTTGGAATTCTGTGAAGGAAGTGCAATAGTATCCATATCCTGTGACCAAGAGATTCTACTGCTGGGCATATACCCCAAGGAAATCAGTTGACAAAAAAAGGGGGCCCCATATACAACAAAATATTTACAGTATCACTTTTTTTCAGTAACAAATAGCTGGAAAGAAAGCAGATGGAGCAATGGCTCTAAACAAATTGTGGCACATGAAGGTTAGAGAATATTACCAAACTGTAAGAAATAATATGATTAATGCAGAAAAGCATGGAAGTGAGCAGAACTAGGAGAAAAAAATATATACATAATAACTACAACAATGTAAGTTTTAAAAAGCAGAAACAACAAAACAATCAAAACTAAATGCTACAAAATTTTAATGGCCTAGGTTGATGGCTTGCTTTGCAGAATTGGGACCATGCAGGTATGGAATATTGAATATAACAGACATTACTGACATTTTAATTTTGATAAGCTCTTTTAGTTCCATTTTTAAAAAAATCCTCTTTTTGTAAGGGCAGACTAGAGGGAAAGGGAAGGAGGATACATTGAGAAACAGGTAATCAGAAAACAAAAGATCCAATCAAATGTATTTTTAAAAAAAGAGGGCACTTCTAGCACTCCAAAAAATTTTAATACTATGATAACAATCAAGCCCTAAGTTGCTGAGTATTTTTTTCGCTTCACAATTTGTACGTAAAAAGCACAACTGGTAGCATATCTTAGCATACAAAGTTATTGATATTAAAGAATAAAATTGACATAGATTAATTTGTGATTTTGACATGTATATTTCCTTGGGTCTTGGGAACATTGGAGTTTTAGTGCTTTGATTTTTTGAATCATTTTCTGGAAATATCTAATTTTGCCATGCACTTTTGCCCCTCTTATTATTAAAACTTTTGTTTATTTTTAGTTTACATCATTCATTTCCACAAGATTTTGAGTTACAAAACTTCTTTCCATCTTTCCCCAATCCCCCACCCCAAAACAGTGATTCCACTGTATATCCCCTTCCCCAATCTGCTCTCTCCTATATCCTCCCCCATCACCCCTCTGAATTTCCAGTAGGGCAAGATGGATCTCCCTGCCCCAGTGCCTGTATATCTTATTACCCAGTTGCATGTAAATAATAATAATAATAATACTACATATATATATATATATATATATATATATATATATATATATATATATGTATTTAACATTTGATTTTAGAAGTTTAAATTCTAGATTCTTTCCCTTTCTCCCTCATCACTCACCCCCGACTGGAAAGACAAGCAGCTCAATATAGGCCATACATGTGTAGTTACGCAAAACATCTCCACAATGGACATAATTGTGAAAGACTGACTGTAGTTCCCCTCCTTCCTATCCTGCCCCACCTGTTCCATTCTCTACTTTGTCCCTGTCCCTTTACAGAAGTATGTGCTTCTAACAACCCTCTCCCCCAACCTGCCCTCCCCTCTATCATCCCCCCTCTCATCCCCATCCCCCCTACTTTCCTGTAGGGCCAGATACCCAATTTAGAGTGTATGTCATTCCTTCCCTAAGCCAAATTCAATGACAGTAAGGTTGACCCATTCCCTTTTGCCTTCTTGTTCTTCCCCTCCATTGTACCAGTTATCCCTTGCCTCTTATATATGAGATGATTAACCCCATTCTCTCTCCCTGTCTCCTCTTATTCTATTTCTCTCCCACCTCTCAATTTCACCTTTTAAAATGTCATCCCTTCCTCTTCAATTGATCCTGTACCCTCTGTCTATGTACACACACACACTCACACATGTATTTGTACACACACATACACATATATATATATATATATATAAATACCCTCCTATATAGATATATGTGTACGTATACATATATATACATTTATATTCCCTTCACCTATCCTCATACTGAGAAAAGTTTTATAAGTTACAATTGTCGTTTTTCCATGTTGGCATGTGAATAGTTCAACTTTGATAAGTTCCTTATGATTTCTTTTACCTGTTTACCTTCTCATGCTTCTTGTATTTGAATGTCAGATTTTCTATTCAGTTCTGGCTTTTTCAGCAAGAATGCTTGAAAGTCCTCCACCTCACTGAATGACCATATTTTCCCCCTAAAACATTATACTCAGTTTTGCAGGGTAGGTCATTCTTGGTTTTAATCCTAGCTCCCCTGATCTCCAGTATGTCATATTCCAGGCCCTTCGATCCCTTAATGTAGAAGCTGCTAGATTCTGGGTTATCCTGATTGTATTTCCACAGTATTCAAATTTTTTCTTCTTGCAACTTGTAATATTTTCTCCTTGATCTGGGAACTCTGGAACCTGGCTATGACATTCCTGGGAGTTTTCTTTTTGGGATCTTTTTCAAGAGGTGATCAGTGAATTTTTTCAAGTTCTGTTTTGTCCTCTGGTTCTAAAATATCAGAGCAATTTTCCTTGAGAATTTCTTGAAGGATGATTTCTAGGTTCTTTTTCTGATCATGGCTTTCAGGTAGTCCAGTAATTTTTAAATTGTCTCTCCTGGATCTATTTTCCAGGTCAATGTTTTTTTCAATGAGATATTTCACATTGCCTTCTATTTTTTCATTTGTTTGGATCTGTTTAATAGTACCTTTAATTCTCATAAAGTCATTTGCTTCCAATTTACTCCACTCTAATTCTGAAGGAATTATTCTCTTCAGTGAATTTTTGAGATTCTTTTTCCAACTGGCAAATTAGACTTTTTAAGGCATTCTCCTCCTCATTGGCTTTTTGGGTCTCTTTTGCCATTTGAGTTAATCTATTTTTTAAGGTGTTATTTTCTTCAGTCAGGTTGTTGACTCTCTTTTCATGATTTTCTTCTTTTTCATTTATGTCCCCAATTTTTCTTCCACTTCTCTTATTTGGTTTTCAAAATCCTTCTTAAGCTCCTTTATGGCTTACAACTAGTTTACATTTTTCTTGAAAGCTTTTGGTGCAGGAGTTCTGACTGTGTTGTCTTCCTCCCATTCCATGCTTTGTTCCTTTTTGTCCCCCCAAAATGATCTAAAGTTGGATTGCTGAGCGTAGTTTGCTTCCTTTGCCTGCTCACATTACCAGCCAATTAACTTCATTTTTGAGCCACAGTAGATCTTTGCTTCTGGAGGGGAGCTTTGTCCCAAATCACTGGGGTTTTCACAGCTGCCAGAGCTATTAGGAAGCTGCCGTCTCTGCAGCCCCACCAGCTTTGGCTCACTGAAAACTCACCTCAGGACCCAAGACTGCTATCTTGATCCAGGCAGGTTAGGGCAAGAGTGCTTAGTCTCTGAATGGTCACTTGGACCCCCTGCAATCTGCAGGCCCCAAGCTCTGAAGCAGCCAGGTGGAGGCAGCTTTAGGGTGACAGCTTCTGCTGCTTTCTTGCCCTGGGGGCAGACGGCTGGACCCACTTTTCTCCCCCAAATTTAGCCAAGTTCTACTGATCTTCTCCTTTGTCTTTGGCTCTTATGAGTTGATAATTATGGAAACTGCCACAGCTGCTGGTGATCCACTCTCCCAAATGTCCCAGCCGTGGCTCATCTTGGATGCCCTGGGGCCAAGCTGTGATTTCAGGCCTGGCTGGTTTTGGCTCTCAGTGCTCTGTGATGAGCCCTTCCCTTCCACCTGCCAAGCTGCCTTCAGCAGGAGATGTGTTTTTCTGTAATTTTGTGGAGCTCTAAAATTTGTCTAGAGTCATATTTTATGGGTATTTGAAGTGGTTTGGGGGGAGCTGTGGAGTTCTTCTGCATCTACGGTGCCATCTTGACTCTGCCTCTCCTAGTAGCTAGGCAGGAGAGTAACACTAGGGACAATCCATCTCCAAGAAGTTCAGAGTATTCCTCTGGCATTGTGTTGTTAGGGTAGAAGGTGCCCCTTTCTCTACTCTATGGTATTTATGAAAATGAGAAAATATCATTTATTTTAAAAGACAGAAAATGCATCTAACTAAAGTGGGAGTGGATGTTTTGTTCTGTGTCACATCTTGAAATCTGTTCTTACCTCTTAGTTTGGATCAACTTTCAATCTCATCCCTGGACCAGCAAAAATTACAGTCTGTTTTGTCATCAGTGGGGTCAAAATCTGATATCCTGACCCTGATTCGAGAAGCCAAAGCACAAAGAGAGGTAAGTAAAATTCAGGAATGTAACTTTTAACTGACGTCGAGGGGTGGGGGTGGGGAATGCGGTTGGGGGAGAAGAATTCCACAAAATTTTACATTTGCCCAAGTCCCAAAATTTCATTTAGTTTTTATAATTTTCATTCCTCCATTCAAAAAACATTTGTTAAGCAACTACACTAACGGTGAAAAGGCAGAAGGCCATAGCAGGGTCAAACAGACTCAGGAAAGCAAAGGTTCAAGTCCTGCCTCTGACACAGACTGGCAGTGGCATCCTGGACAAATGACTCAACCTCTCAGAACTCTAGGCACCTCTCTGTGGTCATCAGCTGAAGAGCAGCTGCCTGAGCTGTTGTGGTAAAGGGAGTTTCCTCTCCTTAATGTTCCCTATTCCCAGTGAAATCACAGGTTCTATAAAAGCAGCATAGTGCATTGAAGGTGCTTGATAAAAATCTTTCCAAAGAAGGCGTCTCTGCCCTCTTAAATACAATTCAACTTTTTACGATTCCTAATCATTAATTGGGTATTCCTTACATTGTCATATTAGTGAAACCCTCAGGGGTCATTTAGGTTAAAGCAATCCATTTGTCCCTACCCTCAAATGGTCCCCAATTACTGTGTCTTCTAGTAGTTGCTTTTCTTTGCTGTTGTCATTATATCGGCCTTTGGTAGTCACTTTCCCCTTCGATAGCGGACGTGGAAACCAAAGTGCCCAAGTTATTGGAATTATATATAAAAGAATGATAAATAAGGTATATGACTTAGGCCTAAGATGCTACCTTACGAGTACAGTAAATGATTTTTAGTGTATGGTCTTTATTGCATTGCTTTTGGCTACACAAAAGTGTTTTTGTTTCTGCAGCTCTGGATATACATTGTAATAGATTCTCTCATGGAAGGCTTTCCAAAAATCATACCTTCAGCTCTTGCTTCACCTATGATTTGCCTTGTGAACACCAAATTAATTTGTGTCTAGGTCTCTACAAAAATGGTAAAATGATCCTCAGTTCTCATGGAAGCACTCAAGTTGATAATATATCAAATACTGAACAGACTTTATTTCACCTGATAGAAAACACAATGTAGAGAAAACTCTCTCCCCACCCAAGCTATTGAACAGACTAAAAACATTCTTCCCTTGCTGGTTGATCTCCATTTTATTTAGCGGCATATATAGTCCTCTATATAGGAGGATTCCCCTCCACAAACAAAAAAAGGGTTATTAGAAAATTTATCCCTTTACTAATGATAAGCCCCAATTCACCTAGGGACTTGTCTAGTCCTCCAGACTTACAGTGCTAAACTATGACTGAGGCACCCCTGAAAGGAGAGAGATCTGAGGGTGGACAGAGTCAGCTGCCTTGACTAGACCTGCCCAGTTCCTATACTTCATAATTCTCTACATCATGGCCTTATACCTTGTTGTTACTGCACATTGATTCTTGATTGGTCCTAGGGCTCCCCTGTTTGGGCCAGGAACTCTTCTCTCCAGAGACTGTCCCAGGATCATTCCAAATATCCAGGAATGCCTTCATTGCTTCCTTCTACCTCTGGCTGTGGCTATTTCTTTGGCTATGCAGATCCCTCTTCTCCCAGGTCCACATGGTTTTCTGAAGGAGGCATCACTGACTAGCAGCCCTTATTCAGAATCTTTGTAGCCTTTGTCATTCTTTTTCTTTCAGTTCTGGTTCTCTCCCAGTTCTGCTTTTCTTTTAAAGACCATGTCCAAGGGTTTGTTTCAGGTGTATCAACAGCCATAACTCAATCATCATCAAATGTGGTGTTCATGTAGGTATTTTCATCTTGCATAGGCTTTTTCAATGATACAACAGAGGCTTTGTCTTTTAATCTAATTAGACTTGTTGACCATGGCCAGCTTCCTCACTTCCTGCTTCTTCCTGGTGAATCTGAGTTTTTGAGACCTCAGAGGCCATCCAGTCCTATCTTTATCAGGCACAAAGTCCCAACATCCCCCACAAGCAGCCACCAGCTTTGGGCTGGCATGGAACATTGAACAACAAGCAGTCCAGCTTGGCTCAGATGTAGACTTGGAAGGCAGGAGAGTAAGACGTAAGTGTCTTGGCAAGGTATTTCAAAGCCAGAGTGTAAATAAAGGGTTTTAAATAACAAACAGAAGAGTTTGTATTTCAGGAAATTAGGTGACATAGTGGGTAGAGTACTGAATCTCAGACACATACTAGCTCTGTGACTTTGGTAAAGTCATTTAACCTTTGCCTACCTCAGTTTCTTCAAACATAAAATGAGAAAATAAGAGTACCTATCTCCCAGGGCTGGTGAAAGGATCAAAGGAGGTAATATTTGCACAGTGCCTGGCATATAGTAGTCCCTTAATAAATGCTTATTTCCTTCCGTGAGCCTAGAGGTGGTAAGAGGCCGCTAAAGTTTATGGAGGAAAAGAATGACATGGTCAGACCTGCACTTCAGAAATATCACTTTGGCAACTGTGTATAGCAGAGCTGTCAAACTTGGAAACTGAGGGTATCATAGGGTCAGTTGATTGGTGGAGGATAGATTAGAGAGGGAAGAGTTTGGATGCCCTCAGAAACCAACTGGCTATTGCACTAATCAAGACAAAAGGTGATGAGGACCTGAACTAGGGTGGTAACCAGGTAAATAGAGAGAGAAAAGTAGGTGTCAGAGATGTTGTGGGGGATAGAATCAACAAGGAATGGCAAGTGATTAGACATGAAGGGGAGAAAATGAGAAGGTAAAATCAAGGATAACTCCAAGGTTTCAAGCCTGGTGACTAGAAGGATCTGGGCACCCTTGACAAAAACAGAGAAGTTAAAAGAAGGGATGTGCTTAAGGGGAAAGATAAGTCAGTTTTGGCACATGAGATGCTTATGGAATTTCTAGGTGGAGCTATCCAACAGATAGCCAAGGGTGCAGTTACTGAGCTCAAGAGAGAGATGGAGCCAGATATATAAACATGGGGGTCATCTGTAGTGAGATGATAGTTGAGCCCATGGGAATATAAGAGGAAAGAAGAGGAGATGGTCCAGGACACAGACCTTCGGTGTGTGCCCACAAAGGAAATAGGACAAGAATGACGATCCTGCAGAGGAAAAGTATGAAGTCATCTAGCTCCCCCAAGGCAACCTATTCCATTTTTGAAGAGCCTAAAAGTTCTTCCCTATGTTTATGTGAAATATGCCAACCTATAAAGTCTACCCATTGCTCCTAGTCCTCCCTTCTGGAGCCACTACTAATCTGACTTTCACTGGAAGACAGCACTCCTATCCTACCTAGGTCTTATGTAAACCTGCGCCTATCTTGTAATTTACCTCAAGTGTGACTTGTAAGTAATGATGATGAAATCAGATGTTATCATAGTATTTCTAGAGGTGTCCTTACTGCCTGTTTCTGTACTAGGCAGTATTGCAAATCCAAAAGCTATAGGAAACATGGTCACTTCTTTCATGGAGTCTCTAGTCCAGGGTGTTTATTGATCTTTTTGTGTCATTATTCCCTTTAGCAGCCTGGTGAAACCTATGAACATCTTTTCACCATGATATTTTTAAATGTATAAAAACACATAAGATTACAAAGGAAACTAATTGTATTGAAATACATATGTAATTTTTTTCATCATTCTAGATCCTGGATACCCTGAAATTTATCCACAAACATCCATAGATCCCCAGGTTAAGAACACCTCCTCTAGATCAACTGAAAACAAGAGCTTTTGATTCAAAAATTGAGATTGCCCAGTACACATGTTAAAAAACATTAGTAATTTCTCATCTGTGTAAATTTGTGATGTTCAGTATTTACTTAGCACTTGAATGCTTCAAGGGTCTATAATTTTGTAGGTGTAAATTCTTTCAACATCCCTCACTAGAAAACAATTCGCTATGTAGATAGTCTTTGTGAATTTCTGTTGCCAGCAAACCCGCCCCCCCCCCCAAGAAAGTAAAGAAGTTACCTTACAAGTAATGATAAACCTCTTGAGATTAGCTAAGATTGAGGGGACAGAGTATAGAGGGTGAAATGAAAGAAAGCAATTGAGTGTACTTTCCCACTATCCCTTTTACATAATGATCTAGAAAAAAGTACCAGTCTAAATTCTGATTGAGAAAACCAAGAAAAAGTTACAATGAGTCCACTTCTTCAGCCCAGGTCAGCATAGGAAACATAGAGGCTTGAGGAGACTGCAGATAAAGATCTGACCAAGAGTGTGCACAATGTGGAACATTCCATTACCTAGGAATGGGAAAAAAGCAAAGACATGGGATCCCTGAACTAGCAGAGTACAGGAATAGGTGCCATCTGACAGCTCTGTTGTCCACTACCCAGGTATAAGTTTCAGATCCAGGTTAGAAAGGAGCAGTCATCTTATAAGGCCCAGAAAGAAATAAGTTCCAGAAATATAGCTATGTGATTCCGATCCCTGGAGCATTCTAGCCCTTAGCCTAGCATGTAAACATTCGGAATAACTAGGGCAGCAGACTAAGACCAAAGGGGAATAAGCAGTTCAGTCATTCTGAACTTGCTTCTGCCCAACAGGTTAATAATAGCAACTAGGTGTATCAGCAGTCTACTACCACTTCCAACCACACACAAACCAAAAGACTCAAACCTTCAGAGCTCAGTCCAGAAGGACAGGAAATAGACCTGTTCCCAAATCTAACCATTTTGGGAGCACTGAAAGCTTTCGTTCAGACTGACCTGTGAAAGAAGAAGAAGGATGTAAAAGGACAGAAACTCAGGCTAAATATCTTCCCATAAGTTCAGAGAGCCTAGCACTAACATAAAGTTCAAATTCAAGAAGCAGGCTGGAAGAACGAGCAAATTAAAAAAAAAAAAAGAACCTTACCATAAAGAACTGGGGGGGACAGGGAAGCTCAAAACACAGAGAAGAGAATGATTTTCAAACCTCTACAAGCAAAGCTTTAATGGAAAAATGCATTTTGGACAGAAGCCCATTAAGAATTCCCAGGAGAGTTAAAGCAAGAATTTTTTTTTAAGAGCTAAAAATTATTTTAAAAACAAAATGAGAACTATGAAATAAAGAGAAGAAAAGAGAATTAACAGCTTGGAGAAAAGATTGAAAACCTTACTGAAGAAAATAACTCCTTGAAAACTAGAATTGGCCAAATGGAAGTTAGTAACTCAATGAGACATCAGGAAGTAACAAAACAAAGTTAAAAGTCTGAAAAAATGGAAGGAAATTTGAAATGCCAGAAAAAATAACTAATCTGAAAAATAAAAGAAGAATAATTTTAAGACTCATTAGACTACCTGAAAGCCATGAACAAAACAAAACCAAAAAAAAGAGCCTAGACAACATATTTCAGGAAATCAGAAAACTGTGCAGATATTTTAGATTCAGAGAGCAAAATAGACAAGAATCTAAATAAGATGTGATTAATCTAAATAAGCCTGGATGTGATTCTATTATGTTAGCATTATCTCAAAAGAGGAATATACTGGGAGAGGGAGTGAGGGAAAGAAAGAATGGGGAAAGTTCTCTCACATAACTGGAGTGTACATGGAGGAGTTTATACAACCAGGGCAGGGGGGAAGGCAGTGCAAGGAGCAGTTGAACTTCACTCTCACCTGAACTACTTAAAGAAGAGATATGTATGTGTGTGTACACACACAAAGATAGACAGTAGGGTACAGAAATGCATATTATGCAACAGGGAAATGGGCAAAGAGATGAAGGAAAAGGAAGGGGTAAATTAAATGAGTCATTAGACAAAAGCAAAAGACACTCTTAAGTATAAGAGGATGGAGACAAATACATATTTAGCAATTATAATTGTGAATGGAAATGGAATGAACTTACCCATAAAACAGAAGGTTATAGTAAAATGACTTACAAACCAGAATCCAACAATGTTATTTACAAGAAACACACTTGAAACACAAAGACACATACAGGGTTAAAACAAGGGGCTGGAGTAAAATAGACAGGGGTAGCAAATCATGATCACAGACAAAGCAAAAGTAAAAACAGACCTAATTAAAAGAAAGAAGCTGGGAAACTACATTTTACTAAAAGGTACCATAGACCAGATATCAAACTTGTGGCCTACAAACTCCCAAGAGCAGCCTAAACGAGATTAAAATGTTACTGGAAAATGTTTAATAAAACAAATAAAAATAAAATCCACCATAAATAATGTTAATTTGTGGTTTCCTGTGTCATTATGTGATGCATAGTGATCTGTTTCTATTTGAGTTGAAAACCACTGCCATAAACAATGAGTTAATATCAATACTAAACATAGGTGCACCAAATGGCATAGCATCTGAATTCTTAAAGCATAGCTTACATGAGTTATAAGAAGAAAGAGACCTATAATAGGGTAACCTAAATATACCTCCTCTTAGACCAAGATAAATCTCACCATAAAATAAAGAAGTTGTTAAAGACCTGAACAGAATTTTAGAAAAGTTAGATATGATAGAACTCTGAAGAATACTGAAAGGGAACAGAAAAGAACATACTATTTCTCATCTTTACATGACGCCTTCACAAAAACTGACCATGTATCAGGCCATAAAAACCTCACAAATGTAGAAAATCAGAAACTGTAAATGCATTCTGACCATAATACAATAAAATTATGTTCAAGAAAGTTTCCTTGAAACAAAGATTAAATATCAATTGGAAACTAAATAATTCAATCCTAAAGAATAGGTGGATTGAAGAACAAATCATAGAAACAATAATTTCATTAAAGATAATGACCAAAATATGAGATAAAACCTCCAATTAAATGCCTAGAAATCCTGAAAATCAAAAGAGAAATTTAAAAAAGTGAAAGTAAAAAAATTGAACAAGAAGTAAAACTGAGAGCTGTTTTGTAAATCAATAAAAGAGATAAGCCATTAGCTAATTTGATTAAAAAAAATAAAGAACCAAATTGTTAGTATCAAAAAGGAAAACTGTGAACTCACCATCAATGAAGAAGAAATAAAATCAATTATTAGGAGCTACTTCGCCCAACCACATATGCCAATAAAAATGACAGTCTAAATGAAATGGATATTTATAAAAATGTAAATCGCCCAAATTAGGAGAACAGGAAACAGAATAATTATGAAACCCTTTCTTAGAAAAAGAAATTGAACAAACCACAAATATGTCCTAAAAAGGGGGGAAAAATCCCAAGACCAGATGGATTTGAAAGCAAATTTTACCAAACATTTAAAGGATAATTAATGTAATAATACATAAACTTTTTAAAAAAAATAAGTAAAGAAATGGTCATATCATATTCCTTCTATGACACAAATACTGTCCTAATATTAAAACCAGAGAGAGTGAAAACAGAGAAAGAAAACTATGAAACAATTTCCCTAATGACTATTGATGCAAAATTTTTAGATGAAATGCTAGCAAGGAGCAGTGCACCACAATGATTACTACCCTATTGCCAGGCTGAATTTATACGAGGAACACAGGACTGGTTCAATTTTAGAAAAACTATAAATATGACTGAAAATATTAACATGAAAAATGACAAAAGCAATATAAATGTTTCAGTAGATGCAGAAAAAGCTTTTGGCAAACTATAACACTCATTCCTGTTTTTTAAAAAACCAATACTAGAAAGCATAAGAATAAGAAGAAATTTTCTTAAAATGTTTAGTATCTATGTAAAACCAGGGGCCAGCATTCTCTATAATGGGGACATAAAATCACGAGTGAAGCAAGGAGGTCTTATTTTCACCATTACTGTTCAGTATTATACTAGAAATGTTAGCTATAGGAATGACAAGAAAAAAGAAATTAAAGGAATAAACATAGGTAAAGAGGAAATGAAACAGATGACACAGTGGTTTACTTGGACAACCCTAGAGAGTCAACTAAAAAACTGAAAAGTGAAGTGAGCAAAACTAGAAGAACAATTTTTATGACAATATTGTAAACTTAATCGACTTGGAAAGATTTAGGAACTCTGATTAACACAATGATTAACCACAGTTCCAAAGGACTCATGAAGAAACATGGTATCCACCTCCAGAGAGAGAAGTGATGGACTCAGAGTACAACTCAACATGTATTTTCTTTTTTTTCTTTTTTGGACATGGCTGTTGTGGTCATTTGTTTTACATCTCTGTGGGTGTGGGGAGAGGGGGAAAGGATGAGAGAATTTGGAATTGGAAGTTAAATTTTGAAAAAAGAAATTAGGTGAGCTGGTCCTGGGACAACAGAAATACTGTGTCCTAAAGCCCATCCTTGGACCCTTTCCAGCTTGGTAGCACAGGCCAGGGCTTGGGCATTTGAGCCTCAGTTACTTTATCTACAGAGTTATTATGAGGTTTAGATGAAATTCTGTAAAGTGCTTTGGAAACTGTAAAGTAGTTTGTCAGCTTTTCTTAGTCTTAATAATTATAGTGACCAAATAATACATTTGATGGGGGTTGGGAGAAAGTAAAAGTGACGAGGTCTGCTACAGGCAAAATTTCTGTAGCGTATACTAATATAACACCTCAGTATCCTTTATACTTATCAGACCATAAATTTTGTATGCTGAGTATGCTAGATAATGTATAGAGATATAGGCTTTTAAGAGAACATGCATAGTATAGAAATCCAAACTTCAGATAAATTAGTTATAACTTTTCTTATTGAAATGGACTTCACTATTTTATAACAGTTCTTTCAAAAAGTGAGCATTACAGAGACCTTTATAAAATGATTCAATTTAGACTCAACTTCACAAAAATTCATTTAGCCAATAAGAAAAATTACGTCTTTACTTGGATGCTTTCTTGTGTATTTTGATCTTCACTCTGCTACTGAAAAGTATCTGTAGCATTAGAGTTACTAAAGAAGACACATTCTCTGTTTTCAAAAGACTTTCAAGATGCCAGAATCTCACACAATGGCTCTGTCATTTGAAATCAGAATTGGAAATAAAAATAGCCTTAAGGTTTTACTTCACTAGCAAATTAGCAAAGATGACAAAGATGGGAGTTGTCAGTGCTGAAAGACCTATAATAGAAAGACAGGCATTATTGGTGGAGTGGTCAATTGTTCTGAACACTCTGAAAATCAGTTTGGAATTCTAGTAAGAAAGTGACTTAAGATGTCCACACCTTTTGATCTAGAGATCTCATTTCTAAGCACATTTCCCAAAGTGGCTAAAAAGAGAAAGGCTCCATATCAAAATATTTATAGCAAAAACAGAAGAAAAAAAAGTGATGGCAAAGAACTGGAAACAAAAGAGATGCTCACTGTTTAGGGAACAGCTAAACAAATTGTGGTATATGACTGTGTTGAAATATAATTGCAGCATAAGAAATGATAGGAAAAGAATTCAGAGTCATGGGAAGGAAGATGTATGAAGACATATATAGGGTAAAGTAAGAAGAAGCAGTAAAACAATGTATTCAGTGACTATAATAATGTAAATGGAAAGAACAAGTGACAATGAAAGGAAGCAGTCTTAGTATTTTAATGAATTTCTCTGGGATCTGCAGTTGCTTCGTACCAGTATACCCTGACTACCGGTAACAGTAAATGTTGTTTTCTTGTTTTGCTTGATGACACTTATTTGTCACAAGGGGATGAGAGGGAGGAGTGCGAATGATGGAAAAGAAGAAAAGAAAAAAGTAAATGCTAATACTCTGAAGTGAGTGCGATCCCCGGTGCATCCAGGGTAACGTGGCATTTACCGTACTGAAGCAACTCTTCTCTCCGAGCATCTCCCACTCATTGTCGTCAAAGCAATGACTGAAAGTTATCAGTACAGGATGTTTTTATTGATCTACCTGAGAATACACATGAATTAATGCGCTGTAAACCCCCTCTGAAAATCAGCCATCTTGAGCTTCACAGCAACTCCAGGATTCCTGGAAGACTTCAGTAAACAGAAGACTTGGCAGCACAGCTAACTTTTCGTTTTATCCGTCTTGCAGCTCTACCTCCTCCTCGACAGGTTTGCTTGGGACAGAAGTGTGTCACTTTATCCTCTATTAGCCCTACGAGTGTTTTTAGGCTGAATGAGCTGGTGGAGTTTCACTGTTACTTTCATTACTGATTGTCTAATGTCCAACAGTTAATGGATTATACCTGACAACTGGCAAGTTTACAATTTGAAAAAACAAAATAAATATGAACATGAAGACTGTGTGCAATGCTGCGTATTAGTGTAGCTATCTGGAAAATCTATGTGAAAGGGACTGTACTAGATTCTGGATGAAAATAAGATTAAATTAGAATGTAATTATAAAGTGTTACATAGATGTAGGATGATTTTTCAAAAAGCCAGACCTATGATTTCATATATATGGAGAATTCCCAATGAGGAAACTTCATATGCCAATGCATATTGGCAGCCATTCTGCAATTCAAGAGAGTTGCCGCATGTTATTTTTGCTGCTATGATTCCTCCTCCTGCTACATACTACATACTACCTCCCTGAACTTCTAGCTTCTCCAAGCCCTTAGAATGTCATTCTGCACATAAGAATAAAAGCTTAGGTCTTGTAAATGGATAGAAACCTGGGCCACAAGGCTGTCAATCATCTACTGCTCCTATAACTCTTAAGCTTCTTGGATTCTTATTTGGGGTGTATTTCAACCAGTCTCTGGCTCTGTCCTCACTTACTTGTCCATGCCCCTTTCTGTTCCTTAATTCATCTACCTTCACTTAAGGTCGTGATCTAAATGTATAGTTTTATTAGATTAATAAATGCATAGTCAAAACAAAAGTACTGATTTAATAAAACATAAACCACACATCTGGTCCATGGATCTGACCTCTTTACTTTGAGACGGGAATCCATCTCCCCTATCTTCAGCCTTCTAGCTACAGTAGAGAAAGAATGTCCTGAAAATTTAGTGACTTCTTACAAATGTCAGGTCTCCCTGTGAACAGGAGCTGGACAAAAGCATAATTCACAGTAGGGTTAGAGATCACTATGGATTCTCACGATCGTGCCAGTGAGCTCCTCCAGGGTCTACCTCTGCCAACACAACGCTGAAGACATGCACCCATCCAATGGTCCTGGGGCTATTCTGACACAAGGCACAACTATCACAAGCCCTAAGCACAATTATATAAACGGTCCTGCCTCAGCTCTCAGCCACCATTGCGTCTCTTTCGTCCTTGAAAAATCTGACGCTAGATGTCGTTTTGTGTCCTCAGTCACTCCTGCCTCACAAGTATTGAATCCAGCCTTGTCCTAGTTGAGGCTGCATCATCATTTGCCTTGTTCCTTTTCCTGTCTTGCTCCATCAAGGAGGGGGTGTAGCCATACCCCTTGTCTGGGCTTAGAAATCTCAGTATACATAGACAGCAAATCCGAGTCATTCTCCCAGTCCGCCAGACGTCGTGGTTGTAGGTCCTTCTTGTTTGCTGTTGTTCAGCCGTGTGTGATTCTCTGTGACTCAGTGGATCACACTGTCCACTATTTTCTTGGCAAAGATACTGGAGTGGTCTGCCATTTCCTTCTCCAGTGGATTGGGGCAAACAGAGGTTGTGACTTTGCCCAGGATCCTCCAGCTAGTAAGTGTTTGAGGCCAGATTTGAAGGCTGTTCTTCCTGACTCCAGGCCCACGCTCTCTATCCACTGAACCACCTAGCTGCCTCCAGCAAGATTGTACTGAATGGGAAACATAGTGACTGCTTCGTTACCTGACTTAAGTTCACCAATAATATAACCTGATGACAGTCATGACTGATTGTGAAACATGTCTTCTTCCCCCCAGAAGAGCCCTAGTGGACCAGAAATACAAAATGAAGTATATTTTTTCCCAGAAATAGCCAAATGTTTGAATTCTTTTTGCCCATCTCTGCTGCTGTGCCAAGGGTAAAGGCTGGGGTAGGAAGAGAAGTGTTATTTGGAAGTGCCAGTAATATTTTCCCCCAAAAAAGAACATAAGTGAAAAATAAGACTCCTGGTAAGTTTTATTACCTTGGAAGTATTGGGATTAGAACTGCATGCTTACAGACTCCCTGCTTCTCTAGGATAGAACTAATACTGCAGGTTATTTAAAGATAAATGGATTAAGCCACAGTCTCTGTGGACACCTTATTTCTAATGAGATGGTCTTGGTATATTAGATTTGACAGCTTCTGGCACAATATTAGGTTGTAGGTTAGCCACAGGCATGATTGGAGATGGCTGTTTGGCTCCTGAGGCCCAGCAGGAGGTCTAGTTAACATCCTTCCACTGCTGTGAGGTTCTCATGTTTTGAGTGTTAAACCTGAATGGAACACTGTGCTCTGGGCAGTGGTTCAAGGCTTGTTCTTAGTATCCATGGAATTTTCAAGGTACGTGTGTTCCATCAGTATGGTAGAGTATGACACACCAGATAACCATTGATTCCACAGGATTATATTTTCTCTGTCTCTGCCTCTTTATCCCCAGATCAATAAAGCATGGGAACCTTTAAAAAATATGATTAACTAATTTATCAGCCACCTCTATTTTGGCACCTTTCTAAAAGTGAATGAGGAGGGAAGGAAGAAAATTAGGGGTTTAAAAGGAAGATTCACAAATAAACAATTCTAGGCCTCAGTTTTCCCTTTTGCAAAGTGGCAATGATAATGACATATCTGTCTTCTTCATAGGATCAACTGAGATAGGATGTGAAAGTGCTTTTAAGCTACCAACTACTAGACAAATATAAGCTTTAAGGTTTACAAAGTACTTCACACACACACACACACACACACACACACACACACACACCCCATAATCCCCTTGTGAAACCACTAAATTACATAGTAGACAATTGTACAATCAATACTCAAGCTGAAATCTACACAGCTATTATAAAACTCATAGGAGAAGAAGGTTGCGAACCCTTGACTTCTGACTCCAAGCCCAAGAGCTCTTTCTGAAATTCTGGGTCAGCGGTAGGGTGTGAGAAGCCCATGAAAAGCCCACAGAATGACTTATTGACATAATTTTATTTTGTCTTGGTATAAGGGGAAAAAAACCCATAATGTTTATTTCTCTTTCTCTTTCATTAGAATAAAGAAGATATTTTCTTTGTGATCTTGAATAAAGGAAGTGGCACAGGTCTGGGATTCAGCGTGGCAGGTGGAGTAGATCTGGAGCAGAAATCAATTACTGTAAGTGATAGCCTCAGGTTTCCCCTAGGAAAACTGCCTCCCAGTCATCTAAAATTTGGATCAATTGCTCACTTCTCAGGCCTCATTTCATGTCAGTGGTCCTGGGGCTATTCTGATACAAGGCACAACTATCACAAACCTTAGCACAATTACACAGAGGGTCATGTTTTAGCTCTCAGCTGCCAGTGTCTTTGTTTCATCCTTGAAAGAGTCATGATGTACTTTTAAATGCTATCAGGTTTTCTGTGCAAACCCTTTGATCCAGCAACACCACTACTAGGTCTGTCTCCCAAAGAGATCAAAGAAAAGGGTAAAGGATCCATATGTACAAAAATATTTAAAGCAGCTCTCTTTATAGTGGCAAAGAAATGGAAATGAGGGGATGCCCCTAAACTAGGGAATGGCTGAACAAGTTGTAGCATATGATTGTGATGGATTACAGTGGTGCTATAAGAAATGGTAAGGAGGGATGGTTTCAGAAGAACATGTGAAGAGCTACATGAACCAATGCAAAGTGGAGTAGAGCCAGGAGATCATTGTACACAGCAGCCACAATATTGTAATGATGATCGACTGTGAAAGATTTAGTTACTCTTATCAAGACAATGATCTAAGACAATTCCAAAGATCACATGATGAAAAAATGCTGTCCACCTCCAGAGAGAGAACCGATGGAACTCTTGAGTGCAAATTGAAACAGTTTTCTAAGTTTCTTTATTTTTCTTTTTTTTTTTTTTTTTTGGTGATATGGCTACTTGATATCATATTGCTTGCCTCCTTGGTGGGGAAGAGAGAGAGAGAGAATTTGGAACTTAAAAATTCTTTAAAAATAATATAGTTTTTAAAAACTATACCAGTTTTTTGCCAGCATGGCAAAAATGAGAAATTGGAGCCTGCACTATTGAGGAGACAAGTGATACTCTTTTTTATTGATCGACAAACTTTAAGGGCCTAAGAGGTAGCAGACACTGTGGAAGGAGCCAACGCTACAAATAATGAAATTATGCATACTTGTAATGAGTTTGCATGCTGGCTAGTGAGACAATGGCACATACAAGTATATGCACAATAACTATGAAAAGAATAAGCACAAATCAATACAAAGAAGCTAAATTCAAGGTAGTTTTGGGAGTAAGGGAGGATACTAGTATTTGAAAGGATCAGAAAAAGCTTAATGCAAAAAGATATGTCCAAGCTGCATCTTAAAGAAAGAAAGGGATTCTGTGAGGTAGAAGTGAGGAGGAAGTGTATTCAGGTATGCGGGACCACCAGTGAAAGGTACAGAGATGGGAGATGGAGTGTGAGGAACAAAGAAGCACGAGAGTGTGCTAGGAGTAGAGAAGAGGAATTAAATACAAGAGATATTATGGAAACGGAAAAAATGAAATTGGCAACTGATTAGATATGTGGAGTGAAAGGACTGAATAGAGAATAACACTGAGCTTCTGAACCTAGAAGAATAGTGGTGCCTTCAACAGAAAGAGGCAATTTAAGAGAGTTTGAGATGTCTCTGGGACATCCAGTTTGAGTTTGTCAATAGGCAATTAGTGATGCAAGACTGAAGCATGGGGAGAAACAAGAACTGACTGTGTAGATCTGAGAAGCATCAACAATAAGATGATAATTAAAGCCACAGCAAGTGATAAGGTCAGAGACAAGAGAGAAAAGAGAAAGAATAAGAGGCCTAAGAAAGAGCCCTAAGAACATGAACTGTTGGGGGACATGATCTGGATTTTAAACCAGCAAAGAAGACTGAGAATGAGAGGTTAGAGAGGCAAAAGGATAACCTGAAGAGAATAGTGTCACAAAAAAAAAAAAAAAACCCAAAGAGGAAAGAGTATCGAAGAGGGGACGGTGGTCCAAAGTATGAAATGGAGCAGATAGGTCAAGAAAGATGAAGACCAGAAAACTTTAAAAAAAAAAAAAAAACCATTTAATTTGACAATTAAGGGGTCATTGGTCAGCTTGAGGAGAGATGGTTCAGTCACATGATGAAGTCAGAACCAGACTTCAAAGGGTTGATGAGCTAGAGATATGAGAAAAATGGAAACAATAAGTAGGGAGAGATTTTTCTGTTTCTTTGGCTGAGAAAGGGAGAAGAGATACAGGACTATAGCTCAAGGGGATGACAGAAGCTAGTGAAGGACTGAGTTTCTTTACTATTTGTTTTAAGGCTGGGGGAGACTTGGCCCTGTTTGAAGGCACTGGGGAAGGAGCCAGTGCATACGTTTTGAATATTCAAAGGGGAAGAGATGATTAAAGAAGCAATCTGTTTGAGAAAACAGGAGGGAATGGGACTAGGAGAGAAAGAGGAGTGTGTGTGTGTGTGTGTCTGTGTGTCTGTGTGTGTCTGTGTGTGTGTCTGTGTGTTAGGGTGGAGGCAGGGTGGGTGGCTAGGTCAAATTTTGAGACGAAGAGAAGGGGAGAAGGAACTCACTTGGATAACATAATTTAAGAAAACATTGACATTAATGTACTCCTCATTAACTGAAAATTTAATTATTAGCTTAATACTAGGTCTCAGTAGGTATCAATGGAGTTGCCCATATTGTTTGCAGAGCTTCTTATAATACTTTATTCATCAATACCCTCTGCCCTGGAAACATTGGAGCTAATAATTGCTGTCACTTACCCTTGCTGGGTCAATGAGTTTTTATTTTGCACTTTTGAGACCATCTTTTTGTTTATGTAGAAAAGGCCTAGTAGGAATTTTGTTCATCTTTTTTTAAAACTATCTGTTTGCTTTTAGAGAACTGGGGGGAAAACACCATGAATGAAAAGAGAAGAAAACTCTTAACTTTTCTTTTCTCTGGGGTTCTGTAATGTAGTGTGTGTGTTAAAGTTATCAAGACAGATTAATTAGTTCTGTTCCTACAATCAATCAGTATTTATTAAGTGAATACTATGTTCCAGGCTTTAACTGGGCACTGGGGATACAAAGTTCAAAATGAAACTGTCTCTGTCCTCAAGGAGCTTACATTTCATCAGTGGAAACAATATGTACCTATATAAGTATAAACAAAGTCAATACAAGATATTTGGGGGTGAGGCACTAGCAGCATAAGAAAGGTCTTAGGTAGGTAGTAGTATTTGAGCACATATATTTCTTATGAGCCTGATTCATAAAATGTGGACCTTGATTATTTAAAATTAACATCAAGTTACTATGTTGCCTATTTTTAAAAAATATTAACATATTTGCTTTCACTTTCCTTTCCCTTCATTTATACAGGTTCACAGAGTGTTTTCTCAGGGAGTTGCTGCTCAGGAAGGAAGCATCCACCGAGGAGATCTCCTTTTATCAATTAATGGCACTTCATTGGCTGGGTCCATCCATGGAGATGTTTTGAATGCTCTCCACCAAGCAAAGATGCACAAAGATGCCATTATCGTCATCAAGAAAGTAAAAGACAAGGAGAGGGGCTCTGCTAGACAAGAGCCCACTCCTGTAAGTGGGAAGGTGACTATATCCAAAAAGGATGTCATCTTGGAGCTTGGAACAGGTGAGATATGTCAGTCTTTAGAACCAGAGGGATTTGGGAAACTGAGAAATGGGGGTCACAGGAAGCACAACCTAAAGCACAAGGTTCATGGTCAGAAGACTTAACCAAGGTGTGATTTGTTCTGTTTTTTTTGTGTGCGTGTCCTTTGAAAACCAACATTATAACCAGAAATTATTTTAGATGCTCCAGAGATTAAAATGATTCTTTGAACTTACTTACATCTGTTTAGAAACAGGTACTTCTATTATTCATATCTTTACAAAGTCTTAACTATAGCAGGGTAACAGATTTGATCCAGGATGGTGAAATTTAAAAGGACCCTGACATCACTTTTATTCCTTCAACAGGCAGAATAACTGAATTTAGCACTTAGTTCAGGGATGGCGTATCTCAGACTAACTAGGTCAGGGGTGGTAACCTGCGGCAGGTTCCCTACCTCCTGAGCTAGTTAGTCTGAGCAATTAGTTAAAATAGGAATCCAAGAAAATGCATTCCCCCCCACCATCATAACCCTCAAGCTGCATACTAGGTGAGCTCCTCCTTAACTCACCCTTATCCTTTTTCTTCTTATTGGCGGCATCCCCAGAAACAAATGTCCTTAGGTCCCTATCCAGTGGTGCTAATCTCAGGAGGTCTCTGTCTATCCTTAGGTGTCTATACCCCAAGACAGACGGTCTCCCTCACTCAAATGACAGGAATAGGGATAAGTGACTGGACTTGTGATCTCATTGATATAAGGAACTCCCTGGCAAGGAAGCTCCTAACAATGCATACCTTTGCCTTCTCCGTAACCTATGGTTGCATAAAGTCTTAAAGAGTTATTATTCTTTTTTTTTTTTTTTTTTTGGTATAAAGCAAGTTTATTTCGGCAAAGGTGGTGCCTTATGTCTGTATGTGAAGCAAGGATATGGGGGAAATGCCAACCGTCAATCCCTTGCTTCTGTTGGGGAATCCAGACATTCAGACACCAACAGCAGAGGGCAGTTCAGGATCTTTCCTGGGGGCCAAAGATGCTGGGGTCAAGAAGAGTCAGGGAAAAGTCAGTAGCCTTTCAAAGTCCGCCACAGTCCAGGGTGGGAGGTATTGGGCTTCATGGCCTTGGGCTGGCCTACTCCCAGACACAGGCTCGTTGAAGGTCAGCAGGAGGTCAGTTCCATATTGGGGCAATCAGAACAGGGCCAGGTGTAAGATCACATCCTTTTCATTCTAGATGGGGAGGGCGAGAAGAAAGGGGGGGGGGAAGGGAAGGCGAAGCAGCTTCAGACACACCCTCTCTACAAGAGAGAGTTATTATTCTTAAAGAGGTACTTAGTACACTGCCATTCACTGAATTCAACTTAAGAAGCTGATTCGAAGGTGCCTCTCCTGCAGCTTGAGCCCCGCTCCTTTTATGGTACTTGTCCCCTGCACCAGAATCACTAAGGATCTTATGTGAGCCCAGGAAGAATCTCAGGAAACCTTGGAGGAAACAAGGGAAGAATTCTGGTTCTTGGAGGCTTAGAGAAAAATGTTATGTTTTGATTTTCTCCCTTCTATCCACTCCTGTTTCAGGAAACACAAGAAAGGGGAGCAGAAGTGGAGGGGGGAACATTTTAGTTCAAAAGCATCCATATTGAGAGTGTTAATGCAGGAAAAGAAAAAGTGATTTTGGAGTCAGAGCTCCCCAACTGGAATACCTGCTCTGCAACTTACTGCCTTTATGACCCTGGACAAATCATTTGCCTTTCGGGTACCCCAGTTTCTTTTTCTGTAAAATGAAGGGTTAGACTAGATGACCCCCATGCTCTGTCCTAACTATAAATTTAAGATCTAAGGCCTTTTGACCTTAGCCTCAATGCCACCAATCTGATGACACATTTGCTGGGAGTTTTTTTAATGGAGTACACACCTTAAACTGCCAGATTTTCCAGTATGTAAATCAAATAAGGTCTCCAAGATTCTCACCTTAAGAGTTCTATAGAGGGCTTAGTATTGAGGGCAAAAAAGAGTATATGGATAAGACTCCACAGGACTAAGACAACTACTAACTTCTTCACTCTATACATCTTAAGTTTGGCCTTGGGCTTTGGGAAATGATAGCCTTAGCCTCTTGAACAGATGAGAAAGGACATTTAAAGTGCCATGGGTTCCCTTCTCATGCCTTTACCTACCTGTTTTGAAATGAACAAATTCAACAGATGTAGAGAAACAGGGCAGTTTCCCAACCTATACCTTCCCTAGACTTTCCTTGCAACACTGTTTATTTAGACAGGTGTGTGTTCCATTGTGATCCCACTCAGGGACCTTTCTGAGATCCTACTCTAACTTCTCCTCTCACTTCCCTGGGGCTCAGGGACAGGAACTGTTGTTTTTAATGGCATCTAGAACTCCAGAGGAACACTGCCTCCTTACCTATAAAAATCAGTATCTGCTCTGCAACAAACAGGTTTAGAGAATTGCCTAGAACTCTGAGGAATTAAATGAGGTGCCCAGAGTCACATAACAAGCATGTGTCAGAGTCTCCCTGACTGGGAGCTCAGCTCTCTAGTCACTAGACCTTGATCTCTGTCTGTGATCTTGTGCCCTGCAGGCTTGTTGTCAGCTTAGCTGAGACAGGGTTTGTAAAGTGCTTCTTACAGACTTTAGGGCCCTGATCAAGTATCAGTGGTTATGCTTATTGTTAGCTAATAATCATAATTATTACAACTATTACTACTACTACTAATATCATTTATACAGCATTTTATAGTTTGCAAAGTGCTTTTATCTCATTTGATCTTCACAACAACCCTGGGAGACAGGTGCTGTTATGCTCTTATGACCTGTTTTTACAGATGAGGAAACTGGGATTCTGATAAGGGAGGGGACTTCTCCAGAGTCACAGAGCTAGCGAGTGTCTAAGACAGGATTTAAACATAGACCTTCTTGATTCCAACTCCAGCATTCTATTCACCCCCACTTTGTTCCTGCTGCCTTTGGGAAATTTGTCTAAGAAGTGTGGCATCATAGTAGCATTCATTCCCAGATAGGCTTTGTGTGGAGGTTACCAAACCCTACTGTTCCTTCACTCTAAAAATACTCTTAGAAACTACCAGACAATAAAAAGGTGCTATCTTTTCTGGTCAGAGGTAATGCTAGGGACCCCAGAGATTAATAGGAATCCTTAATTGTATATGACAGTTCTTGTTTCTGAGATTTTGACATGGCTATGAGAAGAATGAACATGGACGGCACTCTAATATCCTATTTCTGGCTCTTGCTGCAGAAGGCAGATGTACAGATCTCAATGATGCAATGTCTGTTGAGTTACTGAAGACCTCTGCTGGACTAGGCTTCAGTCTTGATGGAGGAAAAGCATCTGTGGCTGGAGATCGACCCTTGTTAATAAAAAGAATCTTTAAAGGTACTGTACCTGGGAAACCCATCAAACTTTCTTGGTGTGCAATTTGGTTTCTTCATGTAAAGCTCTAAAAATTTCCCTATAAACTGGGAAGAACTCAGGCATTTTCTCATGCATGTAAAATATCTCAATAGCAAGACTCACTATTGTGAAAAATGCTATGGTCTTTAAGAGTCCCAGAAGTTGAACCCTCTAAGTGGATACTGAATGATCCTTAGCCTTATTTCAACTAAAATTAGAAATACTAGACTGAAAAAAGGGAAGGTGCTTGTTAAAGGAGGCTAACTTTCAATCCTAGCTTAGAATGTACAAAATGTCTGTGGTACTCTCAAAGAACACTGCTGGACATTGGCAAAGTTTCATATCAGCTTCCTGAAGGAGCCTTTTATATCCAGATGCCATAGAATGCTAAAACCAGTCAGGAAGGTCTAAGTTCTTATCCAGACTTAGTCATACTAGCTTGGTGAAGCTAAAGAAGTCATTTATCCTATGCCTTAGCTTCCTCATCCATCAAAATAATAGCATTAACTTCCCACAGTCATTGGGGGATAAAAACCTTAAATATTTGAAAACCAAATGCTAGTTATTAGTATTATTACATTAATATTACAAGATCATAAACCAACTGGAAATTGGGGGCCCTATGAGAATTATTGCTAACTCTAGTAACTGAAGAAATGACTAATTCGCCAGATGTGAGTTTTCTAATTCTGTCCCCAACATTTAGCACCTTTGTGATCATGTCCATATCTCTTAATGTCAGTGAACTTCAGGTTTCTCACCTGTAAAATGATAGTGATATTTGGAGCAATTAACTCTCAGGGTTGTAATGAGGATAAAATGAGATAACATATATAAAGTGTTCTGAAAACCTTGAAGTATATATGAACTTCCACTAACTCCTTTTTTAAATTACCACTTAATCACTGCATGTGCCCCCAGAACTTGTTCTTCTCAGTTCTTTCAGTCAATGACCCCCTAAGATTTGTTTAATGTTATTTACAAAGCACTTTTAGACATATAATCTCACACAACTCTATGAGTAGAGAGGACAAATATTGTTACTGCCTTTTAGCAGATAGAAAAACTGAGGTGCAAAGCAGTGACACAGCTTGCCCAAGATTGCACAGCGGGAAGACATAGGACTAAACTATAGATCTTCTAACTCTTTGTTCAAGTGTTTTTTGAAAATACATTATTTATAGAAATCTACACACACACACACACACACACACACACACACACACACACACACACACACACACACACACACCCCTCAGCATTTTTTCTGGTAGCAGAAAACTGGAAACAAAGTAGAAACCCATGGACTGGGGAATAGCTAAAGAAAATGTGCTATTAAAGATATAATGGAATTATTACTGTGCTCTAAGAAATGATGAACAACATTGAATACAAAGAAGCATGGAAAGACAACTATGAACTGATGCAATGCGAAGTAAGCAGGATCAGGAAAACAGTATACGTAATGACTATAACAACATAATTTTTAAAAAAAATATCAAATAATATTACAAAATTACAAAAAACAAACTTAGTTCCAGAGACAATATCTGGGTCTGCCCTTACTCTTTACTGAGATGGGGATTCCAGATGAATAGAACACTGCATATATTGTTAGATTTCTTGTCAGTTTATTCAGTAGGTAGTAGAAGTAGGAGAAGAATAGAAGAGGGAAATTTAGGCAATATAAAAACAAAATAATATCAATAAAGTTTATTTCAAATTTAAACAAAATTTAAATAAATAATCACAAGCATTTATGTAGTGCTTTAAGATTTGCAAAGCACTTTATAAATATCACTTTTGACCCTTGCAACAATTCACACAATTTGTAAGTGTCTGAGGCTGGATTTGAATTCAGGCCTTCCTAACTTCAGGTCCAGTGCTCTAACCACTACGTCATTTAGGTGCCTCTTGGATCTTTTACCTACAGGTAGGCTGGCTTGAGTCTTTGGATCTGCATTCCTTAGAAGGACATCAATAGAGTGCAATCAGTGTATTGGTACATAGGCTTCCTCCCATGAAATATGAATTCAACTGATCACATAAAGTAGCTCCCTTGGATTGTATATACTTTTTAGGTGTTTGTGTTTGAGAAAACAATTTTTGGCCTCAAGAATTAAATACTTCCCTTGGAATCAGTGAGATGCCCTTAGGTTTTTAAATAAAAAATTCTATTTCTATCACAGACAAAGATTTTCAATCTTATAAGTTGACTGAATTTTTGTGTTCTCCTTCAGATCAGGATATATTTCTTATCATCTCACCCATATTTTTTGATGCTCAAATGTCAATTACAGTTACAGTTTGTGGTCAGATTTCAGAAATTTAGCATGCAATTCTTCAAATTATTTTCTATTGACCATTGTGGTTTCCGGAGAAAACCTGTAAACCTCTGAGATTTCCTATTCCAGTCCGACCTCATTTTCTTATGAATAGGAGCTTGTACATCCAGAATATATTTCTTTGTACTTTACAGCAATTAACTGCTTTAAGAAAGGGCATTTTCTGGTCTTTTTTGCTTGTTTTGTTTTCTTAATGAACACTTAGTAAAAGCAGATTATCTCTTATTCAGGTTAAGTCTGAACTCATTTTCATTTGTACACAAGTTCATTAATTTGATATTGGAGCACTCAGGAGTAAGGCAGAAATATATTCCACTCCCTGGGTGTGAAATTAGCTACACAGCTTCCAAAGTCACTGAGAGACATCTGCTTTTTAATTCTTCAGTCTCCTTATTCCACACTCACTATTTGTTCCTCCTCACAGGTGGTGCTGCAGAACAAGCCGGGACAATTGAAGCTGGAGATGAAATTCTTGCCATTAGTGGAAAATCACTGACAGGGCTCATGCACTATGATGCCTGGAACATTATTAAGTCTGTCCCAGAGGGGCCTGTGCAATTACTAATTAGAAAGCACAAAACAGCAGTATAAAGCACACTGTGGCTTGTTGCATTAGCCACAAAGGACTCTCTCCAACTCCCCTTCTCCTTTTTTTTGCATCAAAATGACTTGTGACCATAGAGTGGAATCTTTAAGCAGTGAAGAGTCACATTGGTGTGGAACAGTGAAGCTTGCACAGATGGTCCATTGAGAAGACTCCTAGGACCTTGTTAGAATTTGGAAGGGTATAAAATCCTAACGATCTGGGATATTGAGAGGCAATGAAATTGAACTTTGGTACCCTCTCACATGAAGCATTCTTGGCTGGGAAAAATCACTTTTGGTTTTGTGGTTGTCCTTGGACTCGAAACAGAGTTTTCAGGTTTAGGAGATATCAAATCTTGTTTGCTATCCTGACAAGACTGTAAACTGTGTCCATATCATTTAGTCATTTTCTGTCACCTTGAATAGAATACGCTATTCTCCAATTCTGACAGAGCAACAGAGGGAACTCAAACACATCTTTCTAGTCAAAACGAAAAGGACTATGATTTATCATTTTGTGGATAAATTAACAGGATGCTTTGGGGGGATGGAAAGCTGCCATATTTGTAAATATTACCTGAAGAAAAAGGTTTAAAATAGTGACCTAATCACATGATTGAGCTCAGGAACTGTCTAAAACTTAAAAAAAAAATGAGGAAGCTGCTCAATGGGTCAGTGTTATGTTAGCAGATGTGTCCTCTCTGGAGGGCTGAGGGCAGTGAAATAATAATCCTTTCTGAAGAAATGGTATTTCCTGGGCTAGCTGTTAAGCCTTCATTGACTAGGTAAAATACACATTCTGTTAATCTCACTCTTACAAATGAATATGAGCTCAAAAATGAACATACGGATTGGGTTCTGTTTTAATGAATTGTTTGGTCATTAAACAACTAGCAGGAAATGTCACTGTCAATTTTAAGTCCTTTTTAAAATTGGTTTTAATTTTTAATAGTCAAATTTATCTGACTGTCCACAGATTTACCCAAAATTGGAGTCCATCTAGGTACTCTAAATTATTTTAAGGATTTTTTTTCATTTTGGTGTTATAGGAAATTAATATTTGAAAGTACCAGATCCCTTCTCATGCTATGGATAATGTTCTTGTTCCCTGTTGTATCATAGTATTTTTTCAAATATCTGTTGTTTTTGCCAAAGGTTCAGTTCCTGCTGAACTCTGTTGTGACCTTACTAGTGCTTTGGAAGTCCCCTCCTTGTGGCTCATCCTCTTAAACATGACAGCCAAAAGGAAATCCTTACCCCTTCTATGTGCACATTTCTTCCATCAAAATTGGTTGGGGAAGGCATTTATTTATCTTCTTTGTACAAGAACCCTTTCTTGATAACTTTCAAATCCTTATCTGCTTCTTTATCTTTGAAATGTTTATATGCTTCCAACTCCCAAGTATAAGGAGTTAGGAGTCTCAGAAAGGACCCTTTCCCCTTTGAACTGATATCACTACCACCACTACCAAAAAAAAAATCATTCCTATTTCAAGTTTTCAAAACCCTCTCCCCATCTCATTCAAAGAGCCCAGCAGGAGGCAAGGGGATAATGAAAATAAATATAATGAACAAATACAGACAGTGCCAATCATTCTTTGCAGATAAAGAGGTAGCCACCATGTGGTTCAACTAGAAATGAATATGGTGGATGCCTGTTTCCTGGGAGGCTGATGTTCTCAGATAAAATAAGGTTGATCATTGAATTTAATAAATCCCACTGCTTACTGACTAATGAGAACGCTTAAGTCTGTGGACTTAGAGAAAGGAATTTAGAAACCCTTATATTCCAAAGAACCATGTTGAATCTCTCATCTACAAGGTTGATATACTGATTTTCTGGCCATTTTCCAGGCATTTCTGAACATCTGTGTTCAAGTTTAAGAGAAACTTTGGTGTCTTCCCAAGCTCTGATTTCTCATCCAGGAAGAGAGGATAACTGCTAGAGTGGCGGTGTGATCAGATTCTCAGTGAAATCAAGTGATGATTTCAATACCTCACAGCATGGAGAGAACCAGTGTGAGCCCAGAATAGGGCTTTCCCCACTTATACTCAATGGAGTCAATGGATATCAGTATCCAAGTGAATGACCATCGAAATCAGTAGTCAACAACTCCTTGCTTCCTCTTGTACTCATTGGCTGAATACAGAGATGGTTTTGCAAATTTGAAATGTGAGCTACTTTAAAAAAATTTTTTTTTCTGGGAAGAGATGGTGGTTGTGGTTGGGTCTTACACAGTGATGAATGAAGAGATTTGGGCATACATAATAGCTTGGAATGATAGAATTGGGCACATGGTCTTTTCTGATATTCTCAACTCCTTATGCTTTGAAGGTAGAGGAAAAAAGTTTGTTTACTAGGTAACTTTCTGTCCTTTGAAAGCCTAGGGATTTACATAAGCATGGCACTGGAAAGAGTCCCTGGCTTAGCTCTCTCTTGGGCTCTGAGGGAAAGGTATGACTGTTTTGGACTTGGAAATAAAAAACTCTTTGTCTTATGTATTCAAGGCTCTTGCATGACACGTATTTCAAATAAGCCCTCTAGGTCCCACTCTTCGTTAAATGAACACTAATGATATTGTCCCACTGCCACTGTTAGTTTTTATTTGTGTTTTTCCACAAGTTGGTCATTCATAGAGAGCCTATAGCAGATAATGTGTGTTAGGGCATGTAAAATGCGACAGTGAAAAATATTTTGCAAAGTATTGAAGTAGAAGTGGATGGGTAGGTGCAAATGGAACCCAATCTATTTCAATTTTATGTGTCTGGCTAAATTTATACCATACCTGTTGTATGATGTTGTACATTTATACTTTATTTATATAAAAATGCCTTGTATATTATATTATTAAAATGTGAGTGCAATGATAGTAAATAGACTGTACATTTTTTTTAAGGACTTCCTTTTTCTCTAGGTTATGTAAATCTGCATCTCTGTAAACATAGGTTTTTAAAGTAATTTTCAAAAAATAAACACTCTACTTAGACTTGTTTCTTTTAGCAGTTTCTGTGTCAGATAGAAGCATCTTTTTAGAAAAGTCAACATTAAGGACAAACACCTTGCATAGTGTTTCAAAAATGATTAATAACATTAACACATCATTTATTATAAACACTGTTTGATCAACAATCAAGACAAACCTGGATCCAATTTTCAACTAAAATCCCAAGTATGAATATTTTAAAATATTTTTATCTTAAATTGATAAAGAGAATTTGAGAAAAAAGGAGACCGAGTTTAATACTCATTGCTCATACTGACTAATATTAGAAATTACAATGTAATGCACATATAAAATTTCACACAACTATGTGAGGAAAGAACAAAAATACTGTTCTTCCCTTTTTTGCAGAGGAGGAAACTGAGCCTCAAAGCATCAGAAGTGCATTGTCTAAGCTCACACAACAAAATCTAACCAATTCATAAATGATTCATTTGCTAGGTCTCATTCTGAATCCTTGTGACATGCCAGGTGGCAGGCGAATCTTCCCAAACAATCTCTCTCATTCCTCCCTGACTCTTTGGTATTGCAGATTCCATGGTCATTAACATATTTGGGGCCCTCTTGGAGGCTGTTCTGCCTTTAAGAGTCCCTTATGAAGATACCTGAGATGTAATAACTATCCTAATCAGGTATTCTCTTTTCTGGGATGATATAATGACTGAGAACAAGGAAACAGACAAAAGATAGGGAAAGAAGGACCTGAATATGGACATGGGAAACCATTCCAGGACGCGGCCACTTTCAGCCCATTACTATTCCACTATCCCTCAATTCCCTTTCCTTTTTTCCAAGCCTATATAATCCTCTCTATCCTTGTTTCCATTCTCTATCAACTTTCGGAAAATTCAACTTATTTTGTGACTGTACTATTGGATTCAAGTTCTTCCTGTCAACATTATCCCCATGTTATAATCATTGGAGGCTTAAATAATTGGGTGATAGCTCCTTTAATAATTTTATACAATTTTTTAGCATCCTCAAGTCTGATAACTTCCTCTTCCACACCAGTCTGGCCACACACTCACACTGCCACATCCTAGACTTGACCAGCTTTCAATCATCTCTAAGAGGCAAACCTGTGAAATGTCACTCCCTCTCCAGATATTTCTGTTCTCCCCTCTTTTCTCTCACATCAAATCTAACCTATCCCTGACCTCCTCATCCATTTCTTCTAGGTTTCACCTGCCCCCACACCAAAACCTGTCTCAGTGCTTTGCCACTTTCTTGTTTCACTCACCATTCCCATAATTCCCCATTATTACATGACTTTCTTTTGTCCCCAACTAGTAAATTCTCACCCCTGGACAGCTTCCACAATCAGTTTTCTGTCCTCCCACTCTAGAATTGCCCAGTGTCACAGCAGAAATTCACAAAAAATTAAGCCAATTTCATCTAATACAAATTCATACAACTCTAGCTGGGCCCTTCAAACACCCCACTCTACACTTAGCAACTTATCTAAACTATCATAGAAAATTGAGGATTGGGAAGAGACTTTATGGACCTTCTAGTCCAACTCACACAGGAAGAGAATTTCCATGACAACATACCCAGCAAGCGGCCACCTAGCCTCACCCTGAAGAACTATAGGGAAGGGAAACCCACCACCTCCTAGAGTAGCCTTCTACCTTGGACAGCTCCCCTTGCCAGGAAGGATTCTTTTCTCACCTCCAAACTAAACTGACCTCTTTGCCTCTTCCTCCTGTTGCTCCTAGTTCTACCTTCTGGGGGTCAAACAGACTAAGTCTGCTCCTGCCAGATACTTGACAGGGAAAGGGAAGGAAATAAGCATGCATATACTATCTACCACATGTCTGGCACTCTGTTAATCACTGTTTTTTAAACAAAGATCTCATTTGGTCTTCATCACAACTCTAAGATGTATTAATACTTCCCCAGTTTTATAGTTTAGAAAACAGAGGCAAACAAAGGTTAAAGTTAACATGTTAAGGTTAACAGAGGTTGCCTGGGGTCACACAGTTAGTAAGTGCCTGAGGTTGAATTTGAATCCAGGTTTTCTGTCTCTAGACCCAGTGCTCTAACCACTCAACCACCAGCTGCCTCACTGGAACACAGTGTCATTCCAGCCCCTTTCCTTTTCCCAGGTAAATACGATCCCTCTATCCAGTCCCTTTCCCTTCCAGTCTAAACTTTGAGAAAAAACACGTCACCAGTCTTCCTGATGCTTCTACTTCACTGCCTCTTCTACCCTGATCGTTCTGGATTCTGCTTCTACCCCTCTACTGAAACTGCCTTTTCAAATGACCAAACAACACATTCAATGATTCTCCATCCCTTCCTCCAAATAATAAAGCTTTTGAAAGCAGCTTTTGTCACCACTGACCACCCTTTCATTCTTCCCTCTCTCCTCCCTTTCCCTTAGGCAGTAACACCTTCTGCTTCTCCTACCACTCTCACTGGTCCTGCTCTGATCCTACATCTCTTAACTGGTCTGCTGCATATTTCCCAAAAGTCTAATCTTGGCACTCATCTCTATTCAACTCAATTCAAAGAAAATTCCTATTTTATATGCCTCATATGCCAGGCACTTTAGTAGATGCCAGGGATGTCACACAAAAAAACCAACCAAACAATCCTTGCCCTCTTCCCAAGGAGTTAGCTACCACCTCTGTGTACTTCTGTAATCTATGGCTATAGTTCTGACCTTTGCTCTGAGCATCACATAGATATTTCCATAAGGATATCCCACCACTACCTGAAACGCAATACATCCAAAATTGAGCTTGCTGTCTTTTTCCTGAAAACTGTTCTCCATGAATGTAGAACATGGAAAGACTTATATGAATCTATGTGGAATGGAGTAAGCAAAAGAAGGGAAACAACCATTATAGCAACTATAAGATAAACATAAAAAACACAAAATTAAAACTGAAAGTTATATGCAGTTATCCCTAGAAAGATGTGCCAAGCATGCCAGCAGAGTGTATTTATTGATCTTGGTTCTTCAACTGCTCCAAGTTCCCTGTATGAAGGTAAGTGGTACAGGAAAACAGCTTTCTAGGCCTCTCCTGGGTCTCTATTCCTGTGGCACTGTAATGACCAAGCTTAGACTTAGAACAGAATTGAGAAACTACATACCCTCTCCATGCAGTGCAGAGTTGGGGTATTACAGGTGAAAAATGAGGTAAGAAGAGATCGTTGGGTCAGTTGGTTTTGCTGAACCTTCCCTCTTTTTTCATCTCTTAATAGGGATGACTTTTAGGAGAGGGAGGAAAAGGTGTATATCTGGAAAAGAATGGTTTAAAAACAAAAGGTATCCATAAAAAATACAATTTTTAAAAAGTCTTAAAAATGCTTACTCTTCTTTCTGACTTCAAGACTGATGTATGAAGCCCCATAATTCGCCGAATCTCTTATGTTCATGGTATTGGAGGGTATCACTGACATCTCTCACTCTCACTCGTTAGTCCTCCTTAGAAATAAGTGCTATTGATTCAATCTCTGCAATCTCTCAAGGTTCTATCTCATTTTCTCCATTCCCACTGTCTAGCACCAACCCCCATTGCTACCTTGCTGCACAAGAGCAGTAGTCCCATTAAAGATCTCACTGCTTTTGATCTCTCCCTTCTCCAATTGGTCTGTCATGAGAAAATAATCTTTCTTCTCTGGAAAGTCAACTCCTCACTCAGAAATCCTCAATGGTCCCAAGTGTCTTTTCAGTAAAGGCAATACCTGATAATCAAACTTCTCCACTAGATGGCAATAAGCCATTTTTCAGGCCTTGCTTCATGGGCACTTCTCTCCACAACATCTACACAACTACAATCCAATAGTTCTTTCTATTCTTCTGTCTCAGGCTTATCTTCCCTCTCCTCTCTATTCCGAGACTGTTCAGAATCTGCAATCCATTCCTTCGTTGACTGTTGCCCAATATGGAAAACCCAACTCAAATGCCACCAGTTCCAGGAAGATTTCTCTATGTACTTTCGACCATACCACATGATTAGCCCTCTAATAAGATGTTGCCTCCAGCAGGTAAATTCCCAGATGGTCAATATAATGAGACATCTTTATCAGAAAAACTTCAAACTATTATGTGAATTGACACAAAGTGAGGCAAGTAAAACCAGGAAAACAGTACATTTTGGCAATGACTAACAATATACATGAAAAGAACAGCAAAAATAAATTGAAACTGAACAAGACTACAACTGTAATGAGCATAGTTGCTCTGGAGAAAAACTTCCCTCCTCCCCTACTTGCAGATGTAGAAGACTATGGATGTGGAATACCACATAGAGTGAGTTAGTTTTGAAAAAGTGCTTATTTTTCCTTTTCTTATTATTCTTTGTTACAAAAGATGGCTCAGGAAATAAGAGCTATATTGAGAACTGGATAAAAAACAAAAGACATCAATAAAAATATTTAGAAAGGGAAAAAAGTACTTTGAGTTAATATACCTCTCTGCACTGATTACACGGGTGGGCACCTAGTGGGCAGCTAGGTGGTAGTGAAGAGAGGGCTGGAGTCAGGAAGACTCATCTTCTTGAGTTCAAATCTGATCTCAGACATTTACTAGCTTTGTGACCCTGGCCAAGTCACTTAACCCTGTTTGCCTCAGTTTCCTCATCTATAAAAGTGAGCTAGAGAAGGAAATGGCAAACTACTCCAGTATCTTGGCCAAGAGAACTCCAAATAGTTTCACAAAGAGTAGGACAAAATTGAATTAGAACAACTTCTGACTCCAGGCCAGGAGCTCTATCTACTGAGCCTCCTAACTGGCAATACTTCTTATTCTTTCCCTACTCCTAGAGAGTAATATTTGGAAAATCAAAATGTACAAACCATGCATTTGTACTTAAACTCAGGCTGATTTCCCCACAGCTGGCCTCTTGACAAGGAGGATGTGTCCTACCTCAGACAACCAGACTCAAGTAATACTTATAGCAATAGACAGACCTTTGTTAAAACAATAACACAACAAAACCAAACAAAACCAAAAACCTAGTCATCCTCAAATGCCACCTCTTCCAGGAAGCCTTCCCTGATGTCTCCCATGGAAATGAGGTACCTCCTCCCCTAAATCCCTGTAACACCTTAACCTACTTCCAGGACAGGTGTTCTCAGGGTTGCTGTTGTTGCTATTTTTAATTTTATGGATCCTTGAGCTGTCTTCGGAATCCTTTAGATTCCTTAGAATAATGTTTTTAATTGCATAAAATTAAATACACAGGATTATAAGAAATGCCAATTATGTTGAAATACAATTTTCCATTTTTTTTAAAGTTCTGAGAAAACGCATTTTTAAAAAGTTCACATAGCCCAGGTTAAGAATTCCTGCTTGATAAGGTTAATCACATGCCACATTCTTTTATGATTACTGGAAGACACCTGCCTCCTACAGGATTATGAGCTCCCGAATGATATTCAAATTTATAATCCCCCACAGGGATTAATAAAGTGTTTTAAAATATTAATCTTAATGAATGCAATACAACTTTTTGAAAAACAAAATTCTAAAATATGCAAAAGGAAAGAAAAGAGTCATAAAGGAGATTCAGGGCAATTTTTGTTAAAATTCAATACAGGGTTGAAATAAACCATAACAGTTCATGGTTTCCACATAGAATCTTTTTTCTTTATATGTTGACATGTTTTCACCTATTAATGATTGTTAAGTTGATCATTTCAAAAAGAATATGTAAAAACTCATTTTATCAATCAGACAGCGAGGGTTAATGGAAAGAGCACTGAACTCAGAATCTGGAAGACCTTAGTTTCAATCCTCCTTCAGCCTTCTCAACCTCAGTTTCCTTACGTGTAACATGGGGATCACATTAGCACCTTCCTCCCAGATTTATGATGACAATCGGATGAGAGAGCTGGGTAAAAAGCTTTGCTTCCCAAACTTTAAAGTGCTACATAAATGCTACATGTTTATAATATTAAAATAATAAGTGTCCAATGAAAATCTGTCAAATGAAAGAACGAATGCATGTGAGTGGGAGGGCTCTCCGGCAAAACACGCTCCCCTGTCCCAAACCTTAAGTGGCAGGAGACCAGTCTTAGAACCGTAAATCAGAGTTGCTTAGAGAACCATTCTTCATCCCTGCCTCTCCATCTCCCAGTCCCGTATCCGGCACTCACCGATCACTGCAGGAGCCCATGGAGCTCCAAATCAGAGGGAGGGGAGGAAGGCCCCCTGGGGACACATCCCCCCCCTGCCGGGCTCTCCCTTCCGGCGGCTAGACTCGGTACCAGGCGTCTCTTCTCTCTTGGCAGCTGCTCCGCCTTCCAGGCTGGGGCCGGGCTGGGAACCGAGGGGCTCTTCCTCGGCCCTGCCCACGTGCTACGCGTCTCTAAGCGGATTCCCTGAGTCGTATCCCCCCAATGAGAGTCTTCAGTGAGCAGATGAGAGAGTCCCCGGGCTCCTCAAGACCCGCTCCTCGCTGGCTGAGAACCTGGGAGAAAGGCGGTTCTTTGTGAAGAGACAAAATGCTTTTGCTGCTTCTCAGCTGCAGCCGTTTTCAGGGAAACCTCCATTTGGCAGGTGCCGTGATGTGTGTGATTGCAGCCAGCGTGTGTGTGTATGTGTGCACTTGGTTACCCAGCACTAGAGAGTGTGAGTGTGTGTGTGAGAGAGGAGAGTGTGCGTGTGTGTGTATACCTGGTGACTTAGCACTAGGGAGAGTGTGTGTGACTGTTGTGGGTGCCACACTGGTTTGGTCTTGGGATGGGCGGGACTGAGATTGGGGGTCGCAGTATTCGGTTCAGAGCAGATTTTTTAAAATGCTCTTTCTGAGCCTCTGAGACCCTGCAGCTCCTGTTCCCCTTCCCCACTCCCTTGCTTTCTAATCACCTGAGACTCAATTTCCTCTTCATTTATTTCAAAACACTTCTTTCAAAGTGCCCGTGAAACCTCTCTGGTCCTCTGAGTCCACTGCGGTTAAGAAAGTTTACAAGAAACCAGGGGTTACAGACTCTCGCCCTTCCTCCTCTGCCTTCCTCCTCTCCTTCCCCTTTCCGTTTCCTGCTCTTCCGCTTCCGCTGCTTCCCTCTCCCTTCCTCCTTCTTCCCCGCTCCCTTCACCTTGCCTCTCCTGCCTCTTCCCCTCTCCCCTCTTTCCTGCCTCCCCCTCGCCCCCTTCCTTCCCTCCCCCTTTTTCCCTCCCATCCCCTCTGTCCTTCATCCCCCCTTCCTTCCACTTCCTTATGTCTCTTCCCCATTTCCCCCTCCCCCTTCTTGCCCTCCCTCACCTTTACTGGGTCCCTACATCATCCAGATTCCTCTTCTGATTCTTGTTACCTCGGTGACCTTGGGGATGTCACTTTACTGCCCTGGCTCTGTTTCCTCATCTGTAAAGTTAAGTGAAAGTCACTAGTCACTTAGTGGGTTACATAAATTCACTCATTTGAGTCTCAAGGATCCCCTCTTTAGAGGTGAGGAAACAGACCACAGAGGCCAAATGACTTGCCTCAGATCCCAGAATAACTGGCTCTAGACTGAATGGCCTCACAAATGCCCTCCTATGAGCTTGCCTGGGCTGGTCCCTTCCTCACCCCCTTCCTCTGACTCTGAGCCCCTTCTTTAGAAGCTCATCAGACTCAGGCAGCTGGAGCTGTGCATGTGGCCCTGTACCTCCGTTCCAGTCTGCTCTCAGACACTGCATGTGGGAGCCTGGGCAACTCACTTAACCCTGATTTCCTCCAAAAACAAGCTCAGACTCAGTCTCCAGCATCCTTCTCCTGATTATTCCTCTTTTCCTCTGATTCGTTCAGAATGTGATCTTATACTAACCAAGGAAGGGCAGAAACAGAGTGATGATCAGTTTCCCAAATAGATGACAGATTAGAGGTGGAAGGAACTGTAGAGGGAGATTATCTAGTCCAGTCTTTCCACTTCACCTATGAGGAAATTGAGACCCAGAGACCAAGTCATCTAAGGTCACAGTGGCAGAGCAAGGATTAGAATTTAGACCATCTGACCTCAAATCCAGTCCTCTTTCCACATCTTGACACCTAGTTACACTTTCCTAGTTCCCTTGGCTTCCTTTAAGGCTTGGTTAAATCCTGCCTTCTATAGGCAGCTTTTCTCAATCCCCCTTATTGCTGATTTTCTTCAATTTATGTTTTTACACACACATACACACACACGTTTGTACATAGGTGTTTACATGTTGTCTCCCCCATTAGATCCTTGAGAGCAGAAACTAACTTCTACCTTTCTCGGTATCCCAGTATAGCACAGTATTGGGAACAGAGTAGAGGATTAATAAATGCTTATTGTGGACTGACTTTCTGAGTAAAAATAACCATGCTAGGATTCTTTAAGTCCCTTCTTCACAAAGATAAAGTAAACCTTTCTCTCTGACTGTCACCTTTTGTTCTCCCCATGGCCTCCTAATTTATGGCTAAATTCTTCTGATCCCCATCTTTCAGGTTTTTCTGCTTTTCTCTAATATCCAGTTAAATTTCTTTGTCCTTATACTGTTTTACATATATTCATTCATTTGAACCTCATAACCACCCTAGGAGATAGATGCTGTTATTATCCCATTCTAGAAATGAGCAAATTGAGTCTGAGATAGGACAAGTGACTGGCCTGGGATGGCAGAACTAGTAGATGCTGAACACAGGTCTTCCTGACTTTCAGGTTCAATACCCTAACCATGATGCCACCTAGCTGCCTCTGAGAAAACATACTGACGATTTTTGTCTCTTCTCCTCTTCTAATTGTAGGGATCAGTGTGGGTCTAAAAGCACCTGTGGTGCTGAGGGTCACAGCCCAGTTGCTAAGCTCACAAGGAGGTCTTTCAGGAGCCGCTCGCCTGATTGTTGGGCAGAGAATTAGAGTGAGCCAAGACCTGAGTTGAAGATAAATTTACGTGTGGATTTATTGATCAAGTGGGTGACCACCTGGAGTGTAAACTCAAATCAGGCAGTAATCTTTTGGGGGTACAGACTTGATTATATAGGCTAAAACCACAGAAACCACAATCAGGGAGGGGAGTTAGTAGAAGCCATGACATACAGAAGCAAAGAACAGCCATTGGTCAGATTTATAGCTCAGACCTAATTTGAGAATATGGCACAAGGGTACAAAGGTGTAACTTTCCTATGTCACGGGGGCCCTCCTAGAACAGGGTGGAGGGCCATAGTGCTTTCCAGAGCAGGTTGGAGGGTCATGGGGTAAAAGGGACTAGAATTCCCCAGAACAGGCTAGGGTCATGCTCTGGGCAAAGAGGGTGGGGGGCCCTGCTTGGTCAGTGGGACAGGACAGGGTGGTCCCTAGATAAGATCCTTGCACCATAATGAACCTTATACAGTATAATAATTCAAGGAGAATGCATAAAATGCTGCTTAGGGAAGGAGGGGTCAGGGAACTTGGCATTGAGCAATATGCCCAGACATGCCTTAAGCAGTTTTCAAGCTATGACAAAAAGGGGCTTAATGGTCGGCCACAAATCAGATGGCGTGTGATGACCTGGGATTTGAGTTTGGGTACAATGTAATGAGCAGCAGCTGAGACAGCTGGCTTGGTCTGTCCTCCATTGGTCATTCCTCCAGTACACGAGAGAATTATGCTCTAATCATGTTAACCATAGGATATAAGAGGAGAACGCCATTATGCAATAAAGGACAGGGCTGTACCCTTCTCTCTCACCTCTGTTCTCTTCAGTCCCTCCTGAGAATACAGCCTAAGGCTGGCCCTTAGGCTACTGAGTTAAGTGGCCGCAACAGCTGGCACCACAAAGTGGGGAGGGTGGGGTTGACAAAAGAACCCCTGGGGCCGATAGAAGGACCCAGGATCACGCCAGTGAGCCCTGAAAGAGAGGGGGTACAAACACCTCTATTTGCAGAGAGCCTCCATGAGAGGATTCCCGAGTAACTGTGTGATATCCAGGAATTGGCAGAGGCTCAGAGAGTGGTGAGTAAAGATAGGACAATATATAGGCAAATACCAGGGAAGAGAGAGGCTTACAGGACCTGTCCTGAGGATGAAGAAGTCCAGGGCATCAGTTTCACAACTGACCACCCAGTGAAGGATGCCTGTGAAGGGGAGAGAAGGGAAGTTCTTACGTTCCCTGCCTGTATTCAAATGGGCCCAGTACTTCTTAGTGAAAGTGACCCAAGCAGGGATTTGTCCCTGGAGAGAAAAAGGCAATGGTTCTGGCCACGCATGCCCGCTTACAGAGAGAGACCCTGGGATGACAGAGTTAGGCAAAAAGGAAGGGCTGAAGCAGCCTGATAAAATAGAATAGGGCAAAAGTCAGGGGAACCAACAGAAAGGAGGAAGGGATTAAGGTCCAGAAAGCTCGCTCGCGGTAGTGGAAAAAGCAGTACCAAGCATGCTGCCTGAGGAGAGCCCATGTCAGATAGAGGCGGGCGGTCAGCCAAGGGACGTAGAAAAGGGAACTCTGGCTCAAAATAAAAAAATTGACACTAGAGTTCCCTCAGGTGCCGCCCCCTCCCCCCCGCCACGCTCTGCATTAGAAAAAACACTAGAAAGGGTGCAAGAAAAAGAGGATATGACAGGCAGTTGCGAATTCTTCCCAGTCATTGAAGAACCCGACCCTTTCAATCCAGGACAGGTGAGAAGGCAGCATAAACCTCTTCCTATTAAGGTACTTAAGGCATTAGGCAGAGCAATACTGACCCCAGAGCAGGCTGTTTTTTTGATGGCAGAATACACTGAGCAATGCTACCTCCACGCAGCTGAATTGGAACCTGGTGTGCATATGCACCTGGTGTTTCAACAGGTTTCAGGCACTGGTCCTTCTGCAGATACAACCCAACAACTGGACTGTACAGAGGAGGCCTATTTAAATTTATCTAATTGTGCTCCCCATGCCTGGAGCAAGATCCCTTTGGCCAAAGAGGACAAAGAAAGCTTTACACAAATATGGCAAAAACCAAATGAGCCTTTTACTGACTTTGTTGCCGGAATGCAAGAGGCTATAGCTTGAGCCATGGGGGATGTGGGAGGCACTGAAAGAATGTTAAAAATCCTGTTGAGAGAGAATGCTAGTGCTGATTGTAAAAGGGCTATGATGGGGCTCTGAAAAGATGCTTCCTTAGAGGAGATGATTCAAGGATGCAATAAGATGGGCTCTCAAGTTTATCAGGCAGAGCTCATGTTTTCTTTGTTGGTTACTCCAAGGAAAGCTGGTAGAAACTGTCTTAGGTGTGGCAAACCAGGACATTATATAAGGGAGTGCAAATACAGATTAATGGAGGGCCTGGTAAAGGGAAGAGCTCCAGAAGGTAGTCAAGGGAGACCCACTGTGCCATGCCCCAAATGTGGCCAGATGGGACATTGGGGTTCTGAATGTAGACAGAGAAAGAACCAGGGAAACGGGTTTGGGGGCCCCTTGAAGGCCCCGCAACTTCGGGTGATTCTTGCCCAAGAGAAACAGGCACCACAGATGCCCGAGGGGAGAGGTCGTTATGCAGCCTTGGCAGCATAGCAAGCATCTGAATTTTCCAACTTTGGAGTTTAGGTTACTTAGCCTTTCCCCACACAGCACCTGTGAAGTCCCAATTCAACCTCTCTCACAGGTTTTTCCCCCTTTTCTCATTATCGTTCTCTCTGACACACATTCTATGGCCGCTCTGGTTGTTAGAATATATCATGAAATCCCCAACACCATCCTTCTTTGAAATACAGATGCTGATTACACTTACATCAACAAAGGAGCTCCCATAACTTAAGACGTGTTCCTCAATTGCCCCATAAAATCCATGGAGGAAACTTTCTTCACGCAACAAATTGAACAAACAAGGCCTAGATTAGGAGGGAGAGTATTTTCTGGCCTGGTCGACACAGAACCCGATAGGACAGTATTCCCCACACAAATGTGGCCTCCTGAATGGGAATCTCTGCCAACTGAGACCCAGGTGGCCAGGGTGGGGGGAATCACCTCAGCATATATTTCAAAATTTCAGATGAAGTGGGAGAAGGAAGGACTCCAGCATTTCTCAATTTCTGCTGTTTTTCTGTGGAGTACATTAGTCATATGTTTAGTGTCAAAACCGAAAGTGGCCAGAGGCGGCTCAAACACTTTGGTGTGATACAGCTATTTCTAATATTATCAAGTAAGTTTCACCTGGCTTCCATTACTATCTGGAGAGCTAGAAATTGTTAAATTTTTTCAGGAGATCTCCTATAAATTCTATGTAAAGCTTTTGGATCCATTCTGTTGTTTTCTCTGTTCTACTTTGTCTTTCTGTCTTTATGTGAGTGTGTGTGTGAGAGTCATTTGTCATTTTGTAAGAAAAGTATGAACAGAAGTTCTGAGATTTTCAAAGGTTTAAAAATCTCCTTCCCTTCATTCCACTCTGGCCAAGTGGAGTGAGGAAAAGGTGATAAGAAATAATACGGGAATTTTTTCCTTAGATTGAAAAGATAAACAAATAAGCAACTAACCATTTCCTGCCTCACCTATTAGTGAAAAAACCTTGTGTATCAATTTGAAATTATCCTGGTCATTTTAAGGAAATGTGTAGAAGTGAATTGGTGTCATTCACAACCTGGTGCTAAGATAAGTCAGAATTTATCATACTAATTGGCATTTAGGCAACTTGGAATTTTGCTAAGATATGATAAAGAAACATTTGATAGATGAGAACTTCAAGTTCTCCAGTTTTGGGGAGGTGGAACGTGGAATGCCTCTGAGAATTTTTTCAAAAGTTCCTCTCCCTTTGAGTGGGGGGTTGAGAGCACTTTGCTCTGTAAGAAATTTTTAGGAATAAATACAGCAGGGGCGGAGCCAAGATGGCGGCGTAGCAGCAGCAACATATCGCAGCTCTCACATAGCCACCCAAAAATACCCATAAAATAGGACTCTAAACCAATCCTAGAACTCCAAAACGCACACAAAGATACTTCCCACTAAAGTCAGCTCAGCTACAAGGAACCATGTCAGCACTGCAAACCGAAACCAGCCTGGCCTGAAGCCGCGGCTGTGCCCGGGGGGCGGCTGGACGGGAGGAGCGCGGAGGAGCCTCTCAGGTGAGCGGATTAGCACCAGCTGCGAGTGGGGATTGCTAAAGGGGGAGATAAGCAGTCCGGCCAAAAGGCCTCCAGAGCAGAAAAGCGAAAGGCAGAGGTTTTGCACCCGCCTCCGCGTTGCAGCTTCCCGCCCGCGGCCTGCAGACAGCAGGGGGACTGAGCTATTGTTCTCAGGCCAAGAGCTCTCATGTTGAGCGGCCTGGATCTGGATCATGGTCTTGGGCCTCGGTTCTGGGGTCTTCACTATCCAGTCAGCCGGAAGTAAATAGGAAGAGTTCCCAGCCTCTTCCTGAGAGCTACAGCAGCCGGGAGGACCCCAGTGATTTGGGACAGAGCTTTTCCTTCTGGAAGCAGAGCCCCACAGAGATTTTAAAAAAAATCACGGACTGAACAACCATGAGTAAGAATAAGCATAAGAAGCAAA
>CM053587.1:71243720-71323114 GCA_028646515.1 Pseudochirops corinnae
GTGAGAAGAGCAGAACCAGAAGAAATTTGTACACAATCACAGACACATCGTATGTGTGAGACCAACCTTGATAAACTGGACTTTTCTCAGCAACGCACAGTTGCTCTACAAGTCTCTACAAGTCTCAGGATGGAAGGAGATATCTACATTCAGAGAAATATCTAGAAAGAACAGAGTTTAAATGGAGACTGAAGCAATCTACACGCTCTCATTCTTTTCCATGTTTGGTTTTGTTTCTTCTTTCCCACTGCTGACTCCATTGGTTACAACCCTTCTATACAACCAGACTAATGTCCAGTGTGAAAGTATTTGCAGATCCTATGCTTGATTGCATGCCCCCATGGGGGGGGTGACGGTGGGGGAGGGTGAAGGAGGAGAGAAAATTTGAAACTCAAGGGATTGTGGAACTGAATCTTGTAAACTAAAAGTAAATAAATCAATTAATTAAAAAAAATATATGAGGAGACTGAGACCTCAGAGACATTAAGGAACTTTTCCTCAATGTCACATAGGAAGTAAACCTCCCCACACTCTGCTACATTTAATATGGTCCTTCCCTCCACCAAAGTCTTTCCTTATCTCTCCCTTTCTCCATGGCCTTCTTCTGTGCTCCCTTTATTTGTCCCATCCCCCTTACTCACAAATATACAATTGCCTGGTCAATCAGGGAAAGTTTGATTACAATCATTTTAATAGGGGAGGATAAATGTCTTGCTCACATTTACAAGCTTGCTAATGGCAGAGTCTGGACTAGAACCCAAGTCCCTAGGGCTTACAGTTCAGTGTTCTTTCTACTAGTTCACCAGACTAGACTTGAATCCACCCCCTTGAGCCACACTTCAGTTATGACTTTGCTAACCTCCCCTTGGTGATTAAGATCCTTAAATCTTTCTTTGTCCCAGACCAGCCCCTAAGAATGCTTCTTCCCTTAAACAGTCTGCTCTCATTACTTTCTCTTCTTGCTAATGAGGTGCTAACCAGAATGCCCTGTGTGAGGAAAGAGAACATGGGAATCCCAGGATCCTCTACTGACACCAAGGAAATTAGATTTCCATCCAATTTCCATCCCTACCACAGCTACCAGGCAGCTAAATGGTGCAATGGATAGGAAGACCTGAGTTCAATTCAACCTCAGACATTTACTAGAGACCTGGGGCAAGTCACTTAACACTGTTCACCTCAGTTTGCTCATCTGTAAAATGAACTGAAAGAGGAACCTGTAGGCAGACAGCCTGAGGGACTCTCTACACCCGGAGTCCTATATCAAGTGCCCAACTATCAAACTGGAGATTTCAATGTCTTCTCTGGGAGATTGCCGGGCAGCTTCTACTACCACCATAACACCCACCTGGTGGGAGAACCGGATTCTCAGTCCCCAAAGGGAGAGCTGAGAGCATGTCAAAAATTAGCTGCCGCTTGTTAGCTTTTTTGGGGGGGCACACTTTACTGTCAGTATTCTCCCTCCCAGAAATTCCCCCCTGACCTGCAGGCTTAGAGAGAAGAAAAAGGTATACTTCCTTGCAAGGGCTGAGGACCCCTGCTCTTATTTCTTTCAGCATTATTACTATTTTCACTCTGACCTATACTTCAACTAGGCCTTGGTCTTTTTCTCCTCCTCAAATACAAGCCTAAAGTCATCTGAGCTTTTTGACCCCCATGGAAGCAGTGTAACAACAATGGTAGTAATAGAATTTATACAGCACTTTAAGATTTGTGAAGCGCAGTACATGTGCATCTCATTTAATACTCAAAATAATCCTGAGAGGTAAGTTACTATTACTATTCCTGATTTACAATGGAGAAAACTGAGGCTAAGAAAATTTAGATGACTTACCCAGGGTCACATAGCTTATAAGTCCTGAGGCAACATTTGAACTCAAGTCTTCCTTGACTCTAAGTCCAGGATTCTATGCTCCAATTAATTGCTGAACAGATAGAGAGCAGGGAAGCTAAGTGGCACAGTGAATAGAATGCTTGCAACCTAGAGTTGGAGTCAGGAAGATGAGAGTTCAAATCTGACCTCAGATACTAACTAGCTGTGTGACCCTGGGCAAGTCACTTAGCTCTGTTTACCTAAATTTCCTCATCTGTAAAATGGACTGGAGAAGCAAATGGCAAACCACTCCAGTGTCTTTGCCAAGAATACCCCAAATGGGGTCACAAAGAGTCAGACACAACACAGACATGAACAAAAACACAAAAGCTGGTCTTGAATTCTTAAAGACCTGAATTCAGTCCTGCCTCTGACACATACTGGCTTTGTGACTCTAGGCAAGTGATTTATCCTCTCAGGCAGCCCTTTAAGACTTTAAATTACAGAGAAAGTGCTGAGCTGCATTGCCTCTTCTGGGAGTTCCCAGTACCACTGAAATCACATGTCCAGTCTCTATTTTTACCCCCTTTTTGTTCTTATTGGTCTTTGAATCACTCATCCAATTCTATCTGTCTGTCTGTCTGTCTATCTATGACTAGTATTTTATTTTTTCCAATTACATATAAAGATAATTTTTAGCATTTTTTTAAAATTTTGAATTCCAAATTTTTCCCCCTTTTCTCTCCTTTTTCTCCCCCTAAAACAGTAAGCAATTTGCTATAGGTCATATATGTGCACTCATGTACAACATATTTCCATATTAGTCATGCTGACTCATCCAGATTTAAATCATCATTAAAATCACCTAAACTCACTTATCTTATCTTCTTCGTAAAGCACTCAAGACACTCTTCAACACAGTTTAATTCAGACCAACAATGAAAATAACTCTTTAAAATGTTGCATGAAATATTCAAAAGCATCTAGACATTTATAAAGCCACACTTACACAAATTTTATTCAGCAAAACGTGAATTCTAGCAAAACACAAAGTTAAATACATCTTTAATGGATCCACACTAATTTATTTCCACCTTATTAATTCTGCTTGGGATGCTCACTGCTCCTGGTGCCAGAATTAATGACGCCTTGACCTCAGACTTATAGCACAGCAACACCCAGATTAACTTCTTCTCCCTTTCTCTCCAGCGTCTTGATTCTCCAACTTTTCCCCTCAAGCTGTGGCCATCTAGATGTTGTCTGTGATTTTGCCTATGCCTGTGGCTCTGAAGCCTTTAGAGCTCCCTTTGGAGCCTCAGGAAGCAGGATATAGACCCTCTGATTGATGAACTAAATAGTCTCTTCCTTACCTAGCTTGGGACAATTATAGATCTGGCAACAACCTTCATCACTTCCATTTCTTTTACTATTATTTTTAAACACACGCACATTAAAATGAACCAAATTCCCAATCACTTTAAAGACACTATGTTGGCTGTGCCCTGTTCTACTGACATGGTCCTTCTCTCTTGTCTCATGAGAGTTATGGTTCCTTACAAAGCCATCATCCCATGTTATTTGTTGTTCTATTTTTTCCCGATAATGCAGAATTGTTTAAATTTGCATCAGAATATAAGCTTCCCAAGGTCCCTTGCAGCTCTCCATCTACATTCACAGAGATCTTTGAGGGAAAAGGTTATTTCGGTTTTGCCTTTTAATAATAAGAATAATGATAATGGCAATACTAATGCTAACATTTATATAACTTTTTGAGGTTTGCAAAGCACTTTTTTTCCACATATTAATCTCCTTTGGTCTTCCCAGCAACTCTGGGAGGTGGGCGCCATTATATCCACATTTTATAGATAAGGGAAAAGAGGTTCAGAGGACCAGGGTTACACAGCGAATAAAGCATCTGACGCAGTATCTGAACTCGGACCTTCCTGACTCCAAGTCCAAGGCTTTTATCCAGTAAGCCATTCAGCTTCAGCTCTCTCTGCACCCTCAGTGTCTGGCACGGTGGCTGGCTTATAGCAGCGCCCAGGTGTTTGTAGCATCTCTCCAAACAGCCAAACTATCACTGACACGTGGCAATTCTTTGATGTTCAACACAGGAATCACCAACAAAGACTTGTATATTTTGGACACTAACTGGGTGCAAGCACCAGGCAGGCAAACAAAGAGAAAGCTGCACCACCTCCTGTCCTCAATTAGCTTGCAGTCTGACTGAGAGATAGGACCCAGATATAAAAAGATAACCAACATAGGAGGAAGCAGATGCCAGGGGTTAGTGAGCAGGGCATAGGGCAAGTGAACCAGGAATTCAAGGGAAAGAAATAATCCTGCTCTGGGGCAGGCAGGAGGAGGCTTCCAAGAGTAAGGAAAATACAAAAGGGAAATATGGGAAACGTAAGGCAATTCCTTTTAACCTCTCTGGGACTCAGTTTCCATATCTGTAAAATAAAGTTAGACTAGACTAGGTGACCACCAAGGACCTTTCCAGTTACAATCCTTTGACCCAGAACCTTCCCAGCAAACTTCCTATCTGCTCATTTACTGACATATGTTCTTTTCTCTCCACCTAGTACCTACTTATCTTTTAGCTCAGCTTATGAATCCCTTCCATGAAGCCTTTTTCCCCCTAATCCACAGTGCTACCCTTTACTCTCTGAATTCTTTCAGCATAATATATATAGCACTTGATTCACATCCTTAAATTGTTAACTATATGCTTATGTAATCTCTCCATACTTCATTTTCCTCATCTGAGAAAGGAGGGGTTTAAAGGGAATAGTCCTAAAGTTCCTTCTAGGTCTAAATCTATGCTCCTGTGATCAGCTATCTGCCACTATACTGGCATCTGTGGTTATCTCCCTAACTGAACTGTTTCCCACCAACACAAAACTTTTGCAATATGTCTAGGAAGCCTGCCCTTTCACTTTTTGCTTCCATACATCCAGGCTGTCTCTCAGGAGGTTCTCTTTCTCTTGCCTGACCAGAGTCTGAATCCATGTCCCTTACCTAGGATAGACTCCATTGCTTAGCATCTTTCTCCTAAGATCTTAATAGGTTCTAAATGAATGGTTACACAGAGATTCACATGGGGGAGTAAACATCTGTATTTCTCATCTAACAGAACCCAGAGGCCATTTATGTAGCACAAGAGGCCTTTGAGAGGACATTTAAACCACATGGAGTCAAATACCATTATTACCAGCTCCTGAAGACTGTTCACGTTCTTAGGTCATACTGGAATATTGTTGTATCAAGTGCTTTTCCAATATGTTGGCCCTCTCTTGGGGCTCTGAAAAATTTATGTTTTAATGGTATATATTATAGCAGGACTTGATGTGGACACTTCTTTTCATTAGAAGCCTCAGATTACTTTGTAAATAAGAGCAAGTTGTGCCCAATGACACTCCCTGGAGAGCAGGCATGATGTTATCCCCACATGGAGAGATTGACCCTCAGAGAAATTGTGTCAGTCAGCATAGCTCTAAGAATTCAGTTTCTTTATCCTTGATCTAATATTTAATGCAGTCTCCTTTTCTAGGGTCCAGGACACCTGCCAAAAGCAACAAAATCCTGTCCCATGATGTCCAAATTCTAACATTAATTCCTCTGTGTTAAGACACTGACCTGGTGAAAATACAAATGTGTCCACAGACTGAACAATGCGATTCTCAACCTGTGGGTTATGTTCAATTTAAATCCATCCTGCATATCAGATATTTACATTACAATTCCTAACAGCAGCAAAATTACAGTTATGAAGTAGCAACGAAAATGATTTTATGGTTGGGGGTCACCACAACATGAGGAACTGTATTAAAGGGTCGCAGCATTAGGAAGGTTGAGAACCACTGCAAGTCTATCAGCTATTAACGCAAAGAGGTTTTACTAGGGGGAGGACTAGCTAGAGAGGTCGAGAGTTAAGGAAATGAGAGCAAAGAGAGAAGAGCTCAGACTCCATCCCTAAAGGGTCCAGGGGAAGTGGAGAAGGTGATTCTAAAAGAGAAGAAACAAATACCGAAAAGGTAGATGGATAGATAACCCCAGAAGAATTGGAAAAGCTTCACCAAGCCTGCATTTTTACACTGAGGGCATTCTGCTGAGGCTTGTGGATTTAAATGATTAGCTGAATCACCCAAGAATGGACCCAGGTCAAACACTTGCAATCCAGTCCCCTTTGATTTGTAATTTAAAAAGAAAAAAAATAAATTCCTAAGCCAATTAAACCAATGAAATCTCTTAACTAGGCTTTCATCAACAAAACCGTCAAAGTCTTTTATTTCACAGATGGAAATGATTAAAGAGGCTATCAAACTCTCCTCATACATTTCTTATTATACAGTACCTGTAAGTACTGGTCTGGCCATTCCCTCTAGATCACTTAAGCTGAGAAAACGTAACTCAAACCTTGAGGATATGCAGTGTGCACTAGTTATTTATTTTTCATGGCTCCTAAAAACGGCAGTCAGATTTTCCTTTCAATTAGGTTCAGTCCATGTTTAGGGAAAAGACATATGGAAAATGTCAAATTTGGGGGGGGGGGTAGGGAGGATGAGAGAGAAGAGAAATTTGAAAGTCACCCGTCAATTACAAGATGATCACTGGTTCATACTGTGACTGGACGCAGACTTGGACAGTAAGAGATACGTGGCACAGCTTCGTGAACCAAGTAGAAGAGAAAAAAAACTTTTAACTCAATGGTACCTTCTGGAGACTGGCATGGAAAAAAAAAAAAGATGGGCCCAGGTTTTTTTAAAGTAGCAAAACAGATTTTTCAACTAACCTGGAATACTGACCCCTACCCAGTCAGCAGCCGAATCTTTTACAGGATTATTTCAAGTAAGGGAAGAGGCCTGCTGGAGGCGGGCAGAATCTTCCTCCTAGTAGGAGGTCCAAGGTACCCTCACAGACTGGAAACTAATAGGCACTGTGTAAAACCATTTGGGAATGGGGCGAGAAAGGATGAGCTCTTAGAGAAACTATGAACTAAAAAGAACAGATTAAATCTTCAGTCATTCAACAAACGTCTAGTTCCTACTATGTACATAACCTTGTACTACCGCTTTCTGGACATCTCCATGTGGATCCCCCTAAAGCATCTCCAAGTCAACATCAAAAATGGTTACCTTTCTCTCTAAATCCACCGCTCCTTCAAATTCTCCTACTTCAGTTGAAGACACCCTGAACATCATTCCCAGACATTCTGGGTCATCCTCACATCTTTCCTCTCTTTCAATTCACATATATTTGATTTGTTGATTTTGCTTCCATAATGTGTCTTGCATCCCTCCCTTCTGATCAATTACTACACAAATTCAGGTCCCTAATACCTCTCATCTGAACTTCTGAAATAAACTCCTAATGGATCTTCCTGTTTCCAACGTCTTCCCTCTCTAATCTACCCTTAATAAAGTTGGCAGAATAATATTCCTAAAGCATAGTTCTGATTACATCACTGCTGTGCTCAAGAATCTTCAATATCTCCCTACTACTTCTAAAATAAAATACAAAATCCTCAGCTCAGCATTTTAAACTCTTCCAGCATGGTTCTAGCCTATGATACCGGCCTCATTTCATATTAATCTCATTCATATACTTTATATTTCAGCCAAAGTGACTTACTTGCTATTCCTAGAAGTTTGCACTCTCATCTCCCATCTCCATGCCTTTACATAGGTTGCTTTTCCTGTATGGAATACACTACTTCCTCACCTCCACCTCAAAGAATCATTCTCTCCCTCAAGTCTCGAGTTAAGTGCTCCTTTCTATGGAAGGTTCTTCATGCTCACCCTAAGCTGTCAGTCCTCTCTCCCCACTCAAATTATCTTCTCTTTACTTATCTGTTCCTGTGCTATTTCCCTTGGTAGAATGTAAGCCTATTAAGGGTTGGGACTATTTTTCATTTTCTCTTTTTATCCCCAGTGCTGTGGGGATTTCATTTCATAAATGCTTGTTGAGTTGAACTGAACAGAAAAGATGGAGTTTTGCCCTTGAGGAGGATTTAGTCTGGTAGGGGATTCAAACAGAGGCCAGATGACCTCTTGTCAGATATGCTGGAGTGGAGGTTCTTTTCATCTATGAGTGGGACTAGATGGCCAACTCTCCCATTCTGTGATTCTTTGATAAGACAGATAATTCTAACCAGTGAGACACTCAGAAAGAAGTGGCTTTGCTTTAGCCATCTATCTTATAAACCTGGACCTCTTCCATCTTTATCAAAAGGAAAGGCTAACTTTCTTCCTCTTTCAATCTCTCCCCAGAGCTTTTGATCACTAACCAAGAGTGTCCCATGCCTACTGGCTACTTAGCAGAACTTGGCTTAGTAGGATACAGCAATATATTGCATTCAACATTCAGGGTCTCCAAAAGCCACAGGCATTAGTGCCACATGCTGCTCTTCTGATTCAACCTTCAACGAGTGCCTGCCGTGTGCCAAGCACCACACCAGGATCCAAAGACAAAACCCAAAAGTGCCCCCAGCTTCAGGGAGACTCCTGAGGGAAGGATGGTGAACCACATGCTCTCAGGGAAGCAAACTACAAGATAGATGCAAAGGAAATACAAAGTCAGTGGCTCAGGAGCCCTGCGCTGGCGTAAGATTAAACATCCCACCCCCTTTGTTTGTTTTACTATTAAAAAAATAAACACATTCTTCTACTTTGAAGCCCCAAAGCTCTAAGACTGTGTGATCCTGGGCAAGTCAGCCTCTGGTCCTAGAGCCTGGGAGTTTCAGTTCCCTCCAGTTTCCAGGTGTAGGTTACTGAAGCAGAAGCTGCACATACCACATCAAGGGGCGCCAATAAGACCATCGCCTTCCCCTGCCACTGTAAAGTCACTTTGTTAAATGCCTGTGGAAAAGTAAACCTGAACTAACACCCATTCCCACTTACTTTTCTTTCCTTTGCAAGCATCTCTCATAATTGTAGTTTTTCTCCCCTTTAAACACACCTATCTTCCATAATACAAGGAAAAATAATGATGCTATAATAAAAACAAGGATAAGAGCTCACACCTCTAGAGCGCACTGTTGGAATGTGCCCGTCTCACTTTGCAACACAGCCACCTCCTCCCATGTGATTCTCTCGGCAGCCCTGTGAGGCGGGTGTTCTTATCATCCCCATTTCACAGATGAGGAAACTAGAGGCTGACTCACCCAAGATCATCCCATGAGCATATTATCTGAGGCAGAATTCAAACCCAGGTCTCCCTGACTCCAAATCTTGTGCTCTGTCTACTATCCCACACCACTCCTAACACACATTTTCATGTTGCTTTTAAGCTTACAAATTAGTCTCCGCACAACTTTTTGAGGTGGATGTTATAAATATTATTCCCATTTTACACATGAGAAAAGTTAGGCTCTGCGATGATGTAGCTTGGAAGTGTAATAGTCCTTCCTGGAAGCTAAGTCTTCTGATTGAAGTCACAGGGCTCTTTTCAGTCTACCCTGCGCTCACTCTCATGGATCTGATCACCTGCCAGTATATTCATCCACCAAATCCCCATATACATTTGTTTAGAAAATACACCTCAAATGCTGAAGCCCCAAAGCACCCAAGGACACACTTACTGCTCCATGGGTTGGTGACTGGCTGGCTCCCTTTTCCTCTTCACCATCTGGCTCTTCGTTCTCCTTATTATCAGTATGAGAGGAAACATCCGGGCCTGAATAAGTACTAAGCAGGTCTGGCAAACTTGTAGATGGGTATTTGAGGAAGTCCACTTCAGAGCTTTCCTATTGGGAATATAATCAAAAGCCCAGTGAGTTTCTGATGGCGGTCTGGTTCAGAGACAGAAAAAAGCTTAGCCAGCGTCCAGGCAGCCCCTCAGACATCTGCCCCAAATCAACCCTAAAACTCAAAAAAATGCCAGAAGTGTATAGGTTGGCAGCAATTCTAATTTTCATCTGATTTTTGATAGCTTTTGTTTTTACATAATTTTCACTTTCCAATACATCCCTACCCATCTCCCTTGCCCAGCAAGCCACCCTTTGTGTTTAACCTTCCACTGTTTTTATTTTTTTCCCTCCTTTCCTCCCTCCCTCTCTCCCTCTCTTTCATTTCACCTACACAGCATCTGCATACATTCATTGGTAATGGAGTAGATTTTTATTTGAATCAATGCATCAAATTAGCATTTAAAAAAGGCTGACCTTAAAGACAATAAGATGTTTTAAAGACAAAGATTTTTTAAAAGAAGAGGGGAAAAGCCATTCAGAACAACCAGCCAACATATCTGCTACATCTCACAGCATATGCAACGCCCCAAACCTAACATCTTCCACCTCTGCAAAGGAGGGAGAGATATATTTTCTTAACTCATCTCCAGGACCATGCTGGGTTGTTATAGTTATTCGGCATTCCATTTTGCTTTACAAAGCCATCTTAAAGTACTGTTCTATGTCAAACGCAGTAAATATCTCAGATCTTTCTGGAATGCCTATCTAAATCCCATAGATCCATCTAAAATTCCCCTGGCATTCTACAGGAAGGGTAAACTCTTTATAAAACTTCATAAAAACTTTGAGATCTTGGGCAATCTAGAACATACTGCCAGATTCTCAGGAGTACATAGAAAACTTGGCCTGAAATGCTTCTTATAATTTCACTTGCTCTCTGTTTAAGCACTACAACAAAACGGGAGCTGTCATCCCTGGATCTGGGTAACATACAGGATCACAGTTTCATAAATTTAGAGGTAGAAAAGCCACTACGCATAATGTGGTCTAATCGACCTCATTTTTAAAACTGAGGATGCACTTTGAAAGTGATACAGATTATAGGTAGCAGGGTCAGGATTTGAACCTAGGTCTTCTGACTCCCAATCTTCAACTTTTCCCACTTTGACTGCCTTTCAGTAAAAATTACCAAGCTGCCTCGATTTTACTTCTTTTTTAAAGACGTCTAATCTGTGAGGATTTGATTAAGAGCACCCCATGGCACCTAAGCATTTTAACCTTCTGTCTCTCAGCTAACTGGCCCCGTGGATGGAGAGTGCCGGCAGTTAGGTGGTGAGTGGATAGTAGGCCGGGCCTGGAGTCAGGAAGATGCATCTTCCCGAGTTCAAATCTGGCCTCAGACACTTAGCAGTGTGACCCTGGGCAAGTCACTTAACCCTGTTTGCCTCAACTTCCCCATCTGTAAAATGAGCTGGAGAAGGAAATGGCCAACCACTCCAGTGTCTTTGCCAAGAAAACCCCAGACGGGGTCACACAGAGTCGGACATGACTGAACACCAACATAGAGTGCTGGGCCTTGAGTCAGGAAGACAAGTTCAAATTGGGCCTCAGCTGTCTACTAGCTACGTAACCTTGGGCAAGTCACTTAACTTCTAACTGCACTTCAGGTTCTCCAACTGTAAAACGGGGATTATTTGTTGTCCTTGTTATTCAGTTGTGTCTGACTCTTTGTGACCCCATTTGGGGTTTCCTTGGCAGAGATACTGGAGGGGTTTCCCATTTTCTTCTCCAACTCATTTGACAGATGAGGAAACTGAGGCAAACAGGATTAAGTGACTTGCCCAGGGTCACACAGCTAGTAAGTGTCTGAGGCTGGATTTGACCTCAGGAAGATAAGTAAGGCTTCCTGACTCCAGACTGGCTGCTCTGTGCACTACGGCGCCACCTAGCTGCCCCTAAAATAGGGATCACTATCGTGCCTGTCTCACAGGCTTGTTGTGAGTTTCAAATGACATAATATTTTTGAAATACTTAGCACATAAATGCCATATCGTAGGTGCTTAATAAATGCTTATTTCCTTCTGGGCTTCCTCATCTACAAACCAAGGTGTTGAAATAGATGAACTTTAATGAACCCTCCTGTGCTAAATTCTAAGATCCTAAATTCTGCTTAACCCATAGCTCTTTCAGGTCAGCCTTGGCAAGCCCGAACAACAAAACCTGCCCAGTCCAGTATGATGACTCTGAAACAGGCCATGGGTCAGCACTACAAAGGAAGTTCCACCCAGAATCCCAGGGCTGTGCCAAACACCATTCCTTGATGTTTCATGCTTGCTCCTCAATTCTGGGGAGATGTTCTTTTAAGAAGAAGACTAGGAGCAAGTGGGCTAAGTGGTCTTTGGAGCTTCTTCCCTGCCTAAATTGTCTGTAGATATAAAGAGACTGAAAACCACCAGTCCCTGAACCCCTAACCCCACCCCACTCCATTCTCACACACACCTCATTTCTTAGATGAATAGGAGTCCCTTTCAGTAAAAAGTAACTATGGGGCAGCTAGGTGGCGTAGTGAATAGAGCACGGACCTTGGAGTAAGGAGGACCTGAGTTCAAATCCAGCCTCAGACACTTGACTCTTAACTAGATGTGTGACCTTGAGCAAGTCACTTAACCCCAACTGCCCTGCCTTCCCCTCTCCAAAAAAAGTAATTACAACTACAAAACACTGCCCCATTTGCCAGTGTCCAGTTGATGGCTCTGGCCAGCCCAACCTTCCCTTGATTTTCCTTCCTTCCTTCCTTCCTTTCTTCCTTCCTTCATTCCTCCCTTCCTCTCTGTTATTTCACTTGTATAATACACACATTAGCAATAGAATAGTTTTTTTATTTGAATCAATGTATCAAATTAGAGACTAAAAAAGGCTGACCATTAAAGACAGTAAGTGGGAGGGGTCAGGGGAAGGGGAATGGAGGAAAAAGTTAACTCAGACATGGAAATAAACGCCATTCACATCGGTCTGAAGGAAGCACAAAGCCTTTGACTTAGTTTCTGTCAATATGTCCTGTGGGACAGGGTCTGCAGGCCTGCAAGTGGGACAGATAAAGCAGATGGAACCCTGGAGAGAGAAATGTGACATGCCAGATTTCTGCCCAGGAGCAAAGCTGACACAGGCCCAGTGCAGGAAATGTGAATGCACATTCCTCGGGCTAAGGGCAGGGTAGACAAGAGACTCCAGCCAAAAGATCAATGCATCCCCCTCCCACCCAACACACATTTTTCAGACGGAAGGAAACACAGTGAAAGCCTGGATCCTGGTCCTCCTTTGGGGCTAGAGGCAAGGAGACCAAAAGGACGTTCTGACAGAGGGAGAAGGCATGCAAGTGATCAGAGGCATGGCATCAGCCCCAGTTTCCATAGGTGTGTTCAGCTCCAGGGACACAGAAATCATCTATTCTGGACTTCTCTGTTAGGGCCCTGCACTGACGCCTCAACTGAAGAACTGGACGAGTTTTATTAAACAAAAAAGCAAATTGTGTAACTTGTAAACTGTGTAACCTGTCTGAGATGTGAACTCTGCTGGGCCACCAAGGAAAAGGGATTCAGAAGGCCAGGACTAGCCCTGGAGAAGTCAACATCTTCCAGTGATACTGACAGAGCCTTTGGAACCCTGCTGTCATTCTTCTGGTGGAGAGTGACTGTCTGCCAAGTGGAGAGTGGGAAGCAGCCTGGCATAGAGAGAGTCAACCTGAGAATCAGGCATGTAGGTTACCCTCAGGCATCTCTCCAAGACAGTGAGTCACAGAACAGGGACCTAGTGATCTGTACCTGTGGGGAAAGTTCTCACACCAAGAGTTTCTTGCACTGATAAAATCCTAGACCAGGGGTGAGGAACCTGCATCCTCGAGGTCACCTGTGGCTTCCCATCCCTGTCACAGACCAAGACCTTCCTCAAGAACCATTCCCCAACACACCCCTTCTCAAAGTGAGCTAAAATGGGGCAATTCTCCACAACAACAAAAATAATCTCCATTATCTGGTATTTACTATACATTAGGCACTGGGCTAAGTGCTTTCCATATATTATCTCATTTGATCCTCACAATAACCTCCTGATGCTATTATTATCTCCATTTTACTGTTGAAAAAAACTGGAGCAGACAGAGGTTAACTGACTTGCCCAGAGTCACACAGCTAGCAAGTATCTGAGGCTGGATTTGAACCCAGGTCTTTCTGACCCTGTAATGATAATGGGAATTTGAAGATCTTCCTTGCCCCTTGTATTGGCAAGCTAACAGGTACTTAGCCCTTAGTTTCAAGTTCATAATTGTGTCAAGTATTAAGACTCAGAACTTGTGAATCCCACAATGGGATGGACTTGGTGAGGTAACAGGTGAGGAAGGCAGAACAGGGAAGAGCTAATACCATATATAAGAAAAAACCCAAGATGAGAGAGGCCAGAACTTCTGGGATCAAGCATCTGTAAGCTGGGCTGCTACTGCTGGAAAGAGAGAAGAGAACTGAGAAGAGAAACGAGAACTCAGGACTGAACAGAGAATTGAAAAGAACTCAGAAATGAGAAGAGAGGACAACTGGGAGGAGGCATGACTGTGGTGTTGGTACTTTGTCTGTATGTTTTGATGTCACTTTGTCAGATTCATCTGCTGATAGAGGATGGTGCTGTTGTTACAGAAGCCCTGGGACCTTGCTGCTGGTTCAGAAGCCCTGAAAGCCCTTGTTGTATGTTTACAGAAATCCTGAAGGAAGGTCTTGCTGATGATTTCAGAGGTCCAGGGACTATACTGATGATTTGTGTTGATTCCTCAGACCTTGCTGTTGGGTCTATGTTGATTTCACAGGCAGAAAGTGAAGTGATGAGGATGCCAGCAATGCGCATGAATGTTATTGTAGCTTTGTTAAGCTTTGTCTTCCCAGGAACAGAAACTGTGAAGGACCTGAGGTGGATCAGACACTGTGAGCTTCTATATAGAACAGGAACTGCACAAGAAGCTGGACAAAGAACTGAGAGCTGTCCATCTTTGAACCCAGGTTGGATAGATTTGGGCAGGAACTGGGACCATGGAAGAGGAACCATGGAAGCTGAGAGCCTGCCTCAAGTCAAGATGAAAAGACCTCTCCTTGGGTATTTAATGCAAACTGAGAAAATCAAGACTCACCAAGGCCTAGGGGTGGAGAACTCTGACCTTTATATTTAGATGATTAAGTTAAGGACTTCTCCAATTAAGAAGAAAGAGGACTTTTTGATTGAAGAGATTAAGACAATATGACCTAGGGGTGGAGAACTTTGACCTTTGTATTTTGTGTCAATTAAGGAGGCTTGCCTCCTTAAGGATGATTGAATTAAGGACTTACCAAATGATTATGTTACTAAATGAATATTATCTTTTGCTTAAAATTATGTGACCACTCTGGTGAAAACTGTGGCCATTTTAGTTTGTAAGTTGTTATGCCATAATATTGTGAATGCTGTACTTTGATTTTCTGTGAATGTTTTGTCTTAGTTTGTTACTGAATAGAGAGTTCACTATACTGTGTAATCAGAACCTCGAAAGCCGTTCAAAGCAGCAGTGAAAGCTTTTTGTGCTTGGCTTTATAGACCCCAGCAGAAGTATTTTGTCCCCAACACTAGCAAGATGCCTAGGAAAGGGGTGACTACATATCAAATGAGGAGAAGGTACTTAACACAGTAATTATTTATAGAGGCACTAGGTCTGCGATATAAAGATATAAAGATACTGAAAACCACCTGTCCCTGAACCCCTAACCCCACCCCACTCCATTCTCACACACACCTAATTTCTTAGATGAATAGAACTCCCTTTCAGTAAAAAGTAATTATGGGGCAGCTAGGTGGCACAGTGAATACAGCATGGACCCTGGAATCAGGAGGATCTGAGTTCAAATCCGACCTAAAACACTTGACACACTTACTAGCCATGTGACCTTGGGCAAATCACTTAACCCCAATCTCCCTTCCTCCCCACCCCTCCAAAAAAAAAAAAAAGCAAAAAAATTTGTGGTGCCTGGAATGCACACCTCTAATACAGGGTGCAAATTCTAAAAGATAAAGAGTTGTCGTAGAACTGAGAAGATGTGATTTTAAGTCCTCACAGTGACACATGCTAGCTGTGTGAGCTTGGACAAATCATTTAATCTCTAAATGCCCCAGGCAACTCTGTAAGAGTTTAAGTTTCAGAAAAGATACCAACCTGTATTGATAAGAGGGACTTTCCTCATACCAGTGCAATCACAAGTACAGTCCATATCCCCATCTTCACCACTGTGAAAATAATAATTGAAAACACCTACCCTGCTGGCCACCACTAGCTGGACTAGTCCAGCGGCAGCACGGAGAATGGCCACAGCTTCCTGATGGGAGAGGCCGACCAGTGAGTGACCATTGATCATTAGCAGCTCGTCTCCTGCGGTCAGCCTGCCATCCCTGAGGGAACGAAGAGGAAGAACAACCTTCATCAGGATACTTCAGGAGAAGAATGGGGATTTTCCTGGAACGGGGCAGGGAGTGGGGGAGAGGGTTTGTATGGGTCAGGGTATCTTCAAAGGAGGAAGAAATAATGCCTAAAACAATTTTAAGTAGAGTTACTTGATTGCACAGTTTGAAGTGACCAGCATTAAGCCCACAGGCAAGTGTCAATCCCAAAGATGGCATGAGTTTTAGTGTGTTAGTGATAAATACATCACAGGAGCCCCTTTTCTCTGGCATTTCCATATCAATTATTAGCAACAAAGAAACCTTCTTGAGAGACTTGCTTATAGCATATATATGCACCTAGGCAGATGGAAAAGCAAAGAGCCCAAGGACTTGAGATGATTGACATATGACATGGAGCCCTAACTGATACATGATCCCAAGGGATACAGCCCCATGAAGTGCTTAATCCTAGGCGCAGGAGCAGATATTGCTTGCTATGTCTGTATGACTCAGATCCACTAACTGTAGTTGAATAGCCTCCTGAAGTGACAAGTATAGGTGAAACTCCCAGCTGCAGACCTAAGTTTTTCTCCTCTCCCAGGGCTAGGGTCTGCATGCCCAGAAGCCTCATCCTCATCATCACCCCTCTGAACCCCCTACTTCTATGAGGTTCTCTCCTGACCTTATGTTCCCTGTGTAGTCTCATTCTCTTCTCTCTTTCTCATAAGATGGGTCTCTAGATCCATTTTTGGAAGCCCCAGTCAAGGGCCTCAGGGTAGATGAGGAGCCTCAGATATGTCCTCAGCAAATGCTTACAGAGCTGGGGGGGGGGGGGCAGGAGGGGTAGTTTAAGAGGTCATGGGCCTGAGCTTCCATGTGCTGTGGGAGGGAGGAGAAAGAATTCCAACCCATAGCTGGTTCACTAGAATCAAGGAGAGGAGACAAGGACAGGTTTCCCACCTACCCCCTCAGCTCAGGTTGCTGAATGAAGTCATGAGAAGTGGAGTAGTAAGGTGCCAACAGTTTGGATTTGGTGAGGGGGGCACCTGGCCCAGTCCTATCTTCACTGAACACTGACTTTTCCACATATTTTCCAGAGGCTACAAGAGGAGCTGAGAGAGTTTGCAAAACCTTCCAACTTTCTGTTTTAGTTTTTAGGATAAATTTAGAAGTCTGTAAGGCCAGTAAGGGGAAAAGACATCTCCCCTTGAGCTACAGCACAGTATTTCCCAATCTCTTAGAAATATATCCTACATTTCTCCTTCACAGCTCTTCCTAGCAACGTGGTGACCTCAGGGAAGGATGTAATTCTCTGGTGTCATTCAGAGTTGGCTTTGACAGTTTCTCTTAGTATTAAGATGGAGGAAGAAGTAACTACCACCCTTCTCTCACCCAGTCAGAGGCCAAGAGTATCCAAGCTATCTTACATATCTTTGTGACTACAGCCAATGAGGGACTTGTCAATGCTACCAGTCTGACAAACATTACCATTATCTGTAGTTGACTTCTAGTGATCTCTTAAGGGTCACTGGTGAGGGAAGCCTCCAAGTCTGACCCTATTCCCTTCCAAAAACCCAACACCTTCAATGATCTTGGGAAGCCATGTCGTCTGCTCAGGCACTAGCCACAGGAGAGCCCACAAGGCAGGGGTAGCTAGGAGAGAACCCCCAATCCCAGGGAAGGGAGAGGGTGGGGCAAGGGAATTCAAAGAATGCAAAATTATCACAGGGGTAAATAGTGAGGAAAGCTGGATCAAATCAGAGTAAGAGGTAGGACTTCAGATGAGAAAACTCAAAAGATCACAGATTTAAAATAGATGGGACCCGAGAGGCCATCTGGTCCAACCTCTTTATCTAACAAATGAGGGACGTGAGGCCTAGGAACCTGAAGTGATGTGCCTGACTAGAAAACCAGGCTCTTTCTACTAATCCAGCCCCCATTTATCACCCTGCTTCCTTCCTTATTCCCAGGGAGGCCCCACCTCTCACCAGATAATGAATCACTAAGAACATCCAGCTCAAGACCAAAACTCCTAATTAGGGATAATATATGTCCTGTAGATTTTTATCATAGTGGACCAAGTCTCCTCATGGGAGATGGACCCGACATCCCCATCAGTGAAAGCCTCCATCCTTTTCTCCTTTTCTCATTATTTGTGACTACACTGTGCTTTAGTCTTATCCTGATGGTCTTGGATGACCTATCTCTAATAGACTTGTGTCACTGACTAATGGCATTAAAGGAGAGGGCTCCATCATAGTTGCAGGAGAGTCCTCATCTGAACTATCAGATCCAATAGAACAAAGCAGATCAGACAATGTCTAAAAGTACCCTTCCCAAAGAGTAAAGGCTCCAAATATAGTTGAAAATGGAAGGTCGGATCTCTAAGGTACATGGTCTCTGTGTTAGGGACAGCAGGACAAGTTTACCATACTGCCTGGAGTCCAGAAAGGATTTCAGTGAGACAGAGTGGGTCTGCAGTGGTGTCAAACATAAATGGAAAAAGGCTATATATTGACTTTGAAAATCACAAATTAACATTATTTATGTTGTCCTCTAAGTTTATTAATTTTCTTAAACATTTTGCATTTCCATTTTAATCTGGGTCCTGTTATACTTGGGAGTTTTGTGGACCACTCAGAATTTAACACCTTTGTGCTAGAGGATTTCATCTGATTCCATGGTTTTAATTCCTTCTACTAAGGCAGCCCAAGTCCTGTCTCTAGATTGCCTGTCTCTGAACTCTAAGCAATCAGTCAGCAAGTATGACTTCATTCAGCAAACTGAGCTGAGAGGATAGGAAAGCTGTCCTTGTCTCTCCTTCTAATGAACTAGCTATGAGTTGAGATACTTTTTCTCTCCTTCCCACAACCCATGGCATTGCTCAAGGCAAGGTCCCCAACCCAATGCCCACCACCAGATCCCTACATTCTATTTTTTCAAGATATTTTTATTAATTTATTTTTAGTTTTCAACATTCACATTCACTTCCACAAGACTTTGAATTTCAAATTTTCTCCCCATCTCACCCCTCCCTCCACTCGAAGATGGTGTGCATTCTGATTATCCTTTTCCTCAATCTGCCCCCCTTCTAACATCCACCTCTCCCTTCTCTTATCCCCTTCTCTTCTATTTTTCTGTAGGGCAAGATAGATTTCTATATGCCATTGACTGTATATCCTATTTCCTAGTTACACGTATAAACAATTTTTAACATTTGTTTTTAGAACTTTGAGTTCCATATTCTTTCCCTTCCTCCCTCCCCACCCACCTTCATTGAGAAGCCAAGCAATTCAATATAGGCCATACATGTGTAGTCATGTGAAACACCTCCATGATAGTCATGCTGTGAAAGACTAACTATACTTCCCTCCCCCCATAACACCCCCCATTTATTCTGTTCTCTCCTTTGACCCCGTCCCTTCTTAAAAGTGTTTGCTTCTGATTATACCCTCCTCCCATTTGCCCTCCCTTCCATCATCCCCTCCTCTCTAATTCTTCTTCTCCCTTTTCTTGTAGGGTAAGATAGATTTACATATCCAACTGAGTGTGTATGTTATTCCCTCCTCAAGCCAAATGCAATGAAAATAAGGTTCTCTCATTCCCTTCTTTCCCTTTCACCTCCCACCTTTTCCCCTCTACTGTAAAAGTTTTTTTTGTTGCCTCTTTTATGTGAGATAATTTACCCCATTCCACCTCTCCCTTTCTCCTTCTCCCAGTATATTCCTCTCTCATCCCTTAATTTTATTTTTTAGATATTATCCCTTCATATTCAACTTACCCTGTGCCCTCTTACTACATATGTATGTATGTATGTATGTATGTATGTATGTATGTATGTATTCTCTCCAACTACCCTAATACTGAGAAAAGTCTCATGAATTACAAATGTCACCTTTCCATGTAGCAATATAAATAGCTCAACTTTAATAAGTCTCTTATGATTTCTATTTCCTATTAACCTTTTCATACTTCTCTTAAGTCTTGTATTTGAAAGTCAAATTTTCTATTCAGCTCTGGTCTTTTCATCAAAAATGCTTGAAAGTCCTCTATTTCATTGAATGTTCATTTTTTCCCCTCAAGGACTATACTCAGTTTTGTTGGGTAGGTGCTCCTTTGAACTCCAGAATATCATATTCCAAACCTTCCAATCCCTTAATGTAGAAGCTGCTAAATCTTGTGTTATCCTGATTGTGTTTTCATAATACCTGAATTGTTTCTTTCTGGCTGCTTGCAATACTTTCTCCTTGACCTGAAAACTCTGGAATTTGGCTACAATATTCCTAGGACTTTTCTTTTGGGGATCTCTTTCAGGAGGTAATTGGTGGATTCTTTCTACTTCTATTTTACCCTTTGGTTCTAGAATATCAGGGCAGTTTTCCTCGATAATTCCGCGAAAGATGCTGGCTCTTTTTTTGATCATAGCTTTAAAGTAGTCCAATAATTTTTAAATTCTCTATATTCCAGGTCAATTGTTTTTCCAATGAGATATTTCAAATTGTCTCCTATTTTTTCATTCTTTTGGTTTTGTTTTATAATTTCTTGATTTCTCATAAAGTTATTAGCTTCCATTTGTTCCATTCTAATCTTGAAGGAATTATTTTCTTCGATGAGCTTTTGGATCTCCTGTTCCATTTGGCCAATTTGCTTTTTAAGGCATTTTCCTTATTGGCTTTTTGGACCTCTTTTGCCATTTGGGTTAGTCTATTTAATTTAAGGTGCTATTTTTCTTCAGTATTTTGGGGAGTCTCCTTTAGCAAGCTGACTCCTTTTTCATAATTTTCTTGCATCACTCTCATTTCTCTTCTCAATTTTCCCCCTACTTCTCTTACTTGATTTTCAAAATCCTTTTTGAGTTCTTCCATGGCCTGCAACCAATTCATATTTTTCTTGAAGGCTTTGGATGCAGGAGCTTTGACTTTGTTGTCTTCTTCTGGTTATATGTTTTGATCCTCTTTGTCACCAAAGTGAGACTCTATAGTCTGAATTTTTTTTATGCTGTTTGCTCATTTCCCAGTCAATTATTTGACTTTTTAGTTCTTTGTCAAGGTAGGACTCTGCCTCCATTGTGGGGCGTGTAGTCTTAAGCTTCAGGAGTTTTGTGCAGCTGTTTTCAGAGATACTTCTAGGGACCTGTAAATTTTCAGTTCTTCTAAGGTGATACGATCAAAGGAGAGGTGTTTACTCCTCTCCTGGTCTGTGCTCTGGGCTGTAAGTGACCACAAGCACTCTTCTCTACCTTGAAATTGTGAGCAGGGTTCCCTCTCCACTGCTGTCACAAGTTTTGTCACGCTAGCACTCTTCTTCCCTAGGCCTGCAACCCAGATCCAAGCATGGACAAAGCAAGAGAATCACACCTCAGCACCAGCAAAGAGATCTCTGTAATCCTCCTCGGATCAGCCACTCAATCTCCGCACCAAATGTGGGCTGAGAGCTGCTGCTGTTGCTGCTATGGTCTCCACTCTAGGTCTGGGGCTAGACTGTGTTCTTCTCTCACTCAGGTCCCACAGATCTTTCCTACTGACTTTCCAAGTTGTCACTGATGTCTTGGGCTTGAGAAATCTGGAAACCACCACAGTTGCCAGTGATTTCGTCCCCTGAGGCCTGCTTGGGCCGGTCTGTGCCAGTATGCCCCATGCTGGACTTCACTCTTCTCTCAGACTGGTGCAACAGACCTTTCTTGTCAATCTTCCAGGTTGTCTAGGGCTGTCTAGGGCTAAAATTTCTTTCACTCTGTCATTTTTGTGGGTTCTGCTACTCTATAATTTGTTTAGAGTCATTTTTTACAGGTATTTGGAACAGTTTAGGGAAGAGCTCAAGCAAGTCCCTGCTTTTACTCTGCCATCTTTGGCTCCAGATCCCCACATTCCATATGTTCTAAATATAATTTATATCATCTCTAGCCCCACCCCCGACCAACTGTCATTTCACAAAACTTAGGCAGAGCTTAAGAAAACTGGAGTCTGGCCAATCTCAAGTTGGGGTCAGCTTATTCTTCCTTTGAGGGAGGTAGCTGAGCATCAGATCTCAGAAAGAAAAAGTGGAGATCTGGAAGGACTGAGTCAAGTTCAAAATCAGGAAATTCAGAAAGCTGGCTCTTATTGACAGCCAAGCTCGCAAAGACCTGTACTTGTGTTTAGGAACTCCAGTGTTTAAGTATAAAATAACAGTGGACAGGGGTAAGAGACATGACCAGGAAGCAATTTAAGTAAAAAGTACCTGGGATGGTTTGGTGAACTGTGACCTCAAATGTGGGTCAATGGAGAGACCCAGCAAGCCAGAAAAGCTACTGTAATTTTAGGCTATATTCGTGGAAGTCAAGTGTCCTGAGGAATGGAACAAAAGACAAGCTAGATTCTTCCCTGGTCACATCATGTCTGGGAGTACTAGGCCCAATTCTGGGTACCTTATTTTAGATGGTACACTCATATTTAGAGCACATCAGGGAAGGTGACGAGGAAAGGACAGTCATATAATTAAAGGAAGCATTCCAGAAAGGCAACCTAACACAAAAGCTAAAAGCTGGCCAGGCCAAAGTTCACTGGTTGAAGGGGTGGGTAGCAGGGGAGGGAAGGACCATTAGTCTCTAGATAAAGAAATCAAGGGTCATCCCAAGGAAGCCCCCAAATTCAAGCAGAGATCTGTTACAGGAGAAAGAACAAATGGGGTAGGATCAAAATTAAAGCCAGAGATTTTGAGGAACAGTAGAATTCGAATCCACATTCAGGTGAACTCAACACTTTCCCTATAGTGGCTTGACTTATTCCACCATGCCTCACAGTGCTGACACCATCATCTTCCCTGGCAGACAGGGGCAAGGAGTGGTTGAGAGCTATAGACAGCTCCGACCAAAGGATGTCAGTGGGAAATACTAGGACACTGGAAGCTTGAGGGGCATCAATGATGAGAACAGAGCCCACAAGAGGGCAGGACCCAGAAACTCACAGAGCACTCATATATGTCACAAATGTCACCATTGCCTGGATTTGATCCTGGAGCCTACTCTCCCCTACAGCAGTGCATCCTCTTTGGGCCAGCTCTAATTGTTAGCATTTTCTTACAATGAGAAAAAATGTGCTTCCCTCAAACTCTGACTAGTTGCTCTTAGTTCTCTCCTCGGAGAGTTGAATGTCTCTTCCTCTGGACAGCCTTAAAAATATATAAAAGCACCAATGCCCCTAACGGCTGCTTTCCCCACTGTGCTTTAAAGGTCAGAAGCTCAAACTTTATGGTGAGCTGTTGTTAATGATCTCTTGGATACCCTGTCTGGAAGCCTTGGACTCTTCCTTCTTGCCTACTGACCTCTTTCTAGGCTCCCTGGCTCATCCATTTTATCACCAAGTTGTGTGGATGCTCCCTTCCCACAAAATACCTGCATCTGTTGCCCTCTCAAGGACAGGGTGAATCTGTGACCTGTTGTTTCAATCATGCCTGAACTCTCCATAACCCCATCTGGGGTTTTCTTGGTTTGCCGTTTCCTTTTTCAGCTCATTTTACAGAGGAGAAAATTGAGGCAAAGTTAAATGATTTGCCCAAGGTCACACAGCTGTTGAGTGTCTGACACTGGATTTGAACTCAGGAAGATGAGTCTTCCCAATTCCAAGACCACTGCTCTGTCCACTCTGCCACCTAGCTGTCCTATGGAAGTCAAGAATACCTGAGTTCTAATCCTTATTCTGTCACTTAATACTCATGTAATCTTGAGCAAGTTGCTTATACTGTGTGGACCTTAGTTTCTACCTCTGTAAAATGGAGGGGTTGTATTAGATGGCCTCTAAGATGTTGCTTAGCTCTGAACCTATGATTTCATGAGAGGGTCAATTAATAGACACATACATATACATACAAATGTTAAACAGAATTCTCTAGGTTTGGCATGTCAGAAGGTAAATCCAGCAGGTAAATTCTCTCCCCCAAGGCTTCTCCAACAAGAGTGGAGGGAAGCAAAAGAGAGAGAAGTTCATTTGCAGGTAAGGCACCAGCAGCTGGAAATCAGGAAAAGTTTCATGTAGAAGGTGATGCTTGAGCCCAACCTTGAAGGAAACTAGAGATTTCTAAAAGAGGCAGGTTAGGAGACCCTCCCCGACTATATTCTCTACCCACACTCTCCAATGCACTTCATTCCTTCCCTTTCACATTCTTATCATTGCTAGATTTACATCTATTAACTCTGTCTCCTCAACTAAAGTTCTTCTGTGCCTCCTCATGTCATAGAGGGGAGCTTAGGCTTGTGGGGGCTATGACAGAGGAGCACCCAGTCTCTAGCATGTCCTACAAAGCCGGAAGCTTCCGGGATAGGTGTGGCTATGGGATGTTTTATTTTTCTAAGGAGCAGCTTGGCTAAGACTGAAGCAGCTCATCACTAGAAAGTTATCCACCAGGCAAAAACTTCCTTATTCATAGAAACCATGTAGACTGACTACAAAAACCCATGAAAAATTCTACTTTTTTTAATCTGTTAAATGGAGGGGGGGAGAGAAGAGTCCTCACACTGATGAAATTACAGATCCCTGAAGTAACTAACAAGCATCTCAAACAAAAAGGCAACCATAAATTCTCTGAAGGTAGGAACTGGGTATGTTCCTTAGCAAGGGATGCAAGGGTGCTGTTATATTCTCATGAACCCTTAGTCCCTTAATGATGGACAGGCAGCAGAGTATAGTGGAAAGATCACTGGGTTTTGATCATAGATCCATCACTCACTAGCTAGGTGACCTTCAGCAAGGTCACAATTTTTTTCTAGACAGCCTCCTCATTGGGACAGTGGGAGGTAAGAGTAGATAATCTTTGAATTTTTGGAAGGATATTGATACAGAATATATAGAGGATGGTAATCAGTGAAATGCCTCAAAATCATGCCATTTAAGAACAAAAGGAACTAAGGGTCTTTAGCCTAGAGAAGAGTGGGCTTTGTGGGTGGGAATAAGGGCAGGAAAACATGGCAGCTCCTATCAAGTATGTGGAGGACTGTCACATGGGAAGTGACAACTAAGTGGTTGCTTAGCTCTGGACCACAGAATAAGTATCAGTGAAGAATAAAGGCTACAGAGAGGTAGATTTAGGTTTGATATCAGGAAAAATTTCCTAATGATTAAGGCCACTGTAAAATGAAATGGGTTACTCTGGGATGCAGTGAGTTCTTCTCCATTAGAGGTCTTTAAGCTGGAGGGACTTTAGGCTGGAAGGACCATTTATTGGGTATGTTAGAAAGGATTCTTGTTCAGGAGTAGATGACTATCTGAGGTCTTTTCCTCTGAAATTCTGCCATTTTGTAGTACTTTCCAGCTCTAAAATTCTAGAGATTAAGGCTAGTGAAACAAAACTGTGTAAAAATGTGTTTCTTTCCTCCCTTCTTCTCTCCTCCAATAAATATAGCAAATTATCATCTTAGTCTGTAGGTAAATTCTGCCTGCTACAATGAATCTTGCTTCTGCCCTAAACCAAGAAATAAAAAGGCAATTTCTTAAATTTATTCAGGAGATCCCAAAAGTCTTGATATAATTTTTTGCTATTAAAGTTTTAATAATGTAAAACTATCCATTAAAGCTTTAATAGCATAAAACTGATCTAAGACTTTTGAGACACTTTAAACATATTCCACAAACAATCAGAAGGGAAAATCGGGAATGAGTTTAGCAGGAAAGAGACATATTGATCCTTTTGTGACCTCTAGCTCAGAGACAGCAGATATTCCCAAAATGTCAAAGAGATTATGCTTCAAAAAATGGAAGATCTAACTTTAAGGTATGTCTGACTTAAATCAATGAGACTTAGTTCTGAGATGTACTTCAAAATCAATTTCATCACTGATTTGGGGGAAACCTGACGCAGTATAATACAGAGATGCCACACTCAAGGGCTCACACAAAACATAGATTAAAAAGTAATTAAGAAATGTTTAGTAAAATAAATAAAAATACACTACAACACAAATGATGCTAATTTGCAAGTCAATATGTGAGACACAGGGATTCATTTCTATTCAAATCTGACAACACCATGTAGTGCATACGGTGCTGAACTTGGGAGCCAGGAATACCTCAGTTCTAACTCTGTCTCTGTCCCTCCTGGTGTGGACACAGGTACAAGTCACTTAATCTCTCGAGGCTTCCATTTTATCCTCTGTAAAATGAGAAAGTTGGAGTAGATGGCCCCTAAAGTCCTATACAGATATTGATCTATACTCCTATAATGAAAATGCCAATTATTAGAAAGTCCCAGTTGACAGGATAACAGATGATTAACATCTAAAGCATAGTGTTTTCCCGAAAACAACCCTGAGAGACAGACAGTGCAAACATCACCTCTATTTTATAGAGAGATCAAGTGACTTGCCCAGGGCCACACAGCTAGTAAGTTTCAGAGCAGGATTTGAACAAAGGTCTTCTGACTGCAAGTCTAGCACAATATCCCATGACCTCCTATAAATTAGCATTTTTTAGAAACTGGTTTAGAAGGTGAGGAGGGAATGGGCTGGGGGGATGGGAGACAACGCAGACACAATTCTATCACCTGTGTGCAGCCCCTCCTTCTTCCACGTGGGCAACGATGATTCCATGTGGTGACCGCTTTGATCCCCGGCCTCCCGTTATCTGGATGCCCAGGCCATCTGACCCTTTCACCATGTGCATCTTCCAGATCCGGCAGCCTTCCCGCTAGAAGAAAAAAAAAGGGGGACTGATGAAATGACAAAGCATTGAACAGGAGACATTTCATGGAGCCATCACAGCTGGGACAAAATCAGCAACACTCAGAAACGGGTAGAAGAACTGAATGTTCTCTCTGTGTCATAACTAACGTCTGCAGCAAGAAGGAACAATTAGCAAATTCAGGACTCCAATCGCTGTTTATACTTGCCTTTGTAAAAGCTCGCATCCTACCAAACTTACATGCTCTCTAGCCCATCTACCACTGCTTCCCCTTCTGCTCTCAGTGACATCATCTCTAACCCCTGTGCTCAAAGAGAGGACACAACCAGGAGTCTGTGGGGAAAAATCTCACTCTGAAGACTTAAAAGTCCTTTCAGAACAAACCAGAAGGGGACTAAGAATGAGGATTTATTTGATTTCTCTGGGACTTTATTGCCCATATTCCTTTGGTTCCATTACCTCAATTCAATGCAGCAGCATTTATTAAACACCTACCGCATCTTGGGCCCTGGTCTAGACATCAGGAATACAAGGACAAAACCAAAACAGACACCTGGGTGTGTAGTTAGGCCCTGCTCAAATCATGCTTATAAATGATCACTGTTTTCTTTATCCATCATGAAAGTCCAAATCTCCTTTCAAAGTATAGTAATGGCAAAAACTTTCATGCTGTTAGGGATAGGCAACATGCCCAATAAAATTGCTTGCAAAACAGAAAGAATTTGAAACATTCAGAAAATCTGAAATACATTGTCAGAAAGTGAAATGAGGCTTTATGCAACAGTAAAATACACACACATGCAGACTTGGACTGATTGCTGATGTGCAGCAATAGGAATGTCTAGAAAAATTATTGCCAGACATTAAGAGACCAATTGGACTCACATGTACTCCCTGTTATTGTACTTTTCTGGAGGGTCTGATTTTTCCAGAAACACAAAGCACTGCTAAACATCTCTTCTTTTACCAGATGACCAACCAGACAGTCTGGCCACATGCAACTCTGGAAGCTGGAGAGTTACCTCAGGAGGTCATGAACCCATTCATTCCTTCTCCCCTCTTAGCCCAAGCTTCCCATTTCTGACTCCATCGCTCCTTAGGCCCTGCTCCTGACTCCTAGAGCTCTTGCTTCCTCTAAGTTGTCCTTCAGAGATCTGGGATGGCACTTTTTTGTAGCCCACCTAATGGGCAGGGAGACGCATTTTCCTCCTATCAGCAGCTCCTCACTGACTCTGGATTCCTGGAACCAACTTACAATTTCTCAGCACATAGCACAACCAGAAACACCTAATCACCTACACTTTTATTAGCTCATATTAATGTGTCTCTGTGTATTCTCCAGCTGCACAGTATGGTCACACATCCGAGGTGGGTAAGCAATTAAATCACCTAGAGCTAAGTTGTGGGGTTGTCCTACCTGTACTATGCCAGGTTATAGCTCAGTTCTGGTGGTCTGGGAGAGTGGGACACTGCTCCTTCTAGAAGTAGTGTGGCATGGTAGACAGAACACTGACTGGGCTTGGAGTCAGGAAGTCCTGAGTTTGAATCCTGCCCCAAACGTTTACTGACCATATGACTCTATGGAAGTCACTTCCCCTTTAAAAGCCTCAGTTTCCTATTAAATGGACTTAATAGAACCTATCTCACGTTGTTATTGTGAGGATCAAATAAAATTATATGTATATGTGTGTATATACATATGCATATATACACATATGTATACATATATTACATATATGTAAATTCATGAACCTTAAAGCACTATTTAACATTTAATGTGAGTTACTATAGTATGCCTTCTAGCTCAGAAAAAGAAAATATGCAAGACATTGCGAATGGGTCATGAGTTTCATGGTTTGATCCTAGGAGTAGGTAAATTTACTTGGTTTTAGCGGAGGCTAAAAAAAGAGGGGAGAGTCATGGGTAATTTTCTTTTGGGAACAAAAATCTCAGATTGGAAATGAGACACACAGGAAGTGACCAGACTCCTGATCTTGGTTTTATTTGATCATTTGTAAACACTGATAGAACCAAAGGTCCGGGTTTTTGTTAGGGAGCAGAGTGCAGCGGATGCACAATTCTCTCAGCACAGGGAACACCCGCTGGGGCACTTCCTCTCCCAAGGCCAGTCGGATAGATGGGATCATTTGCCTAGGGTCCCATAGCAAGTAGGCATCCAAAGCAGGTCTTCTTGATGCAGAGACCTACGATTTGGATCCAGGGTGGAGCCTACATGGGCTCTCAGAAATAACAGGAAAAAAAACAGGCTTCTCTACAGTCTGCATTTCTCTAGGCTGCAATGTGTGTAAGTAGCATGAGCTGCAAAACCTATTTCCCAGTTGGTCTGTTCAGATGCTGATGTTTTGGATATGTCCCAAAACATAATCCTTTAGAGGTCACAAAGTCATAGAGGTAGAAGGAACCCCGAGCATCAACATGACCCATACTTCCTGCTTCTAAGAGGCATCTAAAGCATCTCAGATAATTAGACGAAAAAGAAAGGCTTTTTTAGATGAAATGTAGTTCACTGATTTACTCTATGCACCTGTCTGATGTGCGTTGTTATTGTTTGTCCTTCATTCTGAAAGATGACCATGGCATCAGGGAGGTGATGCCAAGACTTGCAAGTGAATTTGGATTTAAGTGAGAAAGGCTGTGCAGTCACCAGCCTCACCTTCTCCTCTGTAGCCATTGGGTCCAGTGGTAAGATACAGATCAGGGCAACTGGAGATGGCCCTTGTCTGATGTATACACTGGCAGGGTGGACACATGCTCTCTTACACTTCTGCTGGCAGCAGTGTTATTTCCTAACCTTGTTTAATGAAAAGGGGACAGCTATGGCACAGCAGACAGAGTGCCAAGGCATTGAGTCAGGAAGACGCATCTTCCTGAGTTCAAATCTAACCTCAGACACTTACTAGCTATGTGGCCCTGAGCAAGTCACTTAACCTTGTTTGCCTCAGTTTCCTCAACTATAAAATGAACTAGAGAAAGGAATGGCAAACCACTCCAGCATCTTCGCCAAGAAAACCCCAAATGGAGTCACAAAGAGTTGAACACAAGTAAAAATCAATTCAACAACAACATTTAATGATGAAGAATCTTAGGTAAACAGTGTTAAGTGACTTACCCAGAGTCACACAGCCAGTAAGTGTCTGAGGCTGGATTTGAACTCAGGTCTTCCTGACTGCATTGCCTCTCCAGCTTAATGGGATGAAAATCACATTTTTTGTGTGATTTGTAAACTGATTCTGAAGGCAGTTCCAAAAGAGGGGTTCCAAAAATGTTTTGAACAGTAACAGCACCTTTGCAATAATCTTAGAAATTCCCAAGGCGATTGATTAGAAAGAGAGCTTTCACTAGGTTTTGTAAGTTGCAGTAGGTTTTTTCAAACAATTGTCATTTCTTTGTCACACCATATCAACCAGTAAGAGCCCAGTCACAGATTCAAATATCAAACCTGAGAGGCCACTGACAGATTTCCAGAAGGTGCTAGGTTAGTGAGTTTCTTCCTTATTCCTCCTCTACTTTCCCCAATAATTATGATGATCATGGCATGAACATTCATGGCATGAACATTTCTAAGTGGTTTCTATTTGGCGCAGCAGATAGGCTGCTTGGCCCGAAGTCAGGAAGACTCATCTTCTTGAGCTCAAATCCAGCCTCAGACACTTACTAGTTTGTGACCCTGGACAAGTCACGTAATCCTGTTTGCCTCAGTTTTGTCATCTGTAAAAGTGAACTAGAGAAGGAAATGGCAAACCACTCCAGCATCTCTGCCAAGAAAACTCCAAAATGGGGACACACATTCACAATTGAAACGACTGAACAATAATCCCCAAGCCAAAGCTTCTGTTTGAGTTTCTATGCAAGATTCTGCTTAGTTTAAGGCCTCTGTGCTTTCTAAAAATTTCTTGATTATTCACAAGTACAAGCACTACCTAGAGCAGAAGCTCTTAACCTTTTTTATTTCATAAGCCTCTCTCTGGCTGCCTGGTGAAGCCTATGAAGGGAAGCCTTCCCAGAAAAATGTTTCAAAATGCATAAAATGAAACACTACAATACATGACTGCAAGGGAAAGGAATTCTATCAATACATAGTCATCTAAATATTAAAAAACAACATCACAGACCCCAGAAGAAGAACCCTGATCTAGATAATCAAATAAGCATTTATGATGAATAAACAAGAAACTAGAGAAGAAGCATCCTAGCCTCACGGACTTGAGGGACAGACCTAGCTGGATCTCTCAGCCTCAGTTTCCTCATCAGCAGAATGGGGGTGATACTATACAGCATCTTGTTGTCAGTATCAAATGAGATAATATATGTAAAGCACTTTGCAAACCTTAAAACCTGTACCTATTTTAATGTGTGCTTCAGGGGTAATGCAATCTCTAGCATCCTGCAATCTAGCACAAAGACAAAGAAACATACTGGAGAAGAAACGAAATCTACCATTTGAGTTTCTTCACTAAATATATTGCTTTAATTTTTTTTTTCCTAGGAAGACTTATATAACCTGATGCAAAGTATAGCGAGCAGAACCAGGAAAACATTGTATACAGTAACAGTAATATTTTAACTATAATAAGCTGTGAAAGACTTGGCTATTCTGATCAATACAATGATCCATAAGAATCCCAAAGGACTCATGATGAAAAATGCTATCCACCTTCAGAGAGAACAAACTCCGAGTACAGATTGAAGCATAATTTTTTAAAACTTTTTTCTTTTTTTTTATTGCAACATGTCTAATATGGAAATATGTTTTATGTGATTTCACATGTATCATTATATCATATGGCTTGGTTTTTCAAAGAGGTGGTCAGGAATTGGAAGATGGGAAAGAATTTAGAGCTCAACGTTTTAAAATAAACATTAAAAAATAAAAAAATTTTTTTTTCAATGATCCTTTCAACTCAAGATGTAGAATGAGACATACATTGGTATGAACAACATGGGAATTTGTTTTGTTTGATTATCTAGTAGCTAGGTGGCAAAGGCATAGAACAAGAGGCCTGGAGTCAGAAAGACCAAAGTTCAAATACAGCCTCAGTGTGTCACCCTGGGCAAGTCATTTAACCTCTGTTTGTTTCAGGTTCTTCAGTTGTTAAATGGGAATAGAAATAGCATCTACCTCTCAGGGTTGTTGTGACGATCAAATGAGATAATAGTTATAAAGCTTTTAGCACAGTACCTGCCACATGGTAAGGCTATATAAATGTTAGCTAGTTTTACATGGGTTTTGTTTTTCTTTTTCTTTCTTTTTTTTTTAAGTTTGGGGAGAAGGAAAGGAGAGAAAATAAATGCTTGTTAAATGGTGGGAAAAAAGTAAAATTAGAGGCTACATACAAAATGAAATAAAAATATTTATTTATAATAAATTTATATAAATATACAAGTTATTTATAAATAAATATTATTTATTTATGCAGAATAAATAAAGAAAAGAGAAAAGAAGCCATTCTCCATCCGGTGATGACTGAGGATGTCAGTGCTGGCTGGGGAGCAAATACAGAATGAAGTTCCTGTTTTCAGGAAAAAGGGCGTCTCTCACCAAACTCTGCCCTCCCCCTCTGAAACAATAGCCTTTGTCAGCTGAAGAATTCCTCAAAAGTTTTCCATGAGGAGTCAGCAGCTTTCTAACACGCAAGAATAGCTCACTAACCAGGAGAAAGCCTACTTTTGCATTTAACTGCAGTGGCCCCAAGTGAAGGCCACGGCTGAGCTGCCAGTCAGTGAGAGTTGAGAAGACGTAAGCATGGGAAGGAAACACAACAGGATGGGCTGGAACCAAAATCCTTCCTCTTCAGCTTTCTCCACAGGTCACTGGGCAATCTGGGAAGGAGAAATCCTGAACGTTCTCCAACTTAGAGACTGACTCATTTTACTTCTAATTTAAAAGAATCTCAATTCCACAATTTGACGATGTTTGAACTTAACATGAAATTAGGAAGACAGACCACTGGATTAGTCTATGAGTACACACATGCCTGAACGGGAGCTGTAGCAAGAAAGGACTAAATAGGAGAATGGGCTGGATCACAGTTCAGAAAATATACAGTACTTCTGCTCAAGATGCCAAAGTCTATCCTTTAAACCCCAGTGTTCTCTTAGGGAAAGGTGGTGTGGCAGAATGGATGAGGACTGGCCTCAGGGTCAGAAAGCCCTGCGTTCAAGTCTCAGACATACTGGCTGTGGGATCCTGGGCAAGTCAGTGTCTCAATGCCCTAAGCAGCCCTCTAATCCTCTATGTTGCAGAACAACTGCTGATCTGTACTGGGGAAGAAAATTTCATCCACGGAGCAATTCATGGCAATGAAATCACAGCTCCATTTTATGGGGAAAAATATTTCTCCCCACGATGACAGCAAAGGGACTGCAATTCTGAGAACAAAATGATCTCAGAAGAATTAGACCTGCAGGTGACCCAAAGGGCCATAGTGGGTACTACCAAGGACAACTCGAGCATGAAAAGTGGTGTAAAAGATATATCAAGGACATATGTGACCAAAAAAAGGAGGTGGACTCATCAAAGGATAATAGACTGAGTTGCTATGGTACTGACAGAATGGTAAAAAGACCAAAGGAAGACTTCCAGCAGGTTGGAGAGAGCCTTTAGAGCAGTCCCAAAAGATGAAAAGGTGGGGTGGCTAGGTGGCACAGTGAATAGAGCACTGGCCCTAGAGTCAGGAGGGCCTGAGTTCAAATCTGACCTCATACACTTAACACTTACTAGCCATGTGACCTTGGGCAAGTCACTTAACCCCAATTGCCCTGCCTTCCAAGCCCCTTCAAAAAGTTTTTTTAAAAAAGGCTGAAAAGGTATGGAGGCCTAATGACTACTGGTAATGATGGAAGGCATAAACTACACTGTGATAAGATCACAAAACCACTGATCTATGTAAGTTGTGAAACCTGAACTCCTATATTCCCATTCTTTGACCCTTTGATCTCACTGTATCTAGAGGTTCAACAATCTCCACAAAGCATGTCAATACAATTCCCATGAGGTCAGACCTCTGGGAGGGCATCCCTCCTAGCCCAATGGCCTCAACATCATTCTCTCCACCCTCCACTCCCTAAAATGGCCCAATGGGCCGGGCAAATGCCTGATTCTAGGGCAACTCCATTTTTTCAAGGGTCCAAGTTTAGAAAGGCAGAACAATAGCTATTTGCTGAGCATTTGTGTACCAGGCACTGAGCTAGGTGCTGGTGTGTTTTCATTCAGTAAATCACTGGAAGCCAAAACTGTTACACAACATCAGCTTCCTTCCTCAAGCTCTTAGTCACTCTTTATGAGTTTTGTTTTTTTCACTACTAGTGTAACAAACCAGAGCTCTACCATATATCTCAGCTCCCTTAGTTCTTACCTTTTGATTTTTCTGCCTCTTCATTAGAGGAAGAAAATCCAATATCCGGGGTAAAGTGAGGCAATATGGCCTAAAGGAAAAATCCACTAGGATTGGGACAGGAGACTTGGATTCTAATGCCAGCTGAGCCAGTCAAAGTCTGTGTGGCCTTGGGCTAGCTGGCTCACGTCTTTGGCCTCAGTTTCCTATTCTATGTTAAAGGTACACAGGATTAGGTGACCTCAAAGGTCCCTCCTAATTACAGGCTGCTCTGTTTTTATGTTTCTGCAATCAATCAAATCATTATCAGGAAGCTGTATTTATGTTTCTGGTTTGGAGTAATTATACTCATAACAGTCCAAGGTCTTGCTTCATCTGCTATGAACACTTAATTATATATGTCATAAAGTAAGAAAGACACTAATTCAATTATTTATTCAATATTTTTATTATTTATGATTATTTATATGTATAATATAATATATAATAATTATAATTATTTATATCAATATTATTCAATATATTCAATGCATATTCAAAGAAATATGTATTAGATATCTACTGTATATAGAACCCTGACCTAGGTACTAGGGAGGGGAGCAGAACACACTATCTCTGCCCTCACTGGGCTTACAGGGTAAGGCGAGGTTGAGAAGTGGGATGTGAGAAGCACATATTAAATAAGCATAATACAAAGTGATCTAAGATATTACACACGAGAATGAGAGAGGTACCAAGAAAAGCACTACGGGATGTCCAGGGGGAAGAAGTCTCTCTTGCTGATTCAGGAGGGGGTAAGATTTAAGGAAAGGCTATCTGGAGGAGGCAGAGTTCCATAAGGAGGGAGGTGGAGGGAGAACTCAGGATCTGAGAAGAACATGAGCATAGGCCATTCAACTCAATTCAACCAATATTAAATAAGGACCTACTACAGAACAGGCACCATGGATACAAAGACAAAAACAAAGAATTTCTGCCTTCCAGAAACTTTTTTTTTTCTGGAAGCAATCAGGGTTAAATGACTTGACCAGGGCTAGCGTCTGAGGCCACATTTGAACTCGCATCCTCCTGACTCCAGGGTCAGCACTCCATCCATGGTGCCACCTATCTGCCCCAGGAAGTTTATATTCTAAGAAAGAAGTACATCTACAGAGAGGCAAACACAAAATGCAAGGTCTATACTAGGATGACAGGAGTTACGAGGGATAGAAAGGGAGAGGGGATAAATAAACAGAATGGTCTGGATACCGAAGGTAAAGGGGAAGAATTAAGTATGAGTTATGAATCCTGGTAAAACAGGATTAATGTTTTATTAATGGCAGAACTAGCAAAGTCATAAGGATGACTTCATTTCAAGGGAAAGATGAGAAATTTGATTTCTGACAAGTTTAGATGGAGATACCAAGAGGATGTCCACATAGAGATTTCCCACAGACAGATGGAAATGTAACTCCAGAGCTCAAAGGATAACTCAAGACTAGAAATAGGGATTTAGGAGTAATCTGGCAGAGGTGGTGGTCAAAGCCATTGGCATAAATGAACATTTCAAGGTAAAGAGTACATAGAGTCCTCTCTAGTTTTCTAAGAACAGAAACATAGAGGGCAATTACCATAAGGACATAGGAAAAACATAAAGAACTAATGAAGGGGACAGAGAAGGAATGGTCAGAGAAGTAGAGGGAGAGCCAGGACTATAATGTCTCTGAAACAAAGAGAGAGCAAAGTTTCCAGGAATAGAATTCTGACTCCTGGAAACTTGGTTCTCAATCAATCAATCCATTTATCAACAAGCATTTATTTACTGCCTACCATGTGTTGGGAGCTCACATTCTAGCAGGGGAGATAACTGTACATCTATAAGTACATTTGCATGATAATATAACAAGATTAAAATAATATCTAAAAAGTAGTTTGAGAGGGAGACTCCTAGCAGTTGGTAGGATCAGAAAAGGCTTCATATACAGGGCTTCTTAAACTTTTTCCACTCCGGATCCCAGTTCAATTAGGCAAGGTCTTGGCATGGCATAGCCTGAGGGCATGCACAGTACAAAGTGTGATCACAACCAAGGCTGCAGCATCGCCTGATGCAACACGGGCAAGTGCTGCCAGAAACACCTCGGATTCATTATGTGTTTGATTGTGAATTAATTTTTGGTCATTGCACATTCAGAAACCTTTTACTGTTGCCAAACCCACAGTTTAAGATGCGATGAAAGATGGTGCCTGAGCTGTGTCTTTAAGGGAGAGAGGGTTTCTAGGAGGTGGAAGTGAGGAAGGAGGGCATTCCAAGCATGGGAAATGGCTGGTGAAAAGGCAAGGAGGTGGGCAAGGGAGTGCCTCCTGTGAGGAAAAGAGAGAAGACCTGTGTGGCTGGCTCACAGAATACAAGAGGGAGAAGAATACACGCAATGAGGCTGGAAAATAGGTTAGGACAAGGTAGTGGAAGGCTTTCAAAGTTAATGGAGGCATCTGTATTTTTCTCCTAGAGACATTAGGGAAGCACTGGAGCTTACTAAGTAGGGAAATGACATGGTCAGATTTGTGTTTAAGGAAAATCATTTTGGCAGCTGGTGAAGGAAAGTCTGTGGAGTACAACTGTATAAAGTGCTACAAAGAGGTCGAGTTAGAAGAGAAAACGGGCCATTACATTTGGAAACTGGGAGATCATCGCTCACCTTGGAAAGAGAAGCTTTAGCAGAGGGGTAGGGAGGGAAGCCAGACTACAGAGAAATAAGGATGATGGGGGCCACAGGGGTAGACAACTTTTGCAAGAAAATTTAGCAATGAAAGGGAAGAGGAACAGCAGTAGCTAGACAGCATAGAAAATAACCTTTTTAGGATTAGGAAATCTAGATAGATGATAGATGCTGGACAAATGGACAGATAAGACTGACCGACTTATTTCTTAAGTGCTTATTATGTGCCAGGTATAGGGCTAAGATGTGGAGAACACAAATGCAAACAAGCAAGACAGACCCTGCCCTCAGAGAACTTATACTCTAATGGGGATGATACAGGCCAACAAAAGGGAGCTGGAAAGTGAGAGAGGAAGAGATGGCTGGGAAGAGATTGGGGGGGCCTGGTTCCAGGTAAGGTAAGGTAAGCCCACCTCTCAGAGCTGTGCCTCAGGGGCAGAGCCCGGGTTTCCAAAGAAAAAGGGATGAAGATCATGGCCAGAGTGCAGGCAGCCTGGTGTGGAAAAAACTGGGAAGTAAGCAGGTTTGGTGGAAGATGGGGAAAAGTTAGCAGAGATGGAGAGATGGAGAGAGGGAAGAGAAGTTGGGGCCAATTCCTGGAAGAGGCAAGAAAAGATGGTATCAAAGGGCACAGGCAGAACAATAAACCTGACCAAGCAGCACTTCTGTCTTTGAGATAGGAGGGAACATAGATCAGGGAGGAGAAAGTGGGTGACGATACTGAGAAGTTTAGAAGCACAGCAGTGATGAGGGAGATGCTGTGGGCAAAACAAGCTCATTCTAAGATTACGGGGGCATAGATTTAGGGTTGTAAGGAACTGTAGAAGTCACTAAGTACAACCCTCTCATTTTATAGTGCAGAAAACTGAGCCCCAGAGATGTTAAGTGACTTGCCCAGGATCACACAGCTAATAGATTATTTGAGGGATGATTTGAACCTGTGACTTCTCGACTCCAGGTCCAGTCCTCTAGCGTATAGTCTTTCAATTTCATGACTCTCTGTAAGGGTTATTAATCTGTATTTCAGGTCCTTGGATAAATTTCGGGAAGCACATGAACTTGAATTGGAAAAAAATTATCTTTATTTTCACTAACCTTTAGTTTCCTTTGTAATTCTATGCATTTTATTTTATGCTTTTAAATGATATTATCTGACATGGGCTCCACAGACTTCAGTGGATTGCCAGCGGGGTACACACCACAGAAAAAGGTTAAGAATCCCTGCTCTAGAGCAATGTATGGCAGTGCTGAAGTTAGAGCCGAGACAATAGACAGACAGGGCTAGGAATAGTCCTTCAGGAACACTGAAAAGTCAGAGGGGCAAGGGAATCTTGACATCATATATCTAGAGCTAGAAGGGACCTCACAAGCGATCACTTTACAGATGAAGAAACTGAGGCCACAGAGGTTAAGTAACCAGCCAAAGATCCAGGTCATAAGCATGAGAGTCAGAATTAGAACCCAGAGCCACTGAACTATAGACTCCAGAGATGACTATATCACACTGCTCCCCTATTCTGAGACAATGGCAAATAAATCATCAAAGTGTCAGGTCATGGAATCAAAGTTCATTATGGAAATAAGTTAAGTCATAGTGACTGAAATGATCTGAGAAAATAGAGAGAGGTCAAGGGACTAGAGGTCATTCTATAGGTGAAGAATGGCTTTGTTGTACTTGAGACAGCAAAAAAAGTGGAAGCATGGGAGGGCAAGGTTAGAAAGTAGAATTTATTTTAAAATTTCTTTTAAATTAAAATAAAAAAGAAAGTAGAATTTCTAAGTTCAGGACATTGGAGGCTGTGAAGTTCTGGGAAATGGCAAGGTCTGAGGAGTGAACCCTCCTGGCCACAAAGGAAGGGTATTGGAATTAAGATAAGAATTAGCATAGTAAGGAGATATGAGCACAAATACTTAAAGTGCTCATGGGTAACAACAGGGAATGGGGTGGAGAGAGAGATTGTTATTTCAGAATTCAAATTATTGGGAAAGCTGAAAGAGTTCTTCAGTGGAAGAGAAGAACAACAATGAGATGAGAAGGTATCAACAGATTTAAGGTACTTCACATGAGGAAAAATTATTGAGGGATGGAAGTAGACAAAAGACCTGGAAGTGACAGGGGAACCTTCTCATCTGGTCTGGTGAATTAGGAAAAATAGCAGAATAAATTAAACCACGAACATTTATTAAATCCATATTGTGTGCTAAGAGAGCTATGCTGGGTACTAGAAATACAAAGATTTTTTTCTTTAAAAGCCGTTACCTTCTATGAACTTATATTCACTGTCTTGAATGGAAAGGACAGCTATGATGGGGTGTCTTCAGTGGAAAATTGGATTTCATTTAAGGGAGGGAGCTAGAAAGAGCGTTGACTGAAAACTCTGAGGATCCTATTTCCTGAGAACTGAGTAATGACAGAGTGAAATGAACTAGACTTGTAGAACCACAAAATGTCCTATTAAAATCTGAAAAGGACCTTAGACATTATCTAGTCCAACCTCTTAGTCTTAAAAATGAGGTAACTGAGTTCCCAGGAAAGTTAAGTGATTTGCTTGTGGTCATACTGATAGTAAACCACAGAGCCAAAATGTGAATTCTAATGCTCTGATGGCTAAATCTAGCATTTTTTAAAGGAAAAAGTAGGTTGGAACAGACTTAGAAAGGGTTTGCTCGCCAAAATAGTCTTCCGCTAAACTCGTTCTTTACCCTCACCATGACCTCTAGAGACCTTTGACTGACTCTTAGACTTCTTAGTCTCTTCCACATGTTGGCTTCACTTGCATCCATACATAGAGTGATCCTATTGACAGCAATAACATTCAATGAAACCTAAGTGTCTATTATGTGGTAGTAAATCAGTGTTTTAGAATTGACAGTTAATGTCAACATCAGCCATATGACTAATTTTGAACTTATCCAGATTATATGTTTAAAATTGATATTTTCTCCTTTTTACTTTAGTTCTTAGATATTGACAGTGTTTAATATAGAGAAGCCCCAATGGACTCGAAACAAAACCCCATGTTATGCTTTGTACTGAAGTACAATCAGTTCTGATTTATACTTTGAGCTATCACCAATGTTACGTTGTTAAACTTGGTAGGGCATGTATTGAGATTACTAGGCTCGATAATGGCTGCTCTTTCTTTTGCACTGGCTCACAGGGCAAGAAAATCTCCATCAGCCTTCTCAGCAAAAGCCCACACCCAGGACAGATTGGGTAACATAAACTTCTGTTTTCTGTTGTTGAAGAACCATATTTGCTCATAAACATCCACCTGCAGGGCAGACTCAGAAATGATTCTCTACACTGAGTCAAGGGAAAACATTTGTTTGCTAAAACATTGGCAATACTTTAAAACAACCTGTCAGAACAGTTCTCCATTTCATGCAGAACAACTCTTCTTCTGCTCTGATAGAAAAAAGGGATTTACAACAGATGTGTCATGTCTTATAGAAACGTGAGAAGAAAGTAGGCTGAAGTTTAGCAGCATGCACTCCTGCTTCCCAAAAGTAGACTTTTCCTAATGGCTGGTTATTTTCCCCTTCTGATTATGCGATCGGGGCAGAAGGAAGATAAAACAAATAATGACAGAACTGAATGAGAAGGAAGCACCCTTGGAGGTTATCTAGCCTAAACCAATTCACTTGACAGAGAACGTACCTAGGGCCCATGAAGGTCAAAGTAACAGAGCTGGGTGGTGTCAGAGCTGGGACTAGAACTCGGGTCTCATGACTCCTGATTTGGTGTTTTCTTCACCATAGGCTGCCTTTCTCATTCCCTTAGGTAATGTATATCCTCTGTGCAAAATTCTGGCTATATTTCCAAGTCACCATCAAGACCACACACGAAAACCTGATAGAGATCTTGCACACTGAAAAAGCATGTTCCTTCCTGGTTTGACTGGGAAGAGAATCCTAAAGACAAAAATCCATTTTCACAGCATATTGAATTAATCAATAGCTCAATCTAACATCATCTTCCTCAAATTATAACCAATGTAAAATTCAAAATTATTGGGATAATGGAAAGTTCGTACCATTTTTAAAAATTTATTTTAGAATAGATACACCGTGTCAATCTATTTTGATTCTGATGTAGCCTCTCATTGAAAAGCAGCCCTGTTGCTCATAGTCCGGCTTAGACTACATTTGTAGTACTGTGCCCACTTCTAGGGGCTATATTTTATGAAGAATATGGATAAAGGTAGAGATTGTCCAGAGAAGGGGAACCAACAAAGAAAAGGCTTGGCAACCTCCCACTTTGAGGACAGCTGAACAACTAGGGGATGCTGAGACTGGAGAAGAGAAGACCCCTGTAGGGCACAATAGCCACCTTCAAGTGTTTAAAGGATAGTCATAGAGAAGAGAAATTTGACATCAGCTGGGCCACAGAAGATAAAATCAAGAGTAGCAGAAAGAAGTTGTGGAATCAAATTTAGGCTTGATATAAGGAAGAAATGCCTAACAATTATATCTACTGGACATGGAATGGGACAAAGATCTTCGAGCAGAGCTTGGCTCACTGCTTGCTGAGGATGGTCTGGAAGGGGCTCTTATTCAGGTATGGGCTAGAGCCGACCAGGAGATTATGTATCATACCCTCAGGGCTCCAAAGGATCTTAGAAATTATAAAAATCCAAGCCCTCATCTAGGCCTAAGAAGAAATGACTTGCCCAAAGTCACATAGCTAATAAGGAGCAAAGGCAGAATTTGAACCAAGGTCTTCAAAGTCAGTGCTCCTTCCACTATACTATGATAGCCCCCTCTCTCTGTTTCTAGCATTATGTATAATGTTTTTATCGAGACCTTAGATCACTGATTCTCCAAACTAGCGTCCCTTCAGATTCAGTTTTTAAAAAGAAATTGCCATTTAGCAAATGCCATGAGTGTACTGGAGCCAGTTTGAGCCAGCATACAAGGGCTGCTCGTTAAATTTACAGTGTATTTGCACAAGTGGCAAACACTATCAAATTAGAACTTGAATTATTACTGTTCGTTGTCTAGACTCAAGAAACTGAAGGAGAAAAATGCTAATGATGCAGATTAAATTTAAATATGTTGTGTGTTCATCCTGCCTTCCTCCCACCCACCCCCTTCCCTGGAGCTGATTGTTAAACATTTACAATCATACCCCAATGAAGGGAATTGCTATGCTCGAAAACATGACAGTAGCACAATTTCAAAAAGTCTGAGTATCTCTGAAATTCTGTGATTTGGGGATTCGGAGAAGGCAGTGTGTCGTACTAAACAAACATGAGGAGTGAGGAGACCTGAGGTCGTGCCGTTATAGAGACGCGTCTCTAAGAGAGAATGACCACACTGGGGAGGCCTAACTTCATGTCACATCATAAAACTTCCCCCACGTGACTTGAAAAGTTCAATACTTAAATGTTACTTCTTTTTCCCATAGGGACTGGGAGCTTGTAGACAAGGAATGAAATTCACCATGAAGGACACCTGCAAACATTAGCAAGCTGCAGTTTTTGCCCCTCTTGGAATCAGAATTCTGGAATTTTACAAGTCAAATCAGCAGACATTAGTTAAGCCCCTCCCATGTGCCAGGCACTGTACCAAGGGCTGGGGATAAAAGAAAGAGAAAAAGACTGTCCCTGGTTTCAAGGAGCTCACAGTCAAGTGGGTAAGACAGCATTTAGGAAAGAACGCACAGCTAAAGTGGGTAAGGACATAGGGGGGATAATCAAAGGGGGAAGGCAGCCAGACTAAGGGGCATCAGGAAAGGCTTCTGGTAGAAATGTGTGATTTTGAGCTAGAACTTGAGAGAAGTCAGCAAAGTCAGGAGGCAGATGGGAAAGAATTCCACTGATAAGTGACAGTCAGTGAAATGTCCAGAGTTGGAAGATGAAATGCCTTACTGGCAAGCAGGCCAGTGTCGCTGGCCTGCAGAATAGATGGGGGTGAGTGAGAAGTAATAATGAATGTCTGTCAAAATAAACCGAACCTATTCCAACCTCCATTAAGAAATCCCTTTTAAAATGTTCCTGTCAAGAATCTGGCTTCTGTTCGAACACTTCCCCTCACAGAGAGCTCGGTATCTAACAGGGAAGCTCAATCTATTTAGGGACATTTCTAATTTTTTAATAGTTCCTTTTTATAGTAAACCAAGATCTGCCTCACTCTAACTTCAGTCCACTGGCCCAAGAGCTGTCTACTAAGGCAACACAGACTAAATCTACACCTTCCTTCCACCTATTGTCCAATGATGTATGTCATCCTTCCCCCAACTTCACCTCCCCCCTCCCACTTGTCTTCAAGTTCACCAAAGAATTTGAATTTGCAATGATAACTGTGGCTGAAGAGCCCAAAGGAACATGCTCAAGGGCAGCATCAGAGACGTGGTGAGGGCAGAGAGGTTCCAGGAGCAGGAATGCCCAACCAGGAAGTTAGCACCTACAGGTGGACCTCAAAGGGGAGGTCTCCAAACTCTCTGTCTGATACACCACCTCTGGAACCCTAACACTCATCCCACCAATTGGCCGGCAGAGAAGGAGGAGTTGCTAAGAGTGGTATCCTTGGTTTCCTACTCAAGGATTAGGAAAGAGACATGAGAGTTAGTTCAACCCTTTCATTTTACAGATGAGGAAATATGAGACCAAGGGAAATGAAAAACATTTAGAATCATCCCTCTTCCAACCTTGATCTCAACATTTGAGAAAAAATGTATATCCTCATTTAAAGAGTTACTGTTGGTCAAGGGTAAAGAAACTACATGTCTGCTGAGCCTGAGAATTGTAGACTCAGAAAAAGCATGTTAGCGAGACCTGAGAAGATGAAAGGAATGTGGGGCAAGAGAGTCAAGGGCTGGGCCCCCTTCTGACAGCTTCTGAAGGGAGAGGGGATGGTTGGCAAGTGATAACATAAGAGAAGGCCATGCTAGAGAACTAGAGCTATCTCAGAGTGGCCAATTCATCATGTAACAGAAAGCTCTGAGCCCCACTGGTTTTGACTTTCCTGAGAGTCACTCTCATTCTCAGTTTTTATTCCTATAATCACAGGACTGTGGGCCTAGAAGGCAAGTCAGAGATTACCTAATTTCATGTGCTCATTTTACAGATGAAGAGAATAAAGTGATGTGACTTCCCCAAAGACAGGCAGGTTATGAGAACAGATATTCACACCAGGGAGCTCTACTTCCCCATTCCAGTCTACTTCCTAAGACACCGTACCATCCACTGCTGTGGCCCTGATCTGGCCTCAATTCTTTACATCCTCCTGAAGAGGTATAGAGAGGGGGTGGGTTTCTATTGAAATTCTTGAGGGTTCATCATCCAAAAGGAATTATTGGACTCAGCTGTCTTTTGGCAGAGTTATAAAAGTTTATTGTTATACTGAGGCAGGGGGTTTGGGGGGGGGGGGGGGGTAAGGGGACCTGCAAGCTGACAGGGATCTAAGGCAGAGTTATAAAGTTCTATGTTACGCTTTGCAGTGGGCAAGAGAAGGTTAAGGATAGCCTGCAAAGTGCAGGGTTATAAAGTTTAATGTTACACTTTGCAGCGGGCAGGGGGGTATCAGAGAAAGCCTGCAAAGTGCAGGGGCTAAAGATGAAGTTTTTAAAGCCATAAAACTGTCAATCATAGGTTCATTATGCTAACTAGGTGGTCAAGGGTAGAGTTAGGGAGGAGTTTGGGAGTGATCAGTGCTTAAAGGGACAGGCACTTTTTATATCAACTGCGCAGGCGTATTGCCCATAATTCACTGGGAGAAAGCTAGAGGGCGGCGAAGGGGGAGGTGTGGTTTTTGCCTTGACATGTCACTAGGTAATTTTTTGGTCAAGGATGAATGACATAGGTCCAATATGGCTGTTAGGAGGATAGGCTTGATTGTTTCAGGAGGTGCCAAGTTTGGAAGTTAGACTGATTAGGGATTCAGGAGGTACCATCCTGGGAGGGAGTTATCTCTTTGATAATGTTGTTCAAGGTTTCTGGGTGCAGCTGGCCACTAAGAACAAAGGAGCTATGTATTTCTCTAAAAATACTTGGGTGATGTATTCATGGGAAACTATCTACGCAAGCTGCTAGCTCAGGGAAAAGACTTTTAGGCTGGGGCTGGGGAGAGGCAGAGTTAATGCCTTTATGGGTGGGCAAAAGTGTGACTTTTACAACTTAATTGCACAGGCTTGTTACAAACTGATGTTACATACATGGGTACCCAAACACAAGTGAGATTTTTACAAACTGAGGTTACAGACAAAAGCATCCCAGACCTCATCACTCCTACTACCATCTCCACTGACATGACAACTCCTAGTCTCCTTAAACTTTCCCACAGGTCTGACCCTCAGGCCTCAATTCTTCAAAAGGTGTTTTGGAGTTCCCACCTTAGGTTTTGATGATCAGTTCTTTCCCTGCCTCCTACAGATGTGAATAGTTGTGTAACTGCTAGATAAGACAACTGGTCAATCTCTGCGTAGAGCTCATATATAGATCTGGAGCTGGAAGGATCTCAGAGGTCATCTAGTCATAGGATCATGAGATTTCAGTCAAAATTTAGAGCTAAAAGACACCTCAACAGCCATCTGGTCCAACCTGTCATTTTACAGATTAAAAAAAAAAATGAGGCCAAGAGAGGCTGACTTGTCCAAGATCATAAAGGTAAATAAGTATCAGAGATGAGATTTGAACCTAGATCTTTTGACCACAAAGCCAATGGTCTTTCTATTGTAGTACTACTCTGATTTCCTGATTGAGGCTGACTGAACTTGATATCTACCCTCTTTGGAGACAGATAGATAGCACAAAGGACAGAGTACTGGGTCTGGAGCCAGGAAGACCTAAGTTCAAATCTAACCTCAGATACTTTGCTGTGTGACCCTGGGCAAGTCACTTAACTGTTTGCCTACGTTTCCTCATTTGTAATATACAGGTAATAATAGTGCCTATCTCTCAGGGCTTTTGTGAGGATCCAGTGAGATGATATTTGTAAAGCACTTAGCACAGTGCCTAGCTCATAGTAGGCAGTATATAAATGCTTATTCTCCTGTTCTCTTTGGACAAACCATACATATGATCTATGACTCTCAGAAGGTTCTGAATAAAAGTCTTATGAAACATGAAACGAGCCCTAGGTTAAATAGAAATATTTATACCATTCTCAAAGACTATTCCCGTGTTGTATAATTTCTTCCACGTCAATCCAATAGAGGCATGGTAATGACCTAGACATGTCACCCAAAGATCAGCCTAAAGGAGTGAGCAAAGCCCAGAGAGGCTCATCTCTGGGGTGGAGGGAGCCACAGGCTAAATAATATTTCTAATATGGTACCTCTCAGAGACCTTCTTTAAAGTCCACAAGTTCTGCCACCTTTGTGGATGGAGAAAGGTTTCACACTAACAAAATCAGGTCCTCAAGCACAGACTAACCTGGTTGTTGTATCTACTTCTCACAAAACCAGCTGACATATTTCAATTCTCTTGCCAAAGGCCACATTTTAAATTGCACTTGACCCTAAGTAAAGGTGCTGTTGTGCTGGTGCTCATCCCCAGCTCTTAATTCAATGTTTCATCTCAAGTGGGCCTCCATCCAAAATGAGGGACTGCAGCTGCACAGACCCAGCTCTTTATTCCTACACATTAACAAAGGATGGAGAACTGGGAAAGAGATTAAAATCCAGGACAACATTCATGAGGTCCCTCATGGCCTACTTAAGGAAGAGGCACAAAGAAAGGTTGTTTCTAGTGGGAAGATCACTTTGATATGCATGGACATGTGTATAAATACATAAATATACTCCCAAACATTTGTAGGTAGAGATGCCTCTCAAATGTCCTTGGTAATAATGGGGACAGGGCTGGCATGAAAAACTGGAGCAGAGCCAGCAAGTTCAACTTCCTCCCCTGATAAAACCTGCTATCAACATGAAACCCTCCAGGACATTTGATAGCTCTGCCATCTACGAAAGGGAAAAGAGGAAATGGCCCCAAAGCTGACACTGGGTAGAAAGAGAAGTGGCGCCTCACAAGTACAATCCATAGGCTGGATGTTATTGTTAACATAAATTGAAATGATGGAAGTCAGAGAGCTTTGACAAAACTGAAAACACTGATAAAAATGAGAAAATTCTCCTTATCAGCCACAGTCCCTGAAATACTCTAAGAACAAGCAAGGTTCTATAAGTGAATATGTTATGTAGAGACACCACCACACACACTCTCTCAAAATCATTGCCAGTAAAAAAGGTTCTATAAGTGAATATGTTATGTAGAGACACCACCACACACACTTTCTCAAAATCATTGCCAGTAAAAAAGGTTCTATAAGTGAATATGTTATGTAGAGACACCACCACACACACTCTCTCAAAATCATTGCCAGTAACTCCATGGGCACAAGAGTCGACTGCCTTATAATCTGTTCCCTGAGGTTGCATGAGGCCAGAATTTATAACTGGGAAGATCTTGGAAATATGGCTCATGAATGATCTTATCCTTCCTCATATTCTCCTCCCATTACCTAGAGTCCTAGTGACCTTGTTTCCAGACACAGAATTAGAAAAGAGGCTGGTCTGGCTCACTGCTAGGAGGAAGCTTTATATCCATCTTACATGGCTGATATTTTGTATGTTTAGATATATAAAGTGTGTATGTGTGTATGTATGTATGTACAGTGGTTCTGTAGCATGAGCCAAAACTAGATTCCATTTACAGAAACCACAGACCAAGATCACCCCAACACACATATACATATATACACACTATACATACACATATGTACACACACATATACAAACTTACACATGCACATATAGAGGTTTCACAAAGAGCTCTTTCTTAAGGTGAGAAATCAATCAATCAACCAGCACTGGTTGTGTACCTCCTCTATGCCAGGCACTACGCTGGTTACAGGGGGTAAAATACAACACACGAAACAATCCAAATGCAAAGATCTTACACTCCCTTCACTTAGAAAAGAATTCTGAACTCATCTGTATTACTGCTTGGATAATGGAGACTTTGAAATCCATATACACATCCATATATACATCCATATACATATTGTGTATGAGTACTTCTACATGTTTTCTCAAGTTTGGGATGAGGGCTCTTAAGTTTCTTGTATTTTTTAAAATTTTGTCTTTATAATATGTATATAGCCATCTTACATAAACAGACATACTATTCACTCAGAAATTATATGGGCTCACCATAGTTCCAGCAGAAAAGAACATTATTTTAATAAAAACTAGGGGGTGAAAGATGTGTTTTTGTATATCAGCATTATCTTACTAAGAGTGCTAGTTTACAAAATAAAAATAAATGATGGATAAAGACAGATATGAATGATGGTTAGGAACCTTTTGTTGAGTTTTTGTAAAACTTAATTCATTAATAAAGAGGAAAAGGAAGAACACTGGCATGTTTTTTCTCCCATTATTCAAACAGAATGGAAGTTTCCCCCAAAGGAAATTCTTAGGGTAAACTGCCAATTTCTGTTTTTCTGGAAAATCCATTTTTACAGCTTGACCTTGGTCTCAACCCATTCTGTAAAAATGGGATCTCGCTCATTCTTGGTTTGTGAGCGACACTTCTCCTTCTTTCTGCTGGAGGCTTTCAAGAGGGCTGCTGTCCTCAGGACTGTCCAGTTTTCAGGAGGTACAGTGGATGGTTGGAAGAAGCTGTAGATCAACAATATATTCTTACAACTCATTGCCAATTAGCAAAGGAAGGAAAGACAGGAGCCCACTTAGGGAGAGAAGCCTGTGCTTACCTCAAGTTTGTAAGACCCTATGACCCACCACAAAAATGTTCATGGTGGTTCTGTAGCATGCACCAAAACTACAGATTCCATTTACAGGAACCACAGACCAAGATCATCCCAACAGTGCTTAGGAGCAACATTCACCAGGGCCCATCTTACCAACAGCCCCCAATGCTGCTCCACCATGAATTTCAACTGGTCATTCAGAATTTTAAAAAAAATCTAATGATGATTATCTCCTTCCTATACATGGAAATTTTTTTGGTGGTGGTGGCAGAGGTTAGCATGGCTTGTTTATTTTTTTTCTAATTACATGTGAAAACAATTTTTTAGTAGTATTTTGAATTTTGAGTTCCAAAGTCTCTCCCTCCTTTCCCCCCTCATTGAGAAAGCAAGCAATCTGATATAGATTACATACGTGCAATCACACCAAACATATGTGGGAATTCTTAAAATTGCTTTATGCTTAAAAAAACATAACTGTTACCTTCAATTGAAAGAAGTTAAGTAAACCATAACTACACAGTGCTCATGTCTGACAATATATGCTTCTTTCTGTATCCCACCACCTATTCGTGCTTCACTGACAGTTTACTGACTTAATAAAGCAGCATGATGCAGTAGAATGAACACACTGGCTCTGGAATCAGGAGGTTTTTGTTGTTCATTTGTTTTTCAATCATCTCTGACTCTTCATGACTGCATGTGGGGTTTTCTTGGTAAAGACACCACTCCAGTGGTTTGACATTTCTTTCATCAGCTCATTTTACAAATGAGGAAACTGAGGTAAAAAGAGTTAAATTGACTTGCTCAGGGTCACACAACCAGTAAGTGTCTGAGGCCAGGTTTGAACTCAAAGATTGGTCTTCTTTCTCCAGGTCAGGCACTCTATCTATTGCACTATCTAGCTGCCCCTTGGAATTCGAAGACCTAGGTTCAAGCCTGTGACTTTGGGTAATTCTGTTCATCTTGCTGGGCCTCTGTGTCCCCATCTATAAAATGAAGAATTTGACCTATGTGGTCTCAGAGTTTACTTCTAGATCCAATCTATGATCCTACAATGAGGCAGGAGTGTGATTTTCAAAGAGGAAATTTTAAAAAGTGATATGGCAAGGTGGGGCTACTTGTGTGTTATCACGAACCCTCCAGGCCATTTGACAAGGAGAGAGATCAGTTCTGGTGTATGTGACATTCCACTAGGCTCTAGTGACCAGAGCAACCCATGGTTGACTCTGTTTTGTTCCAGGGTGTTGTTTTCCTCTTTATATTAAAAATACCTGAAGATATGAAAACACTATGTAGCACCACAGAGGAATGTTGAAAGTGGAGTCCTAAGGACTTGACCTCAGAGCATATTGAGTCACAATTTATGACCTTGGGCAAATCATTTAATTGACTGTATCATATCTAGGCCTCAGTTTCCTTCTCTACAAAACGAAGGGGGCATCGAGTAAAGACTAAATATCCTCTAAGGTTCTTTCTAGCTGTAAATCTATGGTCCTCTATTCCCAGTTTGGCCCCGGGTGCTCTCAGGAGTTAGTCACTAACTTCATTTGGAGAGAAAGGAAAGATAATATCTTTCTAAAATATCTTGAACCAAATGCTCCTTTTTCCCCCCAAGGGCTCTGTATTAGTTCAAATCAAAACCGACTTCAGTCAGTTGTAAAAAAGCTTTAACCTCATCCAGAGGATTAGATGAGACAAAAAGACCTCAACTTGTTTATTCCACACTGGCTTTCCCTCCCTTTGCCCAATTATTTCTTCTTATTTTCTCCTCCTCTCCCCAGTTCAATGGATTGTTAAATGGGGTATCAAAGTCATTCACGTAATACTCCAAACGAGGTGAAAGCTGAAACAACATCTCTTTGCTCGTCACTGACCCATTTCTTTTGCCTGTTGGCAGAAAGTAACTCTAAAATATAACATTTATTCCGTCTTCTCATTAATTTATTCATTCTCCAAACACCTCCTGGGCTGTCCATAGTGTACAAGGCAAAGAACTATCTGAAAAAATACAATTATTTAGAGACCAGAAAGAAAGAACGCTGTCATTTGGGTGGTTCCATTGTGAATCTATTGACTTCAGTACAGCCATTGGTCATGACACATATGGTCCCAGGCAAAGCTTGTCTCCATGTTCTCAGAGTGTTTCTCCACCATTCCTTTCCCCCACACATCCCTTCCTTGGGGTGCTTTTTCCCTCTGGCAGGAAAATAACTTCATAAGCCCCATTCAAACTCCAAAGTTAAGGCCTTACCAGGAAAGGCTACTTCCTTTCCAGAAATTTTTGCATGGAAAAAAAAAAGACCCCTGAAGAGGGTGCATATTATATACACAAAATTCCAAATAAATATAAGAAGCTATTTATTTATTGGAGGAAGGGGGACGCAATCAGGACTAAGTGACTTGTGCAGGGTCATATGGCTAATAAGTATCTGAAGCTGGATTTGAACTCAGGTCCTCCTGACTCTAGGACCAGTGCTCTATCCATAAATACAAGAATTTAAAAGAAAATATATGCATGTAAACACACGTATGTGTGCATATTACATTATTTAGTGAAAAAAAAATTCAATCTTAAATGGTGGCATTTCAGGGAAGTATTTAGGGGATGAGAAAACTCAGCAGAGGCCCGCTATAATCACATCAGGTAGATAGCTCTTGGTCCTCCCTATGTGTAATGCCAGACCTGATTTCATTTGTATACAGGCAGCTAGGTGAAACAGTGGATACAGCACCAGATCTGGAGTCAAGAGGACCTGAGTTCAAATCCACCCTCAGTCACTCACCAGCTATGTGACCCTGAGTAACTCAATTTCTATCTGTCTCAGTTCCCCCATCTGTAAAATAAAGACAATGATAGCATCTACCTATCAGCATTGCTGCGAGGTAGAGTTTATAAACCTTATAGTGCTATATAAATGCTAGCAATTGATGTTAGTATTATAACTGTACATATAATTCCACATTTAACTTTGCTGGAATTTAGCAGCATGAATCATATGATCCCATTTACATGTTCCTGGTTTTGAACTCTCTTAAAAACAAACACAGATGTTTACGTCCCTAGAGCTTGGCTGTGCTCTCCCAGATAAGACTGTTCTGTTTTGATGTTTCTTCTATCTTCTTCTGAACTGCCACCAGAAACTCATGGCCTTGTGGTGACAATTCCTCTGGTGACAGCCACTGATGAAAGACAATGTGGCTGCATCAGAACTCCAATCCTTTCTGTGGGTCCCATGAAACTCACAGTGGAGCCACAATCCTTCTGATTTTCCACTCAGTATCACTCGAGAAGCAACAAGTAGGGATTTCTTTCTTTCTTTTAAAGTATGATAGAATGACACAAACCATTCCTCTAGCAAATATGACACAGAGCATATGACTTTTCTGCATTCTCTGATCATTTGTCTAAACAAGTTCATTTGCTGGCCAGAAAATGCAAAGGCCATCCTACCTATACTATCAAGCTCAGTGCTTGATTTCCCAACTTTCAAACAAACTTAGAGTAGTGTATAGAGGCCCGTCCCACATAATCCAGCCCCACATCCAGGCCATTCTGCAACAGCATCATTAATAGAGTGCCGAAAGGCAGCAAGGCATAGAGAATAGGAGGATCCAGATTTGGATGTTGCTTCTGACACATCCTGTCTCTATGACTTTTCAGCAAGTCATTTAACTGCTTCCATGCCTCTAAGACTACAAGCTGCTGAAGAGTTACCAGCCTAAATTGGTAGGAGGTGTTTTCCTCCAACCTGCTCCCTATACTAATGCATCCTCTACACCAATGACAAGGAAAAAAACAAAAAACAAAAAAAAAAAATATATATATATATATATACATATATATATATGTATTACCAAACTTCTACAACAAGTACAAAAACCTGGCTGGGACAGCAAGCACTCTGGCCAGTCATCCTAAGCAAGACCTGGGTGTTGACATCTCCTCACCATTTTTTATTCACAGAGAGGAAATTCAAATTAGGCCTATGATGTCATTGGTTTGGGAACTGCCAGAGAGGAAACTCTCTCTTCCAAGGCAGATCTCCTAATATTCTACAACTTGACAGCCTTAGAGAGTAGCCTGGGACACTGAGAGGTCAGGTGATTTGTCCAGGATCACACAGCCAATATGTGTCAGAGGCAGGCCTTGGACGCAGGCTTTCATAACTCTGGGGTCAGCTCTCCATCCACTCTACCATGCTGTCTCTGGTATACATGGATTTATGTTGTCCCCTATCTCCACTATTCTAAGGTAAAATCAAATCTTACCTGTGCCAGATGGTCACTTGGCTTGAAATCAGACTTCCCCTCGGACAAGCGAGGTCGATAATGGCCTGTGACTAGAGGAACCTCTGTGTTTGGCCCGTGGTCATCTGTGGTGTCATCCACGTCCAGGGTCTCTAGACGTGGACCACCCATCTCCATGAGGGTATAATGTCCATTCTCTAGCTCAGAGTCTTGACTGTTCCTGCTCTCCCCACCGTCCTTGCTGATGGATGACCTGGAGATGACCCCAAACTTCCTTGTTCTTTTCCCATTCTGCACCAGACGGCTGCCAGGCTCTGAGGTAGGAGTTGCTTTGGGTTCACAGCTGTTGCTGTTGTTGCCATTAGAAGGAGGGAGAGGAGCCTTGCGCTTAATGCGGCGTAGCATGATTAGGTAGATAAAGCCGCCATTCCAGCACTGATCAGCCAGATAACTGCAGACAAAGTAAGAGAAGAGCTCATGAAAATCTTGCTAATGCCCAAAGCTAAAAACAGTTAGTAGGGACATTTATCCCTCCCCATCCTACCCCTTATCCCTGCCATCCAACACGATATGCTTGACTAAATAATACATTTAGCCAAAAAAATTCAAGTGCTTAAAGCTCCTTAAAAGGTTCAAGCAATATTCACTTAACATGAATAGCCAAAGTTGTTTTATATGAATGTGACTCAACTAGAATTAACTAACAAAAATAGTCTTGGGTCAGGTTCCACAGCAGAAGGGCATAACGAAAACAAATACAATCCTTATTCATGGTTGGGCCATGATAGCATGAAAGCGGCATTATCACCTAAACTAACTGGTACCTTCAGTCCTACACCAATCAAAATGCCAAAAGGTTACTTTATAGAACTAGATAGAAGAACAAAAGCTCAAGAATCTCAAAACAAATATAAAAAAAGTGGGAATGAAGGGGCCCTAACATTACCAGATCTCAATCTATATCAAAGAATAATTAACACTACTTTACACTGGTTAAAAAAAAAAAAAAGAAACTTGACCAATGAATCAATAGTAAGATCCAAAACCAAACCAAATGTAGTGTTTGATAAGCCCAGGACCACCAATTATTATTCAACAAAACCTTCTGGGACAACTGCAAAGATTTGGTGGAAATTACCATAAGAAGTTATAAATGGATATGTGACCCAAATGCAAAACGTCACACAAAAAATTAGAAGATCAAGGAAGGAAGTATCCTGTAAATTGTAGTTAAAGAATAGACTTAACTAAAGCAGGTTTTAGAGATGATTTGGGAAGATAATATGAACAGTTTTTACTACATAAAACTGGAGTTTTGCAGAAACGAAATCAATGCAGCTAACATTAGGAGAGAGTTAATTGGGGAAAAGTCTTTGCAAGAACAATTTCTAATAAAGTTCTGATAACCATAAGAACAAGTGTCATTTCCCAAAAGAGAAGCTGTCAAAGGATATGCATGAACAAAATATGAAATATTCAAGTTATTAATAACCATGAAAGAATAGTCAGAAACACTTTTAATAAGAGAACTGCAAATCAAACAATGCTGAAATTTCACCCTGTACCATCAAGTTGGCAAAGATTACAAAACATAAATATGGAAAGTGTTAGAGAAACTACAAAAAGAAACGCACATTAAAGTACTGTTGGTGGAGCTATAAACTGGTCCAACTATTCTGGCAAACAATTTGGAATTGCACCAAAAAAGTGATTAAACCATACATAACTTTGAACCTAGAAGTACCACTACCAGACATATGTGGAATATAGTAACAGAATAATCAGTGTTTTTTTTCCATCATCTATCTCTCATCTGTCTACCTCTGTACCTATCTAGCTATCTACCTACTTATTTACTCCAAGAAGACCAAAGAAGAAAAAGTTATATAAGTTTGTATACATATATATACATGAAATGTACATACATATACATAAAATATTTATAGAAGCACTTTTTGTATTAGGAAAAAATGGAAGGAAAGAAGATACCCATCAGTTGATAAATGACTATAACATTGCGATATGTTAATGTAATGAACTATTAGTGGCTGTATGAAATGACAAATAGTAGGAGCGTGGGGAGACTTATAAGTACTGAGAGTGAAATAAGAAGAATGAGGAGAATAACTGACATGAAGATTATGCAAATGTAAAGGAAAGCCCTGAAAGACTTCAAAACTGTGATCAGCAGAGTATTTAACCATTACTTCAGAGTGGTGAAGGTAAAGCATGGCTCCCACCTCTTGGAGGAGGGGAGGAGGAGGATAAGTACAGAACAACGCAGAAGTTTTCCACACATAGCCAGTGTGTTCTTCTGTCATGCTTCATTACTGTATTTATTTGTAATGATGGGGGGATCTATTGGGGGGCTGGAAGTCACTGTGAAATGACAATGATATTAAAAATAGTACCTCAATAAAACATTTTTAAAATAAGAAAAATCCAATCATACATAACACTAATAAATATTTCTAGTCTTTCAATGACACTGCTTGCACTTTGATCATGCTACCGATATAATTGAAGGCAATGTGCCTAGAATGAAAAGATGAAATTTAATTGGGATAAATAATTTATCCAATTTCCGAATGGGGGAAGTCTTGATTGGCAGAAGTATAGGTCAGTCAGTCAGTAAACATTTATTAAACATCTACTATGTGCCAGGTTGATTGGGATTCAAAGGAAGGCAAGAGGCAGTCCCTGACCACAAGAACCTCACAGTCTAATGGGGGGAACATGAAAATAATTATGTAGAAACAAGATACATACAGGGGATAAGCATCAGAGGGTAGTCTCTAGCATTCAGGTACAAAGAGACAACTACTATGCAAGTGGAGAAAAAAAAACCTTAGAGATTTAGCTGATAATAAACTTAATATGACCCGTAAGGCTGGTGTGGTTGCTAAAAAAATAATCTAGTAATCTTAAACTGTATTAACAGAAATATAATGACCAAAATCTAAGTAAATAATTCATGGTTAACAGAGAGAACATCAATAACCACAGACCTATATAAAATCTTTATGAAAGTAATTCATAAACCAATTTAGGGCATCCTCAATGAGGGTTTTATAGCAGAGGACAAGCAGGCTTTTACCATCTGACAATTAATTACTACAGAGGCAGCTAGGTGGTGCAGTGGATAGAGTACTGGACCTGGAGTCAATCAGACCTGAGTTCAAATCCAACTTTCGATAATGTGTGACCTTGGGCAAGTCACTTAACCAGTTTGCCCTAATTTCTTCTTCATCTGTAAAATGTATCTATTTCCCAGGGTTCTTGTGAGGATCAAATGAGATAATATTTATAAAGCACTTAAAGATATAGTCCCTGGCACATAGTAGGCACTATGTAATCACTATTGTTATAATTATAATGCCAAAAACATAAAATCTCATTGAATTTATTGCCTGTGGATTATGGAAAAGCATTTGTTTTGAGGAAGCTCTTTTATGGCAAGCAATCTCTCATCCACACCTCAAGATCACCTAGCATTCCTTGACAGATGTGACACCAAAAATAATGCCATTCAGTGATACTCTGAGAATGAGAGATATAATCACAACAGGCATCTGCACCGTGATCAGGAGCTTACGCAGTGTCCAGGCTACAGAAGGGTTTCTCTGTACAGTGAAGTCCTCTGGATGCTTCTGTTTGCAGATGACATTATGCTGTTCTCATTAAGCCCAATGATACTGGGGAGCTTCTTAGAAGACAGCTATAATCACTCAAAGAAGTCTGGCCTCTCCATCCACAGAGGAAAGACCAAGCTGCTGAAGAATATCAACTGCCCTCATTAAAGCATGCATTTGGAAGCATGTTAGAGACTTTGTCCAATTGTGTGTGTGTGTGTGTGTGTGTGTGTGTGTGTGTATCTAGGGTTGTATGGGGTGTTCAGGAAGGACTAGCACCTCTGGTATGAGAGCCTACTGAGCCCTTTTTGGACTGCTGATCCACCTTTGGTGTCCACCCTCACCCGACGCTCACCTGTGGCTCCAAGAAGCAGTAGGATACATTGCAGCCACACACCCCAGTAAAAGTGTCTTGGTAGATGGGGTAAACCAGGTTGAGGGTAACTGATGGGCCCTGGTTGTGAATTAGAGGGATATCTATCTCAAGCATGCAAAAACTTCCCTCAGCAGAATGGGTGGATGAGAACAATTCATTCCAACAGCCATGAAGGCAGCTGAAACAGCTACTGCAGAAGCACTTAGAGACTGGGCAGATATTAGAGATGCCATGGTCATCCACTGAATCCCCAGGGGCCATCAACAGTTGTCCTGACTTTTGTCCTGCCATTGGACTCTGAGGACTCTGGAAGAAAGAGTGAGGCAGACAACTCTGTGCAACTCTGCCTCGCTAAAAACCAATTCACACAGAAGCCAAAACATCACCTCCCGATGTCACCTGGGACATCGAAAACAAAGGACAAACAGCAATATCTACCTGGGACAGACAATACAGATGGCCAGCGAGTTGGATCCAGAGTTGAAAAGGAAGAAAAGAGTATGTTATACTTCTTTGGGAAAACTGACCCCCGAATTCCCATGTAATTGAAGGATCATCTTTTCAGTACTAACATTTTACTGGTGATGCCATGTGACAGTCAGATGTGAGCACCACTGCATTTGGAGAACCAAAGATAAATATATAGTGGATAATTAGTAGGCTGTAACATATAATCGATAAGGAACTCAGAAGAACAGAAAGAAAAGAGGGGGTAGTCATGTGACAAAGGTAGGTGGATGATCGTAGGTAGATGACCAGAGACCTCCACTTACAGTCTCACATTGTCATGAGATGTTGAGGGAGGAATCCCAGCACTCTGGGTCGCCAAGCTTTTGAGAGAACATGGACAAGAATCAACAGAATGGGCAGGCATAGATGGTTTGAGATTTGCATCACTGGAGAGAAACTCCCAAATCAATGAGATCATAGGTCTATTTAAATATCTGAGTAATGAGCAAAAACAAGGGAGGTAACTTGAGAGCAGAGGGTGGGGGGTTTGATCACATGTAAAATAATGTCTTGTCCTAAGCTGTACATTTTAAGCATGACACTAACAGAGGAAAGGAGGCTGTGACCAGGATAATGATGGGCATCTACACAAGGCTATAATAGGAACAACAAAAAGCCAATTGGAGGAGTTTGGGGTTCAGTTCATAAGGGGATGTTTAGCCAAGTGAAGAGACAACATGGGGATCACTGTCTTCAAATTAAATAGTTGGAAGTCTGTTACGTACAAAGCCAGAATCAAGAGACAGAAATTTAGCAGAAGCAGATTTCAGTCCAGCTTTATAGAGAGCTAACAACCATAGCAAGCTCCCAATAGAATTAGTACAATACCTTTATATTGAATTTTACAACCTACAAAGCATTTCCCCCAGCACAATCCTGTAAAGTAGGTAGGACAAGATGACTTGCATTTTACAGAGAAAGAAACTGAGGCTGACACAGTAATGAGCTCCCCATCACAGGAAATGTTCAAGTAGAGCAGCAGTTCTCAACCTGTGGGTTATGTTCAATTTGGAAAAATGAAAATACATCCTGCATATCAGATAGATTCATAACAGTAGCAAAATTACAGTTGTGAAGGAGCAACGAAAATAATTTTATGGTTGGGGGTCACCACAACATGAGGAACTGTATTAAAGGGTCGCGGCATTAGGAAGGTTGAGAACCACTGAAGTAGAGGCTCAGAGATAATCTATTAGGGAGATTATAGACAGAAGTCCTTCCTAACCCTAATATTCTAAGAAGAAATTGCTTTTGAAATGTTATCCTTTAAACCATTGATATAAAACTTGTCACCACCCCAGAAACTCTGAGGGCCAGCCAAACCACATGAAGATGTAATTGGGAAATCTTTGATAAAATAAATAAAAATATAATCCAACATAGATAATGTTAATTTGTGGTTTTCTACAGGGATTGGTTTGTATTTGAGTTTGCTACCACTGTTCTATACTACCACACTGGTTTATAGCTACTCAAAGCACCCTCTTCCCACCCCTCAACCCCCAGGAAGGTAGAATGTTTTATCATACCACCAATCAGGAAGAAAATGTTCCTGAAAATAATTCTCTGTTGTGGGACAGTGGAGATTGCTAGATGGAGAAATCTGAACTCAAATCCAGACTCTGTCACTTATTTCCCAAGTGATCTCCAGCAAAATATTTAAGCTTAAGCTTGCCTGTTTCCTCATCTTTAAAATAAGGGGGTTAGATTGAATACTAAAATTCCTTTCATCTCTGAATCTATGGGCCTTAATAGTGAAACAAGTGCTAAAACATTCCCCTCTATATCAAAATCTCAACACCTAGCTAAATATATATTGAGGATAGATAGCCCATCCAGGTTGTCCAGATGGCTAAACCCTAATGTAGACCTTATCTGGGTAAACCAAAGGGTCAGAAAGGAGAAAGATACTCACCTACATCCCCTTCCCCCCCCCCCCCCAAAAAAAAAGCCAGGTCAGCAACTTTCAGCTCTAAATAAGACAGGAGGAAGTCCTTAGTGACCCTGGGGAAATAGCTTCACCACTAGATTCTTGCCAAACCATGCACATCAGTGGTTTCCCCGAGTAGTAGGTGCTATCAAATGACAGAAGTTACAAATTCACAATCCAAATCCTCATTAAACCTGTCTTGTTTCCTGCCTCCAAGTTCCCACATTCCCAGGTTCCCACGATGACAGTGCCTGGGGCCACAATGTCTACCTCCAATAAGTGAAAAGCAGTTAACGTTTCCAATGACATCAACAGAGCTGAGCTCCCTTTATGACAGACTCCTACTTCTGGGCACACCAGGGCTGCAATCAAGGTGTCTTCTGCCAGAAAGAGATGAACATGCTGTCAGGGGAGATTACCGAGGCTTGCATGCTGGGGCAGGAAGTGCTGGGACAGGAAGGTTGTGGGCTGGAGCCCAGGGACTAATGGAAGTCTTCACCTTTGCAATCCATAGTCAGGCACACAGCTTCCATTACCCTGCCCCTCCCCCAGCAACTGGAAGGTTAAAGGAAAGTTGAAGCTGGAGAGAACCCATCTGCCTTTGTGTCTAACAGGATCAAAACCAAAAATCAGTAACCTATGAAAAAATAAGGAAATACAAATGTGGCTTTGGGGGTTCTTTTGAATTATGATTCTAGGGCTGGTAGGGACCTTGGAAACTATTTGGTCCAACTCTCTAATTTTATAGATGGAAGAAGTGAACCCTAGGAAGATGAAATGGACTTGTCCAAGGTCACAGAAGTAGCAAGTGGTGGAATCAGGATTTCAAACCAGGGCCCCAGGCTCCAAAGACTGAAAAAAGAAAAATTTCCCAAACATAATAAGCTAAGGTGGGATGGCATCTCTCAGAAAATGCCTGCTATTATCAAACACACGCACACAAAAATAAAACAGTGCTGCGGGACATGACGCGATATGATGGAAAGATCATAAGTAGAAAAGAAGATTAACCTTGGCCTGCTCCCAATGAACCATGTGATACTGAACAAGTCACAACCTCTATGAGCTTCACTGCCTCCATCTTTGAAGTGAGGAGGCAGGACTTGGGCTGTGAAGGTCCCTCCTACGGTTCCCATCACCAGAGGTATCCAAAGAAAAGAGAGGCAATCACTTGAGGATGCTCAAGAAGGTGGATTTCAGAATCCATTCATTTAACACCTGCTTAATACCTGCCAGGCCCCTGAGAGAGGGGAACAAGTAAAAGTCCCTGCCCTCCAGGATCTCAGAGTCTACTGGGGAGAAGTAATGCATAAACAGAGACATCCAGTGCAAAATATAGACAAGTTAATTTGGTAGGGGAGCGGCACTGGCAAATGGAGGGGTTAGAATGGGCAGATCTACTTGAAGGGGCACTTCAGGCAAGTCTAGTAATTCTCCAGGTAATTCTCTCTGCAGGGAATGTCCACCAGACATGCAGGTCTGCCCCGAATAGTGTATGTGGGGGAAAGAATGTAGGCCAGCCTGGCAGTAAAGCGGAGTAACACAAGGACAGCAATGTACATAAGCCTGGGAAGGCAGGCTGGAACCAGATTTCAAAGAGCTTTAAGGGCCCAACAGAGGAATCTGTGTGTGATCCCAGAGGCAACTGGGGACTGGAGCTTTTGATCAGGGCAATGCCATGGTCAGATTGGTGCTTCAGCAGCTTTGTGGAGGCTGGACTGGATGGGAGGGAGACCACTGGAGAAATTATGTAATAATAAAGACAGGAGATGACGAAACCCTAAACAAGGGTGGCGGATGAGAGACTCTGCAGTTAGACTCAAAAGGACTTGGTAACTGACTGGATAAAGGAAGAGAGGGAGTCAGAAGAGTGAAAGTTTCAAATCCCTCAAGTCCCTTCCAACTGAGAGATTTTGTGGTTCTGATTTGTGTACTTCTAGTCCACTTTAAGGGCAGCTAGCTGGTGCAGTTGATAGAGCACTGTGCCTGGAGTCAGGAAGACTCCTCTCCCTGAGTTCAAATCTGGCCTCAGACACTCACTAGCTGTGTGACCCTGGGCAGGTAAGTCCCTTACTCCTGTTTGCCTCAGTTTTCTGATCTGTAAAATGAGCTGGAGGAGGAAATGTCAAACTACTTCAGTATCTTTGCCAAGGAAACCCCAAATGGGGTCAGGAAGAGTCAGACAGACTGAAACAACTGAACAACAATATACCTTAAGAAATTTCTCTCAGCATCCAACAAAAAACTGATGTGATCGACAAATAAATGTTAAATGAATAGCAGCTATAATTCAGGCACAGGGGAAGGCCTTGGAGGCGGACTTTTGAGAACTCCTCCAAAAACTCTACACAAACACCTTGTCCCATCCCTATGTTTAAACTGAGCAGACTGCCAGTGGAAATGAAATGTTTTCTCCTTCTGCCTTCTCTGTTCTGACTGACACTTGCTTAGTATTAACACCAACGGACTTGCCTCAGAAGTCAGTCTGACCTATGAAGTCTTTTCAGAAGCTGATTTTCATGAAAATAAAGAGAAAAGCATAAGAAAGAAAAAATGGTGCTAGCTTATTATGGGATGTGCAGTTGTCATTTGTCTACAAAAGGATATATTTCATCATAATAAAAACAGCCATTCTGCACCTTTTGGAAGCCATAATTTGTCCTGAGTCTTCATGAACCCCGTACACCACAGCACACTAATACTCTCCATGGGGTTTTCTGGGCAAAGATACTTGGAGTGGTTTGCCATTTCCTTTCACAGGAGATTGAGGCAAACAGAGGTTAAGTGACTTGCTCAGGGTCGCACAGCTAGTATGTTTCTGAAGCCAGATTTGAACTCATGTCTTCTTGACTCCAGCCTAGTGCTCTATCCACTGAGCCACCTAGCTGCCTCCTAGAAGTCCTGATACCATAGTTCAATTCCTTTGGTTTTGTAAAATTGTAACTATTGAAAATCAGTCTCTATGATATTGTCATATTCTGTTTTTATATGACCTAGCTTTCCTCCTATACCTCACCTCCTCCCCCTCTCAGCTACAGGGTACATGGCTAGAGTGCTGAGACTGGAGTCAGGAACACCTAAGTTTAAATCCAATCTCAGATAGTTTCAAGTTCTGTTACCCTGGGCAAGTCACTTAACCTCTACTACTTCAGTCTCCTCATCTGCAAAAGGGGGATATCATAGTACCTACCTGCAGGGTTGTTGTGGGGAGCAGATGAGATAATATTAGTCAAATGCTTGGCACAGTGGCTGGCACACAGTAGGTGCTTCATAAATGTTTGTTTCCTTCCTTGCTTCTCAGACCCATCCCTTCTAACAAAGAATTACCAAAAGAAATGTTTTAAAAGAGAGTTAATATAGATTTCATTTTCAGATTTCTATGACACTATTGAGATAATTAGTGACATGTGAGGGTGTAGAGAAGGTCAGGGTTCCTAAGTTAATTCCTATCACACCCCCCCCTTGAAATGAGGCAGAATTCTTAATCTTCACCCCTATTTCATACAGACAAAGCACAAGAAGCAGAGGCGTTAACTCGTTTATTCACAGTCATACAATGGGGCAATGATAGTTTTGGGATCATAAATCATAGCTCCTCAGAACCTGAAAATGACTTTTACAAAAAAAAATTTTCTTTCCCTCTCTTTTGGGTCCCTTTTGCTCTGCTTAGAATTTTAGAAAATGGGACAGGAAATGGCCATTTGGGGGACAATTGTGGAAGGGGGACAGAGGAAGAGAAGGCAAGTGGACCGTAGGGCACCAAACACCTAAGGGGCAGGTAAGAAATGGAGAAAGACAAACCACCACAGACCAGTTTTTGTGATTCTGATGACAGCCTTTGGAACAGCAGTCTGTGCCACTGAAAATCTGTGACACACTTTGACAGGCTGCCAATGCCCATCTAAGCAGCCACCAAACTGATTTTCCTAAAGCACAGGCAGGACTACAACACTCCTCTACTCAAAAAGCTTCAATAACTACTTCATACCCCTAGGAGAAAATACAAACCCCTCAGTTCGGTACATTCATCTCTTCATAATCAAGCTCTGGGGCCCAGAGAGGATCAAGTGACCTGCTCAAGGTGGGACAGCCAAGGAACATACTGTTCTATCTCCTGACTCTAGGTCTTTAACTAATAAACTGTCTCCCATGCCTAGAATGTTCTCTTTCTATCAGAGCAACCAGGAATCCCTAGCTCACTTCCAGGCTCAGCTCAGATAATCGTCTCCTGCCTGAGGCCCTCCCAGATTTCTTTGGTTGCCACTGCTCTCCTCTCCCTAAATCACTTCCTATCTCTTTTGAACATATTTGGTGTTTTATATTGTTTTTGGTGTTTTGGTGCAATATATTGCGTACCTGCTGTGTCCCCCCAACAGAATGTAAACTCCTTGAGAGCAGAGTTGATTTTGTCTTCATATCTCCAGTGCCAAGGAACAATGTCTTGTTCTTAGGAGACTTCTAATCAATGCTTACTGAATGAATGAATGACAGAATGAATGAAACATGAAGCAGGAGCTACCAAGTTGAATCAAGTATACATGAATGAATTTAGCCTGAACTTGTGTTATGGGGGATCTAACTATAATAAAACAGCATTTGCATTTTCAATTCTATAGTTCAGATCTTTGACAAATTCACCCAGGGCTTTTGCCCAATTAAGCTGAATGACAGCAAGTTCATTGTACTCCTAGGAACATAGGGGAGTAAATACAGAGTCCCGAGGGGACAATTATAGGGATGTTTTTATGACAGCCTCAGTACTTCATTCAACTGAACTGCCAGCAGCAACCCTGGCTGTGGACACAAGACAAAAGAAGCTAGCTTTACCTCTTGCCTCTAATTCCTCTTGCATTAGAGTTAATGGGAGGCTGAGAAGCAGTTTGTGGTTGCTTTGAAAATATGAGCAACCGACTCAAACCAAAGAGTTGTTTAAAGCTATAAATCTTTGTGTTCCCAGACAATAACATGTTGAGAGGATGTGTTCTATAGGGTGTCCCAGAGGTCTGAGAGCAATCTGAAGCTCTATTAGCACTAAGACTTCTGGGACACCCTGTATTTATACCAACTAATTTCTCAGCTGGTTCTTGGCTAGAAGGTAAAAAAGAATTGAATTTTTAAATCAGAAGCTCTCAGTCTGAGTCTGAGCTCTACACCTTTCTTTTTCCCCAATTTTCTCATAACAGCCCTGTGAAACAGTTAGTGCAGTTATTATTACAACTGTTTTACAGATGAAGAAAGAGATGAACTGACCAAGATCTCCCAGCGAGTATCACAGACCATTCTCATGACTCCAAGATTTTTACATTACACTAGTCTACCTCCCACCATTTCGACAATGTTTGTAATTATCCCCCAACATGTACATTTTAACCTCTCCTAGGACATCTCCAGCACTCTCCGCTTCCAAAGGCAGTCCATTGTCTTTCTAGACAGTTCCAATCACTAAAAAGTTTTTCCTTATTTTGAACAAAAAAGCTAATTTCTACCCACTGGTCCTTTCATGCCCTCCGGCGCCAAGCAGAGCAAGTCTGAAGTAATTCCACATGATAACTCATCAGCGATTTGAAGACCATTTTCTCTCCTTTCCTCCCTATCCCCTTTCTCTTATCCAGGTTAAACATCTCTAATTGCTTCAATCAATCTGCAGGTGCCATAGTTTCTAGGGATCATCCTTGTTGCTGCACTTTGAATAGATTCCAATCTGTCTACATCACTTCTAATATGTGGCACTTGGAACTGGACACATTTCTCTAAATGAAATCTAAGGAGGGTAGAAGCAGAGGACAGGGGAACTGAGGCAGGTAGGTGGTAGAGAGGAGAGAATGCTGAGCTTGGAGTCAAGAGGTATTCTGTGATTCTTCAGTCCTGTCTGATTCTTCATGATCCCATTTGGGATTTTCTTGGCAAAGATACTGGAGTAGTTTGCCATTTCCTTCTCCAGTTCATTTTACAGATGAGGAAACTGAGGGAAACAGGGTTAAGTGACTTGACCAGGATCAAGTATGTGTATGAGGCTGGATTTGAACTCAGAAAGATGAGTCTTCCTGACCCCAGGCCCAATGCTCTATCCACTGTACCACCTAGCTCAAGAAGACGTGAGTTCAAATCTTGCCTCAGATATTTATTAGCTTTGTGAACCTGGGTGAGTCAATTAACTTCCTTCTAGGCCTCAATTTCTTCCTTTGTAAAATGGGTATAATAAAAGCCCCTACCTCCCAGGCTTGTCTTGAAGACAAAATGGGATAGTATTTTAAAGCACTTTGCGAATCTTAAAGAACTATAGAAATACTAGCTATCATCATTATGATTATTTTTCTCTCTCTCTCGACATCATGCTTCTAGTAATGTAGATTTTTTTCTAAACAGCAAGAAAATATACATGAAAGTACGTCATATGAATGTAAGGAATGAACAAATGGGAAAGGAAGTGGAGGTGTCCCATAGGATGAAGTGCAGAGAGAAGGAGCACTGAGTCGCTTGCTGGAACTGAATCACTGGGGAAGCAAAGTACCTACACACACACACACACACACACACACACACAAACACACACACACCCCTCTGGTTTACTAGAGGCCACCCAGTTCAACCTGCCTCATTTTACAGATGAAGAAACCAAGGTCCAGATATGTGAAGTAACTTGTCGATTGCCACACACGTACTAAGGATGAAATACAGGGTTTGAACCTATAGCCCAAATTGTAGGTGAAAGTGTTGGATGAACTGAAGAAAGTGGTGGAAGTCAAGAAGAACCATGTTTATTTTTTTTTAAAAGGAGTTTTGAGAGTTCACAGGAAGGAGGGTAACTTGCTTCAGAGATTAATCAGGGAAGGCTTCATGAAAAAGGCAACATTTGATCTGGGTCTTGAAGAATGGGTAGGATCTCTCTGTTTAGGCCATGCTCAGAGGATGGCAAGTTATCCAATTTTGCTAGAGTATAGGACCACCACAAGGGAGTATTCTGAGATAAAGCTGAGAAGATGGTAAGATGGGAACAAATTATGGAAAATTCTGATGATAAGCTGAGTTTTTTGCCATTATTCAGTAAGCAATGGGGATGGGTATTAAACATTTTAAAGATATAAAACAGTTTGGTCAGACCTCCACATTAGGAAGCTCCATCTAGCAAGACTGACTAACTGTTGTTCATCCTTTGATTTTGAAGAAGACCAATGACATCACAGTTGATGTCTTGATTTTTGTGTCAACTGGATTTAAGGGAGGCAGAGTTGCGCTAAGTTGTAAGCCTCACTCTATTTCAGGGCCATTGAAGTTGAGTAGAAGGACAAAAGTCAAAATGAGCAGCAATCACCCACTGCAGTGGATAACCTTGGCATCTTCAATGTCTGCCCAAGCTGTAAACACTCAACAGCAGCTGCTTCAGCTCCCTTCATGGCCATTGGAACAGATCGTTCTCTTCCACCCACTCCACTGGGGGAAGTCTTCCCACACTTAAGGTAGACATTCCCTTAACTCATCAATGGGTTTAAGGCCTGTCACTTAACCATAACATGGGTTAGTCAGTGTGCTGAGATAGTTTTACAGGATATGTCTGCTGTTCAGATTAAGAATGAACTGAAGAGGTAATAGCAACCATCTAGGTAGGAGGAAATGAAGACCTGAATTAGTGTGCAGCTCATGGGAATGGACAAGAAGGGAGAAATAGGAGAAATAATAAGGAGATAATACTGATAGATGTTGGTGACAGATTAGATATTTGACCATAGCCTGCTATGCCAAATATAGCTCACCAGACATATACTTAGATGCTTATAAGGTGATGTCATCTGTGATGTCATCTACTAATGTGGGTGATGTCATCTACTAATGCCCATAAACCTAATCTTTGCCTTACCTTCTCATCATTCTGTACAATTCCCATCCATGGCTTTTTTTTTTCATGGATTTCTTTAAATCCTCCATGGATCAACCACCCAATGCAATGGATTCCTCTGATTCTTTTGACATTTCAAGAATACCAGGCCAGCATTTGGATCATCTAGTTAGTCTCTGACTCCAACCAAATGACCAGTCTATCCAGCTTAAAGGTCTTGTCTGTCCTTGATAATGAGTTTTACTGCTCTCCCCATGTTCAAGTCATCAAACATAGAAGTCACTTAACAGTTAGTTAAATCTTTACTGAATGCTGTCAAAGTCCTTTTTTCCCTTACACTTTTGAGGTTGTTGTATAAAATGTTCTCCTGCCTGCAGTCATTTTGTTTTGCATATGCTTATAAAAATCTTCCCAGGTTTCCCTGAAGTTGTCATTTCTAAATGCACAATAATATGCCATCATGTACACATACCACAATTTGTTCAGCAGCTCCCCAGCTGATGGGAAACCACTTTGTTTCTAATTCCTTACTAAAAAAAATAAAAAGTATTGCTATAAATGTCTTTGTAGTTATAGGATCTTTCCTTCTGTCTCTGACCTCTTCCTGTCTGGAGCTCCTAACAGCAAACTCATATTTATTCTTCTCTGACAGGAATGTTGAAAGAGAGGCAAGACAGCTGACAACATGTGTGTTATTTCTATTCCCCTCCTCCCACCCAGCAGCAGCTTCATGAGAGGGTTTCATCAGTGATTCGCTTTGAGTAATGGTGACTGTTAAAAACCAGGCCACATAATACTGATCACAAATTAAGTAAATATTGAAAAGGAACTTCTCTAGTCTTCCTAGAATGGTACTCCTTTAGACAGAGAGTAGCATCAGGTCAGGAAAGTCTTAGAATCGAGATAGGTAACACCGCTAAACATCTGTGCAGCAGTAGATTAGGTGCTGGACCTGAAGTGAGGACCACCTGAACTCAAATTCCAACTCAGGAACTTAATGACTAGTTGGGTTGCCCTGGGAAAACCATTTAAATTTTCCATGCCTCAACTCCCTCATCTGAAAAATGGGAGAGGGTAGATTCAGTGGTCCCTAGGGTCATCTTCCAGCTCTCAAGGCTATGATCCCAAGATGCTAAATTTGCAATGTCAGCTTCTAAGTCTGTAACATCTCTCATCTTCTATTCTCCTCTCCCCAACTTCCCCTGGTTAAAGTCTATTTCCTGCTGCAACTAGGCAGCATTATATGGTTTCTCTCTAGTACATAGCAACAGCTCTTGTCCTATTTCGTATTATGAATTACTTGATTACCACCAATAAGCAAAGGGATGAAAGCAACCTACGTAAGTCAAAGGAAAAGGTGACCTGGGTTTCCAAAGACAGAGCAGTATCTACTTTTCAGTTAATCCTAAAGGCTCAAATTTCAAGTCATCCTCCTAAGGTGGTTTAAATTCATGACCCTTACTAGTAGTGGTATCACTATACTGGGATACACACCAACAATCCCCACATTTGCAACTTAAAGCATTACACTGGTACAGTATGAAATAAGAACTCAACTTTCACTGTAACAAAGTAATAGGTTTCCATGAAGATTCATTTCCCCTTACTTCCCCCCCCCCCATAAGCTCTCCAGTTGAATTACTAAAAACATTTCTAAGGATCCATAAACCTCTGAAAACAGGAATTTAGAAGCCAGATGAAGCACCATTCTTGGATTTACAAATGCCTGAATGCTAAGTTATACAAAGTGTTGCAGAGAAAGCATTTTGGAAGATGGAACTCATACAGGCTCTCATTTCTAATTGTCCATATTCATATGCTCTCATGCCAGAGAATAAATAATAACACTTCTTTATAAAGTTGCTGTCACTTTTGGGGAGCTACTTGAAAATAAGTACTCAGCAACGCAGAAAGGATTCACTTAGACTCTCCAGCTACACAACCTTTGGTGAATCAGCCTCTGGATTGCACTTCAGAAACTTTATTGGCATGGACACCAAGAAGGCTGTTGTCAAAGCAAACAGGCTCCATCTGTCCAAAGAGAAGAAGACCTAGCATGGCAGGGGATGGTAAAGATCACACTACTCATCCCCTCCCTTTGTAGCTGAGCTCTGCTGCCTTGACGCTCTGCTCTGCTCTAAAGCAGCTTCTATGGTTTCTCTGTTAGACACCAAGTGGCACACGATTTGGTCTTTTCTATTTGCTGTGGTCACTGGAAATCATTCCCCAGAGTAGAACTGAACATTTATCCCCAAATGATCTACTCCAAAGTGTTGGATGACCACTCCAAATGACTGGTGTATTTAGACACACAAGAGTTCCTTCACAAGTCCTGCTTATTGTAAGCCAGTCACTTTCCAAGGTACAATCCTCTGAAGCCTTAAACTGCTGAGGTGGGGGAATAAGGTTACAAATGAGAAAACGACAAAGATGATAGAACAGGGCCAAGGTACTCACGTCAACTCTGAGGAAGATTAAATTAATGATGCTTTTTCCCATTCAATATTTAAGATTGTTGTTCAATCATTTTTCAGTCATGTCCAATATTTCATGACCCCGTTTGGTTCTTGGCAAAGATACTTGAGTGGTTTGCCATTTCCTTCTCCAGCTCATTTTATAGACAAGGAAACTGAGGTAAACAGGTTAAGCCCAAGGTCACTCAACTAGTAAGTGTCTGAGGCCCGATTTGAACTCAGGACGATGAGCCTTCCTGACTCCAAGCCTGACTCTCTATCCTTTGCTCTACCTAGCTGTCCGTTATTTAAGGTATACAATGTTAATTGCAAGATTTGCCAAGGTCACTGGTGATTTCTTCCTCAACAAAAATGAAATGAAGGAGTTGGGTGAGACAATTTCAGAGGCTTCTTCCAGCTCCAAACCCTATGATTTATGACTTTTCAAATCAAAGCTTTACATGATCAAATCTCTCCTGTTTCCTGGGGAAGCATTTCTATTGATGGCTGATTCCTATTTGGGGCTATTATCATAGGCTGCTTTTCTGTTTGGCAAACCCCAAATACTTCCATTGCTATGTAGAATGAACCTTTTGCTAACAGAATTTTAGAATTTCACATACTTTTCATAGTAATTTTAACATTCTTGCTCTACATGAAACCAGAAGACAAAAAGAAGTAGCAGTTACACGGAATGATGACTCACATGATTTCTTTGGTGATGCAAATAAAGGAAGTCAGAGAGCTGGTTTTATCATTTGCCCAAAGACTACAACAACAACAAAAACCATTTTGGGGGCACTTAGTCCTTTCAGATTATAGTGCCCATGACAAGCATTTGCAAAAAGACCACTATGTGGAGAATTGGGCTTATGCATCAATCAGCATCTGTTACTGAGGATAAGGAGGTAGAGAAATTTCACCAAGAACTTGAGAAGACTGTCCAGATTAAATCAGCATCTGCTTTAATACTTGGTGTCTTCAATGGAAAAGGGGAACTAAGGAAAAAAGGAGAAAAATACACTGGAAAAAAATGACTCAGGAATAAGGAAGATGATAGACCAAAAGCTTGAAGAGTAGCCAAGCCTCAGTACCATTGATTCTATTTTCAAGAGAGTTAGGAGGCCACTCAGGGCAAGCACCAAGCCGCATCACACAAAAAAGTGAAATTGAAAACCTTCCAAGTCTTAGATTAGAATTAGTTTAGAATCTAAGGGAATTTTAACAGGATACAATGAGTTACTGATATGAGTATAATTTAGTAATCAGGCTATTTAGGTATATTTTGATCATCAATCTGTTTAAAGCAAAAATCAAAAACTAATTCGAATAAAGAATATAAATGAAAAGATTTGTTTCAGATTGGAGGCAATTCCAACATGACCTATTAAAAGACGCTGCTAACACCAAAAATACAATGAGGATAAAAGAAGTAGTACTGACATAGACTATCACTATTTCTTAAGGAAATTTAAGCTTAGAAACCAATAGAAATAGAATAAAAACTAGAAATCAATCATTACAACAAGGAGAGAAAAGAACCTAGAAAACACCTCAGTCATTACATATTCGATCTTCTTGACAAGTATAGAGACACGGCAGCAAAAAGCAACACCAGTTTATAATATAAACTCATTTGTAAAATCTCACAGAGGACAAAGGCAGAAGATTATGAGCTATATCTATGTTGTATTCTGTCCTTCGTTCTCAAAGAGGACCGTGACATCAGAAAGGAGATGTCATGACTTGCAAGTGAATTAGATTTAAGTGAAGGAGCGCTGTGCAAAGTCACCCTGACCCTCTCACCACAGTCATCTGGATCCAGTGGCAAGATATAGATCAGGATGACCGGAGATGGTCCAGGATGCAATGGGAAACCATGCCTTTTTAAGCTAAACTTTTTCCTGGGTCTCAGTTTGACTAAGGCAATGCCCCATTCAGTGATTAAGGCTAGATAAAAAAAGTGAGGCAAAGAATGGCCTCTTTTACGTGGTCAAAAGAAAAAGAAAAAAATCCATTTGGGAGAAGAAGACCTTCAGGATTTCTGGCCAAAACAGAAACAAAGGCTATTTTATGTTCACTCTGATAGTGAACAGTAATCGAAAGAAAAAAGTTAACAGAAATCTTATCAAGAGAGATTTAGATTATACCAAAAGAATTTAAGGATTGAACCTAAAGGAAAACAAACAGGCAAAAATAGAAAAAAAAAGTGTAAATAATTTTATGAAAAAATATCATCTCTGTCAATGACAGTGCAGCCACCATCACTGGATCCTAGCCGCACAATTCCCTTTGTGTTGCATAAGGAGGTACAAGTGGCACCATAAAAAACAAAGATGGAAAGAGGGTCTGCGCCCGACCACATGTGTACAAAGAAGGTCTGTCCTAGAAGTAACACAATTTGGGGAGTTCTGAGGTATTAATTCTTAAAATACGTCAATGAGGAAAGGAGACCAAACATCTAGAAAAAACTTTGGACCTTATTCTTTCCAAATGAGAGACTATCAATATCAGTATCTAGAAAACTATGTAACTTTTTTCTTGCCTCAAAAAGTGACATTTATTCAGAGTTGGGTTTCTTTTTTTAATGACAAGAGTGTCTATTCTTGCACTCCCTTCTTCCCCATTCCCTCTCCTCTCATCCCAGACACCAGGGTACTGGGTGAAATCAAGTGAGGAAGCCCCTCGGAGGAGGCCAGCCACAGTAAGAGCATCTCCTCGATGCAGGTGTGTTACGAAAGGTCTGATGACTCAAACAGTAGTTCTGTCTTCCTCTGTCATGATGTTGATGGCTATACTCTTATGACCAAAGCAATTTTCCCAGCCAGTTCCATGACTACAATTCTCCCAGTTGATGGGAACCAAAGATACTTTTTCCATATGTGTCTTGTGCTCTGGCACGCAAAGTGTCTATTTTCCACTCATCTTGTTCCACATTTCCATAAAAGTCACAAATGCCTTCCAATATCAACTCCTCCTTCTCCACTATAATCCTGATAAGATCCTTCACAAATCCCTTGGTCTCTTCCAGCCTGAGGGCATGGTGGCTGACAGGAATACCTCCTGAGTACTGTTGCTGAGTTTCTGGAATCTGTCATAAATCTGGTCCTTAAAACGATGGCTTAACATATCACCAGTTTCACCTAGGACATGGGGAAGGGGAGGAGAAGAAGGGAAGGAAATAAAAACAGACATAGCACCTTCTACATGCCAGGCACCGTGCTAAGAACTTGGCAAATATTATCTCATTTAATCCTCAGAACAACCCTACAAAGGAGGTTCTGTTATTATCCCTGTTTTACAGTTGAGGAAGCAAGTATCTTTGATATATTTAGGAGATAGATATTGCCCGTTAAGCATGTCAAAAACACAGACTGGAAACATAACCACTTCCATCTCTAAGAAATGTTTATGAGAATAACTGACATCCTTGATAAAATTACGATGAAGTAATTGTCAGGCTTTCACAAGAAATATTCTAGAGCAGATCACATTTTTACAGTCACACAACTGCTTGAAAGGGATAATGAGTATAAGAACCATCACCACCACTCCCTTACTGTTTGTTGCCTATAAAAAGCATTTGATCCAATAGGGTAAAATATCATGTGAGAGGTTTTCCTCTGGCAAAGCGTCTTCTAAGTATATACTAAAATCATGAAAAATTTCTTGAGGGATTTGATGATAGTGAAGATTTGGATCAACAATCCTCTGATTACCGATATCACATTTATCATAAAATAGAGGATGTTTGTTGAATAGTGGAGCTTATTCCTGTCATGGTCACAACGTAGTAGGTCTGCAAAACACACGGTCACTCGGACCTTTCAAAAGTCTTTTTTTTTTTTTCTGGAAACCAGCTACATGACAATGCACTAGAAAATATATTTCCTGGTTTTTCTTTTTCAAAAAATGTAGAGTTTGGAACTTTTTGCTATGGCAACTCACTGTCCATTCTCCTCCCCCAGTAGGAGAAATATTTTCTAGGAAATAGACTATCTCTTGTCAAAGCATATCCCAAGAGAAGGATGAGCAAGGAGTAAAATTAAATCCCGTCTAGAAATCACTTTTTGTCCCTTGATCAATTATTTGCAGATTCCATTGTGAAAATCTGGATAGAATCCATCCACAGAAATGGGCCCTCCCAGAAGCTAGAGGTTTTTTCCACGCCATCCTCCTCTTCGGATCCATTTGTGGTACACAAGGGCACTCTATGCTGCTCTGCTCAGTGGTTATGTACATACCACCATAGACTTGGAAGAACAACATGAAGGGGAAGGGCATTTTTTTCTCAAATACTGCTTTCATCAAGCAAACCCCAAAAGGCAGGGGGATGGGAGAGGTTGAGGGGTTGAACTCAAGTCTCCCTAATGAGTTTTCTGTGGAGCCCATTTATTAAAAGCAGAAAATGTAATTGCTGATATTTTATCTGAACGATTGTTCTTCGGTTAAGGATGGAATCAATTAAGGTCTTTGCCATGAAAAAGCAAGTAAGTAATTCACTTAGCCAACCAACTCCAGTGGTAAGCTTTGAAATCACTATAGTACATCAACAACCCACAATCAACAGCCTACAAGTTTTCAATATTGAGGTTACAGAACTGAAGGAATTTGAGGATACATCAGGGTTTGTGGTTTGACCAATCATCAAAGCTACACTGCAAATACAGACAAGCCCATCAGTGACTCCAGTTATCTCTCTCTGTCCTAACCCCTTAGACTCTTTAGCTTCCTTCAGGTCTCACCTCTGGAGAAGCCAGCCTCTGAGAAGATGCCTTTCCTGATCTCTCTCTCAAACTGCTGCTCTCTCCTCACTCAAGCTAAGTTGTATTTACTTATGCTGGCCTGTCGTATCCCCCAGGAGGTTGTAAGCTCTTTGCGGACAGGGACTGTTTGGGTTTTTGTATCCTAGCATACATACAGTAAGTGTTTAATAAATAATTTTTTTTAAATCTGAATTGTAGTAGATATTATCCCCAATGGCAGCCACTACCTTGAAATCCTGCAGTGCCAATTTTCCAGAGAGAAAGATTCCAGTGATAGAACTAAACTCCTTAGCTTGGGGTTTAAAATTTTTTATATCAAAATTATTACCACAGACATTCAGTGGAACTATTCCAACTTTAAACTCAAAACAGGACTTTGAAGCAGATAAAAATCTGACATGCCTGTTTATGTAATAATTACAATTCAATCACAAAGTCATAATTTTAAACCAGCAGCAGATTTCCTTTAAAGATGTTGACCAGACTTTTTTAAAAGGACAAAAATGTTTAAACTGGTTTCAAAGTGTAATGAGAGCTAGAAATAAGATCTGCAGTCAGGACATCAGAGGGAGTCCTGTGCTGATCTCTGTGGGCAGAGAAAGATAAAATTCACATAACCTGTCCTCCACCCTCATACTGAGCACAGTATTTCCCAAAGGCTCCCCCAAACAACAAAGGTACTTTGGGTAGGTCTGGGAAGGTCAATCTTTCGTATAACTGAAAATCTACGCACACTCCTGTGAGGTTTTTTTGGGTCCTGGACCCCTTTGGCAGTCTGACAAAGTCTATGGACCCTTTCTCAGAATACTGTTTTTAAATGTATAAAATAAAATACATTAGATTACAAAGGAAACCAATTATATTAAAATACAGTTATCAAAATATTTTTTAATAGTTTGCCAATACTGGGTTAAGAACCCAAGCAGCCTAGAAAAAGGGCCCTTCCATATGTGCAGCAGACCATATCTCCCTTTGCCTCCCTACTTACATGGAATGCCCCATAGGCTGTGTTTTGATAGAGGAGAGGATTGCCTTACAGATGAAAGATAAGATTTCCCAAGACCATATTCTCCAAGCAAACTTCTACCTAACACTGCTAAAACACAGGTTAGTAGCACACAGTTATTTGCATGGATACAGGCAGTTCTATGATAGAAGCAAAGGTCAAAAATGAGTTCTCTGTAATACTCTATACTTCCTCCAATTCACTCCCTATCACCTGTTCAACTTGGCAGTCTTGGCAACTGGATCCTGAGCTAGCTCTGCATAACAATTGGTAGCACAATGAGAATCAGTCAGTCATGAAGAACCTACTATGTGCCAGGTACCACAGTGCTAAGCATACCGGGGTGTAAGAGAGGCAAAAGACAGTCCCTGCTCTCAAGGAGCTCACAGTCTAATGGGGGGTATCGATAATACCACTCTATATTTCCTTCAAACCAACAGAACCAGAAGTGTGCTGGGGATGGGGAGAGTCACAGCATTTGATTCTGAGGTTAAAGGCTTTTTGAATAGATACAAAGCTTTAGCTATTTGTGAGCTATTTTTAAAATGTTCCCTGTCCTAATATTAGGACTAAACATGTGGGAGAGGGGAAGACTAAAGATTATAATAGTCCCACAAACTCAGACACGATAACAGAGGTCCATGTGTAGGGCTGGCATTCCCAGTAAACAACTATTCATAATTTGAGACAATAGGGAAGGTACCCCAGGGGCCAAAGTATCTCTCCTACTCATCAATTTCTAAAGTTCTACCACTAGAGAGTCAGTTTTTGAGGTTTCCTCAGTTCCCCTTTCAATATAGAAATCTTCCTAAAAGGACCAAACAACAGAACTAATTGACATTGCGATGTTAGTGACTCATCATAAATGTGATTTGAGAAGAAACAAATGTACCAGGCACTGTGCTAGGTGTTTGACAAATATTATCTCATTTGATCTTCACAACTAGCCTGGAAGGTAGGAACTATTATTTATCCCCATTTTATAGTTCAGGAAACTGTGTAAGATAGAGGTTAAGTGACTTGCCCACCGGTAAGTGTCTGAGGTGGAAAATTTGAACTCAGGTCTTCATAAGCTAAGGCACAGTGCTCCATTTGTTGCACTACCCGGCTAGGAGGGGATACATTCTGGGCACTTCAGACAATGACTGTCAAGGACCCAGCCTGGATTCAAACTCTGGGAATTTGTATATAAAAGGGGAATAATAATAGTATTTAACTCACAAGGCTATTATGAAGATCAACTGAGAAAATGCATGTGATATATTCTGGAAACTTTAAATTATTATCTAAATGTGGGCTATTATTTTTTTTTTTAAAGTACAAAGATGAAAGAATTTGAAAAGTAGTAAAAGTCAGCCAGAGTCAATCAAAGAATGAGAGGAGATGAACAAAAATCCACAGAAGAAGCAACCAGCTGGCTTCCAAATCTAGTATTCCAAACCACAAAAACTGATACTGTCCCAGTCCCAAAGAGATTCGAAGAAGAATGAACACTGAAAAGGAAATCTAACCTTATCATGGGTGGATTATTTCCTAGCTTTCTGTCTACAAGACAATAATGCTTGAAGACACTCCCAATGCATCATATCATCACGTCTTCCCACAAACCACAAACTACCTTACATTTTACAGCTACTATTTAAGTGATATTTACTGCTAAGGAGGAGAGGTATAATTTTTTTTTAATTTAATTAGCAAACATTTATGTTCTCTACCTCCCATTTCCCCCTCATTTAAAGAAAGGAAAAACAAAGCTCTTCTAATAACAGATAGTTAAGCAAAAGAAATTTCTACACTGGCCATGTCCAAAAAATGTATGTGTTATTCTGCCTCTCTAGCAGGAGGTAGATAATAAGTTTTACCATCAGTCTTCTGGAGTCGTGTCTGGTCATTTCATTGATCAGAGTTCTAAAGTCTTTCAAAGTTGTTGCCTTTACAATATTGTTATTGTATAAAATTATTCTCCTGGTTAAGTGAGTAATGCTTAGGTGAATAGCACAAGAATGAAAACTGACATTTTTAAAAAATATTTTTTCCAGTTACATGTAAAAACAATTTTAACATTCAGTTTTAAAATTTTTGAGTTCCAAATTCTCTCCCACCTTCCCTCCTCTCTCCCTCTAAGAAAGTAAGCAATTTGATATAGACTATACATGTGCAATGATGCAAAACATATTTCCATATTAGCCACGTTGTGAAAGAAAACACAGACCAAACCGTGCCCCCCCAAACCAAGAAAAATAAAGAAAGTTTTTTAAAAGAATGCTTCAATCTACATTCAGACTCCATAGATTCTTTCTCTGAAGGTGAATAGCCTTTTTCATGATAAGTTCATCAGAATTGTCTTGGATCTTTATATTGCTGAGAATTGCTTAGTCATTCATGGTTGATCACTGTACCATATTATTCTTACTGTGTATAATGTTCTCTTGGTCCTACTCATTTCACTTTGCATCAGTTCATAAAGGACTTTCCAAATTTTTCTGAAACCTTCCTGCTTGTCATTTCTTACAGTACAACAGCATTCCATCAAAATCATATATCATAACTTGTTAAGCCATTCCCCAATTCAGGAATCCCCTCAATTTCCCATTCTTTGCCACCATGAAAAGAACTGCTATAATTTTTTTTTTTTTTTGTACAAACAGGTTCTTTTCCTTTTTCTTTGATCTCACTGGGATACAGATCTCATAGTGGTATTGCTGGGTCAAGCGGCATGCACAGTTTTATAGCCCTTTGGCTATAGTTCCAAATTGCTCTCCAGAATGGTTAGATCAGTCACACTTCCACCAACAGTGTATTAGTGGCCCAATTTTTCCACATCCCTCCAACATATATCATTTTGCTTTTCTCTCACATTAGCCAATCTGTGTGTGGGGTAAGGAGGTATGAGGTAGTGCCTCAGGGTTGTTTTAATTTGCATTTCTCTAATCAATAGCAATTTAAAGCATTTTTTCATATGACAAAACTGACTTTCAAAACACATTCCAAGATGTGGTATTAGCATAAAGAAGTCAATATCTAGCATTAGCATTATCTCCCACTACTCCTAAGAGAGTATTTCTCTGCTTTCCCTAGAAGTAATCTACCTCCCTTTACACACACACACACACACACACACACACACACACACACACACACACACACTTCATCCATCCACCAACCTTCCCTCCTCACTGAGTAACCAAACCCTAAATTCATAACTCTATTTATACAATTCATTTGACAATCACATATTGCCTACAACATTTCTTGTCTCATCATATATATGCTCCTATTGAACCTTTCATCTCCTCTCAATTGTAAGCCACCTGTAAGTTACCTGAGGGCAGGACTTATTCATCTTAGTATCCCCTCACTGAGCTTAGCACTATGTCTTACACATAGCAGATAGTCAAGAAGTATTGGATCGACAAGCAGAGGGCAGTTTCTTATACTTAAGCCAACAGCATTCTACAGTTTTTTTCTCTTGGAGTGGGGCAGTGAAGCAACCCTTATTCATGGCAAAACAATTTTTTGGTTGGACTAACCACAAGAAAAGTAAAAACAATTGGAGCATGTAGCAGGGAGGCTAAAACTTTTGACTTTTTTGATTTTGCTATAAAGATTCTGCCATTCACAAAACAACTCTTAAACCACTTTCACCCTCCTAAAGGCCAGGAGGTGGCCATAAAGAGTGTTTGCAATTGAGCAAAGAAATATCCTATTATTTCAAATGTACCAGCTCACTAATATGGAACAATTACCTGCCCCTGAATGCAGCTGGAAAGCTGCTATGATGGAGAGGGAGATAGTAAAATGTTCTAATAATGGGCCATTAAAGTTATTTTAATTATACTAGGATCAGAAACTTGAAGTAAATGGTTCTTTTGGAACTTTAATTCTTTTCATCAAGAAACAAGCTTATGAAGGCCTTATTTCTAAAATATATAGGGAATTGAGTCAAACCTATAAGAACACAAGTCATTCCCCAATTGATAAATGGTCAAAGGATATGAACAGGCAATTTTCAGAAGTAGAAATTAAAAGATATCTATAAGCATATGAAAAAATGTTCTGAATCACTATTGATTCAAGAAATCCTAAAAAGATCATAGAAGTGGGAGGAAGACCCATATGTACAAAAATATTTATTGCAGCTCTCTTTGTGGTGGCAAAAAATTGGAAATTAAGGGGATGCCCATCAATTGGGGAATGGCTAAACAAGTTGTGACATATGAATATGATGGAATATTATTGTGCTACAAGAAATGAGGAGCAGACAGACTTCA
>CM053587.1:71323214-71382255 GCA_028646515.1 Pseudochirops corinnae
AGAAATTTGTACACAATAAAAGACACAACATATGTATGATGACCAACTTTGATAAACTGGACTCTTCTTAGCAACACAAGGTAATGAGACAACTCTAAAAGACTCAGGATAGAAGGAAATGTCTACATTCAGAGAAAGATCTAGAAAGAACAGAGTTTAAATGCAGACTGAAGCAAACTATATGCTCTCTTTCTTTTCCATGTTTGGTTTTGTTTCTTTCCCATTGTTCATTCCATCAGTTACAACCCTTCTATACAACTAGACTGATGTCCAATGTGAAAGTATTTGCAGATCCTATACTTGATTGCATGCCACCATGGGGGGGTGAGGGGGGGAATTTGAAACTCAAGGGATTGTGGAACTGAATCTTGTAAACTCAAAGTAAACAAATCAATTTTTTAAAAAGTTAAAAAAAAAAGAGAGAGAGAAATAAACTTATCACTGAGTTAAAGGATAAGATATTTCTCCCACCTGTTGTCATTCTCTTTCTGGTCATTCAGCCAAAGACCACTACTAAATAGGCAGGTTTAGATGGAGCCATGATTTTACTCTGACGGGTATTCCTTCCACAGATAATACAGATCACAACCTTTCTGTGACTTTTTAGACAGCGTAGTTCTTGTCCATGTCTTTTCATAAATCATTTGATCATAGAGTTGGAAGGGACCTAAGAAGCCATTTGGTCCAAATAGCTACCCACCTTCTCCCATTTTACAGAAGAAGAAAGTGAAGCCCAAGAAATACTTTGCCCAAGTTCACAGAGGCAGGGAGGGTCACAAATCCCCCATGGTCTCCAAAGGATCATCTTATGCCCTCAAAGGTATCCTCTGGTTCTTTTACTGTCTCAGAAGTATCGCACCATGGAGTGGCAAGACTTACAATGGCCAGAGCACTGAATCAAGAGTTAGAGGTACCCTGATTAGAAACCCACCTCAGCCAGGTACTAGCTTAGTGACCCTGGGAGAGACACTTCATTTCTTTGGGCCCCACTTCCTCCTCTGTCCAGTGGGGAAGGACTGGGGAAGGTGGTCTTGAAGATCTTTCCCAGCTCTTGATCCACAATCCTATAATTCTATAACTTTAAAACCTGAGTAGAAAGTAAGGCTCCGTGGAGAGGGAAGAGAATTGTGCCAGCTGTTTATAGGAACGATGATTCTTTGTTTGTGGCTATCCATCAGAGGTCTCTCCTTCTTCCTCCATGACTGGCTCACCTCCTTTTCCAGTGACTCATATTCTCCATGACAATTTCTTATACTATCACTTGAAAAAAAGTCCTCCCTAGAAATACACTGTTGTCTCCTTATACCCACAACATATCTTTCCATTGCCTTTTGGGTTACTTAAAATTTTGAATTCTTCACAGATTGTGGGGTTTGATGACTTGCAGCCATATGACATCACCAGGAGAAGAGTAATGCTGAAAAGATGAGCTTTAACAACAGTTTAAGACTATTGAAAGTGTTGAACAATTTCCCACATGTGAGCCAGGACTTTGGTTTAACTTAATATTATTACTGCTTTGTTTGATTGGTGGTTATTAATGCCTTTTTGATGTCAATGTCAAACACAAGCAAGCTATAAATATTTTACTAATGATGATTTATAAATAAGAAGTGGCATAAAAACCATCAAGAGCATAAATGACTGGCAAAGGAAGTACGCCCGTTAGCAGAGGATTTATGGGACATAAATAGTTTTAAATAGTTTGAAAGAAATGAAGTGAGATTTCCACTGTTGGGAGGAAGTACCCACAATGATGAGATTGCAAAGACTAAAATAAATTGTTTTATTATTACTCATATCACCTTCCATTTGTGTGTAGATAGCTTGGACTTTTTAAAGTGTTTTCTCATTATTTATCTCATTTAATACTTATGTAGCCTGTGGCTCAGGATGATATTCTGAATTTACACTAACAGGGCTTAACTGTGGGGCCAGCTCCCAAATGTCTGACTCCTTGGCTCACGCTACCTTCCCTCCCAAAGTTACTCTGAATAAATCATCAAATACAGTTTGTATATACATCTCTACAGATGGGTATTAAAGGGTCCCCATCTTCAATATGAACATTTAACATTACAAATACATTTACTGATTACAGGACCGCCTTTATTTCACCCTGTAGACAACACAAAAGTAAAAAAAAAAAAAAAAAAGATAAGAACCCATAAATAAATGCAAAAAACACATAAATGAACTCAAAACAGGACACAAATGGTCAAGATATTTATTCATTCTCTAGCGAATCTTTCTTGTCACTAGGGACCTAAAGTTCTTCAAACTTAAGGTCATTTTGGGCAATGGACTTCCCTTGAAAGGAAAGGAATATAAGGCTGCTGAAGTAAGTCACACTCCAGCATTCCCATTAATATGTCTTTCATCTCACAGAGGCCTGTACACAATTCAACCTCAGGATACAAAAATATATGGGTTTTGGAATCCCCACACAGGGAAAATACACTTGAGGTTGCTGGATGAACAATTCCTCTCTCCCATCAGATCCAGGCCATCTGAATAACTTGCTGAGTTTGGTCCCAAAGAATAGATGAGGAAATTACCTCCCTCACATTTTTGCAGAGATGGGAGACTGACTATGGGCATAAAGTATACATAAAATGGACCATCATACCCAGTTGATACATTGGTTAATTTTGCTGACTGCTTTTTGTTTTTCCTTTCTTTTTCCCACCCCCATTCTGGAATATTACATGAAATGAAAATAAAGTAAAAAAGTAAAAGATATGAATAAATATTTTAAACAAACAAAAAAAGCTCTTTGAAATGGGTACTTGGGTTTGTTGTTTCCGCTGTGCAGAGTGGGGCAGAAAATGAAGACAAGCTTTGACCCAAAGGACGTTCAAATTTCAGTTATGTAGGCAGGTTTAGGGGTAGATGTGGTCTTACAATAACCCTCTTCAAATCACACCACGCAGGCACCTCTTAGACTGACTATGTATAAGTTAAAACATGGACCTAAAAGAAGAACATAAGCCAAAGTCTGAGAACATTCCGAGTGTGTGAGAAAGACTTAGGCTATACTGCTGTATCTCTGGGAAAGTAGCCTCTGGGTAACTGGAAAGAGCACTGAAGTCAAGTTATCAGGAAGCCAAGGTTCCAGTCTTGCTCTAGAGGAAGTCACAATCTCTGTTACCTAAATTTGCTCATCTGTGAAATGTGCCTAATAATTATGGGCTGTTGTTAAGGATCAAATGAGATCATTTATGGAAAGCTCTAAAGCACTAAAGAAATGTCAGCTACTATAATTTGAGCATAAGCAATTTTTCAGAATAATTTCTCTGGCTGAGATGAAGCATTATTTCCCATGTCAACTATGGATCTCCAAACAAGATCTGTTTTCGGGAAAAGCCAGAATCAATTTGTCTCTTGATGATGAAAATTGTACAACCCAAGTCATTTATATCTATCTGTAAGGAATTATTCTTCTACCACAAGCTAACCAAAACTCAATGAAAGCAGAAGGAAGCTGCCAGTATTGGGAAAAGTTGAGTTTCAAATACTTCGGGGACGGTGGTGACTAGAACACGCATTAATCGATCACTTGGCTCGAGTGATTTTTAAAGCTGCCACTAAAGCAACTGATCCTTGCTCAAAGAAAAAGAATCATTTAAGTACAGTCAGACCCCTGGTTTACAGCTCAAGAAATGTAAAGAAATGCAAACAAGTGATTATTGAATAAAAACTGCTCACTCTAAGTCTGAGATTACCCAATAGAAATAGTTATCTTCAGGGAAAGTTTTGAAAAAATAGATGCCCACGGTCAATCTAAGTTGTGAATATTGTTGTAACTATCAAAATTCTAAGAGGTCCCAGAAGTCAAATTCAAATAATTGAAAAAACCAATGCTGGTCCCTAACAACATCGATATCGAAGCATATATCCCTCCTCACAAGAGAGGTGGGGAGACCAGTAGTGAATAGTGTTGCATATGTCCTCAGATTCAATCACTGTACTGAATACTTTTGATGAACAGTTTTTCTTTGTTATGAATGATGATTTAGTATAGTGGACAGGAGCATCTTTTCTTCTGGAAATTACTGTGATTTAAAGACATGAGGCATCAATAAAACGTATTTTTGAAAAAAAAAATGAGGAAGTGCTAGACCAAGAATGTACAAGATCACAGAGCAGTAAAGAGGCATATTGGTATTTGAGGCAAATTCAGTTGAAGGAGAATAGGGACACAGCCCGTCCTCTAGCAAGTTTGGCCCCTTGCTGGGGTGTGAAGAGTGTTAGTTAGGCAGATGGTAGATAGCAAAGAAGGAAGCCACGGTGATACAACTCATTAATGGTGGTTCTAGTTAAAGAGAGGGAAAAGAAATAAAGTTATAATAACTAATAAAAGTAAGTGTGACCTACTCCTACAGTATCAACTTTATTCGGCAAAATCCCATTTGCCTCATGCTAGTTTCAGCTCTGATCAGTCACAAAGAAGAGGAGAGAGAAAAGACTGAGAAAATTTGAGCCAAAAGAATTAAAGATTTCTTAGAGCTCTATGTTTTTTGATTCATTCAAATGGCCCTCAAGTTTGAGCTCCACTCCTCACTCTGTGGCCTGCCAGCATAGGACAGGGTTATGAACCCTATCTTGCCTCAGCTTAACTGAAACACTTAGCACAGTGTCTAGTTCATAATAGCATTAACAAAATGTTTGCTGACTTGACCTGAAACTGCATATCACCATCAAAAGTGATAGCCAATGACCCGAAAGAGAAAGAGCACATTCACCTGAGGAAGAACTTAGCCCAGGAAATAAAGTGCTATGACCCAAATCTAGAGCCCATGACTGTGGATCAATGGTACAACAAGAAGTACACTTCACCAGTCACAAAGTCTTATAGTGAATGATCTCGATGGAGATTTCTGTCCATGTAAATGCCCCAACCCAATGTCACCTCTCTAGGACACACCAAAATAGGAACAAATCTACTTCCAGATACTGTGACCTCAAAAACGCTCACATAGTCTTGTAGAGTTGATTGTTCTGGCCTCAGTTTGGCCAGATTTTGCTGGACTTTTGGGTGATATTACTATTCCAGAGCTTCAAGTTCATTTATCCAGCCTCATGTACAGAATGAGTGCCTAAGTCAGCCTTGTAAATAGCACCACATCACGGTGCTATTCCAATGAAAGCATGCCACCAGCCTGCACACACATACTCTCCCAGAGCCTTGGAGTGAAACCACTCATGCCTAATGGGTCCAGATGTGGGGAAACAAATATCTGCTTTATTATTTGGTAAATCTCCTCCACTTGTAGGGTTTTACCAGCAGTCTTTATCAACCAACACACTTTTGCAAATTCAGTGCTTTATGTCTTCCCCTACAGGCACAACAGCCAAACTTATTCATGAAGAGTAAGTTATGGGAAAAAATGTGTTTTATGTCCTTACACTGTAAGAAATAGTCAAAAGGCAGACAGCAGAATCAAGGAAGAAGAAAAGTAAATGGAACAGAAGATAGATAAGCTATATAATAAACTATGTACTGTATATCAAAGGCTGGAAGATATTGAGCTAGAAAGCACAGTAGATATCATCAACTCAAATCCTTTGATTTTTCAGATGAAGAAACCAAAACCAGACAGAGGTCTGATTTGCCTAGTCATAGAGCAAGAAGGTGCTGAAAATGCAATCCAGGTTTTCCTGACTCCCTGGCCAGCAATCTAACCATCATATCATGCTGCCTCTCAGTCCTAAGATGACTGAACAGAGTAAAATAGCTAATGTTCCAAAAGCCTTAAAATGTAAAGCCTAAAACCACATTAAGACTTTTGGGATGTCCTGTGTACAAAGTCCCTGTTCATTCTTGTTGCTAGTCAGCCTAGAGAAGAGTTGTAAGGTTGGCTAAATGATTCTCAGCTTAGGTTTCTGAGTAGCCCAGAGATTGCTTCTAAAGTAAAAGCCCAGTCAGGAGGCCAGCTTGTATCCATCAGTCCTTCTGGAGCTGTGAATGGCAATAGACTCAGGTGAGTAAAATGCTCCTGGATGAGAGAGGCTGCCCAGGCCCCTGACTAAGAGCCTCCATTCACTCAAACATCAGCCCCCACACTTAGTTATCCCAATAAGTAAGCTCATTTCACAGTGTTTAATTAGGGATTCAAGTAGATGAAAAACAAACAATGGGCTTTCCATCCCCTCAGTGCCTAAGAAGCCCAAGTGCCAGGGAAATCATCAGACACCAAGATTAAACCAGTGTACATTCCTCAGCCCTCGGATTTTCCTCCTCTTTTCACATTCTTTACCACCTTCAGGGATAAAGTGAAGTCCAACAAGTGCAGGCCTGTTCTGGAGGTTGCTCCCAGGACTTAGACTTAGAACCTAAAGCCCTCTGGCTCTCCTTCCCCACCCCCAAGCCCCTCCAGCCTGGAGCCTTCCCAAAAAAAATGAGAGGCAACTTTCTGCCTTCCCCTCCAGGCCTTCTTTACTGGGGCTGCCAAAAACCTTCTTGCATCTATTACACTCAAACGCCTGTGTTGTTTTCAAAAAGCAATTGGCTTATTGTCAGCAATGAATCCTTTTCCCTAGCAAGCAACTGCTGGAGATCTAAAAGAATCAACTGGCTGCCTCTTAGTAGATCAATACCAACATGGAACATGTGAGTACAACACTAGACCTACCTCTTGGCAGCCAGAAACTCACTTCCAAAGGCTATCTTGGCAAGAAGCAGACCACGTCCCCAAAAGAGGGAAAGAGGTCAGGCTTTACTCCAGAAGAGAGGCACTGGCAGTCTATTAGACTGAAGCCCTGGTGAGAAATTCCATGAGCCACATCATGGTGCTACTCCAATGAAAGCATGCCACCAGCCTGCACACACATACTCTCCCAGAGCCTTGGAGTGAAACCACTCATGCCTAATGGGTCCAGATATGGGGAAACAAATATCTACTTTATTATTTGGTAAATCTCCTCCACTTGTAGGGTTTTACCAGCAGCCTTTAAATTAAGGATGCAAATCTTGAGGAAAAAAAATCATTCATTTATTTAGCTAAAAACACTGGAGCTGGGCAAGCCAGTGGAAAAAGCATTCACCAGGTTTGGAGGCCATGCTTCCAGCTTCAGCTCAGCTTTGGCACCTGTGTAATCTTGGGCAAATCACTTAACCTCCTGCAATGTGCTCATCAGCTCTAAAATGAGTGGTTTGGCCTAGCTAGCCTCTGAGATCCCTTCCACCTTCAAATCTAGAGCCCTGGCATGCCACCAAGTACCCACTGCATACAGGTTAGCCAAGAAGGGGGACAGAAAGTTGAGGTAAGAGAGAAAAATGAGTTTCTTGCTCTCATAGAATTTATAATCCAGTGAATTCTGATCACAAAAACATAACTATAATACACATTACATAGGGGAGTAGAGGTGGACTTCACTGAGAAGTGACAGCATCATTTTAGGTGTATAATCATCTTTAAAATAGTAAAAATACTGCATGGTAAGTACATTAATGTAAAATAAAGAATTACGTGAGATCTCAGGCAGCAGGTTGTCACCCACTGGGGGAAATTATGAGGGAAGGGAAGGCCCCCTGGAGGAGGTGGCTTGGGTTGAGCTTTAAAGAAAGATAAAACTGTTCAGTGGACAGAGCGGGGCAGTGGAAATCATTCCAGAGACAGGAAGCAGTATGAGAAAAGGCATGTAGGTGGGAAAATTCAGGGCATGTTCATGAGACAAAGTATTTCCTGAACTAAAGTCCCAGAGTTTGAATGTAGATGGGAGTGTGTGGAGGACAGTAATGTAAAGCAGAGCTGGAAAGATAGGATGGTGTCAGGTTGAAGAAAAGTTTTAAATATTAAGCATCAGAGTTTTGCCTTTACTCAATGGCCAATAGGGAGCGAATGAAAATTTCTGAGCAGAGGAGTGACCAGAGCATTATCAAATCTATGATCCTGAACACTAAACTGACTCTGGTGCCTGATGCAGACCATTAGACCAACACAGATCAGGAGAAAGCAATTAAGCAAATACAACTTTGCTCTTCCCTTCACAATGGGTTAATCCCTGCAAAGTGCTATAAACTGTGAGCATTTGTTTGGGAGTGAGGAGAGGGAAAGGTTGTATCAGATTATCTTTGCTCTGGCTTCTAAGACTGCAAGATTTCTAGACAAAACGGGAGGAGGCCCATTCATTGCCCAGGGTCTCAGATCTGCCCACCGTTCTGATACTCTGAGAGGCCAGTGGATCTAAAATCAAGCCACACACGGAAACAGCTAAGCTCTCTTGTGATGACTGTTTCTCAAAGCCACCAACATGGAGTGAGCAGGCAGAACCTGTTTAGCTAATGCATTCCGGCAGCCCTTTGGTTCGGGGTGTGGGACTTGGGGGGAGGGGGCAGAGGAGGAGTGGATACACACTGGGGGAAGGCTTACATTTATGCTTTATAGTAATTCCTCTAAGGGCTAAGAGGAACACATTTCTGCCAGTCAACATCTGACTCTGCCTGTCAGGGATTATATTGTGCCAATTTCCAGCTTTGTTTTCATCTTCTAATTTGGAATAAAGAAAAAAACAGTTTCTAAATCACTTAAGTCTCTATCCATTCTATCAAAGGCTAGCACAGTTTCTGGAAAATTAATGTGTGTCCTACTTTGAGGAAATTTAAACCGACTTTTGCAAACAGAGGAATTGTTTGGGGTGTGCTTCATTTTACAAAAAGATTCACCACAGCAAGATTCTCTCTCAAAAAAAAGCTACCTTTAAGGATAATCTGATTTACATATTTTATAGGCATACTTTACATAAAGTGAGGCCCCTCTGAAGTTAGATGCAAATTATCTGGATCTTTGAAAACAAATATTTACATGGCTTTGTGGGTGCAAAAGTGCCAAGTTACACCAGGTTCACATTACTGTGGTCACCTGTGTCTTGACATCACCATACAGATACATAGTTATAAGGAACTGAATTAGGAAAGTCCCCAAACAACATGGGGCATGTGTCCCAGAAAGGGGGCAGGAAAGGACTCAGATATATAAAGTAGCAATTGTCAACCTCCTCCTTCTCCTCGTACATGGCAGAACAGAAGTGGTGCTATTCTGTGAAGGCTGAATTTTTATCTCCATATCTTCATCAACAACTTAGATTTCCTGCAACTCTGGGATGGAAGCAGGGTAGCTCTTATGACCATTTTACAGATAAGAAAGCTGAGGCTCAAAAGGGCTCAATAACTTGCCAAAGGTTGCCCAGAAGATGAAGGTCTGGGTTGAGACTGAAAATCAGGCCACCTAATGCTTGATGCAGCAACCATTTCAGTGCACCACATCAGTTCAGTCATACAGTTCATGAGGAGAAAGAGAGAAGAGGAAGGAGAGAAAAAGGGAAGGGAAGGGAGGAGGGGAGAGGGAAGGGAGAGAAAGAAAGGAAGAGAGAAATAAATGGAGGGAGGGGAGAGAGAGAGGAAAAGGAAGAGGGGGAGAGAGAAAGAGAGGAAGAAAGAAGAAGGAGGAAGAGGAGGAGAAGGGGAAGGGGAAGAAGAGGAAGAAGAAGGAGAAGAAGAAGAGGAGGAAGAGGAAGAAGGAGAAGAGGAGAAGAAGAAGAAGAGGAAGAGGAGGAGGAAGAAGAGGAGGGAGGAAAACAGAGAGACAGAGAGAAAAATTTCCTTCTATTCCAAAGAAGATAGAATCATTAACTACAGAAGACAATGGTCATAAGTGTTTTTTGGTAGTAAAGAAAGAAGTTTCTCTTCCTCCTATGTCACAGCCTTAGAAATCCAAAGCACGCTTTCACATCAGGGCCTACTCTGTTTTCTCTCAGCAGCCACATCACCAGCAGCAAGCTCATAAATCTCATTCGAAGGTTATGAATTTTCAGCTGCTATTCAGGGAGTAAAGTCTCAAGTCCCAGGTTGGTCTCCAGGTGAGTTGCACAAGTTACGCAAATTAGGCTTCTGTGTTTGAAACTGCACAGTGTACAGGAACAGCAGGTTGCTTAATCTCTAAATTTGGAGCCAACCCTGTTCCAAATACAGGAGAGGGTACCAGCCCCCACAAGACTCACCTGGCAGATTAAACCCTTGGACCGGCCCCTCCCAGCCCTGACAACGTGACTTGTCAAGGAGTGTGGCTCATCCTCCCTGCTGAGCTCTCCCCAGCAGTGACTCCCACAGGGCCCTCCACTGATGTTTTCATCCTTTCTCAGTGGTTTCTAACTGCTACACTATGTCCTACCCTCGACCTCCTTCAGGGATGGACCTCAGGGTCAACATCCAATTTTGGAACAAGGAGAGGACACACAGTCCAAAGAACCTGGAAAGAAACTGATTTCATGCAAGTCTTTTTTTTCTTCCTGGCTTTAAGCTGTCATCTCCTTACATAAACCATTCTTGTGTTAAAGCAATTCAGCCAGCAACAAAGCTACAGACGATGTTTCAGTTTAATACAAAAGCAACTGTGCTTCCACAGTGAAGTTAAGAAGCCTTAAGTTAAACATGACTGACATCACCAGTTGTGTGTGTATATATGTGTGTGTGTGTGTGTGTGTCTGTGTGTGTGTGTGTCTGTGTGTGTGTGTGTGTTCCCCCCTGCTAATCAAAACAGAACAGTGAGAAAGATAATGTGCTTGGGAGAAGTGCACATAGGAGAATATCAGTACAGATTGGTGGTAAGGACACCATATTTGGAATCAGGGCTAGGAATTGGTTTATGACTTGTATGATTTTGGGAAAGTCCCTTCACTTTTCTGAGCCCCACATTCTCCATCTGTAAAATAAATGAAGAGGTTAGACTAGATAATGTCGCTAGGCCTTTCCAAACCTCAACCCAGAATCCTAAAGTAAAATGAAAAGCACCACGGAAAATGATTAAATATGTTGTCTTAAATTTGCCATTCACTCAAAGTTTTGTTCTTTTTGATGATTTATAGAAACATCTTGCTTCTGACTGACAAATCCAATACCCTCAACTTGCCTAAGGTTGGTCAACATTCAAACAGTGGGCAGGCAAAGGGAGGATAAGGAAGCATGGTTCCATGGAAAGAACACAGAATTTGGAATCAAATGTACCAAAAAAGCACTTGTTATGACCATTGTCTTGGGTTCAAATGTTGGCTCTGCCACTTGGGAAATCACTGAATCTCCTTGGGCCCCAGCTCTTCATCTTAAAAAAAAAAAATCATTAAATCCCCATCATTAAAAAAAAAAAAAGAAGACATTATGTAGTACAATCCCTTCAAGGTATTTTCTAGCTCTAAATCTATGCTCCTATAAAAGGAACACAAGGGGTAGCTAAGTGGTGCAGGAAATAGAGCACAGTCCTGGAACTGTGAGGACCTGAGTTCAAATCCAACTTCAGACGCTTCACACACTTACTAGCCGTGTGACTTTGGACAAGTCACTTAACCCCAACTGCCCTCCAAAAAGAAAAAAAAAAAGGGAGCACAAAATGGCAAACAATTTCTAACCAGTTCCTAAACTATTTGGCCAATTAGCAGTGTGTTGGGACCCATTTAACTGCTGATTGCTATAGGTAAAACATGGAAATTTTGAACATTCACATTTAGTTCCAACAGCATGGAACATCTTCTGACAGGAAATAAACTCATTTTCTAAGTCTATCTTTGCCAGATCTAATGGTTATGAGCATTAAGAGGCCAAACACCACAACAACTGACATCAGCTCTTGCAATAGGGTGCCTTCGAGTTTCTGGAGCTAACCTAAATGTCACCATTTGCCACGCTTAGATGGTCAGCATTAGCAAGGATAAAGATGGTGACTCAGGCAGCAGCACTGAATGTCAGGTCAGGATTCCCACAATCAGGCACTGGAATACAGCCAATCCAGCCCCTTGTTACAAACAAAAACTGGCTGGATGGATGGCAATAAGATCCACACAAGACAAGTGCTGATGGCAGAGAAAAGAAGAAGCTACATAAGGGCACAGCGAAGGACCAACCTCCGGCAATGCAGCCTAACTTCAGAACATGAAGCAAATCCAGTGGAATGAAGAAATGTTTCAAAAGCCCATGCCCTTTGATCCAGAGATTCTACTGCTGAGCATAAAGTGAGGGTGGGCACTCTTCATAGTCCTCCCTCACTTAAATCCAATTCATTGGCAACTCATGGCATCACCTTCCTGACATCATGGTCCTCTTTGAGAACAAAAGACAAACAACAATTGCTAAACATATGGCCCAATGAAGTCAAAGGCACACAGAAAAATCCGATGTATATCAAAATATTTATGGTAGCATTTTTTGAGTTGTCAAAAAACTGGAAACCAAGTAGATCCATTGGAGAAATGGTCAAATAAGTTATGGTATATTATATTACTATGTAATATGAAGAATATAGAAAGAACGTGGGAAAATTTGTACAAATGGTTACCAAGTGAAATAAGCAGAACTAGGGAAACAACACACAATAACTACAACAATGGAAAGAGAAAGAGAAAAAAAATTTACATGACCAGATTTGGCCTGAAGAAGGGAATGCAATTTCTTCTTTTTGCAAAGGTAGTGTGAAATACCAGAGATAATATTGAACTTGACTTGAACATGACATGTTAGTTTTGCTGAAATGGCTTCTTTTTCTCTCTTTCTTTTTTTGTTTTTTATTATAAGGATGGTTCTTCAGGCAAGGGAGTACATAGAATATACAGGGGAATGAAGGCAATGTAAAAATAAAATATTATCAGTTAAAAAAATCAACAAAAGAAACCCAGGGGTAGAGAAACTCTAAAATGATACATAAGGCTGATCTTTTTGAGCAAAGCTACCATCTCACCCTGGAGGCCAAAGTGTCACAGTCCTTAACAGTCAGAGTCCTGACTGCCAAGCTGAGGATAGCTCCAACGGACCACACCTGCTCACGTGAATAAAAACTCTATTACTGAAACCCAGCTCTCTAATTACATTTAGCACTGAGCACACCCTGAAAATAGATTATTTTTTTTTACTTGCACCATTGCTGATGAGTTTCACAAACACCCCAAGCACTCTTCCTGAAAGTTAGCCATTTCCAAGCAAAGGATCAGAGCTGAATGGGACCTCTGACACTGTTGAGTCCATCCCTATCCCTCTCCCCACCTCTCATTCTCCCATTTTATAGATGAAAAAAACTGAGAGATTAAGTGACTTGTCCAAGATCATAGAAGTAGTGTCAGAGGCAGGACTGGAGCCCGAGTCCTCTGATATCAGAGGTTACTTGTCTCTCTCCTGTAGTATACTGCCTCCTCCGAGGCAAGTCTATTCTTCAGGACTATCTATGACAGTGGAAAGGACACAGAATCCTCTTGACATTCTTTATTCTACTTCACCTCTTATCGTGGATCCTAAACCTGAACAATGAAAAGGATGCTTCTGAGGGGAAGCACAGATGTCCAAAATCACTGCTGAGTCCTTACGTGCCCCAAGCTTCAGGGCAAACAGTGGAGTCCAGCCTGATGTGCTCTGTCCTCCACCTCTAAAAGGCAGAGCCATCCTCCCCCCACAGTTTCCCAAACTGTCTTGGTGAAACACTGGGCATCCCCGTACTCATTTCACAGTCATCTCCAATTCCCAACACAGAGGCAAGATTGTGCTTTAAAGCAGAAAGTCTAAGTGCCATCAGCCTACACCCTGGGTCCCAGTCATTCTCTGACTGTTTTCCAGTCCTGGCACAATCGCCTCCTCTCTTCCAGAACTTGACACAAAACTAGTCACACCTGGTTGGCTCCAAAATGCAAAAAGCTAGCAAGGTCCCTGCCTGACTCTCCCAGCTGATCCAGAACAGAGCAGAGTTAACCTACCCCCAGACAGTGTCTGCAGTTCACTTAGCATTTGCCAACTTGCTATAAATCTTAACTCAGATACTATATACATGTTTAAGAAAAAAGGAACAGGGAAAAGAAAAAGGCTTGTGAATGAATAACTGCCTGTATACTCCTTATCTCTATCTTTGTAAAGGCGTGTGCTGGCACAATTCAACTGGAAGCTGTGTGTTCTGTGTAGCTAATGCATCCTACATTTCCCATATCCCCTCATGTACCCCCCTACACACACACACACACACACACACACACACACACACACACACATACACACACACACACACACACCCCTACCTGCTGCCTGAGTCTGTACAGGTGAGTGTCCTCTGTTTCCCATGAGCCACCACTTGAGAGGAACAGTCCCCAAAGTTTATTTTTCTTCTTCTCCCTTTCTCTTCAGCAATTAAAACTCCAGGGTTACTTACTATCAAGAAAAAATGTGAACCATGCAAGTGAGCTACTCTGGGCTTCCTGTCAGCTATCCATGCTTCTAGTGAACACAAGAAAAGATTCGTTGCCCAGTCAGTCCCTCCCTCCTTCCACCCTCCTCCTTCACCTCCTGTACTCAGGAGCCCCACCCACAGCACTCAGATCATTTTTCATTTATGACTGCTTCCAGCTAAACTGTGTTCAGTAAGAGAATTAGCCAGCCTTGGCTCAGCCAGCTTCTTGGAACCACGCTGCTAATAATTGCTCTAATTCACAGGGAGTGCAAGGGGAAAAAAGTACATCCTGGTAGGAGGAACCCATCTTTTTTTCCTTCAGTAAGTATGCTGCAGCGATTCCATCTGCAAAGGACTCCCACCTTTGCAGTCAAGCCAAAAGCACTCAGCTGGGACCATCCTCACTTAGATCAACACCATGATTTAAATTACAAAGTGACTTCACATACTTTATCTCATCTGAGTCTCACAGAAACTCCAGGGCAGGCGGCAGGTAGACAGCTTAAGTATTATCATTCCCATTTTACAGATGAGGAAACAGAGGTTCAGACAGGTGACCAAAATCATACAATCAGCAAACAGCAGATCCAGGGCTCAAACCTAGTTCTTCTGACTCCAAGTTCCAGGATTTTCTAGCATCTTACACTCCTTAGTGACTCATATCCTTTGATAGAAGAATCAGAGAATCTCAGAGTTGGAAAGGACCTCAGAAGTCATCTAGTCTAACCTATACCCCACTGAGACTCCTTTCCATACTACTGAGGACAACTGGCCATCTAATTTCTAACTGATGATCACTACATTCCAAAGTAGCCTCTTCTCCATTTGGACAGTTCTTATTGTCATCCATAAATCAAGTCTGAAGACATCTGAACCAACACATGCAGGAAGCAAAAATGTGCATACAGAAGGATGTGCCATCAGATGGAATGTTTCTTTATTGGATCCCTTGTAGTGAAATGAGATCATGCTAGATCAACACAATAATCATAACCAGGAAATCAAAGAAAGAGTTAAATGGATAAAGTGGGCTATTTTTCATGCAAAGAAACAAAGAACAGAATCAATTCTCTTCTTTTTTAACAAAAACTACAGATTCATAGGACTTGGAGCTGGAAGCCGTCTTAGAGATTTTAAAAAACATTTTTAAAATGTTTTAAATGTTTAAAAATCATTTTAAAAAACAATCCTCATTTTTCAATTGAGGATACTGAGACCTAAAGAAACTAATTAATTTGTTCAGTAATATACCTACAGCTAGACACAGGGTTTCTGATTCCAAACCTTTGGCTATTACATCTACTATACTAGTGTATTGTTTCATTAACAAAAGCTGTTATAATTCACTGCATCCCAAAATCCAAACTTTTCAGGCACTCATAGAATGCTAGTAGGAATCAGCTAGTCTAACCTCCTCATTTGGGAAACTGAGGCCTCTCTGAAAGTCACCTGTCTGGGTGTCTTCCAGTTCCAATGGCAGAGCTCTTTCCACAAGCCGATATTGTCTCTTCTTTACTCCTAAATTCATACTTCCTACCACAGACCAGAATGGGCAAAGACAAGCAGTTTCTTCCACCAAGGAGTTTCATGCCCTGCTCAAATGTCAGCAATCACAAAGATGATGCAATTTGACCCTTGAGAACAGTCAGTGACCAAGGAATAGTACATTAAAAAAAAAAATAGGCTTCCAGAAACCAACACACACACACACACACACACACACACACACACACACACACACACACACACACACACACACACACATATACACACACACCATCCTGCTTCCATTTAAGTCTGAATAAAAGTAAAAATAGCACAAACAGAAATCCAAAGGGGGCTTTTCAGGCTTTTCATATTGGGGACATGTGCCTCCAAAATCCATGGTTCTTGCCTAGTGCTTACGTAAGAAAAGCCCACAGTAGCAAAATCAGAGGGAAGAGTGGTTTACACAGGACTGACAAATCCCATTAGCAACTGTGCATATTGGGAACAAAAGACCCATGTTCCTCCACATCCTCATTTAGGCCCTGTTTCCACGACGACCAGAAGAGGGCCTATTCAATCATTAGTGTTGAAAAAAAAATTTTTTTAACCACACAAACCTATCCAGTTTCCCACATCTATTTCATATTCTTTGCAATACACCTAGATCTTTATGAATTCCATTGAAACATTCTGATTCCAAACTTCCCATTGGGGTTTTCTTCTTTTTAAATTTCTCTTTTTATTTGGTGGACATGAGATAAGATTTTCAATGGACCTTATTTATTAGCACTTGCTGAAGCAAGTTGAATCCTCTTCACCAGAGGGCTTGGAATGTCTCATGAAGAGGAAATACCATAGATTTTCACACCCGCCAAAAATGCAGAACGAATAGACTGAATAAATTACAAGAGTTGTTTTCTTCTTTTAGCTCCGTTTCCACTTGCCCAGGTTAACCTAGTTGCCATCCATTTCTCCGAAACCTCAACAGATGTGGGATTCACGTGTATAGGGGAACCACCATATTCAGAGAAGAGAAGAACTCATATAACTCAAGAAAGCTACTTAGTACTATTATGCAGATACTTCAAGGAGGGAAAGGTCCACGTGTACAAAAATATGGACCAAAAGGCAGCACCTTTCTACTGGAAAGAATAAGTTTGTCCATTGATTGGAGGAGGGGAGTGGCTGAAAAAAAAATATGATACATGAATGTAATGAAATATGATTGAGCTTCAGGAAACTATGAATGTGAAGAATTCAGATAAATTTGTATCACTTCATTCAAATGCTCATAAGACTTGTATGAACTGATGTAGTGCAAAATGAGAACAGGGAAAGCTATTTATAGGATGACCACAATGCTGTAAACACACACACACACACACACAACCAAATATAGCTGAAAGATTTCAAAACTCTGATCAAAGCAATGACCAATCACAACTTCAGAAGAATGATGCTAAACATGCCTCCCAATTTTCAGCAGATGGTGGACTAGAGATGTTGAATGAAGTGCACACTTTTAGACCTGACCAATGAGTGTGTCAATTTGTTTTGTTTGGCTATACTTGTTACAAGAAAGAATTCTATGGTCCAGAAAAGAGAGGGTAAATTATGGTATTTGTATGCATTTAAAGAACCAATAAAACATTTTTAAAAGGTGGGTGTTTTTTTCATGCTTAGCATTGCTTGTTTTCCAGGGACCTCAATCAGCTTTCTAGGAATCACAACAATTCCATACATTATCCCCAAAGGAGAACACAAGTAACCTCCTTTTTGTACATTAAGCAATTGCTGTAGAGAGACAAAATTACTGGTAAGTAAGCCTTATTCTTTTCTGACGTGCTAAAAGAAAATGAGAAAGAGAGAGAGAGAGAGAGAGAGAGAGAGAGAGAGAGAGAGAGAGAGAGAGAGAGAGAGAGAGAGAGGGAAAGAGAGGGAGAGAGAGGGAAAAAACAAAGATAATGTTAAACATTGTCCCTAAACCTAAGATCCAGTTCAACAGACCAACCCACATTTTCTCTGGATCTAGACATTGATCATCATGATGCCCTACCTAGAACAATTCTATTCCTCAAACCCAGAACTTGACCTCTGCTAGCATTTAGAGCTAAATAGAAAGAAATTGATTCCGTTAAAAAAATATATTTTAAAGAAATGGGATTGTACATCTTAGCCAACCTAGTATGCTAATAAAGGGCAGTTTACTGTAAGATGTTCCCTCCAATGTTAGCTTACTAAGGTATTCTGTCATGAATTGACTGCGTGACTTTAAAAAAAATTATTTTCTCTCTCTGCTCCAGTTCTCTCATCAGTTGGGTAATAACCAAGGTCTTGCTTCATAGAATCATAAATTTAGATCAGGAAGCAAATTAGAGGTCACTTAGTCCAATACTCATTTTATAGACTGCGACCCAGAGATGTTAAGTTGCTTGCTCAAGGTCACGCAGCTAAGAAGTGGTAGAACTGGGGTTTGAACTCATTTCTCCTGATTGTTTCAAAACCAGGTATCTCCTCAGAAGCAATGTGTGCTACATTCACAGAAACATAGTATCCTAGGAGCAAAAGAGATCTCAGGAATGATCTCACTCAACAGTCTCATTTTATAGATGAAAATGCTTCAGCTGAAAGAATTTAAGTGACTTGCCCAGGTCACAAGGATAACAAATAGCAGAGTCAGGATACTTACATGGGTCTTACATCTCCAGATCCAATGTTCTTTCCCCCTTACCATTCTTACCCCATTTACACAATAGCCCCACTTTGATTTTTCAAGATAAAAGATTTTGCTCTAGTAAAAAGAGAAGTACATTTGAAGTCAAGATGCCCCGAGTTCAAATCTCATCTCTGCTATTACCTGTGCGATGACCTTTGGCAAATCATTTAACCTCTTTGGGTCACTCCTACGGAATGAAGTTCCTTCCAGTTCTAAATTTATCATCATGAATATGTAACGTAAGATTGAAATGATAAACTTTCAATAAAAAAATTCTAAAATGAGAAAGAAATGTATACTGTAATTGCCAATGACAGAAAACAAAAAAACAAAACTCTGGTGATTGTTGCTCTTTGAATCTATTTCAGTTATTGGGATCACGAGTCCTGCCTCCATCTTGCCCAGAGCAAAGGCAAGTCCTGGAAGAAATGGGAGGGTCAGTTTGAACAATCTCTGACATGACTTCCGGCTCACATTTCATAATTCTGATATACTATTCCAATGTGTAATGGGGTTAAGGTACTGGGCAAGGTGAGAGGTAGCACAGGTGATGACCAACATTGCCCCATGCTGGTTATTTTCCAAATTCTAGTCACCAGTAATAATCTGGTGAGTCATGATAGAATTCAGATACAATGATGACTGTCCTGTGAGCAAAGGCACAGGAATGGTAAAAACGGCATCCGATGCATGACGAGGACTTCATGGAGCAACAAGTAAGCAATCGTAACCCAGAGTTAGAGCTCAGCCCTTAGAGCAGAAGGAGCCTGGGATTTTTTTTCCCAGTTTTACCTCTGACCCATGTTCTTGAACCTAAAGTAAATCAACCAACCAATAAGGCAGCATGTCTCTCAATGTCCCATTTTCTAGCCACAAAATGGAGAGAAGGCTGCTTGCCATGGGGTAACATCCACAGAGTTACTTGGGAGCCTCAGGAGAAAGGACTAAAGTTTCATGCTCCCTCCCCTGATCCCTACCACCCACTGTCAGCAAATGGCCAAAAACAACTCTCAGAATTTTTGAAAAGCAAACAAGGTGCTCAGTTTGTTCCCAGATTTGATGATGGAAGATGATGATGATAGGCAAAGACAAGGGGAACACCCTTGGGGCTTGTGCAAGCAGGGAGAATTTAGGACTGCAAATTAGGAGATGGGGCTCCCTTCCAAGTCCTGCCATCCACACATAGACACAGATGTGATAAACACCCTTTAGAAAGAACAAATTGAAAAAGCAGCTCTGGTTCCTCTGAATCCCTGACTTTCTGTCTCTTTCTGCAGCACCAGTCTCATCTGGCAGGGCACACCTGAAAGGCCTCCATTTGACAGACTTTCTTGACCAGTCTGGCCCACAGTGCTCCATCCCTCTTCTCTAAACTCTGACAGTGCTTCTTGCCCCAAATGACCTCATTTGGTCATTTAATCAAGGACTGACTCAAAAATGTTACTTAGCTGTTCTTTAGGAGCATGTCTAAGAGAAGAGGATCAGCTCCAAGAGAGTAGGGGCTATTTATTTCTTTGTAAAGACCTCTTCATCTAGGGCAGCCCGAGTATAGAGGGTATGCTCAAGAAATATTTGTTGAATGAATAGCGAAAACTCTTAACTGACAACACAATGCACCATCTCCTTTTCAAAACACCTGGGTTTTCCTGGTACAGTTGTAACAGGGATCACTTGGTGAGCCCCATTATACAGTCTTCTAGTTTTGTACCCAATTCACTCCCTATTCTTAAAGTTTCTCTTTTGAAAGCTCCCTCCTTAGAATTCCTTCTTCTGACTAGGAGTATTTTCTCTCCTCCCCTCTACCCCATCCAGTACCCTGACACTGCCCTCCTGCCCCCAGCTCCAAGACCTTTCCTAGATTCCATTTTCTTCCTTCCACAATCTCTATTTAAGCTTCTCCTTTGATTTCAATTACTTCCAGTATAAGGAAGACATACAAGGTCTTCCTTTCTTATTTAGATCTTCCTCTAGTCAAGTGCCATGTCTCTTAAGCTCTGACTGCTCAGCTTTATGTCTTGCCCCACTTTCAGCTGACCACAGCCAAGACACATGCCTCTCAATTTTCCACCAACAAGAAGCCACTTTCATAATGGATAGAGAGCTGGCCTTGGCCACAGGACAGCCTGAGTTCCAGTCTTCTTGATATACACTGACTATATGACCCTGAGAAAGTTGCTTACCTTCCCAGAATCTGAGGGATCTCTCTAAGACCACAAGTTGTAGGGCAAAGGTCCTTATATTTGGAGATGTAGTTTCCCATATTAATGAAATCACGAGTCCCATCTAGGATGTTTTTAAAAAGAAGCAACCTTGAGGAGACGCAGAGAAAGTGGCAAGTAGTATACACCATCCTATCAATTAATATCCAACTTGCCCACCTTCTAGTCCCTGAGGCTTAAAACTATCCAATGAATAGTTAAGGAATGTTCCTACAGAATGGTAGAGGATGCCAAAGTCAAGCAGGATATAAGGGCTGGACCCTATTTCATTTCAGCCCACTCGTAACCTCAGATCAACAGCCTCTGAATTGCTATTTAATAACGAGACTTGGGTTAGCATGCTTATAAAAGCAACATTTCTCTTTTTTTCCTAGGTACACTTGGAAAAACAAACTCAATCACAGAGCTGATTAGCTCAGGAAGAGGGAATTCTAACTTGGGGGGAACAGGAAGTCTCAGTTATTTATATTACAGAACTGCACACCTCGGCACATTCCTTGGGAGAACACTGGAAAGACCCCAACCTTCACTGAAATTCCCATCCCTATTATGAGCCTATGGCACACTCTTGGTTGGCAGTCTAAGGACAGATTGCTAATTCTCTTAGTTCGGAGAAAAGCTCCATGTCCCCACTTATATGCCCCTTACCATGGTCCTATTGGGGGTATTCTCCACTTATCATAGGCATGCATAAGCATCATTTTTCTAACTAATCCAGGCCCCATCAGCAAGTGAATTTACTTTTGGAAATCTTGCCATGGGACACAAAATGATATGATCTCTAGATACCAGGCTTTAAGACCTGGTGCAAATTTATATCCAACTGGCTGAAAAGGGCAGGAGCATGAATGAATGATAAAGTCTTTGTTAAGTATTTACTATGGGTCAGACACTGTGCTAAGTTTTGGGAGCCTTCAAAAAGTTTACATCCTAATGGGGGAGGACAACATATAATGAGCAACTAAAGAGAGAAGTAGGAGGGGATCATGGGCTGCATGGTTTAGAAGTGGCTGGGAAGTGATATGGAAGTTCTGGTTCTTGGCAAGATGAGACAAAAGTTTGCCTCTCCAAGCCCAGGGACCCAAAGGCAGATTCCAGATGATTCGAGTGGGAAAGGCCAGAGGAGAATGGTTGGGATGGAAGCTGAGAATAGCATGAACTGAGAATAGCAAATAATTAACCATCCAAGAGAAACTCCCTGACAGAGGCACTAAGAAAGAAAAGAGTGAATGAAATAAGACTTGCATGAACTACAGACCCAGATACACAAAGACGCATGTTTTGTAGCTTATGCAGTTACCTATTCTTCTTGGAATGCTCCAAAAAATAACAAATGCACAAAAGAGATGCCATGGGCAAAGGGAGCCAGCAGGTTTATAGGGGGAAAGAATTCCTTTTCAAATGGAACATGCTCTGGTCATCTTCCCTGCTGCCCATTGCAAGATGTTATTAAAAATGGGAAAGCAGAAAATATGTTTGACTTAATCTATAACTCAATTTGATAATGGCTTCTCACTCACGGCTTGTAGATTGTGCTGGTTCTAAATCCTATGAGCAATTTTAAGGCAAGCTTGGCCGAGCCTCAGCCCTGAGCTTTAGCATCATTTTTTAAAATGCGATTTTACTTTATCATCAGTTCCAAATCCTCTCCTTCCCACCTCCTCTCCTTTCACCCAATGAGAAAGTAAGAGAAACAAAACCTATACATTACAAATACATGTATAGTCAAGCAAAACAAATTAGCCATATCCACATTAGCCCTCTCCCTTTCCCTACCAACCAAAAAAAGGAATGCTTCAGTCTGCACTGTATAAGTAAGTCCTCCACCTCTCTATCTGGAGGGGAGCAGCATGTTTCATCACAGGTCCTCTAGTACTACAGTTGGTTCCATTGTGTTAGTCAGAGTTCCTAAGACTTTCAAAGTTGTTAGTCTTTATGGTACAGTTGTTTTTGTATAAATTATTCTCCTGGTTCTGCTTCACTCTTTCATCAGTTCATACAAGTCTTCCCAAGTTCCTCTGAAACCATCCCCTTCATCATTTCTTACTACAAAATAGCATTTCATCACCTTCATATTCCATAACTTGTTCAGGCATTCCTCAATTGATGGGTAGCTTCTCAATTTCCAATTCTTTGCCACCATGAAAAGATCTAATTAATATAAATATATGTTTCCCTATAGTCCTTTTCCTTTGATCTCATTGGGGTATAGACCTAAGTATCATGGTGTCAAAGAGTATACACAGTGTAACAGCTTTTGGGCCTAGTTCCAAATTGTCTAGCATCATTGTTGAAGGAAAACTTCCTGAGTCCAAGGTTCATAAATATCTGTATATACTACAAAAGGCATCTAGAATGCAATGGACATGAGGTTAACATCAAGTCCTCTGGATCTATTTTTTAGCTATTTCCAAACTATTTCCAAACATCTTCACTAAGAGGTACACCCTACCCATAAATAAGGCAAGTACTCTGTGAGGGTTGGGAAATATGTGCAGGCTGCAAGCACTTGTGTTGAGGCACGGGGAGTGTTAAGGTCTTGGAACAAGTTGGGTCATGTGGAGAGCACTGCTCAAGGTTCTCCCACGTGTAGGTTACCAGGTGTTCCAGATTAGTGTCTCCACCCCCTGGGGCCTTCATGCCCTTATGACTGTACCTCCCCTCTCATAATTCTGTTCAGCTGGGCTCTGTTTTTTTCATGTGGGGTATGTGCATCGAGGAGATATATAAGGCTCAAGCTTTGGGGGTAGTCTGAAGTCTGTACGAAGATCTTGCTGTAAGGCTTTCCCATGGAGAGACTTCAATAAACCGTCTCTGCTTGCACCTACGAGCCTCGACTCTTCTGTTCTTGAGAAGGTGCTGGCACCTTCTCCATTAGGGTAAGTAACCGGCTGCCCCTGTGGACAGGTTAGGATATCCTGACAGTATTCCACTCTCCTCATCAGAAAACTTGAAAGATTCAGTTCTCACTTTTTTCTTGTTTCCATTAATGAATTTCTGGACCTTCAGTTTTGCCAAATATGATGACAGACAGAAAGATACACATGCATACAGACACACACACACACACACACACACACACACACACACAAAGACAACGAAATACAGAGAGTGAACATGCTGATATTTGCTACTTGTGTGACCTTGGGAAGTCAAATAACATCTCTAGGGCTCAGTTTCTCCATCTCCAAAAGGAGGGGATTGGACTAGATGACCTTTAAGAACCTTTCTAACTCAAAATCGATTGTCCTTTGGTCAGCTTTTAAAATAATTATAATAATAATAGCAATTAGCATTTACATGTAAGCTTTAAGGTTTGAGAAGCCCTTTACTTATGTTATCTCATTAGATCTTCAACAACCCTGGGAGGTAGGGTCTATTATTATCATCCCCTCTTTATAGATGAGGAAACTGACAAATGACTTGCCTGGGGTCACATGCATAGCAAGTGTCTAAGGCTGGATTTGAACTCAGGTTTTTCTGACTCCAAGGCCAGCACTCTCTACATTTCGCCACCTAGCCACCTTCTACTTCTTGTTGGTGAGCGGATCTGAACTTTGCTTAGCTAGTTCCCAGAGAAGATACATATCGCTCATCACAAGGTCCACAGTCTAAGCCAGGGGTGGGGTACCTGCAACATTGCCAGCTTTATAGCAAGAACTTCTCAGAGCTTACTCTCCATTGACAGGGTCTTCTATGACAATATAGCAATAAATATTCTTGATGGAAATTGGGAATGTCATCCCAATTTCTGTTTCTTTACCTCCCTTGATCTTGTTACCCAGTGGGAAACACTGAAGTATGATTAAAACCTCAGGCTGAGATGACAAATATAACACTTTCACAGCTGGCAGCAGCCGTGTTAGGGCCCCATCGGAGCTCTGTCCATCCTCTCCACATCCATCCAATCCTTGCTCTTTCAGCCCTCCTAGGTCAGCCCCACTGTTGCTCATGGATGAAGGGAAATTAGCACAGTGTCCCCATCTGCCAATGCTCAGCTCAGAGGCCAAGGCAACTAATTCTATCTGATCAGCACTAAAAACCAACAGCCTGGCAAGGCTGGTTGTACGGTGCAGCAGGAATATAAGAGTCGCACTTGGGTCAGACAGTCAGATCTGGAAAAATGGTTTTCTCTGGCTGTCGGAGCTGGAAGCACAAGCAAGGATGGATCAATGCATGAAACCACAGGGAGGGTCAGTGGGGAGAGCCTCTACCCACGAGCTCCTGGCACCTGGCCCTCTCCAGCAACACTAATTTCCTGAAAATAAATAATTATAAATAAATAATAATACTCCATTTACTGCCTTAAACTGGGGCAGACTAGAAGAAGGCAACAGGGTCACAATGAAGGCAGGGAAAATGATAATAAAATAGTAAAATCACCTCAAGGCAATGTTAAAAAAAAACCCAACAGATTCATAGATTTAAAAGACAGGTAGGAACTTTAGAGTCATATAGTCTAAACTCCTTCATTTTACAGATAAGGAAACCAGGCAGTGAGGCGGTACAGTAGACAGCGTGCCAGGTCTAGAGTTAGGAAGACTCATCTTCCAGAGTTCAAATCCGACCTCAGACACTTACTAAATGGGTGACCCTGGGCAAGTCACTTAACCCCATTTGCCTCAGTTTGATCATCTGTAAAAATAAGCTGAAGAAATGGCAAACCACTCCAGTATCTTTGCCAAGAAAACTCCAAATGGTGTCATGGAGAGTTGGACACAACTGAAACAAAAAACCAAGTCAGAGAGGGGTTAAGTGACTTGCTCAAAGGTCACACAAGTGGCAAGATCAGAATTCAAATCCAGATCCTCTAATTACAAAGCAGCACTCTTTCCACTGAATCACAATGCCCCCTAAAATTGAATAATTAAATTCAGCTCATAAATCAACATAACGATTAGAACAGGAGTTAGGAATGCTTGGCTGTGACTGGGGTTCCACCCAACAGGCCTCAGTGCTCTAAGACAGGGATTCTTAAGCTTCTCGGGGTGGGGGGTCAAGGGCCCATGTAGCAGAGCCTACTGATCCCTTCTCAGAATAACACTAGCTAGTGTTTATACAGTACTTTAAAGTTTGCAGAGAGCTTTACAAAGCTTATCTCACTTCATCCTCACCACAACCTCGGGAGCTAGGCACCATTATTTGTTACCCCCATTTTACAGATGAGAAAACTGAGAACAAGAGAAGTTAAGTGACTTGCCCAGGGTCACATAGCTAACGTATAAGGCTGGATTTGACCTCTAGCCACCTTATGCCACCTAGTGGCATAACAAAATTTAAAAATTTTTAATGAATAAAATACAATATATAGGATTACAAAGGAAATCAATTATATTACAATTATATTAATGAAATCCATGACTCCAAAGGACCCATGATGAAGCAGGCTATCCACCTCCTGATAAACTAGCAATAGATTCAGAATGTAGAATGAGATATGTATTTTTTGGATACGACCAACAAAGGAATTTGTTTTGTTTGGCTATGCATACATTACAAGAAATTTGTTTTTTCTCCAGTGGAGTGGAGAGTAAGAAGGAGAAAAAATAGACTTGTTAATTTTTAAAATTTAATTTAAAAAAGAGAAGATTTTACTCCATTTGCAGAGGTGAGAGGTCCACACATGTGGCACACGGCATGTATTTTTAGACCTTTTCAATCTACTGAACACTTTTGCTAAAAAAAAAAAATTCTCTTTTTCAAATTATTTTCTGAAATTTTTTAATTTACTAAAATGTAAATTTTTTATTACTTTTTACTACATCTTCTCAAAACTAAAAATCAATCCACAGGTGCTAAGTGTAGTAGTAGTAGTAGTAGTGGCAATGGTGGTGGCGGTGGCGGTGGCAGTGGTAGCAGTAGCAGCAGCAGTAGCAGCAGCAGCAGCAGTAGCAGCAGTAGTAGTAGCAGTAGTAAATTTACTACTACAAAAATTTACTACTGCTGCTACTACTACTACTAAGTGGCACAGATCTTACACTTTAAGATTTCTAAAGAGCTTCATCTAATTTGATCCTTGCAATGCCCTTGTAAAGTAGGTGCTATTAATATTATTCCCATTTTATGGCTAAGAAAATTGAGCCTCAGAGAGGCTGAGTGACATGGACTGGGTCAGACAAGTTGTTAAGTGTCAGAGATGGGGTCTGAACTCAGGTCTCCTCACTCAAAAGCCAGCAGTCTTTCCACTCTACTACACTGTCCTCAGTTTCTGCATTTGTAAAATGGTAATGATAACGTTTGCCCTTCTTAGCTCAGAAAAATTTTGAGGAAAGTCTTTCATAAAGTATTATGTTGTTCAGTTGTTTCAGTTGTGTCTGACTTTTCATGATCCCATCTGGGGTTTTAGTGGCAAATATACTGGAATGATTTGCCATTTTCACTTCCAACTCACTTCATGAGGAAACTGAAGTAAACAGGGTTAAGTGACTTGTCCAAGGTCACCCAGCTATTAAGTGTCTGAGGCCAAATTTGCAAGGTGGTCTGTCAATCTACCCACTGTACCATCTAGCTGCCATTAAAGCACTATATAAATGCTTATTATTATTAACACAAGATAGCATAAGATGTGGCCCTTATTCTTAATAATAATAACAATATAATAATGATAGCTAGCATTTATGTAATACTTCAAAGTTTTCAAAGTGTTTTTTATCTCATTTGGTCCTCACAACAATCCTGAAAAGGAAGTACTATTACTATCCCCATTTTGCAGATGAGAAAACTGAGGCTGACATAGATTAAATTACTTGCCCAAGGTCACACAGCTAGTGTCTGAGGTAATATTTGCACTTGGGTCTTCTTGACTCCAGGATCAGGGCTCTATCCATGGTGCCACCCACCAGTCATGAAAATGATGACCTAGTTAGGAAGATAAAACTTGAAAAAAAAAATCACTGCCACCACCACAAAGGAGTCAAAGATACCTGCCAAAAGAAAGCTGGAGGCAAGCACTACGTAGCAAGCCAGAGGAGAGAAGGGCTGCTACTGGCTGGTGATAGTCAAGGAAGGCTTCACAGGAAAAGGAGAATTTGACTTCACCTCTAAAGGAGGTCCTTGGGGCTTCGACATGTCTCCTGATCCTGACCCAAAGGACTCCCTTCTCTGCACACAGTGTGGCTGAAAGCTTAAAAAGTGACATCTTCTGAGGAGGAATTGGAGACTATGATGGGATCGGCCTGTCCTGGCCCCTGCCAGCTGGCAGACCACGAGGGATGGGACTGGCCTGTTCAACATGGTGGCTGCTATCATGGAAACAATGGACAGACGCATCTTTTTCTGCTCTAGTCAGATGATTTGTGCTGCCCAATTGAAAAAGAAGTCAGCCAAATTCATCATTCCACTGAGAGGGAGGGCGGGGCAGAAGAAAGAGCACTGGATTTGGAGCCAGAAGACGGAGGCTTAAATCCTGGTCCCCATGTAGCCTTGGGCATGTCCCTTTCCCAGTGGGCCTCAGTTCTGACTTTTGAAAAAATAGGTTGGGGGGTGGCTAGGTAGAGCAGTAAATAGAGCTCCGGCCCTGGAGTCAGGAAGACCTGAGTTCAAATTCGGCCTCAGACACTTAACACTCACTAGCCATGTGACCTTGGGGCAAGTCACTTAACCCCAATTGCCCTGCATACCTGCCTCCAAAAAGCAAAAAAAAAGAAAAGAAAAAAATAGGTTAGAGCTTGGCGAAGGAACTTGTAAAGTCCCTTCTGACAATAAATCCTATGACCCTATAAAGCTTAACTAAGGGGGAGAAAAAGAAGTTAGGTGGTTCAGTAGATAAAGCACTAAGCCTGGAATCAGGAATACTCAAGTTCTAATCTAGCCTCAGCAGACTTACTAGGTGTGTGATCCCAGGCAAGTCACTTAACCCTGTTTGCCTCAGTTTCCTCATCTGTAAAATGAGCTGGAGAAGAAAATGACAAACCAGTCCAGTATCTCTGCCAAGAAAACCCACAAACAAAGTCACAAAGAGTAAGACATGGCTGAAATGACTCAACAATAGCAAGGGGGAGAGAAACCCCACAAAGTCTTTGTTTTGCTTTTTTTTTCTTTGCTTTTCTTTTTTTGCTGTTGTTTTTAAATGAAAGAGTTGCAACTTATATTTGGTAAAACATCAAAAAGAACTCATAGTTCAAATTATCCCATAGTGACAACACCGGCCTGGCCAGCACTTGACACTGAGCACTTAATAAATGCTGATTCATTCATTCATTCATCTTAGAAGTACTTTCCCCAATGAGATCATTTTCCTTCAATACTTAGAACATAAATTCTAGCTGGCCAGGGTTAGTCACTGCAGGCTGTTAAGGAGAAGGCAGGTCTGGATTTGAGCTATTAGCTTTAGAAGAACAGGAGCAGAGTTCTAAGACAATCCCGGCCTGTGGTGATCTCCTTTGGGACAGTGCACCACTCAGCAAATTAGGGTGAGCCTGGGAGCTAGAAAATTTAAACCAGATGTGAAACCAAAACCAAAATCCAGGCACTTGCCAAGGGAAAAAAACATCGAATGCCACTTAACACTGGCACTCACTTTATCAGGCTAGGAATTCAGACCTCGGCATATTACAGGATACCAAGCTAAATACAAGTATGTAACCAGTATCCCAAAAAGGGAATGTGATCCTCAGGTTGCTCTAATACAGTGGTTCTCAACCTTCCTAATGCCATGATCCTTTAATACTCATACGTGGGCTTATCTGCATGTGGGCAGATCCACCGAGAGACAGATAGAGGAGCGGTGTCTCAGTTCCTAAGACCATCGGAAACACGTGTTTTGTTACACAAGTATAATGTTAGAAATGGGAAGGTTACGGCCCTGCTTGTTTTCTCCCCCCATCTAGACCACACCTGGAATATTATCTTCAGTTCTGGGTGCTCCGTGTTAAAAAGGACTTTGACAAGTTAGATGGTATCTACTGTTTTGCAAACTTTAAAGTGCTAAGTAAATATTAGCTAACAACAATAATAGCACATTACAGAAGGGTTATTCTTTAAAAGCTCTGACTTAAGAGATCAATGTAGATATTCAAGGAAATGGTGGGCATTCCTGCTTCCTGCAAAAATTTAGGACCTGCCAGGTACCTAGGAAGCAAGATACAACCTGGTGGTCAGAATTATATACCAGAAGGTTACTCCTTTTATAAACCAACCAAAGATAAATCCCCACATTACAAAAAACAGATCTGAAAACATCCTTGGGAATTCAACAAATAAACTGGACTGACCTCAGAGGTTTATCATAAAGAGAACTATTGCCCACAATCAATTGCACGTAAGATTTTAAGAATAATGTTTTTAGTGAAAGAGGTTAGGTATGCAAGACACAGTAGTCAATGACTATAGCAATCTACTGTTTGATAACTTCAAAGACGCCAGCTTCTGGGATAAGAACTCATTATTTAATAAAAACCACTGGGAAAACAGGAAAATAGTATGAAATGGGCAGAAACCAGGATCAGATCAACATCTTACACTCTACACCAATATAAAGTCAAAATAGGCACATGATTTAGATATAAAGGCTGATACTATAAGCAAACTAGGGGAGCAAGGAATCGTTTACCTGTCAGATCTAGAAGGGAAGAATTTATGACCAAACAAGAGATAGAGAACATTATGAAATGCAAAATGGATGATTTTGATTACATTAAATGGAAATGTTTTTGCATAAAGCCAATGCCACTAAGATTAGAAAGGAAGCAGAAAGCTGGGAATCAATTTTTTTTTCCTTTTAAATTTATTTATTTACAGTTCCATAAGTTTTTGAGTTCCAAATTTTTCTCTCTCTGCTTCTCCTTCTCCCTTCCCCCCAAGATGGCATGTAATCCAATATAGGTTCTTTATATACCTTCACATTAAATATATTTTCACAATAGTCAAGTTGTAAAGAAGAATTATAACCAATGACATGAACCACGAGAAAGAAGAAACAGAACAAAAAAAGAGAGCAAATGGAAACAACTTTTACACCCAGTGTCTGATAAAGGTCTCATTTCTAAAATATATAGAGAACTGAGTCAAATTTATAAGAATATAAGTCATTCCCCAACTGATAAACAGTCAAAGGATATGAACAGGTAGTTTTCAAATGAAGAAATTAAAGCTATCTATGGTCATATAAAAAATGTTCTAAATCACTACTGACTACAGAAATACAAATCAAAACAACTCTGTAGTACCACCTCACACCTATCAGACTGGCTTGCATGACAAAAAAGGAAAATGACAAATGCTGGAGAGGAAGTGGAAAAATTGGAATGCTAATACATTGGTGGTGGAGTTGTGAGCTGATTCAATCATTCTGGGGAGCAATTTGGAACTATGCCCAAAGGGCTATAAAAACGTGCATACCCTTTGACCCAGCAATAGCACTTCTAGGTCTGCATCCCAAAGAGATCATAAAAATGGGAAAAAGACCCACATGTACAAAAATATTTATGGCAGCTATTTTTATGGTGGCCAAGAATTGGAAATTGAGGGGATGCCCACAATTGGGGAATGGCTGAACAAGTTGTGGCATATGAATGTAAAGGAATACTATTGTGCTATTAGAAATGATGAGCAGGTGTACTTCAGAAAAACCTGGAAAAACTTACATGAACTGATGCTGAGTGAAGTGAGCAGAACCAGGAGAAGATTGTACCCAGTAACAGCCACAGTATGCGATGCCTCTCTTTCATAGTCTTAGCTCTTCTCAGCAATGCAAGGATCTAAGACAACTCCAAAATACTCATGATGGAAAATGCTGTGCAGATTCAGAGAAATACTGTGGAGTCTGAATGCAGGTCAAAACATACTATTTGATCTCCTTTTTTCTTCTGTTGTTTTATTTTGTTTCTTCTTTCTCATGGTTCCTCCCATTGGTTCTAATGCTTCTTTACAACATGACTGATGTGAAAAAAATGTTTAATGTGAATGTATATGTAGAGCCTATATCAGATTGCATGCCATCTTGGGGAGGGAGGAAGAGAAGTAGGAGGAGAAAATTAAAAACTCAAAAGCTTGTGGAAGTGAAAGTTGAAAACTAATAATTAACTAAAAAAATTTTTCTTAATGTTTTTAGCAGATGTTACCATACCAAATACTCATAATCTCCAAGTTAAAAAAAGCTTTCAAAATATAGAGACCTAGAGGATGAAAGAGCAAGTAGATGACACACTGGATAGAGTGCCGGACCTGGAGTCAGGAAGACTCATTTTTGTGAGTTCAAATCTGGCCTCATACACTAAGCAGATGTGGGACCCTGGGCAAGTCACTTAACCCTGTTGGCCTGAGCTTCCTCTTCTGTCAAATGAGCTAGAAAAGGAAATGGCAAACCACTCCAGTATCTTTGCCAAGAAAACCCCAAATGGGGTCACAAAGAATCAGACACAACAGAATAGCAATACCAACATCATAGGATGAAAACAAAACCACATGGGAACAGGACATGGTCCATGTCATTCCTATTTCCCTGTACTAGTTTTCCTGAAGATGCTTTCAGTGAGACTGCAGAGAGAAAAAAAAAAAAACTATATCCTAACACAGTGTTTCTCAACCTTCCTAATGTCGCGACCCTTTAATACTCATATGTGGGTGCATCTGCATGTGGGCAGACCCGCCTGGAGACAGATAGAGGAGTGGTGTCTTGGTTCCTGAGACCATCGGAAATACATGTTTTCCAATGGTCTTAGGCAACCCCTGTGAAAGGGTCGTTCAACCCCCAGAGGGATCGCGACCCACAGGTTGAGAACTGCTGTAACACATTTATTTACAAGGAACAGTTATCTTACCTATCTTTTCATTAATCCATGGAACACTAAATGTAAAAGAAGGAAAGCACTTGCCCCAGGAACATTTCTATCTTATTTCCCTCAAAAGAGATGAGAACAGATGAAGATCCTCATATAGTCTAATCTAGGGGTGGGGAACCTGTGGCCTTGAGGCCGCATGTGGCCCTCTAGGTCTTCAAGTGCTGCCCTTTGACTGAATCCAAACTTCACAAAACAATTTCTTTCATTAAGGAGATATACTCTGATTCATTCCTGTTCAGTTAGGGATTCGAATAGATTTCTCCCAACACAATTCTGAACGTGTTAACTGATTCTTCTTCCCAGGGAAGACAACTACGGGGGTGAAGGGACTTGAAGCCAAGCCTCATGAGAAACTGGCTGAAAAAATTAGGGATGTTTTAGCTTGCAGAAGAGAAGATGAAAGTGGAAGAGGGGCATAAAGAGAGGCATGTGAAAAAGGAATCTGATTTGTTCTGTTTAGTTCTGGAATGGAGAAGGAGGAATGATGAAGGGACATTGCAGAGGTGGATTTAAAGCTAAATGTAAGGAAACAACAATTAACTGAGCTGCCCCCAAATGGAATTATCTGCCACAGGAGTCAGTGAATTGCCCACCCATCAGTGGAGAAGGTGGCTGTAGTCAGGGATAGTGAGAGGGGCATTTGTGCTTAGAGACAGGTTTAACTAGACAACCCCTGAGGTCTCACTGCCTTGGCTGTATTTGGTGCATCTGAGATTCTGCAGTATGCAAAAAAGACTGGTGAAAAACTTTCTGAGTTAATGACACAAACTCACATTTGTAAAACATCCTAAGCTTTTTAAAAAATACTTTATATACTGTTTCTCTCAATAACCCTGTGCATTCTACCTATTATTGTCCTCATTTTACATATAAGGAAGCAGAGTCTGAAAGGAGTGAAGTGATTGGCCATTGGTAGTTAAGTAGGTGAGGTTCAAAACTAGGTCTTCCTCACTCCCAGGCTGGTGGTGGTTGTTCACCCCTCCTTCTCAAAGAGGACCAATGACATCAACTTGAGTATGAACGGGATTTAAGTGATGCAGAGCTGCACAAAGCCTTCAGCCTCACTCTCTCTTCCAGAGTCATCGGAGAGAGTTCAGTGGCAGAACAAAAGTCAGGATGAGGGGCGATGGCCCAGCAGGTGCTGAGGATGTCTAAGATCTGAGGCCTTCAAAGTGCCTTCTTCAGCCACCTCTGTGGCCACTGAACCAAATTGTTCTCATCGGCCCATTCCTCGAGGAGAAGTCTACACATACTTGGGGTAGACATCCCGCTAACTCACCCCATGTTTGAGGCCTACTGGTCACCCTTAACCTGGTTTAGCCCGTTTTGGTTTTACTGGGAAAAGGCTGCCGCTCATGCTGCCACTACATTGCTTTCTAGAAATAAGCCATAAGAGGCAGCTAGGTAGAGCAGTGGATAGAGCGCTGGCCCTAGAGTCAGAACGACCTGAGCTCAAATCCAGCCCCAGATATTCACTAGCTGTGTGACCCTGGGCAAGTCACTTAATCCAAACTGCCTTTCCCTCCTCCCCCCCCAAAAAAGGTCCAAGATGCTGTGAGGAATATTTGTTTGGCCAGAGTACTTTGAACTAATAAATAACTCTCACACAATCTCCTTCGAGTGAAAGCCATCTGTGGCATCCCATACTCCTCACTAAATTAACCCCCTTTCTTTCAGCCTCCATCTCCTTCCCCGCTCTCCCTCCTCTCCCTCTCTCCTTTTTCTCCCTTTTCCCCTGCCTATGCCTCTGGTTGCTAGCGACACTGCTCAGTCCTACTATTAGCACTTAGCACCAAAAATCCTGTGCCTTATCTGTAACTGCAGGACTTAAGAACATGACTCCTGGGGGCCGCTAGGTGGCACAGTGAATAGAGCACCAGCCCTGGAGTCGAGAGGACCTGAGTTCAAATGCGCCCTCAGACACTTAATACTTATTAGCTGTGTGACCTTTTAACCCCAATTGCCCAGCCTTCCCCCTCCAAAAAGCAAAAAAAAAAAAATGCCTCCTTCCCTCTACCCCACAGCCTGCTAATGGTCCAGCATGATTAAAGAGGATCCTTCTTTTTCTGATTTAACTGAGAAAGGATGGAAAGGATAGAGGAAAAGGCGCAATCAAATGACAGCTAGTAACATAACGGGATGCAGAATTCCTTGCAAGGTATCTTTCATCTTTGCTATTGAGAAGCTTCACTTAGAATCAGATAAGGCTCTGCAGCAGGAGGAACTCTGCCCATGCAAACCAAGTATTCAACAGCACCACAGAGGAAGTCAGATCCTACGTGGAAGTCTCTTTCTATGAACCACAAAACAATTAGCTGTTTGTTTTCTCCCTTTTCCCACAAGAAGAATTTCTCTTAATGACTGGGGAGAGGTTTCTCACAGACGTGAACAAATGATGACTTCCAGGCCTCTAATGTTATCTGAAATATCATAAAAACACAGATAGAAGAATGTGCTCAGCTAGACTACAACAAAAGAAAGGCTGAAATGATGGTGTGGCACAGAGCACGAGAGATCCAGGGACCAATAGAGTCACTGAAGATCGGGGCAAAACCTCAGTCACTAAAATCCTGGGAATTGAATTTGGACAGCTGAAGTCAAACCCTGCACAAGCTAGGAATGTGTTCACATAAGGAAATACATACAGTAAATAAAACGAAAGCCAAAGTATTAAGAATATGGCTGACGGTGGTGGTGGGGGTAGTGGTGGTGGTGGTGGTAGTAGTAGTAGGTAAAGCCATAACCAGGGTGAGGCAATCAAGACTTTGTCCCAGTGCACCAAAATTAGGGGGAACTGATGACACTTCTGCTCCTTAAGCAACTAGTGATAGAAAAAAAAACAAACTGATATTGGCGAGTAAATAATGAGTAAAAATAGGGAGCAAACAGGTGTTTCCTTCCCCCTCCCACCAAAGCTGAGTCCCATTTCTCCTGTCCCAACAGCTACCTCAAGGTGGTTCTAGAGTCTCTACCATCTAAATCTGTGTTTCAAAGTTGATTTGAGGGTATGTGTCGTGCCATTTGCCCAGAGGTCAAAATTGCCAATTACAGCTCTGTTTGTACAGAGTGCACAAGGGTAAGCACACTCCTGGAGGGCAAGGCCTGTTTGGTTATTAAAGGATTGCAGGAAAAGCTACTGGGTGCCATGTTCTAGGTCAGTCTTAGATTCCAATAACAAGTATTAATTTCTGCAAACTATCCCCTCTCCCTCCTGCTTCTTACTCCTAGAGAATGCTTTATTTTCCACCTTTGTTCACTTGGCCTTTAAATTTCACTCTTTGTTGTCCAGGTTCTATCTCTTCAGTGAAAACCACTAGCTAAGTACTCAGTGGTTTTTCTGATCCCCAAACTTTGCAGGTTTAACTGAAAAATTACACAGGAGAGGCCAAGAACACAAAACAAAATGTTCAATGGGTCACAGTGTGTCAAAAGGAACTCCAGTGTCAGCATGGTCCATTTCCCAGCAGGGCTCCCAGCCAGGCCAGCCACTGCTGACTGCATTTTACACTGAAGAGCTAAGCACGACATGCAGTCTCATTCTGATGGAGGGCTGTTTTCATATCTGGGGAAGTCATGGCATGCTCAACAAGTTTAGGTAGGGGTAGATAAGCCATTTAGTAAATACCCTGCTGTCTCTCAGCTGCTTGCCACCATGCGGAATGGAATCATTCTCTGCTTTCACAGGAACTTGATTACCTCCCTCCCTCCCCCTTAACATCCTGCAACATCAGGAGGGGTCAGGTATCATTTGATCCTGTTTTTAAGATGATGAAACTCAGGTACAAATTCCTACTCATCCAATAACTCCTTCCTGGTCTTCTTGGGCAGTTTACTGTCTTCTTTCTCGCCTGTAAGCATGAGTGTCCCCCAAGGATTTGGCCTGGCCTTTCCTTCTAAACCAGAGGTTCTTAACTTGTTTTGGTGTCATGGATGCCTTTGGCCATCTGGTGAAATGATGGACCTTTTTTGTGGAATAAGGTTTTTAAATAATTGAAGGAACTGCTAAATTTCCGATTAGAGATTCTTGAAAATCAAGATGTAATTTTTTTCCCATCCAAGTTTAGAGATCCCTTGAAATCTATCCATGGACTTCTTGGGGTCCTTGACTATAGGTCATAACCTTAGTTATAATCTCCCTTAGTGATATCATCATTTCCTATAGGGTCAACTTCACATCTCTAAAGAGATGGCCCCCACTGGGCTAGGAATCAGGAAGATGTCTTTCTGAGTTCAAATCCAGCCTCAGACACTTACTAGCAAGTCACTTAACCCTGTTTGTCTCAGTTTCCTCATCTATAAAATGATGTGGAGAAGAAAATGAAAAACCACTCCAGTGTCTCTGCCAAGAAAACTCCAAAATGGGGGCATGGAGAGTTGGACGTGCCTGGAACAACTGAATGATGAAATTTATCCCTTAAAATCTGTCTCACACCTCCTGCTGCCTGCTTTACGTGCCTACCTGGGTCCTCACTACCTCAAAACTCACTCAGTTCAAAACAGAACTCTTCATCTTTAGCACAGAAGTCACTGCTCTACCTCTAAACAGATCAAAGTTCATTTGTCACCTGATGGCCTTGACATCATCCTATGCACGTAGTTTGGGATGACCCTGGCAACTTTCCTCACAAGTCTGAAGGGAGAGTCCCATAACTGGGGTAAAGGAGTATCCTGCTGACCTTGGGGTCAAACGCTGGCATCATCTCATCTCCAGGAAGTCTTTCCTGATTGCCCTGGTCTGGAACTCTTCCTCCTCAAACCTCGGCCAGCACTTGGTTTTATAACTCTTGAAAGCCCTCAACTTTAGAATGTGAGCTCCTTTAGGGCAGGAATTACCTTACTTTCCTACTTGTGGACCCAACATTTAGCACAATGCTTTGCATAGACTAAGCGCTCAATCAGCCCTTTATTCATTAATTCAACAATACGCCACAATATTTCGTGCTCTCTGTGTTTGGCCTGTGCGCATCCTTTCCCCAGGCCTTAAGCTCTACGAGGAAAGGAAAAGTTATTTAAACTTTGGCTCTTTCCCAGCACCTAGCAGAAGGCTCTGCACATAGTATGTACTTTAAAAGTGCACATTATATGTACTCATAGCTATTAAATGTTGTGTAGAAAATGAGTGCCGCTGTGGCGCTTTTGTCGCTGGCTGGCTTATCTTCTCTGTAATCATCCTCAACGCTGTAGAGGCAGCTAGCAGCTGCTCGGATAAGATGCTGAGGCTGGGGTCAGAAGAGCAGAGCCCAGATTTGGTCTCGGTCACTTATGAGCTGTCTGACCCTGGTGAGATCTCCTAACCTCTAGCTGCCTCATTTCTCTTAACTACAAGACAGCACCTACCTTACGGGATTGCTGTAAGGATCAAAGGAGGTAACAGCTGTGAAAAGTGCTTACAACAGTGCCCAGCACGCAGTAGGAGCGAAATAAAGGCCTATTCCTTTCTCTGCTCCCTCTCTTCCCTTCCTTAAATGAAATTAGCTGTATATCTAAGATCTAATATTCTATCCAAAGGGTAGGGAGCCTGTGGCCTCAAGGCCCTATGCGGCCCTCTAGGTTCTCAAGTGTGGCCCTGTGACCAAATCCAAACTTCACAGAACAAATGCTTATATTACGGGGATCTGTTCTGTGAAGTTTGGATTCAGTCAAAGGGCCGGACTTGGAGACCTAGAGGGACACATGTGGCCTTGGGGCCTCAGGTTCCCAACCCCTGTATCTAACCCTAATAATGCCTAGTAAGACACCACACACCTCACAGACATTAGAGAATACTGAGAATACCTAGGGGCAGCTAGGTGACACAGTGAATAGAGCACTGGCCCTGAAGGCAGGACAACCCGAGTTCAAATCCGGCCTCAGACACTTGACACTTAATTAGATGCGTGACTTGGGCAAGTCACTTAACCCCAATTGCCCTGCCTTCCCCTCTCCAAAAAAAGAAAAAAAGAAAAAAAATACTGACATCGATGGACACCTCAGATCTTAATGATATTTCATGTTCAAGGAAACTGACTTATGCTCAACCTCACCTGCTCAGTACTCCCCCTCTGACCATCTTTCCTTCGAGCCACCCCTAGTGTTGTCTGGACCTGCAATTTGTCTCTGGCTATTTAGGAATGTTTTCTTTCCCCTGTGCCCTCTGGGCTTTTATTCTTCAGCTAATGTTTTCTACATTTGTACTTAGGCTTGGGCTCATATGCCAAAGAGTGAGAGATTGTGAATCCCCAGTGGATGCGGTAGAAGATAAAGTCTGAGTGAATGAGCATAGTCTTACAAAATTCACATTCAAAATGGAGGAGGCCTAGAATATATGGTGAAAGGTAACAGATGGCGTAATCCCACAATAACATGGCACAGAGGCCATGCTTGCTGGGTTGGAATAATGGGTGATCTATGGAGGTGGAGAATGTACAGCTGCAGATGCTGACCCACTGTTCAGCATGATTCAGGTGAGCAGAGGAAGTTTTAGGACTCATGCCAATCTCAACTAGCAAGAAGATAAAATATATGCATGCGTGTGAGTGCTCTCTACATGTGTGTGTGTCTGTCTGTCTCCCTCCCTTTTTTCCTCTGTCTCTTTCTCCTTCCCTTTTCCTCTCTCTTCCCTCTCCAGTGGTTCTTAACCCTCCTAATGCCTTTACCCTTTAATACAGCTCCTCATGTTGTGGCAACCCCCAACCATAAAATTATTTTCGTAGCTACTTCATAACTGTAATTTTGCTACTGTTATGAATCGTAATGAAAATATCTAATATGCAGGATGTATTTTCATTGTTACAAATTGAACATAACCCACAGGTTGAGAACCACTGCTCTATCCCCTCTCCTCCCATCCTCTCCATTTCTCTTCCTTCTCTTCCCTCTCTCCCCTCCTCCCTCTCCCTCTTTTTCCTCCCCCCTTTCTCTCTCTTCCCTCTATCCTCTCTCCCCTTTCTCTCTCTCCCTTTCTTTTCTCTCTTCTTCTCCCTCTCTCCCCTCCTCCTTTTCCCTCCCCCTTTTCTCTTCCCTTTCCTCTCCTCTCTTTTCCTACTCTCTTCTCCTTTCTCTTCCCTCTCTCCATTTCTCCCACTTCACTCTTCTACCCTCTGTCTCCTTAGGGGCTGTAACAATATGACTCCTCTAACCCCAAAGGTAATACTGAACCAAACACCTTATCTCTTCCATCCAGATGACATGAATTCTAGATGCAATAATGCCCTAGAGGCAGTATGGAACACTGGAACTTGGAATCACGAAGAGCTGAGCTCAAATCCCACCTTTAACACTTATTAACTGTGTAACCATGGACAAGTCACCTAACCTCTCTGAGCCTCAGTGTTCTTATCGGTAAAACAAATGGGAGAGACTAGATTACAATACCTCCACCTCAACCCCCACGGCAGCCTTCTAGCTCTGGTTCTTTGATCTCTAATGCCAGGTAGCAAGACTACAGCCCAAGCAGGATCCCACCCCAATTACCTTGTTAATGAAAATCTTCTCTGCCCCTCTCCTTACCCTCCCTACCAGACACTGTATGGGCTTTGCACTTTGTAAGTGTGCAAGGCTCTCCATCTGGAAAATGCCTAGGGACCACCAGAAAATAAATGGGAAAAGGCTCTTGCAATTTTCTTTCCAGCATCAATTAAAAAGCAGTTGCCTGCCTCCCTGGATTCAACTGTCAGACCTGACAAGCATTCGTGACCAATAAAACGACACATACAAACCCACGCACATATCCCAACCCCAACCCATCCCCTCTTCCCACTTTCAAATGCCATTTTGCTCTCTGCCAAAGGGACCACCAATACAGGCCCCGGGAAAACAGAAGACTCAAAACCCAAAGTTACTGAACAAAGGCCTAATCTGAAGGCACACAGGAGGGAAGGTTTGCCAGGCTGACAGAAGGAAAGCAGGACTGTGTGGAGATAGGAGGAGGCCAAGGACTCATTAACCTGTCTGCAGACTGGTTTCTTAAATCTGTTTTTCTCCCCCAAACTATCCTAGGTGAAAAAGATTTGCCTCTCAGCAGAAAGTAGCTGGGAAAATTTAAAAGCCTAAGTCAAATACTCTCACATTTTCAGTCCCGAAGTCTCTGAACCATTCCAGTCTGTTGCCTGGTCCAAGTGGTCTGCTCATTACTCTGCTCAGTGCTTTCCAGCCCAAGGCTAGAAATATCCTTCTGATCAAAGGAAGAGCAAAGCCTTCTAAGAGAGTAAAGTACGAGACAAGTCAGTCTCCAGGCTCACATGACCTGCCATAAAACAGAGGGGCAACTTATTCGTGAAAGGAGGAGCCAGGAGATACTGAGGCACCAAGAGACAGCTGTCTACTCAGCTCTCCCTAACTTACTTAATGTAAGCAACACAATGGGAGGTTGGTTAGCTCAGGTGATTAAAAACACAACACCAGGAAGCCAACGGTTTAAGTTCAGTTTTGCACGTATGTCAATTAGCTTTTTAGTCCAGGAGTTCTAAACATAGGTTCTGTAAATTTTTTTTAATTTTAAAAATTATATTTCAATATAATTGGTTTCTTTGTAATCCTATATAATTTATTTTATGCTTTTAAAAATGTCATTCTGAGGAGGTCCACAGGCATCATCAAAAAATAAAAATGGTCAAAGGGGTCCATGACACACACAGAAATTTAAAACCCCTTGCCCATAGAACGGACCTCCAACCCCAACCAGTTGTCCCATTACTGTGTGCATGTCGTCACAAATGAGAATGAGAGATAGCCTATGAAAGGCATGGGGCCATTTTGGATTTATCCTATCCACACCTTCTCTTTATCATTGCTGGGTTCTGGTTTGACCATAATGAAGTAGTTGTCTCCTGAAGTACAGAGTAGGCTCCTTGAAAGTAAGGAAGGTAAAGAATGTGCCCTGCACAATACATCTGTGTATCCTCCTATGACACTGGCCACCCAGGGGGGCACCAAATACATCTCAATTGATGATCTGAGTTTCTACCTGCAGAACTTTGTAAGAAAGTAAGCAATTGACTAATCAGTCAGACACTTAAAACTGCATGCCAAACACTTCAGAAAGGGAAGGGAATTTATCTCTGGGCCCTTACTTCTTGCTTGTCTTTGAGTGAATTTCAGCTAGATTCAACATCATTTCTCTCTCCCTGTCCTACATTCAACTCAACTCCAACTTTGTGCATTCCAATGCCCACGAGGCTTATTGTAAATATTTCATGCCTCCTATACAAGAGAATGCCAGAATTACTGAAACTACTAGACTCAATTCATGTTTTGCTCCACTGACTTTACATGGCAACTCCGGATGGGAAGGGGACTAAAAGGCTTCAGAGGAACACAAGATGTGGGTCAGGATCTCTGTAGTGCCTCAGTCTCTAAACACTAACTAAAAAGAATTCTGACACTTAAAGAACAAGCTGTTATTAAATAATATCAAAATCCTGACCTTCAGCTGCCCAGCTCCTCCCCAAGCCCCAGACAAGATGATCATATACGATACTGGAGAAGAGGAAGGACTGGATTAAATTATTGATTTGCAAGTACTAAAGATAGTGAATTTAGAAATCTTTAGATGTCCAACCCCTTTACTGCAAACTGAGACCCAGAAAAAGGCAGTGATTTGCTCATAATCCCATAGTTAGTTTAATGTCAGAGCCACAATTTGAACTTGGATTTCCTGATTCTCTATCTACTATACTATTTCTAATTTACATTTGGTTTGGAGATGTACCATATTTTCTTGAGTGTGTTAGCAGTCAGTCTCTCTATTGGCCCGAAGACTTGACTGTGACTATCTAGCAGGACGCTAGTTCCCAGAGGACTATGTGCCCTGCGATTGAGGGGGACCCACATTTTCTTTCCTTGCTGCGTAAGTTCCATGTACCCTGCCCAGGGTCAGGGGCTTTGGTCAATGGCTCAAGACAAGCTTCTTTTGTCCATGCTACTTGGAGAACAGGGTCCTATTGTAGGGTCCTTCTGTTCAAGGAGGTCTGGTCAGTGATCCCTGGAGGGTGTATGTGTGTGGGAGAGGTCTTGTATTAATAGCAGATCAGCTGGTCTGAAGCACAACAGCACCAGACAGTCTCCCTGCCCCCTTCCCATCAGTGACTTGGAGATAGGCAATAGTTGAATTGGGGAAAATTAACTGTGATCACCACCACACTGGTCTGAATAGTTTCTTTTTAATTTGCCTAATGCTGACAAAGTTTCAGAGTTACTCCTCAACATATGCAGTGTAAATATAAAATTGTCTTTCCAAAATGAGATCCCTCTGGTAGGAGCTAAGTCTGCATAAATTTGAATAGCAGTGTAGTAAATTCTCAATGATAAAAAAAAAAAAACAAACCACTGAGTTTTCTATGTTTTGCAGTTTTTTGGGGTTTCGCCACTTCTAACCATGAATTTTCCAAGGATTTCAGCTGTAGGGTCATGTGGCCTTGGAGAAGCACTGATCAAGGCACTCTGTGGTTGAATTGCTATCCACCCATGAGCTAGAGTCATTGAAGCTTATGTCACTGAAATGTAATAAAGGCCATCTGGATCTGGTTTAAGTTTGGGCTCTCAGGAAGGGGCTCGAGTGGGAGGACAGGAGTAATAATCTAAGCAAAACCAAAAATTATTTGCCTGCCTATTGCTCCTGAATGAATCTCTGTTGGAAAATAAACACACATTGTAAGGCAAATGGAAAAGCCAAGAGTTCAAAGTGACCAAAGAAAGGCAAATTTTATAATATCCCAGACAACTTTAACTCCAGCGATACACAGCATGAAAATGATGTCCATGATGGAGAAGAAGATGAAGAAACCAAACCAAAGGACCCCCTAAATTTAGGATTCTTCATTTTAAGAGACTTGATCTTTGATCTATCTACATTCCTGATTTTTAAAAAGAAGCATCTGTATGAATGAAAAATAGGAAGGAAAATAGCCCACAGCCCAGAACCAGCTGCAGTAATAATGGCCCTAGACCAATTTGATGATCATAACCCAAATATGACTGAAATTCTAAATGAAGTTAAGAAGATGAAGAAATATAGAAATTCTTTGGATGTTTCAGATCTTCATACACGTAACATTTGGCTTCAGTATGCTTATAACTATGGAGAGGGTATCTACCTTACAAAGGTTGGGGGGTGGGGGGAGAAGAAGAGTTCAGTGTTCAATTAGCAATCTATAATACTGACTCAAATCCATTAAAATGAAATTTAAACTTCAAGAAAAACAAAATCGTATTAAAGATACATACTGCTGAAAAGAATGTTTTAGTTGGGGTTGGGCATGGCTAAGAGGAGCCTACCTAGTAATTTTTTCACCTTAAGTAACTCATCTTAACATAATAGAACTACAACACATGAGAGTGGGGGGTGAGGGATTTTCCCAGAATACATGTGAAAGTACATGACCTTCAATATATACAGTCAGTCATTAGCGACTATTTGAATCCAGTTATGACAACTAGGTGGTGAAGTATATAGAGTGCTGGGAAGTCTGGAAGACTTATTTCCTGAGTTCAAATCTGGCCTCAGACAGTTACAAGCTGTGTGATCATCAGTAAGTCACTTAACCCTGTTTGCCTCAGTTTCCTCATCTGTAAAAATGAGCTTGAGAAAGAAATGGCAAATCACTACAGTATCTTTGCCCAGAAAACCCCAAATGGGGTTATGAAGAGTTGGACACAACTGAAATGACTGAAGAACATGGACTATTGCCATTGAAGCACAAATCTTAGCATCACTCTGGGGGATTTTGGGGGGGATATATGTGATTACAATGTTTTTCTTTTCCTCTTTTTTGGGGAAGAGGGAGAAGAAGATGAAGGGATGGGAAGGGCTGGAAAAAACTAAGGAAGATAATGGAAGTCTTCAAGAGAGCCTGAAGAGAAAAAAATCTCCTGATTACTCTAAGTCCTGGGAGCATTTGCTACCATAGTACCAAGCATCTTCCAGCTTCCAAGCCCTAACCTTCACCAGCTCAGGGAAGATGCTGACCACTCTGTTTCATCTAAAAGGAATATCAAATATCAAGCGATTTGATTCACAGGCTCAAAAAGAAACTATAACAGTGATGTCTGTAGGTCACCTTTAATCAGTATGCAGAATTCATATACACATCAAGAGATTTTTTTAAAGGCCATATGCTCCTGTCACCTTTAATCACAACTTCTGTGACCTCATCTTGGCTTCTCTCTTTGTCGACAAGATTTTCATTAGCAGTACTGAGCCAAACTAACTGTTACCGACCAAATAAAACGAAATACAGATAACTGGATGATGTTCTCCTCAAAATAATTTCCTTCTGCCCAGACCTGTGATTTCAGCTGTATAAGGGGCTCCCAGGGGAGAAAAATTCCCTCTGCCAATCCAAGTCAGCCAAACTGTCCTACAAAACTACCAGGGACACCGAGAGGCTGTGACGTATCCAGGATCCTAAAACCAACACATGGCAGAGGTAGGACCCACAACCCGATTTTTCCTGACTCTGATACTGAAAGGTTCTCTATTATAACATGCTTTCTTTTGACAGAAAAAAAGTGTATTTTCTCTAAAGTAGGCAAGGAAAGGGAATAATGGGATTTATTTGATGAATTCATTTTAATGTTGCTTTTGGAGGAGTGAGCTAAATACACAAACCGATGGAATCAAACTAAGACCAGCAAGATCTCTGTATCCATGACAGATGGCAAGTTAAACATGAAGGACATGATAGTTTCTAGTCTGTATTCCTTCTTTTATGCTTCACTGAAAATAAATGGATCAACAGAAAGAGTAAGACATGGGGAAGTACAACTTTTGCTTTTGAAGATAGTATATCCATCACTCAGGAATCTTGGCAGCTTCCCTAGGTGACAAAGTACAGGCTTCTGAACAATAAGGAGAAAGAGGGTGTGGCCACTTTAAAGGCCAAGAAAGCCTCAGTAGCTAACTTGCTAATAGAGCGAATTATTAGTTTGAATAAAATACCTCCCAAATGAGAGAGGCAGAGAGCCAGAGGTAGAAAGGGCAGTGTAGTCCCAACTCCCTCATTTTGCAGATGAGAAAACTAGGGCCCAAAGAGATTAAGTGATTAGCTCAAGGTCACACAGACATCTAACATGGGCAGGATTTGAACCCAGGTCTTCAGACTGGGGAACCAGTATTCATTCCACTGTACCATGCTGGTCTTGTGTTGCCTTTACACTAAAATAAAGATTCTTGGTAACTCTGTCAAATGCATTAATCTAGCATGGCCCCATATAGACAGGCACATAGCTAAAACACTGCTTTTTCTTGTTGGACTCCTGTGGCAGAATTTATGGGAGGGCATAAACAACAGTCTCACCAGAGTACAGGGAACCGATGGATGGTTAGTTGCCTACAACATCACCAGAGGAAGAGTCTACTTTAATGATAACATTTATACGCTGCTTTAAGGTTTACACAGTTCTTCACAAATATTATCTCATTTTTCCCCTGACAATGACCGCAAGAAGTAGTTGCTCTTATTATCTCCATCTTACAGATAAGAAAACCAAGGCAGTTAAGTGACTTGCTCAGGGTCACACAGCTAGGAAATGTTTCGGGTAGGATTTGAACTCAAATCTTCCTAACTTCCTGACTTTCTACATCAATAGATTGAAGAGAGATACCAGACTAATTCAAAGAAGAGACAATTCAAAAACTGAATATCCTTTCCAGGGGTTCAGAGCTGTGAGAGAACTCCCTGTATAGAAATTTCATTCAGGGCAGGTAGGTGGCACAGCAAATACAGCACCAGCCCTGGAGTTAGGTAGACCTGAATTCAAATCCAACCTCAGACACTTGACATTTACTGGCTGAGTGACCTTGGGCAAGTCACTTGCTCCAACTGCTTTGCCTCCACCCCCCCCCCCCAAAAAAAGGAATGTCATTCACTAATGCAGAGCAGCACTTAGCCTATAGAGTAAAGACTTAGATAGGTATCTGAGCTACTGAGAAACTTACCCAAAGCTTTACAGCTTAGTATGTGCCAGAGGCAGGGTGGGTAGAAAGAAGTCTGACTCCAGAGTCAGAGGACCTGGGTTCAAATTCCTATTACTAGCTCTTTGAGTCGGGGCAGTGACTTAACCTCTTTAGGTCTCTGTTTCCTTATCTGTAAAATAAAAAGGCTAAACTTCAAGGCTTCTTAAACTTTTTTCACTCAAGACCCCTTTTCCTGTTTCAGCAGTATTTGTTCGCATTGTGTGTCCAGGGCATGCGCAGTGCCAAGTGCAAATGCTTTGTGTTAGGAACCAAGGCTGCAGTGAAGTGGAGGATACAACACTAGCAAATGCTGCCAGAAACACTTCAGATTCATTACACATTTGATTTTTAATTAATTTTTGGTCACTGTGTGTTCAGAAACCTTTTACTATTGCCAAATGTTTCTCAACCCCATATGGGGTCCTGACCCACAGTTTAAGAAGCGCTAGACTAGGTGGTGGTCCTGTGGTCCCGTGGTCCCTTCCAGATCTAGATTTATGATTCTATGATTTGAATTCAACTCAGGGCTGCCCATCAAATGGTCAAAACCAGGACCATTCAAACAATTTGCAGCATGAAGTAATTTCTATGGGCACAACTCAACTGACTAAGTTTGTATCTGGCAGAAAACAAATCTTAAAAACCAAAACACACAGCAGAAGAGTCTCCAAATTCATTGTAGGATAAAAACGTCGAATAAGGATTCAGTGGATAATTGTTCCAAAACAAAAATGTATATTTTACATTTTCCACGATGCCTGCCAACTATATCAGATGAGGCCCGTGCAGCAGGCTTCACCACAGTAGCTCTAGCCCTGGACTGTGGCTCGTAATGCTCTGAGCACATTCCCATTTGCTGAACTGCTCTTCCTTCAGCCCTGCACAAAGCCCATGTCATCAGAAGGCACCTAGTATTTAAGTAAAGGCATTTGCCATGGGCCCAGGAAGCTCACAGCAGGAAGACACAGCTCCATTTTTAAGAAGAGGCACTTTTGCAAAAGAGATGAATACCCAGAGAACCAGCATGGGATCAGGTTTAATGTCATTTTAACTAGGGATATGCTGTGTTGAAAAATGCCAACAACTTCACGTGGCAGACCAAACCTGGCCCTGAAGAGTAAAAGTATGGGCCAAGAACAAAGAGGGAGATTTCATTAATTGGCTTAATTAAGCCAGAGGTAGAAAAGCAGGCCCAGTACACCTAAGGGAAGGGGGATGGGGAGAGAGGGAGAAGGCTACCTGCAGAGCCTAAGAAGCCAATTCTGCTTTGTAGTTCTTTACCCATTAAACAGGAAAAGAGAAAGACGCTAATCAAAACTCAGACTTAACTCCCTTAGATCAAGGATGTCTCAGCTGCACAATTTTCTAGACTGGCTCAGAAAGAGAGACTGTGCACTTCCAACATCATCTGGTCGTCTTCCAAACCATAATTCTAACCTCTATCATCAGTGAATCCCTCCTGCAACACAATGCTGTGTGTGTACATCTTTTGTGACACTTATCACAAGCCTTATGTTAGAGACTTTATCTCCCCAATGAGTTTATAAACTCCTGGAGGGCAAGAGCCTATCTTACGTAGCTTGACCCCCACTACATGTAGTACCTAATATAATCTAGGCACTCAGTAAACATTTGTAGAATTGATATCGTTTTTCCTCATCTAGGGACAACTAGGTGGCACAGTGGATAGATCACCCAGCCTGGAGTCAGGAAGATCTAAATTCAAATCTGCCTCAAACACTTACTAGCTGTGTGACCCTGGATAAGTCATTTAACCCCTATTTATCTCAGTCCCTCTTCTGTAAAATGGGTACACGGTAGAGAAGGAAACAGCAAAGCACTCTAGTATCTTTACCGAGAAAACTCCATGGGGTCACATGGAGTTGGACACAAGTGAACAACAACAAATCCTCATCCTTGTCATCACCCTCATTATTATCGAGCATTTATATAGCACTTTAAGGTTTGTAAAGCGCTTTACACATACATGCTAACTCATTTGATCTTCACAACAACCCCTAGACAAAGGTGTTGTTAATATCCCCATTTTACAGGGTTAATAGGTTACGTAACTTGTTCAGCATCACACAGTTAAAAGTCCCTTTGGCTGAATTTGAACTCAGGTCTTCCCTGTCTCCAAGTCCCACACTCTATCCACTAGGTTACTTAGCTGCCTCTAGGATTAACCTGGTTCTTCTTGGATCTTAAAATACTTAATAGTTAACTGAGATTCCCTTCAGTTTGGAATTTGTGGAAAAAGTCACAAGAATATGGGATCCTTGACAGAAGGGATTGTTTTAGCCTTTTTTTTATCTTCAGAACCTCTAACACAGAGTCTGCCATAGAAGTAAACATTTAGTAAATGTTTGTTCACTAACTGGTTCCATTTTGCCCATGGTTCTCGACAATTAAGTTTAGAATAGTGGCATAACCTGGATTGCTTTGTTTTCTTTTTGGTGTTGAGCAGCATACTAAAAATAAGTGCTGAACCTGAAATCAAGAGAGTCAGGTTTAAATCCTGTCTTAGACACTCATTAGTTAAGTGACAGTGCGCTCTCTCTGGGAGCCTTCATTTCTTCCACAGCAAACTGGCAATGTTTCTTTCACTACCTACCTCAAATGATTTTTTACAAGAAATCGCTTCATAACCCTTTGAAAGACTCATGGAAATAGGCCACTGTTTATATATTATAGACCTATTTTGAATCAATGCTTTTTTTTTACTTAATTGGGACTTTCAAGTACTTTATAACACATAGTATTTCAAATATATTGCTTTAAAAACAATTTACAGTTTATAATTACAAACTAGTTCACTAGTTCAGTATGCTTTTTTTTCATTAGCCTCATTCTATATTATTGAAATTTGACTTTAATGATAAGGTCCTCATCCATCTTGGATGATGGAATTAGTTATTCTAGAAGAGCAGATTGTCTTTGAAAAAAACAAAATTGCAGACCTACCCTTCCCACGCCAGAGACAAAGGTGGGTGAAGACAAATAGGGAGAGAGGAGGAGAAAGAGAGAGGGGGGAGGGAGGGAGGGAGAAAGAGAGGGAGAGAGAGAGAGAGAGAGAAAAGAAGAAAGAGACAGAGACAGAGAAACAGAGAGAGGGGGAGGGAGGGAAGGAGAGAGAGAAAGGAAGAAAGAGAGAGACAGAGACAGAGAGACAGCAACAGAAAGACAGAGACAGAGAGAGACAGTCTTTCAGGAGTGTAAGTTTTCTTATATTTCTTGTGAACATTTCTCTCATCTGAGCCTCATAAGAACCCTTAGAAGTAAGTACTGTAACTGTTACTAATTCCTTTTGACAGAAGGGGAAACAAAAGCTCAGAGAACTTATGTGACTTACTTTCCCAGGGTCACATAGCCAGTAGACATCTGAGCTAGGATTTGAACCCAGGTGTTCCTGAGTTCATGTGTAGCTTTCTATCCACTACCCCACACTGCTTCCCACTATGCAATAGGAAGTATATTTATGTATACTTTTAAATTAAGGCTCATATGTATTTATATTCAACATAAGTCACAGAAAATTGGTTAAAGGGAGCCCAAGCACAGCAGTGGACCACAGTGTCAGCTTTTTAAATAGCCTGAAGGATTCTCAGCTGTAACTTTGATTACTCAAAACCAAACGTTATCTCAGCATGTGTGTGGCACATATACTTAAATGCTCATTTCTGACTACATGATGATAATTGTGTGAGACTGGAGGAAAAGATCACATTATTCTTTTATAAGAGCCTTAGGTTTCTGCCTCCCTCCTCCTCCGTATACCAGGGTTGTCGAGGGCCAGTAGATCTTTATTAGAGAATGGGTAGCAATAAGACCTTTTAGTATCTGAGTGGGTTGTTTTGTTCTGGCCCTGGAAGCCAGCCTGCATTGACATCGTTAAGTCCCCATGACCTTCCATTCAATGAGATGGAAGGGTGGAAGGCTTGAGTATGGCCATCTTGCTGATGAGAAAACAAAAGAACAAAGAAATAAAGCTGTCCCCTGAGATGAGAACCAGAAGGGAAGAAGAGCACCAGTTTCCAGATCTTCCCCAAGATCACACTTCCTTCTATTTCCCTAATAAATAACTGGGGAACACTTTATACCTGAAGACACCTCATTTCAAACTCCATTCTCATCATTTCCTTTCTGCCAAGACTGGCTTGACCCCAGGGAAGGAAGGCAGACAAGAAGTAGCAAGAATAATGAGGAGTGAGAGGTTTCTAGGCTAGGTAGCTAGCCAGCCAGTCATCCAGACAGCATCCAGACAGCATCCAGACGCCTCCTTGGACGGCTGCTTCTCCATTGAGCCTATGTATTTTCTCAGGTCAGTCCCAGCCCAAAGAGGGTTGACAGTGAAGTCTCCTAGTCCATCCCACCTGCTCAGACCAACCCAGTTACTCTACTACACTGTCTGCTTACTGAAGTGAAGGGGCTTGATCTGTTTCTACTCAGCAAGTAGCCAGACACCCCGGGGTTTCACTTGTAGGTAGCAGAAATTAACTTTGGAATGAAGGCCTGGCAAAGTGAAAGGGCCTGAACTCGGGGAGTCAGAAAGCCAGTTCTGTGACTGGGCATGGCCCCTTATTTTTCCTCCTCATTTGTAAAATTGAGGGACCTACTTATTGGGAGGAAAACGCTCTGTAAGCTGGAAAGCGCCAAATAAAAGTGAGCAACTGCTATTTGTTATCAATGACTATCATTGGATAAGAGGCTCCCAACCAGCCCAGCAATATTTCCTGAGAGCCACCTGTATGCTAAACACCACCGTGCCAGGGATGCCTCTTCCCCAGCAATTCAGAGCTAGACCCTAGTGGACAAAAGGGGCAGGCTTAAGGGTTTTTAGTGAGTTCAAGAATCCAATTCAATTCAAAAGTATTTATTGCCTATTCTCCCAGGCACTCAGGCAGGACACTGGGACAAAAACGCTTTCTGTCAGTAGCTGCCATGGGGTGGAAGAGGGAGGGGGAGAAGAATACAATATAACACGGATACATAAACCCAAAGTATTTATAACACACAGACACAAAGTATTTACCATATAACACTGACGGATAAACACTAAGTATTTACTAAACACTCTCTCAAACTAAACTGGAGAGCAGTTTAACAATCAATCTGCTTTGGCAGATGGGGTGTCCTCACCTGGAATTCCTTCTCCACAACAATGTCAGATCACAGATCAGGATGGGCACTTTCTCTGTAAGTTATAGGGACAGAAGGTATGTGTGTATTGGTACCAGAGGGCTATTCCTTTGAAGCAGGGGTTCTCAACCTGGAATCCCTGATTTGTTTTTTTTTAAGTATTTTCATAGCTGTTCTGCAATATAATTAGTTTCTTTAGAATCTTATATATTTTGGTCATCGAAAAACATGATTCAGAGGAGTCCATAGGTTTCCCCAGAGAGCCAAAAGTACACAGGAGTCTACAAAAGAGGTTAAAAACTCCTATTCTAAAGGAAGACAGGAATTCAAAGAGGTAGAAGTGGGAAGGGATTATATTATCAGTATGGGAGACAGGCTGATTCAGAGGCATAGAGATGAGAGATGGAATGGCAGGTCATAGAAATAAGAAAGTTAATTTGAGGGGCGGCTAGGTGGTGAAGTGAATAGAGCACCAGCCCTGGAGACAGGAGGACCTGAGTTCAAATGTGACCTCAGACACTTAACACTAGCCGTGTGACCTTGGGCAAGTCACTTAACCCCAACGGCCCTGCCTTCCCCCCTCCAAAAAAAAAAAAAAGAAGTTAATTTGACCAGAACTGAGACTGCATAGAGGGAAATAATTTTTTAAAAAGACTAAAAAGCTGGTAGGAGTCATATTGTTCTCATAGGCCCTTCACTAAGGAATAAAATGATCAGTCCTGGCCTCAGCCTTCCTCTGAATCGGCTAAGAGTGAATGGTCTGTAAAGTCTAGAACACAACACTGTTAACCTGTCCACATGATACAGCCACAATGAAGACCCCACAAAATTTTCTCTCCTGACAAAAGAAAAGCCTTAACTAGCTATAGGACATAAGCAATGGCTGTTCTGGGTGACTTACTGAGGAAGTTCCCACACTTTGAAAGAAATATCACACAGAGCCAGAAACAAGCTTGGTCTGGAAAGAATTGGCTCAGCAGGTTCCAGGGGCCACCATGTGTGTGAACATCTCTCCCTCAGATGAGGAGAGAAGCATAATTCAGTCTTAACAGAAGCCTAGAGTTTTCTGAGAAGTGTTGGGCCCAAAGCTTATGGGTAATCCAGGGGGCTGGAGCATCAAAAGGAAATGCAGACCACTCACAGAGCAACCTTCTGAGACAGTTTCTGCAGCCAGCTCCTAAAACCTCAGACCTCATTCAGCAGTGTTTATAAGAGAACAGTAAAAGTGGGCAGGGCTTTTTTTTTTTTAAACATAACCAGACCTACATTTAGCCAAACCAATCCCACTTTGTTCTTCAGGCCAGCTTCAGAGGGGGCACAATTCTTCCCTATGACACCACCTCAAAAGTCTCAGTACTTCCTGCTATTTCATTTGGCCTAGGGGTTCCTACTAAAGCAATTATTTTTTTTTTTTTTGCATCGTTGATCCCTTTGTAAGTCTGGTGAAACCTACACATCTCTTTCTCAGTATAATATTTGTTTCCTACATTCATAACTGAAGGAAAGAGTAAATTTCAGTGAGAGGTTAATAACAATAATGATGTAATTTCGTTCTCATTCAAGTTCACAGACACCCTGAGATATCTATGGGCCCCTTAGGGATTTAAAGATCCCTAGATTAAGAACCTCTGATTTAGGGAAAAGCAAGAGTTTCCACATCTGATATTATTTCATACTCTGTGAAGGCACAGGTATGGTCATTCTAATTTTTATCCTAATTTTACAGTGATGGGGAAATTGACGTCCTGTTTATGCTATGGGGTCTGTAAACTTGGGTGGGATGGAATGCAGCTTTATTTTCACTAACCTCTAAATTAAATTCAGAATTTCCTTCAAATATGAACACAGACAACTAGGAACAAGAAGGTATCCATAGGCTTCACTAAGACCATGACACAAACAAGGTTAACTACATGATTTGGAATCATGACCTCCAAATTACCAAACTGTGCATAGGCCAATACCTGCAAAGAGATCAAGAAAAAAGATCCATATCTACAAGACTATTTTTAACAGCTTTTTTTTTAATAGTGGCAAAGAGCTGGAAACTAAGGGAGTTTCCATCCATTGGGTAATGGCTAAACAAATTATGGTGTATAAATATAATGAAATACTGCTGTGCCATAAGAAATGATGAAAGGGATGGTTTAACAAATTATGGTATATAAATATAATGGAATACTATTGTGCCACAAGAAGTGATGAAAGGGATGGTTACAGAGAAACCTGGGAAGACTTGAATGAACTGATGGAGAGTGAAGTGAGCAGAAACAAGAGAATAATCTATATACTAACAATATATGAAGACCAACAACCTCAAAAGACTCAGAAACTCTAATCAAAAGGAGATCAATCACAATTCCAGAGGACTAAGGATGAACCATGTTACCCACTTCCTGACAGAGAAGTGATGGACTTAAGCTGGACTGACATGTACTTCCTGCACATAAACAGTGTGGGAATTTGTTCTACTTGACTACATATATTCATTATAAGGGATTTATTTTTCTTCTCCTTTTTGCCACTGTAGAGGGAAAGAGAGAAAGAGAAAATAGATTTCTGTACAATAAAATAAAAAAAATTATCCCAGATCCAGGTCTTTGAACCTTCAACAGATATCCATGCAGCTCTTGGGCCATCCACATTTGATCCTTTCCTTATGCTAGGTGGTTAGCTCACCTCCTCTTATCATCAGACATTTCATGATGAATACATTTCATACAATTTCCTATATAAGTCACCACTGACAATGTGTTGCGGTCTGTTGATCCTACTAAATCTTTCCTCATTGCCCATTGAGTCACCCATAATTATGTTTTTTTTTCATAAACTGCATATTCAGTGACTGGCAACTATATAAATCTCACCAAAAGAAACACTGATGCTAAAAAGATGAACTATCGTACCAATATGCAACTGTGGATACCTGAAAATGCTGCATAGCTTCCCAAATGCAGTCCAGCCCAATCTCTTCCTCTTATTCAATGAATCCTTATTAAAATAGAAACTTGTTCCTAGGGAAGGATAAAATATTAATCTCAGCACTCCCTATAACATGTGATGGGAAGGAAGAGATGGGGGAAACTGTCAGGCACTTCCAGGACTAACAGCAAAAGCTTCCCTCCAGTGGCCTTGAATCAGTGGGAGTGAGGAGCAGACAGAAAGGAGTGACCAACAGGGAAATGGAGGATCCCAAGGATCACACATCAAAAGTTGGAAAGGACTTTTCTGGATCTCACTGAGACCTAGCTCCCTCCTGATAGCACAACTTCCCAGGCTGCTCTGTCCAGCACTGACTGCACTTCTACTTATCCTCCCTGCCCCCCCTAACCCCAATCACTGCTCAAGGTGGGGGAGTTGGAATACTCCTTTCTCCCCATTTCCACTTTCAGATTATCCTTCTAATCCCATCACTCACAGTGACCTCTCCACCTTTAAGGTTCACTCTTTCAGTATCTGTCACCAAATCAAAATTCTGGTGGCTGTTATCTTCTAGCCTCCAGGACACTTCCTTTGCTTCCTCTAAGAGTTCAGTACCTGGCTCACAGTCTTTCTCTTCTTCCCAACCCCTGCCCTCATGCTAGGAGTCTTCAACATTCACAGTGACATTCCCTTAAACACTGTAGCCACCCAGTTCTTGAGCTTACTCATTTCACATGACCTTGCCCTCCAATGCACCTCAGCCACAAAGATGGTCATGCCTTGGATCTCGCCATTATCCATCATCACTTCTATGTTGCCGAACTCTGAATTTCCTTTGTCTGATCACAATTTATTGCCATTCCACCTAGCCCTCTGCCTTGCAACCCCAAACTCTGTTCTCCATCCAAGCCATTATCTCTACCCCTTAGAGCTCTCCCAGGCCATCAGTCCTACACTCTCTTCCTTCCCTCATCTTGAACCCTTAGTAAACCATTTCAAGTGTATATTGTTCTTTTCTCTTCCGTCCCTTGCCCCCTCACCACCAATCTTGCCCTGCTAGGCCTCAGCCTCAGATCACTCATACTACCTGCTGTCTTTGCCTCTACATATGTGTTGCTGAACAAAAGTGGAGAAAAATCATGAAAATGCACTGACTGACAGTACTACATATTTGTTCCATAACCTTAACAGGGCCCTCATTGCTACAAGGCAACCCGTTTAAGCCTTCCTAATTAACTCACCATTCCCTTCATCACAGCAGCTCCTTTCATTCCACCTCAAATCTTCCTCAGCTCCTGCTCTCCTCACCCTGTCTCAGCTGAGAATCTTGCCTCACATTTTACTGAAAAATAATTGAAGCCAGTCATCAAGAGTTCCCTCTTTTCTCCTCATCTCACATCACCTGGATGCCTTCTGCCTTTATATCTCCCACTCCTGGCTCACACAAAGACATGTTCCTTCTCCTTGCCAAGGCAAATCCCTCGAGATGCACAAGTGATTGGTCTAAACCATCCTGTCTTTTCCAGCAGATTGCTCTCCACTCTCTCATTGATCTTCAATCTCTCCTTGTCTACTGCCTGATTCCCTGTCTACAAACATGCCCATCTCTCCCCATTCTCAAAAAACCTTCCCATGATCCACACGTTCCTGATAAATATCACTCCCTATCTCTCCAACCTTTTGTGGCTTAATTTCTTGAGAAGGCCATTTACAATAGATACTACCACTTCTTTTCCTCTCATTCTCTTAACTCTTAAAAGTCTGGCTTCTGACCTCATCATTTCACTGAAACTATTCCTTCCAAAGTTATCAATGATCTCTTAATTGACAAATTCAATAGACTTTTTTTAGCCCTCATTCTTCTTGACCTCTCTGTAGTCTCTGACACTCTCAACAACCCTCTTTCTCCTTTACGTTCTCTTCTCTCTAGGTTTTTAGGACACTACTCCATCCTGATTCTCCTCCTACCTATTTGCTCCTTCTCAGGCTCTTTTGCTGGAACTTCATTCAGATTATGCCCACTAACAATGGGTGGCCCCCAAAGCTTTGGCAAAGGTCCTCTTCTCTTCTCCCTCAATACTATTTCACTTGACTTTACCAGCTCCCATGAATTCACTCACCTCTAACCTGATGATTCTCAAATCTATTTATCCAGCTCTAACATTTCTGCTAAGCTTCAAGCTTACATCTCCACCTGTCTTTTAGATATCTCAAACTGGATGTCCCACAGACAATCTTAAACTCACTGTATTCAAAACCGAACTCATTTTCTTTCTCCCTCAGCGCTCTCCCTTTCCAAACTTCCCCATATTGTCGAGGGTACCACCATCCTTCTAGTGCCCCAAATTCACAACCTAGATGTTACCCTTGACATCTCTCACCCAGTCCCCCAAATCCAATGAATTGCCAAGGCCTATCAATCTAATCTTTATGATATTGCTTACATATGCTCCCTTCTCTCCTGACACAACCACCACCCGGGTGCAGGTCCTCTCATCTCACAACTGGACTGTTGTAACAGCTTACTATTTGGTCTGACTGCCACAGTCTCACTCCAGTCCAGGACTTCCTCCACTCAATTGTCAGTGACCTTCCTAAAGTTCAAGTCCAACCGTGTCACGCTTTTAAGAAGTAAACTCTACTGGCCTCCTATAACCTGTTTGGTGTTCAAAGCTCTTCATAACCTGCTTCTCCCTACCTCTCCACTCTTCTTACACCTTATGCCCCCTTCCCCTCACTCACTCCCCCCAAACATACAGATATTCCACCATATAGTGACACTGGACCCCTTGCTGTTCCTCAAGTAAGACACTGCATCTCCAAATCCTAGGCATTTTCAGGGGCTGTCCCCTGTGCATGGAATAATTTCCTTCTTCATATCAATCTTTTAGCTTCCCTGGCTTCCTTCAAGTCCCAGCTAAATTCTCACCTTCTACAGGAAACCTCTCCCAATCCCTCTTAATTCTTATTTCTTCCCTCTGTGGATTTTCCCTCAATTTGCCCTGTGCAATGTTTGTACATAGTTATGTGCATGATGTCTCTCCCAATTTGGTTGTGAATTCCTTGAGAGCAAGACTTTTTTTCTTTCTTCTTATCCCCAGTGCTTAGGCCCAGGGCCTAGCATACAGTAGGTGTTTAATAAACGTTCACTGGCTGACTCACTTTAAAAATGATCTTGCTCTCTAGAAAGAACAGAGTTTAAATGCAGACTGAAGCAAACTACCTGCTCTCTTTCTTTTCCATGTTTGGTTTTGTTTCCTGTTTCCCATTGTTCACTCCATTGGTTACAACTCTTCTATGCAACCAGACTAAGGTCCAGTGTGAAAGTATTTGCAGATCCTATAGTTGATTGCATGCTGCCATGGGGGAGGGGAGGGGGGATGAGGGGAGAAAATTTGAAACTCAAGGGATTGTGGAGCTGAATCTTGAAAACTAAAAGTAAACAAACAAATCAATTTAAAAAAAACGAAGACAGAGGTTGACTTTTAAAGCAAAAAAAAAAAGATCTTCTTCAGTGTCCTTATTTTCTTTTTTCTTTTTTTTTAAATTTTTTTATTTACTAATTTGTTTACTTTTAGTTTACAATATTCAGTTCCACAATCCCTTGAGTTTCACATTTTTTCCCCTTCTCTTTCCTCCCCCTCCCTCCCCATGGCAGCGAGCAATCAAGTATAGTCTCCTCATTTTTCAAATGAGGAAAACATAATCCCATAGAAGTTAAGAGACTGGCCCAAGGTCACACAGGTATCAACAGAGGCAGAATTTGAACCCAGGTTATTTGATTCCCAAGCTAGTGTTCTTTCCTCTGCATGAAACTTTTCCTGATCCTCCCATCTTCTGGTGCCCTATCTTCCAGACTACTCTGTATTTAACCATTTTGCTTCTATTTTATATTGATTTGTTGTTGTGGTTGAGTCATGTCCAACTTTTGATGACCCCATGGACACCAGGCCTTTCTACCCTTTGCTATCTCCCAAAGTCAATCCAAGTGCGTGATTTTTGTTTCCATGACACTATGTATTTTTATATGTACTTTGTTTCCTCTACTAGAATGTAAGCCTCTTGCAAGCAAGGATTGTTTCAATCTTAGAACTTATGTTCCCAGTGCCTGGCATGGTGATTAGAACATAGCAGGTATTAATAAATATTTATAGAATGGTATTTTTGCACCACACCACTGTGGCTTAGATAGGATTCCCTTTGGTTACAACCACCCTTATCAACAGATGCTCTGGTCCTGCCAGCTAGTCAGTCAATGCCCTTATCTCTATGTGTGGTCAAATTCAGCAGCACAACAGAGCTTTCTGGGAAATGTAGATGAGGATGGTGAGAACAAGGAGCCAGCATTCACTCTTTGCTAGTGGGAAACATTAACAAGTTTCAACAAACAAACAAACAAAAGCCTTTCCTAGCTTTAACACTCATTATTAGAGCCACAAATAAAAAATTTTTAAGGTGGGAGTAGAGGGGAGGGAATAGATGAGAAAAAAGACCCAGGAAAGGAGAGGCATCTTCTTTTTTTTTTTAATTGTATTTTTTCTTTACTTATTTTAGTTTATATCATTCATTTCCATGAGATTTTGAGTTACAAATTTTCTCCCCATCATTTCCCTACCCCCCTCAAAACAGCCATCCCCTTATATGATCCCTCC
>CM053587.1:71382355-71428210 GCA_028646515.1 Pseudochirops corinnae
CCCTCATCAGCCACCCCCACTGGAAGAACAAGCCATCAAATACAGGCTGTACATGTGTAATTACGCAGAACCTCTCCACAGTGGGCACATTGTGAGAGACTGATTCCATGTCCCTCTGTCCTATCCAGCCCCCCCCACACATCCCCCTCCGTTCCACTCTCTACCCTGTCCCTGTCCCTCTAAAGGAGAGTGTACTTCCATCAACCCTCCCCCCCACCGTGCCCTCCCCTCCATCATCCTATCTCTCATCCTCATTCCCCCTATTCTTCTGTGTGGCAAGATGAGAGAGGCATCTTCTCGAAGGAGATATTTTTATTTTGTCAGTGAGGAAAGCTCGGGGATAAGCCAAAAATTTTCCCTTGAGAATCTAAACGGAATTTAAACTTCTGCCCCTGACTTAGCTAAATAAGACTCTGTCACCAACAAATCTCAACAAAGAAAAGTCTTGAATGAACTAAAAATGGCTTGGCTGGGGAAAGGAGGAGTGGAGGGAGGAAGCTTTGGGCAGCCAGCCAAGTAAACGGACCTGGGGTTTAATGAGGTAATGATCTCGGGAAAGTCTTTTTGTTTGCTTAAAGCCTTAAAGTTCTCCCTTGGAGGCTAGCTGGCTATTGCCACCTTCGGAGGAGAGTCAAAGGGTCGCTCAGGGAAAGGTGGAGGCAAATGTAAAGACGCATGCAGATTCCACTAGCTTCCTCCAAACCACACTTTCAGACCACGCTAAAGACCAGGTTGAGATGAAGTCAGGCCCAGCGCTGGCTCCTCCACATCCCTCTGCCAAAGACAGCAGGCAAGAATTATTGTTTTCAGATTGCCCCAGCAATCATCCTACCTCATGCTGGCTACTAACCCAAGCCTGTGTAACAGAGATGCAGCCAGAGAGGATTTAGTGTGAACAGAGTGGGAGCAAAGGAGGAAAGATAAAAGAAAAAATTTCCAAAACTTCACAAATATTTTTCCCCAGCAACTTAAGATCATTATTTTGAACTGTGTCAAACTCATGATCTTAATTTAATATACAGATATCGCCACTACAACACCATCTCAAGGCAAACATGCCAATTTCCATAGCCAGGTCCAGAGGGCTCTCAGTCTGTATCAGGGGTGGGGAACCTGTGGCCTTCTAGATCCTAAAGTGCGGCCTTTTGACTGAATCTGAATTTTACAGATTCACATTTTTCAGATTCAGTCAAAAGGTCACACTTGAGGATCTAGAAGGCCACACGTGGTCTGAAGGCCACAGGTTCCCTACCCGGATCTACATTATTTCCATTTAGGTATGGTTTTTCCAGTCAATAAGCCATTTAAGGGAACTACTTACATTTACCAGGGAACACTAGTGGTATACTATTCTCATCACCAGGTAGTTAGTTCTAACTGGTCTCTCTGAGAAGCTCGAAATTACCCTATAGATTCATAAGGACCACCCATGGCTTCTTAGCCCAAGGGGCAAGAGATCTCTGGACCATCAATATAGTCCTGGAGGGCATCATGGAGGTTAATCTAATTCAACCCTCTCAGTTTAGAGATGAGGAAAACTGAGATGCTCAGCAGCAGTCACAATTTCAAACTGACTTTAGAACTCTTTTTGGGGGGGATAAGCAACTTGTCCAGAGTCCCACCACTCGTAAGTATCTAAGGCCAGATTTGAACTCAGGTCCTCCTGACTCCAGGGTCAGTCTTCTATCCACTGTGCCACCTGGCTGCCCCTCAAATTGACCTTTGGTGGAAGCTAGGGATATTAAGTAAGAGTCCTTAGAGAATTTTCCATTTTTCATTTTGCTCCATTGCAACAGCTACCTATAACCCACTAGCACCTATAACCCACATCCTTGAGTTTTACACAATTTCCAGCGAGGGCCAAAGCAAACATCAAGTTCCCTTCAGGATGACATCACCCTGCCAAAAATAAATAAATAAATGAAGAAGAAGAAGAAGAAAAGTCCTTCTGGACAAAATTCATCAATTATTGTTTTTCTTCTGCAGAGTTTTCAAGTCTAAACTTCAAAATTCCAAATCAAGACCCTAGAAATTGTTCTGTGAGAAGACTTTCCCCATTTGAGGTGCTTCCTGATGCTGTCAGTTGGATGGCTAAACAGCAGAGACAAGAACAAGAACCGGAGAATAGCTGAATCATAAAAGATCTTACAAGTTCTGGCCTTTTTCTCATTTTTAGAGGAGGAAAGAAACCCATAGAGAGAGGTTAAGTGTTTGGCCCACTATCTCATGGGTATATTAAGTAGTAAAGTCAGGATTGGAACCCAGGTCCTCTGACCCTAAATCTATTATTCTCCCTAATAACACTCAACTGCCTGTCAACTATTAGAAAGAGAAATCAAAATTAACTTTCTGTATGGACTTTGGCACTAGGGGATAATTTTGTTAGCTTTGGACTTCATGGAACTTGGATCTAGCCGGTTCCACTGGATGTCTCTGAACAGGATACTACAGATGAACTCGTTAGCAATTAGATTGTGAGCTCCCTGAAGGCAGGGACTGTTTTTTGCCTCTTTTTGTATTCCCAGTGCTTAGCACAGTGCCTGGCACACAGTAGGTGCTTAGTAAATGCTTATTTATTGACTGGTTAGGAGTTTTTTGTCTAATTAAACAACTGGCCCTATGTCAGAGGAAGATATGTTATCTTTAAACTAAGGTGTGAATATGGTTTTAAAATTTTAACATTTCATCAAAGTTACACCAATACAGATTGTGTAATTACAACAATTAAGCTTTGGCACTTTGAAGCTGCATGTTATAGATGATAGAGGCCTTAGAGCCAGGAAGAACTGAGTTCCAATCACACCTCTAACACACACTAGCTGTGTGAGCCTGGGCAAGTAACTTAAACTCTTAATGCCTCTCTAAGCAACTTCCTAATACTGTAAATTGCAGAGAGGGTCCTGACCTGCATTGAGAGTGGGTAGGAGGAGGGAGTGTCCTCACATAGGAATTTCATATGAAATGAAATCTCAGGGGCCGCTAGGTGGCGCAGTGAATAGAGCACCGGCCCTGGAGTCAGGAAGACCTGAGTTCAAATTCGGCCTCAGACACTTAACACAAAAACTAGCCATGTGACCTTGGGCAAGTCACTTAACCCCAACTGCCTTCCAAAAAAAAAAAAAGAAATGAAATCACAGCTGAAGCTGTACCTTAAGTGATAGGCAAACATTACCTCCCCTCCCTCCCTTCCTTGCAGAGGTGAGGGACTATGGATGTGGAACACTGTATATAAAGCCATATTTGTATATAAGGCCATTGGTTTGTTTTATTAAACTGAAATTCTCTACCTCTTGAAACAAAATTAGTTTAAATGGATTTTCATTTGAAAAGTAAAATATACAGCACTGAGGAGGGAAAATGGTTGCAGAAACAAATAGTAATTTGACCGTTTGTATTTTTTTTTTTGTAGGATAAGCACAATATATAGGCATGCCTACATATTACATGTAAACTATTTTGACACACTTTGGCTTAAAGAACTCCAGACTCATTCTTAGCCTTACACCTCCATTCCCATCTCATTTCCTCAAGAGGTAAGGCAAACTGCCAGGACCTGGAAAAGTTAAAGGGCTCTGAAGAACCTTTGACATTTTCATATGCAACAACAATAAAAAAAAATAAAGACATCTTCAAGAATTGAGAAATAATACTCAGGAGAAGTACTCCAAAAGGGAACAAACTGAAGTAATAGACTGATAACTAGAGATTGAGAGGTAAATTAGCAACAGCTCAAGAGAAAGGGAAAGTAGAACTGAAGTTAATTGCTCCCCATCCTTCTTGGCTACAACAATGAGGGAGGTGGGACCCTGGCTGCCAACAGCTCTGATAAAAACTAGGATTATCCTGATTGGTGCCATTTGTCTCAGAGTCTTGATTTATCCCTAGGTACCAAGGCTAGGAAGCTGGGGCCATGGTTTCTTTCTCTCTCTTCCTTTCCCTCACCCTCTCCCCAGCTATCACCCAGGAGGCCAGAGGAGAGCCAGAGACACTCTGTCTGTTTCATTTCCTTTAGGCCAGGAGTACCTCTTCACTAAATGAAAAGGCTGGGGTCGAGGGGGTGTCCCAGCAGGCCCTTCTTCCCCTCAAGCCTTGTTTGATTTTTAAGGGAGATGATTAAATACACCAGGGGACACTTAATGCCTGCAACACAGAATCCAGATGTTAAACAAACCTTTTCTTTATGGTTCAGGGTCTGCCCCTAAGTGTTTCTTTTAATTAACATTTAAGCTATGACATTTAAGTGGCTTTATTTAAGATGCAGCTTCATATAATGTAATAAGCATTCGATTGAAAGTCTGTAGCCCTCTGTTCTGGTCAAGGTCAACTAGTAATTATAACAATGATGATGGTAATCATATTCCAATAGGCAGGTGACTCCATCCATACATCCACATTGGTCCATACTCTCCCTTCATGACAGCAAAAAGCAGATCCCTCACACCTTCTCATCCTGTACAATTCTACATTTAAATTTATATGGTGCTCTAAGGTTTACAAAACACTTTTCTTCACAACAGCTCTGTGAGATAGGTAATCAATTCAACAAGCTTGAACAGAGCCAGCCATTGTGCTCCATGCTGTGGACACAAAAACAGAATCTCAACTGCCCTTCAAGGACATTACATTCTATTAGGGAGAAACAGCAGGTACCCAAACACTATTGCCTTCATTTTATTTTTTAAAGTTTTACTGATACTTTTTTTGTTTTATAGCAGTCATTTCCACAGATACCATTCCAATGAAATCCTCCGTTGCAACAAGGAAAAAAAAACATTTCAGCAAAACCAATTGATACTGCAACTGTGTCTGAGAGAATATGCAACATTTTTCAGCCATAGCCCCTCACTTTTCAAATGAGAGGAAGAAGATATGTTTGATTATCTGTTTTTCAGTATTGGAGATGGCTTTAGTTTACATTACTGTTGTACATTGTTTTCTTGGTTCTACATCAGTTCATATAAGTCTTTTCAGGTTTTTCTGAATTCTTCATATGCTTTCTTTCAAATATATTATTCCATTATATTCACAGGCTACAATTTGTTCTTTTTTTCCTCAATCCACAGAGACCACAGAAAGTCCTGCTACGAATATGTTTTATTGTTCGTTTTATAGATAAAGAAACAGACACATAATAGCTAATCATTGTGAGTGAGAACTTAGACTCATGTCTTCTGATCCCAGAATCAGTAGCATTCCCATATTGCCACACTTCCATGTACTCTAGAGTTTATGCTGTCATAGCAATATTCTTACATTTAAGTACCACACTTTGTTTAGCCATTCCCCAACTGATTGGCATCTACTTTGTTTTCTAGGTCATCACTATTTAAAAAAGAGCTACTATAAATATTTCGGTATAAAAGAGAAATATCTTTATATTCTTAATCTCCTTGAGAAGCAATATACCTAGCAGTACAATCTAGGTCAAAAGGTAGGGGCATTTTAGTCAGTGTCTTAGTATAATGGCAAATTGCTTTTCAGAATGGTTGGACAGCAGCACTAAGGGTGTAGAAAGAAGGGGGCTTAGTCTTTTCACAACCATTCCAACACTGACTATTTCCACGTTCTGCCACTTTGGTCATTTGACTGGATATGAGGTAAAACTCAAAGTCATTTTAATTTGTACTTTTCTCATTAATGATCTGGTGAAATTTCTCATATAGTTGTTAATAATTTGCAATGCTTTTGACATCTGTTTGTTCTTATCCTTTGACCACTTAAGCCAGGGGCTCTCAACCTTCGAGTCTTGGAGGTCTAATGACCCTTTCACAGAGGTTGCCTAAGGCCATCAGAAAACACATATTTCCAATGGTCTTAGGACCTGAGACACCGCTCCTCTATATATCTCCAGGCAGGTCTGCCCACATGCAGATACACTCACACACGAGTTTTAGGAAGGTTGAGAACCACTGATTGAGGAATTGTTTTTTGTTTTATATACTGATGTTATTTCCCATGTATCTTTACTCAGACCCCTGTCACAAATATTTGATGCAAATATTTTCCCTCAATAGATTGCTTCCTTCCTTTATTCTCATTCCATTACCTTTATTTTGCCAAAAAAACATATACTTTCATATAATCAAAGTCATCTATTTCTTCTTTTGTGATTATCTCACTCTTTTGTATGCTTAAGAATCTTCCCCCTATGCATCGCTGAAAAGGTAGCTGGTCTGGTTCTTTTATATTCTTTATGGTATGATCTTTATTATTCAGGTCACATATCCATTTTAAGCATTCTATGGTATATGGTATGAGAATTTATCTAACTCTAATTTATCCAATTGCTTCCCAGTTTTTCTAGAAATTCTAGTCAGAGAGTTCTTTCTTGGGCAATTTTTGATTTCCAATTTATTAAACACCAAGATATTGAGTTCAATTGTTTCTGATTCTTCCTTATCTATATTTTCCTCCTCTGCACTATCTATGCTTTCCTTGTATTCTCTGTATTTCCTTATCTGCATTATCTATATTTTACGAATAAGATATCTTATATATCTTCCTTATCTATATTTTCTAAAAAGTCCTGTCTATTCTATTTATCTACTTTTTAATTTTTAAATCAGTACTAAATAGTTATAATTACAGATACAGAATATAATTTGAGGTCTGGATGTGCTTTAACCCCTTCGTTTTTACTTTTTTCATTATTTTCCTTGAAATTCTAGATCTTCTGTTTCTTCAAATGAATTTTATTGTTTGTCTATCTCTATAAAGTATCCCCTTGATCATTGGTATAACATTAAATCTGTAAATTAATCTGGACTGTGTGATCATTTTTATGACACTGGCTTGCCCCAAACATGAACATTAAATATCTCTCCCATTCTATAAATAATTCTTTATTTCAGGAGCATTCTGCAATTGTGTCTATATAGGTTGTGTGTCTGTCTGTCTGTTTTCTCCTCAACACTTTGATGCCTAGTTTCCATTCCAGCCACTTTAAAACTAAGGTCATTAGTGACCTTCCAATTACCAAAGCCAGTGAAATCTTCCCAGTTGTTCTACTCTTGTGCCTTTCCACATCCTTTGATATCATGGCCATCCCCCTCATTGAATGTATATAGTTATTTGGATGTTGTCTCCTCAATTAGAACAGAGTTGACTTTTGTGGGTTTGCTTTATATCTTTCTAATTTATTAAAGTTGATAACTACGTGAATTAGTTTCTGTGCTGATTCTCTAGGACAGCGATTCTCAACCTGTGTGTTATGTTCAATTTGTATGAAAATACATCCCGCGAATCGGATATTGACATTACAATTCATAACAGTAGCAAAATTACAGTTATGAAGTAGCAACGAAAATAATTTTATGGTTGGGGATCACCACAACATGAGGAGCCATATTAAAGGGTCACAGCATTAGGAAGGTTGAGAACCACTGCACTAGGAGTTTCTGAGTACACCACTCGCAAATGGGAATAATTATGTTTCCTTTGTGCCCATTTTTATGCTTTTAATTTCTTTCTTTTGTCTTACTTGCTATTGCTATTATTTCTAGAACTATGTTAAATAATGACAGGGAAAGGGACATCTTTGCTTTACTCTTGTCACTATTGGGAAAGCTTCTAGTATTTTTTGTTAGCTTTTGGGTTTAGGCATATACTTTTAAATGATCTAAGAAATCCTATGTCTATGTTTTATAGGGTTTTTAGCATAAATGTATTCTGTTGCAGGCATTTTATGTGTCTACTGATATAATCATGTGGTTGGGATGTTTTTGTTTTTAATAGTCATTTCTTATATTAATTGTTTCCTAACACTGAAATATCCTTACATCTCTTGTATTAATTCAATTTCATCACAATGAATCATTTTTCACATTGATTGTTGTAGACTTTTTGCCAGGATTTTCTGTTAAAATTTTGAATCAATATTTACTAATGATATTGGTTTAGAGTTCTCTTTCTTTGCTTTATTCTTCCCTAGTTCAGGTATTAGAATATTTTTATCATAAGAGGTTTGATAGAGTGTTAGGCCATATACTTGCAAACTTAAAATCTTCAACCCAAGAACAATTCCACCCCCCTAAAAGCGCAGCACTGATTGAGGCTGAAGAAAGCAGAGTACATGGGACAACAGATTACTTTGCTTGTTCACAAAATCTTTCTCCATGATTATCTTGGAACACAACAGAAAATTATATTCTAGAAATCTTTAAGAGAATAAAAAGCCACAATTCTCCAGCAGCCAAATGTTAAAAGAATTTCAAGAAAAAATGGTATGAAAGGAAAACCACTGCCCTTCCAAATCTGTTTCTCATCTGTCCAAGGATTTATTGGTTTTTGCAGTAAATTAATCAATTGCTTGGAGAAGAGAGAAAAAAAAAACCATAGTTCAAATGTAAATACTTATTGCTAACAATCTTTCAGTGTTGTAAGTCAGACTTAATGTAGTTGGGTGGGCTTACAAACTGCTCACTAAATGGCAACTTTAGTACATTAAGTGAAGCAAGGGAGAATTCTGGCAAAAATACATAAATCAGTTTAAAAAATAAACAAAGTAATTCACAAAGGGTTAGGAGAGAGGGAAAGAAATGTCACATTATAATTATTACCGCTAGGCCCTCCCTGCCCCCTTTTGGAGGGTTGGAGATCAAACTTGGACTCAGAGGATCAGAGTAGCTGCTCTGGGATTAATCTACAGGACCTCTCATCCTCTCTCAGAAGTCCTTTCTAAGTATCTCCGTGTTCTTGTCAAGTTCAGAGAAGGGAGAGAACATTTCCAGCTGGGTGGTATTGGAAAGATTACACAAAAGGGAAGGTATTTGAGATAGGCTTTAAGTGGATAGGATTTTGACTGGTAGGGAAGGGGGGATTTCCTATTGAGAATACTGTGACAAAAGCACAGAGGTGAGAAAATATCAGTTATGTTCAAAATAGAACAAATAGTCCAAACAGTACGTCTATTTTGCTAGAATTTGTTGGTGATTTGAAGGAGAATCCAGGAGATAGAGCCAGCATAGATGACTGAGATCCAACCAAGATCTCAGAGGTCAACTTTGAATTGTCCGGGTGTCTTGCCCTGGAGTCTTTCTTCTTGTTTTCGTACTTGATTCCTTTGTCATGGGTGGCCAAGCTTTGATGTTTAACAGTGGGTGACCCCATCTAGGGTCATCAGAACAATGAGTGTGTGTGTGTGTATTTGTGTGTGCCTGTGTGTATGTATGTATATGTGTATGTATGTGTATGTGTATACATATATGTATTATATATCTATGTATTATGTGTGTATGGGGGTTGCTGAATGCTTGGTTGAAATTCTGAAGGGGGAAAAATATATATATATATACATATGTATCTTAGAAATTACATATGTACACATATAAATATGTCCATGTATATATGTGAATACAGATATTATCTGTAATTATGTTTATATATAAATATATATGCATATAGATAGTTATAAATTTATTTGAAAATATTGGGTTGAAAAGGGAACTATAATGGTAGAATCAGATTGAGAAAATTTCTGAAAAACAGGCTAAAGAGCTTAACAAACTCTTCAACAAGGAGTCACTTAGTACATTACACTATTCAACTGCTAATTCTTTAAAAAAGAAAACAACAAACCATGGTTCTACTAATTTGTCCAATATAATCCCCAAAAAACATGTGACAAAACCAAGACATTACACTGTTTTTATATTAATCGCAGGTCATAGTACTTAGCAGTCACATTACTTGTCCCACTTGGGAAAGCATTCTCAAACATTATCTCCTCCCTTCCCACTACTCAAAACCAACTAGGGTCTAGAAACTAGGAATGCAAAATAAGGTTGTCACAGTCTGATGTTAAGGAGTAGACAAATAGGAAACATACGCAATATTTGGCTCTTTCCATTTTCGATGCTTTAAAAAAAAAAAGTTCCGTTAAGGAGTAGACAAATAGGAAACATACGCAATATTTGGCTCTTTCCATTTTCGATGCTTTAAAAAAAAAAAGTTCCTCTGTATCAACTGTTTGGTCTTCCCTATTGTAAAAACAAAAACAAAACCAAGGAAATAACAAAAAGCTATCCCTGATCTTGCTACTTTTTCACATAAATGCCCTACATTTCTTGTCCTCTTCACTACTAAATTTCTAGAAAGATTGGACTCCACTCACTTCTTTATGTTTCTATAACACTCAACACTTTGATATCTGGTTTCTGTTCTGGCCACTTTAAACCTAAGGTCACTAGTGACCTTCCAATTCCCAAAGCCAGTGAAATCTTCCCAGTTCTTCTACTCCTGGGCCTTTCTGCATCCTTTGACACCACGACTGTCCCCTCATTGGATGTAGAGAGTTGCTTGCATGTTGCCTCCCTGATCAGAATAAGCTCCTTGAAGGCAGGGACAGAGTTTCTGCCATTCTTGGTATCACTCATGCTTATAGCCCAGTATCTAGCCCATAATAAGCACTTAATGAATGCTTACTGACTGAATGAATGACTTTCATAACACTGCTGTCTTCTGTTTCTTCTCTTGCTTCTCTGATTATTCTTTCACTAGGTCATATTCTCTCTTTCCCATAAAAATGGATCTCCTCAAATCTCTCTTCTTGGCCTTTTTGTTGCAGTGGATAGAGCACTTGGCTTGGAATCAAGACAACATGAGTTCAGATCTGGCCTGATATGCTTACTAGCTGTATGACTCAGGGCAAGTCACTTAACATCTGTTTGCCTTGGTTTCCTCAACTGCAAAATAGAGACAATCATAGCCCCTACCTTACAGGGTTGTTGTAAGAATCAACTGAGACATAATTTGTAAAAGTGCTTAGCACAGTGCCTAGATTTAGAACATAGTAAACACTATTTAAATGCTTCTTCCCTTACCTTCCTTTCTCTGGTCTCTCCATAATCTCTTCTCTTGGTGATCACATTTATTTCACAGGCCCAAAGATCACTGATCACTAGATTAAGGTTTAGAGTTGGAAGGGAACTTAAAAATCATCAAGATTAATCTCCTCACTTTAATGATAAGGAAAATGAAGCCCAGAGAGGCTAGCTTGGTTACTAACACAGGGTTACTAGATAGAACCTAAAACCAGATCTTCCTGCCTCCAAGTTCAGTCTCCTATTCATTACATCATGCTGCCTTTCATGGCTTCAAGGATCACTTCTATATCAATAACTGTCCATTCCAAACTTCTTTCATTCTGCTGATGCCATCACCATCTTCCTAGGGACCCAGAGTCAAAACTCAGCATCATCTTTGATTCTTCCTCTTCCTTCAGTACACCTGACCACTTGTCAAGTCCAAGTCATTCTGTCTTGGCAATCTTTCTTTTCTCCGTACCTTCTCCACTCATACTCCTATAGTAAAGTCATTTCCCTTCCCTCTCTCTCTCTTTCTCTCTCTCTCTCTTTCTCTCTCTCTCTCTCTCTCTCTCTCTCTCTCTCACACACACACACACACACACACACACACACACACACACACACTCCTCTGCCCACCAAATAATTCAACAACTGGTCTCTTTTCTTCTAGGCTTTCTCTTTTCTAAAACATCCTTCAAATATCTGCCAAGTAACCTTCCAAATAATGTATAAATGAGCCCAATGTACAAAAAGTCCAGTTGCTCCTCAATGCCTACAGAATTAATCACCAATTCCTTAGCCTATTATTTAAGGAACATTTCCCATATGGTTCCAACCTTTCCTTCTATCCTGGTTTTACTTTCCCCACAACATTGAACTCCAGTCAAAATGAACTGTTACCCAGACTTAGTCTAGAATCTATCTTGGGGTAAGGGAGGGGAAGTTGTAGGCCATTCCCCTAGGTAGGAACATACTCCCTCTTCAGATCTATGTGTTAAAATCCTTTTCTTCTACCATGGCTCATCTCAGATGTTATCTCCCCCATAAGCATTCTCCTAGCTGAACAAGATCTCCACTAACTCATAATTCTATTTATTAGACTTTGTATGGCCCATTCCTTTACCCCATCACTATATGAAGTAGCCTATATTCTATCTGTGTACATTTCCTATTCCTCTATTATATGCTTAATTCCGTGGATTTTCATCTTTGTATTTTCTGTCATATGCACAGTGCCTGGACAACAGAAGGTGTTTAATGTTCGATGAATTAAAAAATGGACTGAATTGCCTTTCAGTCAATGCTTCTTTTCAAACTTCCTAGAGTCCTAAATAGAACAGTTCATTTGTTGTTCCCATACCTGAAGGGATCTGTGGATATTTTCTCTACCAGTACAGACTACAATATTCAATGGCTTTTAATCCCATGTGATTCTATTTATTTTTCTCTTGAGGAAAAAAATATTTTATCCTATTAAGACAATGATTGAAATTGAGGACCCATTTCAAGCTGACTTCTGGGAGAGGGGTTTCTTTTCTAAGTTTTTTTTAAAATTTAATTAATTTTTGTTACATTTTAAGTTTTTAACTATCTCCTTCCTTTCCTCCCCACCCCACACTAGAGAAGGTCATTATTTGATGCAGGTATGTGTGTGTGTGTGCGTGCATGCGTGCGTGTGTGTGTGTGTGTGTGTGTGTGTGTGTATAAAACCATACTATGTATACTTCTATTTATCAGTTCTTTTTCTGGAGGTAGATAGCATCTTCCTTCATAGGTCCTTCGTAGTTGACAAGTATTTTTAATATTCAGAATAACTCAGTCATTCACAGTTATTCTTTGAACAATATTGCTGTTACTATATACAACATTTTCTTGGTTCTACTCATTTCACTTTTCATCATTTTCTGCAAGTCTTTCCATGTTTTTCTAAAATCAACCTGCTCGTCATTTTTTATAACAGTAGTATTGAATCACGATCATATACCACAACATATTTAGTCATTCCCCAACTGATGGGCATCCCCTCAATTTCCAGTACTTTGGCACCACAAAGAGAGCAGCTATAAACATTTTAGAACATAAAGTTTCTTTTCCTCTTTCCTTGATCACCTTGAGAATCAGAACTAATAGTGATATTGCTGGGCCAAAGGGTACACACAGTTTTATAACTCTTTGAAAATAATTCCAGATTGCTCTCCAAAATGGTTGGATCAGTTCATAGTCCCATCAACAGTGTATTACTGTCCCAATTTTTCCACATCCCTTCCAATATTTGTCTTTTTCCCTTTGTACCATCTTAATCAATCTGATGGGTATGAGATGATATCTCAAAGTTGTTTATTTTGGGTAGGAATTTCCAAATACAGACACAGATATGTATAATCCTCTCTGTTCCTACCTAGGGCAATCCCTAATTTTTCCCTAATTAGCAGGTCTTTATCATAGTTATACCTTGCTTTCAGGGACAGATGGAAAATTGGCTCCATTGTTTTCAAACAACAATGAGCAATTATACTGAGAAAACCAATGGGGCAATGGAATTGATCCTGTATTAGATCTCAGAAACAACACTTTTCTGCTATTAAAAGTATCTTCCTTTCTAAAATCTATCATCATGGATGCTTACTTCTGGCCAACAACCTCAAAAAGGTCAAAATTTGTGCATAGAAGGACTGCTGTCTGAGTCCTAATAGTGATTTCTTCAATAACTCTCTTAGCTCTTCCTATAATCTACGGTGCAAGTCTTCCAAGCATCAATTTCATTCCAAGGCTTTTTGATGTCTTGTGGCCAATGCTTTGTTTATGGAGCCTAGTAAAATCTGCAGTCTATCCCTCCTGTCTACCTTCAGCAACAGGCATTGGTAGGCTGTGTATATGCACTAAAAGCCCATTCTGACTCTTCAGAGTCTTCTTTAGCAAATCCCTGAGATTTTGTTTCTCTAAAATCTCCACCCTTTCATGGAATGGCAGAATTTTTAGAATGTGTCAGAATTGTCAACATACCAGAAGCCTAAATTTGTCAAAAGAGGAAAAAGCAGAAAGAGCCCAATAATCGAAACAATGTCAAGGATCCAGAAATGGTTCCCAGCCTTGTGTTTGGAAGGCCCCTTTATCCCAACACAAGTATCTAATTCCAGGCTGGGCATGAGGGACCAGGAGGCAGTGAAGAGGAATGCCAAGTGTCTAGAGGATTTTTCACAGACTCATTCCATTTCAGGAGCTCTGTCCTCTGCCAATCCAAAGTTCACAACCTCAAGAAGGAGGTAGAACTTAGCTATTTATGGCCAAGAAGAAAAATGAGAGAGAAAGAGGAGAAAAAGGGGAAGGTGGAAATAGAGTGATGGCATAGGGAAGGAGGAGTAGCAGCTTACAGACTCTAATGCTCTGGACTTAGCATCTATCTCATTACTAAGGCAGCTCTGACTTCCAGTATTTTGAAGGTTAAGAAAATGCCAGCTCAGGTCATTTATAGAAACTTGATTTCTCCAATTCTGGAAAAGAGAGGGGGCTGTAGGAGAATGGGAGATGAAAGGAATAGTATAAAGCTTATAAGTACATAAGACAAAGACCAAAGAGTCTCACAGACTATCAGAGTTTTGTTTTCTGTAAGGGGAAATATCTCAACATAATTAGGCTAGTACTCTGTGGAGTTACTCCATTTTTAACTTGATGCTGATGTAAATGAGGGTGAGGACAGGTTATATTGCAGACCATTAAATATGAATGGATGGGGCCTTATTAAAAAACAAACCTGAATCCTACTACTGGAAACCTACCCCAAGGTTATCAAAGACATAAACTAAGGTCCAGTATACAACCAAAATTATCATAGTACTACTCTTTATGGTAATGAAATTGGAAACAAAGTGGATATCTATCATAGGGAAACAACAAAAAAAAACAAAACAAAAAACCCCTCTAATTTATTAAGATAACAAAACTCAATAGTAAGAAATAATTTAAATAAGGAATTCAAAGAAATGTAAAATTTCTATGAACTGATGCAGAATGAAACAAGCAAAATCAAGTGGACAACTTAAACAATGTCTGCAACAATGTAAAAGGCAAGACCACTACAAAGGAGACAAACTGAATAATTTTCAAAAAGGAATCATAATATCAGGGAATAGACAATGACACAGACCTCCTCTGTCAGGGCAAAGAATTAGGTACCATTAGGACAGAAGGGCATATACACTGCCCTCACTATATTGGGCAGTTTTGCCTAATTGAAGTCTGTTTTTATTTCTGCCATGACAGAAAGTTCACTCTGAATTTCAGGGCAAAGTTTCAACTTGGAGTGGGAAAGGAGAGTATTTTCTGGGAGAAAACGGGTAAGATCTACACAGCATTAGAAGACATGGGTGGGTTTCAATCTGAGCCAGTAGTGGATATACTCACATAAATGGGAGGACATGGGGTTGGAGTGAAGATTGTGATGTTAAAAGCAAAAGGTATCAATAAAATGTATTTTTAAATACATGAAAGAATATATAATAAGAATAATAAATATATAAAGATAATAAATTATAGGAATAAATATATGGGAGAATAATCATAATTTTAAAAGCAAGTCAAATCTAATCTTAATAGCAAACCACTGAACTATTCCTTAGAATCCTCCAAACCACAGACCAAAAAGACTTGAGGAGACTCAAAATTAAATGCTTGGTTGCTTAATAAAAATCATAGTTACAAACCTTAGACAGAAAGCCACCTTTCCATCATCATGTCTCGAGTTATTAAATCTTGTGTTTACTCTACTTGGCTGTCTGTGCTTGTATAACTTACATTTGTACCACTGGAACGGACAAAGAATGTGATCTGGCCCAGGCCCACCACTCCAGGGAACAATTACCATTTTATATGTGGGTATTGATGTGAATGCCCTAAAGAAAATTATAATAGAAGTTCTGCAGGATCAGATTTTGATCTGTAGATTGTTGAAAAATTAGGTTATTGGCTAATGAAGCCCTTAAGGGCTTCTGTATACAGAATTCAGAACATGACTGCTGCCCTCCCATTCACAAATACAGCCACTGTGACAGTGATTAATTGCAACAGGCAAGCTACTGACAAAGCTGTGTTGGGATGTGTAAAGAAATTTCAACTTGCCCCATTCAATAGGTTGTTGAATGTTAGTTAAAATCCAGAGGAAGGCGAAGGATAGTATAAAGTACAAATGAAATTTCATTATTGGTCTAGTTTTTCCTTATAGGTCTTTCTCCTAGGACTAGCCTGGCACTAAATAAATATCGCTTCATCGCCTACTATGTGCCAGGCAGTGAGTTAGGCACCAGGAATACAAATACAAAGAATGAAATTATCCTACTGACAAGGAGCCTACATCCTAACAGGGGAGACAAGGACCTATATGAATACAGACAACGTAAAGACAAATACATTTGTTCAGTCCTTTCAGTCATGTCTGACTCCTCATGACCCCATTTGGGGTTTTCTTGGCAAATATTCTGGAGTGGTTTGCCATTTCCTTCTCTAACTCATTTTACACATGAGGAAACTGAGGTAAAAAAAAAAAAGATTAAGTGACTAGCTCAGGGTCCCACAGTATAGTAAATTTCTAAGGAGCTAGATTTGAACTGGGGTCTTCCTTAATCCAAGGCTGGCCCTCTATTAGCTGCACCACCTAACTGCTCCAAAGACAGCTTGGAGCCAGGTTTGTAGAGGACTTTAAAAGTTCCAAAGAGGAGTTTCTATTTCATCCTAGAGTCAAGAGGAAGCCACAGGAGTTGACTGAGTACAGGAGTCATGTGGTTATATGTCTATGCTTAAGGGAAATTTCCTTGGCCAAAGAGTGTACAATGGACTAGATGGGTGAAAGAGGAGAACAATGAGGAAATCATTGCAAGAATTTAGGTGAGAGAGGAGGAGGGCTTGAATGAAGGCAGTAGCAAAGGGGTTGGACGTGAGAAAAGTGATATGAAATAAAAACAAATACCAAAAGGGAAAACAAGTTCACGGACACCACATTAAGAACCCATGCTCCACAGGTAGATTTCAGAAAAACCTGGAAAGATTTATATGAACTGATGCTAAATGAAGTGAGCAGCACCAGAAGAACATTGTACACAGTAACGGCAACATTGTACAATGATCGGCTCTTTAGTTCTTCTTAGCAATGTGATGATTCAAGACAATTCCAAAAGACTCATAATGGAAAATGCTGTCCACATCCAGAGAGAGAACTATAGAGTCTGAATGAAGATCAAAGCATACTATTTTCACTGTTTTTTGCTTTTTCTTTCTTGTGGTTTTTCCGTTTTGTTCTGATTATTCTTTCACAACATGACTAATGTAGAAATATGATTAATATGATTGTACATATGTAACCAATATCATATTGCTTACTGTCTTGGGGAGGCAGGAGGAAAGGGAGATAAGGAGAAAAATTTGGAACTCAAAATCTCACAAAAATGAATATTGCAAACTATCTTTACATGTAATTGGGGAAAAAACAAAATACTATTTAAAATGGGGGGAGAAAGAACCCATGTTCTAGAGAAGTAATAAAAAGGAACCATGTGAATTCTTCTTTCATCTTAAGAATGCATCTATTTTCTATTTGAATTTTCTAGCTGAGTCACCTGAATATGGAGCAGAGAAAGGAGAGGTGAAAGTTGGAACCACAAAACCAGAGACAGAACCTGACTCTGCTTTTACTACCTGTGGAACTTGGGGCAAATTACTTAACCTTTCTGGGCCTCAGTTTTCTCATCTGTAAAATGAGAAGATTGGATTGTATGACCCAATTCTGGCAGTATGATCATACATGCACACACATGTCAATGAGATACAAACATATACCTATGAGACTTGCACACACATACTACTATATACCAAAGTTGTGAGGATTGAATGAGAGAGTGGATGTTGATGCTAGGGAAGCTATAATGAAGAATTTTATATATATACATACACATATATATATATGCATATACACACATATATATGTATATACACATATACATATATACATGTATGCGTATACATATGTATATGTATATATGTGTATTTATATTATACAGACAGTAAGGGAATTTGTTTCTCTTGACTATACATGAAATTTGTTTTTCTTTTCTTTTTTTTTTATAGGGTAAGGGTGGGAAGGGAGAGAAAACAGATTTGTACTTTTTTTTTTTTAAATAGAGAGGTAGGGGATGCTGCTGATATGAAATGTTACATGCACTTCCAGGTAAGGTCACTGTATCATTAGCTTTACTTAACTGATTTACTTTGTTACAAAAGCCCTCTCACAAAAAGGGAATGACCTATAAATGTCATATAAAAACAAGAGGCATCATTAAAACTTTTTAATTATTTAGAAAGAATGTATGCGAATGTAGTATTATGAATAAGGTAGTTTATAAATGTGGCTACTTCTAAGCTATGAAGTATTATACAGACATAAGTTGTTATGGCTAAAATATACCATCTTACATGGTGTTTCTACCACAGAGACCTTTGAGATCTGGCTAAGTCTTTTACCATTCTCAACTAACCTCAGCCTCTCTGTCAAGTATCTGTGGTACCGGGAGTTTGGAGCAACTCAGCTATGACGGGAATTTCTTTCTACAGGTCCATAGGCTTCATCTCTAAGGGTAGCCAGTCCTTCAACTGAGACAGATCATAACTCATCCACCTCCTCTCCTGCTGTGCTGAGCTTGTTCATGTCTTCCCATTAATACTCCATAGAGGATCTGCCCAATGTACTGGAGGACACAGCATTCCCCTCGGTCTTTTTACATGGCATGGCTACCAGTGCAACACTCAGGCTGTCCATCTGTTATCCCTGGCTTTCACTCTCCCCTGGATTCCCAAAGGCAAATACGTTGTGTCTTTGGATTCAACAGACCTTAGTTACCCTTCTGTTCAGATCAGATTTTGCTCCAATCGCTTATTAACATCTAAACTTGATTTTCTCTTGATCTCCCTAAACCAATATTTCGACTTCCTGGCGTGTAGCCTTGGATGAATGTCTATGAGAGGCTTCTCTGCCTTATGTTAGGGAACCTCTTCTTCCTCTGCAACTAATTTCCAGTTTGAAAGCTTTTCCCTGCATTCCTATCTTTCTTGAACTACTCTGTTTCCTCTCCTTTCCCTTATTCACCAAAATCTCCCAGTCTGCACTCCCAGTTTTTCCACAACAGGCTCATCTTTACCCCCAACATGTCTGCTGTTTCTCATTTCTTATTTTTCCTCAGCTCTTAAAATTTTCACCTCAATCCTTTGCACAGTTTCCCATAAAAGGTCCTGCAACCTCCCATCTTGGGTCACCAACTTTCTATGGTAGTCTCATTGGCCAGACACAGATTCCTGGCTTCCTTATCGCTTTGGTATAAATATTTGCATATTTACTACCCACATTTACACAACCTAACAGGCAGTATGGCAGAGTAGCTAAAGAAATGATGACATCTGAGTCAGGAAGACCTGAGTTTCAGAATTGCCTCTGACATAAATTATATTACTATATCCAAGTTACTTAACCGCTCATTACCCTAGGAAACTCCTTTTTGAGAGAATAAGTAATTTTTACTACTTATAAATACCCAATTTAACTATAAAGGACCTGTGAAGGAAGACACAATCTGCCTTGATTGTGAAAGAACTGATAAGCAGAAGTACGTGTAGAATGATTTTCCATATATATATATATATATATATATAATGCATATATGTATATATACACATACATATCTGTGTCTAATGGTAGCCATGGGGGGGGGGGGAGAAAAAAAGGAAAAAATTTATATGACTATTGTATATTTAAAAGGAATAGTAAGCTGTACTAACAGATTAGCAGTTTCATGTACAATCATTTTTTAAAATTATACTATGCTACGGAAATGCTCATTTTTTTCCCATAAATTAAAAAGTAAATTTTAAAACATTTTAAAAGGTTATAAGCAACTGACTACCTATCTGTATATGATACAATAGGTTATAAAGAAAGCTACATGGGAAAGAAATTTGTCCACAATGATTTAATTCCTGATTGTTTAGGATTCTATTACATGATTTTTTAAAAGGGATTTCTATACTGTGAAGAAGAGAATGCCAAAGGATTCTAGTCTTCGAGTTGGAAGGAACCATGAAGGTCATTGAGTTCAACTTCTTCCCTTTACAGATCAGAGAAATGAGGCCTAGAGTGGTTAAGTGACTTGTCCAGGGTCACTCAGATAGTGCTACAGAACTGACATTTGAATTCAGATCCTCTGACTCCAAATCTAATACTCTTTCTGCTATACCACACACTACTTAACAGAAAGAATTTTTTAAAAGTGTTATTTGAAAATCTATAAAATACGATGGAAAAATGTGTTGCTCATCTGTTAATAACCACATGAAAAGAAGCTCAAATTCGCAGAATCATAAAACTTGGGAATTGGGAGGAACCATTTATTTCCACTGATATACAAAAGGACTTCCCACAATAACATACACACACTACAGGTGGTAGCAGTGTGAGTAGACTAAGAAGAGATGGAGGAGGAGACGGTCAAGAGAGAATTAACAGAATGTGGAGAGTTTTTCCCAACATTAAACCTAAATTTACCTCTTTGTAGCTTCCAACCATTGCCCCAGGTTGCCAAAAATAACAAGTCTAATCCCTCTTCCATAAGATTTGTGGTGGTGATGTTCAGTCATTTCAGCCACATTTGAATATCAGCCATTTCCAATTGTCCTGATCTGTATCTTGCCACTGCACCCAGATGGCTCAGGAGGAGAAAGTGAGGCTGGTGACTTTGCACAGCCCTTCTCACTTAAATCCAATTCACCTGCATGGCATGGCAGCCCCTCCCTGATGTCATGGACCTCTTGGAGAAAGAAGGACAAACAACAACAAAACAATAACTCTTTGTGACACATTTAGGGTTTTCTTGGCAAAGATACTAGAGTAGCTTGCCATTTCCTTCTCCAGCTCATTCTACAGATGAGGAAACTGAGGTAAATAGGGTGAAGTTACTTGCTCAGGGTCACACAGCTAGTAAATGTCTGAGGCCAAATTTGAACTTGGACCCTCCTCACTCCAGGCCCAGTGCTCTACTGCATCACAGTGATAAGTCAGAGAAAGTGCACAGGAGGTTAGTCAGAACAGGGAAGCACCTTGAACCCAAGTCATACAGGGATCATTTCTAGGAACTGGAGATGTTTCGTCTGGAGAAAAAAAGATTTGAGGAACATGATAGCTATCTTCAGGCATTTGATGGACTATAATACAGAAGGGGGCAGCGAGGTGGTGCAGTGGATAGAGCTCCAGGCCTGGAATTAAGAAAACTCCAGATGAATCTTCACTCCAGATGAGGTCTGATGTAGGCCAAATACAGCGGCACAATCACTTCTCTTATCCCTCTCTTAAAGCAAGACAACCATAAGATATTATCTCACATCCATTAGGATAGAAAATATTTTTTTAAAAGGATAAAATGAAAGATTGGCAGTGCTGTAGGGAAACAGAAACTCTCACATACTGTTGAACTGAAAACAGATGCAAACATAGATGGAGTGGAATTCACAACTGAGAAAAGAGAGGGTGGAGGCAATGAAAAGGAGGGGCACCCATGTGTCAAGTGAAATTTACTTGCTGACTTGGAGGGGGAAAAGTAGCTTTTCATGGTTGGGGATGGGAGGGTAGGAGCAGGGCTGGTCCCCAGAACTCTGGCATGGAGTGGTGTCTTACAAACGAATGTTCCAGTCAAGTTTGTCACTAGAAACAACTCCCCATCCCCTTCCTTTAGAAGGGCAATGTGATTCAGCAAAGGTTGCTCGATTTGGAGGCACAGCACTCAGGCTGGAGTTTTGATTTCGCCTCTTAATATTTATGTAGAGTTGGGCAGGTCACTTACTTCATTGCTCTGGGCCTCATGAGTTTCCTCATCTATACGTAAGCATCTGCCTTATTTAAGATTTTTAGCAAAACTGAAGAGTCTAAGTGGAAAAGATCAAGACGGTTTAAAATAAGGGTGAGATTCTTTCAAGGAAAAAAGAAGCATTTCATTCCGAGAAAGGGATGAAACACTTAACTCAAGTGTTTATAAAAAGGCAAGAAGAAACAAGGTACTTTCCTCCAAGGCACTGACAGTTGGGTTTTTGTGTTTAAATATTTCCCTTGGTTTCCTATCCCTCCCCATGCCAACCCCTACATACACTCGTTTGTATGAGATAAAATGGGAACCTGGGAAATGTACTGGAGTAGTCATCGTTAGTTAAGATGGTGTCCCTCACTAAGAGAACCAAAGCAGAAAGAATTGTTCAAAAGGAGAAGTTCTACCTCTCCATCTGCCTGAGAAATGTCAAACTTCGTAACTGAAGCTCTGAAGGAGCAAAACTGAGAAATGTTTCTGTCAATTCTGGGCCAAGAATCTCTGACTTTTCTAAAAGAACACAGTAGCACCCTAGCTAGAAAATAAAACAAAACACTAGAAAAGTTCAGCTGAAAGATTATAGTAGCACTCAGCAGAGCAAGAGGTTGGAGGCAGTAGAGAATATAACTGTCCACTGAAAAGTGAGCCCAGGGAACTCAGGGCACTGACCTATCCAGTACCAGAGTTGTGCACCAGGAGGTTTTAGCCCAGCCTAGTAAGAAGAGCAACTTCTCCATCACTGAGACTCCGTCCCATTGGGAACTTCGTGGGAAATCGACAGAGAAAGGACTTTACGGCACTGTCATTCTGTTTTTATGTATTGTATCTCATTACTATTACACTTTAAATCTGTACTGCTTTCCTATTCCAACTGTGGATTCTTTATTTGTGAGACAGTGAGTCTGAAGTTTTGGGGATTGGAAATACTTTGTAACTATTCTCGCTACACCATATGAATAAATGATTTTTCCTTCTTTTAAAATTAATTAACTTTTGGTTTTTAATATTAATTTCCATAAGATTTTGAGTTTAAATTTTCTCCCCCTCCTCCCCTTCCCAAGATGGTGTGCAATCTGATACAGTCTCTACATATACATTCATATTGAACATAATAAATGACTTTTCTAAGAACTGGGATTATCAGATGATGGTTAATAGAAAGCAGAAATGATGAAAGGTCTGTGAACTATAATGTCAGGAGTAGTTACCACAAGGTTACCCGTAGGATCCAAAGACTGGGGTCCAAACCTAGTCATGTGAGTGGGAGTTAGCCGAGTCAGCACAGGAGGGGTATTAAGATGAAGAAGGCATGTTTAAGACTGCAATTGTTCTGAAAAGGATCTGGGAATTTTAGTGTCCTACAAAAACAATATGGGTCACCAGTGTGATTTATCAGTCAAAAAAAAGCTAATGCAAACCTAGGTTGCATTAAGAGGAGCAGAGCTTCCAGGAAAAGGGAGGAAATAATCCTACCTCATGTGCTCAGTTCTGAATTTAAAAGAAGACATTGATAAGAGGACAAATGCCCAGAGAAGGGGAACCAAGATGGTAAAAACCCTTGAGTTCATGACATCTAAGGAATTGCTGAAGAAATCATAGATGTTTGGCTTATAGAAAAGAAGATTTACAGGCAAGGATATGAAGGGCCGTAACATAGAGAGACATGTTCAGTTTGGTCCCAGAGGGCAGAACCAGTACAATGGGTCGAAGTTCACAAAGTGGCCCATTTAGGCCTTGGAAAAAACTTCCTAACAGTTAAGAGCTGTCTAAAAATGTGGAACTGTCTAGTGTAGGGGTGGGGAACTTGTGGCCTTGAGGATACAGGTGACTCTGTAGGTCCTCAAATAAGACCCTGTGCCCTTATGTGCCTCACTTGAGGACCTAGAGAGCCATGTGTGGCCTTGAGGCCGCAGGTTCCTGTCCCTGGCCTAGGGGATTCCCCCTCCCTGAAGAGCTCTGAGTAGCAGCTGCTGGGCTACCATGTTGTATATGGACTGGACCACTTAGGTCTCTTCCAACTTTCCAATTCTAAGCTTCTTTGAGTTCTGAGGTCTCTTACACCTCTAAATTTATAATCCCATGAACTATATAATTCCACACTTCAACAACCTATAATTTTATCAGTGTGGGTGGTCCTTCCACAAATGCAGATGGCAAATCCTACATTCTGCAAATCCTACATATCCTCTGAGAATCCAAGGTCACTCCCATAAGTAAAAATTGGCATTTGAGTAGACTTTAGCAGAAGAGCAAAAACTAGACAAAGACAGACCAATATAGACATAGATAGATGGATACAGATATAGGTAGACAGATATAGATATAGGTAGATATAGATAGATAGATGCAGAGTCAATGGTAATAAACAGACTTGGGAAAGGGCACAAAACACTTCCTTGTTGTTGTTGTTTCTTTGTTGCCAGATAATTCATTTGGTTCCCCTTCATTAAATGTTAACAGCCCTTTGTAAGATTTTATTCCTTGTTTTGTATGTGCTTCTGATCATTTCTCTTCCTTGGTCATTATTAAGTACATGATAAAAACTTTTAAAATTCAAAGCTCAAAACTGATGTTAAATTTCTCGCACAAGCTTCAGTACATACTTTTTATTATTAAATAGTTACACTTTCATTCTTATTTTATTACATCAAATCTATGCAGCCAGGTCAATACAGCTCCCAGAATTTACAAGGTCCTTTATTTTTGCAGTCCATATTCCTAAAACTCCAACCATAATTGTGCCTGCTGTTTTCATTATACCTACTGGAAATGTTTGAGGGAGGAGTGAGGGCAGAGGAAGGGAGGAGACCTTAAGTCTGATATATTAGGATTAAATTCACATCATGTGTCTATTTTCCAGGAAGATATTTTGCCTTGGAAGGCACGCACACACTCCTGGACAGATTAAAGGCCTGAGTTAGGCACATTCTTTTTCAGTTTGTTGATTTTGGGTAGCAGAAAGCTCCCTTTCTCTGTGTATTTATTTATCAGGAAAAAGTTTTGCAGTGAACAAGCATCAATGTATGAAGATAAGGAAACACAGAAATAAATCATGGGGAAAATATGAGAATTGGAAGTGGAGGAAGGGAAAGGGTATTTGTGAAATATAGTCAGGGGCCAAAAGGTCCCTTAATAGCAGTTACCTGTCCACAGACAGCTGGTTTAGATTTCTCCATGGCAAAAATACAGAGCACCCAGAAAACTCTCTCTCAGTCTCTGTGGTTGTTACTGTTGGATCTTTTCAGGCATGTCTAACTCTTTGTAACCCTACTTGGGGTTTTCTGGGTAGAGATAATAGAGTGGTTTGTCATTTCCTCCCAGCTCATTTAACAGATGAAGAAACTGAGGCAAATAGGGTTAAGTGATTTGTCCAGGGTCACACAGCTCTAGTATCTGAGAGCAGATTTGAACTCAAGTCTTCCTGACTCTAGGTTCAGTACTCTGTCCACTGAGCCACCTAGCTGCCCTGAGCTATTCTTAGACAAGTAACTAGTCAAGAAAGTTAAGACTTAGAGCCAATGTGAAAGGATATTAATGAAAACAGCAGAATTTAAGGCTCCAATTTCAGGTCCCAATTTTTCTAGATTTAATTTATAATTTTTCTGTTTACAATATGTTATTTGTTTCTGGTTAAATTGTTCTTCTGTTATACTTTCTGCATTCTAGCCAAATCCGACTCCTCTGGTCCCTACACATGCCTTCTTAAGGTCCCTGGTTTCTGGGTCTTTGCTTATACTGTTATCTGTGTATGGAATAACTGTTTCCTCTCCTACTTCACCTAATGAATTCCTATAGTTAAAACCCAGTTCAAATGGTACCTCCTCCATGAAACCTTCCCTGATTTAACTGGTCAATATATAACACTTGGCATACAGTGACCCTAAAGCACTTGAGATTCATTCTGCAATTATACTTATCTCTAAGCAGAGGGTACATGCCAAGAAAATTCATGCTGAAAGGAACTGATCCATTATAACAGGAGAGCTATCCCCTCTGTTCTCTGCTATACCAGCCAAAAGAGTCCAAGAGGGCATCCTCATGAAAGGATCTGTGCGTGTTTCTGCAGAGGATAGCCATGAGTAAGATGAAGGATTTCCAGTCTGGAAAGTCATGCAGTAGTGGGACATGAGCATGAAGCCAGCTGTAGAAGAGGCTGCAGCTCTGGGTGTGGCCTGAGAAGTTCCAAAGCCAGGCCACTAAGTCATATAGGCCCAGAGTAGCCAGGAGTGATGGGTCCATGCAGACGACTAGTGTGATACCAAGAGATGGGCCTCCCAGAAGAATGAAGGAGCCATGACAAAGTGCTGAATCCATGAAAACTTCCCAGAAGCAAAAAGAAGGAGGTGGCAGGGAAACGGAGGCTCTGAACTGACTGACACCAGGCCTTACAACTGCACTCACTATTGGGTCCTAAGTGTGGCACTGTGAGTGTGTGGGGGCTATGGCTAAATCTCTGGAGGAAAAGGAACACAGAGCTCACCTTCCTGGTGAGGCTTTCTCTAGCTCTTTGCTAAAGGAATCTGGATGCAGTTCCCTCTTCTTTACATACTATTAAATAAGCCTGGTATATGTGGATTACATTAGTAGCCTGACGCTACAGTGGGTTGGACAACTCTGGGCCTCCAACATGAGCCAATTCTTAGATTTCCTGGGGAGGGTTTTTGAGTGTAGGTAAAAATCGAAAGAGGCTATTAGCAGTGAGCCATCCCCAAGATTAAATCTGCTCTTCTGTAGGAGGGAAAGGGTCTAGGAGCTTCCCTGATATACAAGTTTCATGCGCATGTCAAATCTCCCTTGTAGCCTATAAGCTCCAAAAGAGTGAGATCTGGTGACTTTTTAAAGTTTGTATCTTCACTAGGGCCTAGCATATGGTAGATGATTAATAAGTAACTTAATCACAAGCAACAGTTTGGCACCACATATAGAAAATCCTAACATACATTATATCTACAAGAAAATAAAAATTTTAAAACACAGAAAATACAATATTACTCAATACCAAAATGGGCGGGGTTGTTTGTTTTCTAAGTACAGTTGATTCAAAATTTAAAAGATATGGTTTCAATGGAATCACAGATCTCTAATTTGAACAGAGAAGAGGAAGGACAAACTACAGACTCCAAACTGTCTTCCTAAATGACTCCATCAAAGTACTATCAGAACAGGACTGACAGAATCATGGAAAGAAGCCGCTGCACCGCCAAATACTTCACAAGATACTCCAGTCCAGTTCAACAGCTGAAACCTATCACATCTTCTATAAACACAAGGGAGGGTAGTGGGAGAGAGTTATCTGAGTTCCAGGCTCCTCCAGCAGCCGAACTTTGAAATGAGCTCCCCAACCCCAATCCCAACACCTCATATGCTCACATAAAATACTACTCCAGAGTTTAAAGGCTGATGAAGGCTGATGCCAAAGGGTGGTTGTTGGTTGGCCCCAACATTCCGGCAACTTTCCTCCATGTGCTGTGAGTGTTCTAGTCTGGGTTGCAGTCTACCAGCCTGCATCTTATTAGGCCATTTTATAAGCAGATATCATGACTCTAGTTACTATCTGGTTTTGTGTTTGTGGTAATGGGCTTAAGGAGTGGGGAAAAGGGAAAAGGCAAACTGTTTGCAAGTTACCAGCTAGAAGGTTTCTTCTCAAACCTCCAGAAAATAGCCACAGTCAACATTATAAGGGCACTAACCCTAGGCAATGCTCTTCTTCTAGGGATCTGCCATGTTGCTGCTCCCTTCCTTAGCCTCACTCTTACAGTAAAATAAACAAGATGGTCCTCATCCCACTAGCCAGATACCAACAAACCAAAATCATGTAGGTTCTCTTCCTTCCTGCAATCTCTCAATCCTCCGGCTCCACCCAGAGCTGCACACACTCTCCAGAAGTTTGAAAACCAAAGCATTTTCCATTTATATATTTTCTATTGGTTTGCAATTAAGACAAGAATTCTGCAGGTCAGCCAAAAGTCCTTAGGAACTAATGAAAGAGACAGATATATCATCTTGAGATTCAAAAGTGTAATAATACATGTCATGAGAAACCACCTGGAATATTGTACTTGGCAGTGGGCAATTTAAAGATCTGCATTTCAAAGACAGAGAAAATGCCAAAGTATACTAGAGACCAGCTAATGTTTAACCTCTTTTTTTAAAAAAATGATACTTATTTTTTAAAAATAGCATCCATTTTATACAAAGTTTTGACTAATTTCAACCATTTGGGAACTGTGATATAGCAACAGAGAGTCAGAGCAGCTGGGCTCAAGGTATGAGGAAGGAGCGGCAAGGTGAAGGAAGAAGTAGGAATGGTCTCCAGTTAAGTCCCTTTTCATCTTACCATCACTATTAGCTGCTGGGGTTTGGAGGGTCACAGAGGGTAGTGATCCCCTGTCTATTTCCAGCAGGAAACTACTATGAGGATGATAAAGTAGAAAGAACACTGATTCAGGAGTCAAAGGACCTAGGTCCAAACACCTCCTCTGATGCTTGCCACCTCTGTGGTTTGGGGCAAACCACCTGCCTGGATCTCACGTTTCTCAACTATAAAACAAGGGAACTGGACTATGTGGTCTCTGACGTCCCTTCCCTCTAGAATCCTTTGATCATATGCTCAGACTGTTTGATATGAACATGTTGTCAATGTGGTATTCCAATTGTTGTTGCTGTTTGGTTATTTCAGTCATGTCTGATTCTTTGTGACCCCATTTGGGATTTTCTTGGCAAAGATACTGGAGGGGTTTGCCATTCCCTCATACAACTCATTTTACTGGTGAGGAAACTGAGGCAAACAGGGTCAAGCAATTGGCCCAGTGTCACACAGCTAGCAAGTGTCTGAGGCTGGATTTGAACTCAGGAAGATAAGATGTCCCGACTCCAGGGCCAACCTTCTATCTATGTGGCATAGAAACATGTAAGGTTGTAACACAGAGAGAGCATCCTAATTGATATCCCTCTCCTCCCAGCACACTGCTGGGTACAAGTGTTTTAAGTTGCTCTTCTTGAACTAAACAGAGTTCAGTCAGATTTTCCTCCCCTTTCTTCCTTTTAGACATGAGAACCTCAAAAGATTTTCAAGGAGCCTGAGATTTGATCTGAACTCAGGACAATGAGTCTTCTGATGCCCAGGCCAGTGCTCTTAGCTGTTCCGTCTTTCTACTATTCTGAGATCTTAATTTGTCAAAGGTGAAAAGTAGCCTTCTTTGGCTCAAGCTGTCCTGAAAACTAATACTATATACATCGAGAAGGAAAGAAACCCAGAGTGGACTTCACTGATAAAAATGAAAGGAAGGAGTGGCAAGGCCACCGAAGACAGAGACTGAAAAGCCGAAGCTGTTAGCTCCCTGTCCTTATAATTCTAATGCAAAGCCAGGCTTCTGGAAAGTTCGACCTGCTGAGCATTTTTCATCTTGAGAGGTCTGTAAGGACTTTGGTTGGGGAAATAAGGAGAAAGGAGGCAGAGGAAACACTATAGAAATTCTGATGGATTCTCCCGGCTGGACCATCACAGGAGAACACAAAACCGTCCAGAGCTTTGAGCAGACCAGAACACCTACAATTCATTAATGGCTTTGTTGATTTCAAGGGTGATATTCTTCTATCGAGTTGACCCTGGACAAGTCACTTAACCTCTGTCCACCTCATCTTCCTCATTTGTAAAACCGGGGTAGCACCTACCTCCCAGAGTTGTTGTTAGTTTAAAATGCAATAAAAGTATTTCGTAAACCTTAATGAGCAACAAGAATGCTGGCTGTTACTGTTGCCGTTATTACCCATCTGGTCAATGAGGACTCATGGGATCGGACCAACAATCTCCAAACATCTCAACTGTTAAATCAAAGCTATTTCTTATTTTTTCAATCAGGAGAGAGGCCCAAGTTAGGTTTGCCTAGTCAGGAAATAGGGGAACTAATATTTGCCTGTTTGGTCTCACAATTTCCAATCAAGTCTACCAAATGCTGTAGAAATATATAGGATACTAGTCCTGCCTACCCTACCAGCATCAGCCCTAGGCTGTGAGAATCCAACCAGATAAAGTTGAAAGCACTTTTGACAAAGTTAAAAGGACTATGCAAATGGAATCGAGGGTTGTTGTCCAGCTCGGGCCTCGACCTTCCAGACTCAGTTTAAAAGAGGCTTTTATCCTCAAAAAAACATTCTACAAAGGAAACAAGTGAACTGGGAAGTGAGCAACATTACCACTGCAAGTGCTGTACTTCCTGGAAACAGAGTTCTAAAGTGTGTTAGCAATGCTTTGTGTGTTAGCAACCTTTAAGAATATCAAGTTAGCAGCTCAAGGAATGCTTAGAGAGGGGAGAGGCTATAAAAGGCTATTTCAGGAGTCTACTCCAGAGGTGGTAGTCACGTGGATGGAGGAAAGGATGTGGGGATAGAATCAACAGAACTTGGTGGCTGATTGGCTACAGGAGGTAAGGGGGGAAGGCGGGGTCAAAGGTAACTTCAAGTATATAAACCTGGGTTACTATGTAAGATAGTGATGTCATAGACAAAAAAGAGGGAAGTTAGGAAGAAGTTACCAGTTAGCTGATAAAGGTAATGAATTCTACTAAGGATGCGGTGAATCTGAGATGCTGGTGAGACATCCTGGGGAGATGTCCTGCAGACAATTGATAATACCAGACTAGAGCTCAGGAAAGAGATGAAGGCTGGATATTTAGATATTGGAATCACTAACATAGAGATAATTATTGAGCCCCTGAGAACTGAAGAGATTATCAAGACAAAGCCTTGTCACAGAATTAAGCAAAGTCAGTAGTGGATCCAATAGAATAAAATACTTCTACCAAAAAGAGACCCAAATTGGGGCTGTTTGGGGAATTAGAAGTATTCAGTCATTCAGCCTTCACCTGAAGACCTCTACTGGGGGCAGGCAGGTGGCACAGTGGATAGAGCAACCATCCCACAGTCGGGAAAACCTCAGTTCAAATCTGGCCTCAAACACTTACTGGTTGTGTGACTCTGGGCACAACCCTGATCACCTCCAAAAGAAGAAGATGATGACGAACTCTACTGAGCAGAAACAACTTCCTAACTCCAAGGCAGCCCATGCCACTTTTGGTTAATTCTAAAGGTTAGGAATTCTTCCCTTGGTATCTTAAGATTATATAGGTTTAGGGGCAGTTAGGTGGCACGGTGAATAGAGCACCGACCCAGAAGTCAGGAGGGCCTGAGTTCAAATCCAGTGTCAGACACTTAACACTTACTAGCTGTGTGATCTTGAGCAAGTTATTTAACCCCAATTGCTTTGCTTCCAAAAACAAAAACAAAACCATTATATAGGTTTAATTCCTGAATGATATTAGAAGTGACTTCTCCAAACTCTCTCAATTAACAGATGAGGAAACTGAGGATCATAGGAGTTAAGCACCTTGTCCAAGGTCATATAGGTAGTAAGCGGCAGAGCCAGGATTCAAACTTAGGACCTCTAATTCCAAATGAGTGTGTTATCCATTGTACCACACTGCCACCTGGACATGAATGAATGTATTTATTAAGTGCTCACTGTGTGCCTACAACAGAGTTAATTGCTGAGGATCCCAAAAAATAGCAATATTGCCCCTGGCTTCAAAGAGCCAGGAGGAGACAATATACATAAGGGGAATAGTGGCCAGGGAAGGGAGTTTGGGAAGTTTCAAAGATTATGAGTGGCACAATAGCGCAATCAATCGGCATACCCTTTCTAGAGATGTCTGTCTGAAGCACTGCTTTGATTAAGATTACTCTTCTTTCCTGCTTTCTTTCTTTCAGCAATCAGGGTTAAGTGACTTGTCCAGGGATACATAGCTAGTAAGTGTCTGAGGTCAAATTTGAACTCAGGTCCTCCTGATTCAGGGTCCTGTACTCTATCCACTGAACCTTCTAGCTGGTCCTTGATTAAAGTTCTAACAATGTAGAGCACGGGGTGAAGTGGCATGGGCAAGTAATGGATGGCAAGGGAGAAAGTGGGGGAGCTGGGGATGGCCAGAGGAAAGGGAAGGTGCTTGAGCTCAGGGAGTGCTGAGCTGGATGGTTTAGCAGTCCTCAGGCATGGTCACTGCATAGATGTTTTGGAAAGAAGAGGCAGCAAGGTGGAAATACCATACCTACATCCATCTGTCTGTAAATCCCACCATTTGTACCTATTTTTGTCCTTAGGGACTAATAGGATAAGTTTAATCCCTCTTCCAAAGTACATACCCTTCAGATACTCAGTGATGGCTCTTGGGTCTGCCCTAAATTTTCCCATCTCCAGGCAAAATATCCCTCCTTCTTTCAATTTATCTTCTTGTGGTGTGACCTTAGGGAGTGTCACCATCTTGTTCATTCTCCTCTGAAAACTCTCCAGTGTGTCAATGTCCTCCCTAAAATGAGGTTCCCAGAACTGAACCCAATACTCTAGATATGGTCCGACTAGGGCAGAGTACATCAGGACTATCACTCCTCCTGGTTCTGGAGGTTAGGCCTCTCTTGACACAGTCTAGAATTACATTCACTTTTTTTTGGCTACTAAATCACACTCTTGGCTGCTACAGACATATTGAGTTTACAATCCACTCAAATTCCTAAATTGTTTTCAGGCAAACTGCTGTCTAGCTATGCTTCCTCTGTCTTTGGAAAGTTGTTGTTTTGTTTAGTTTTTTAAACCCAAGAGTAAGACTTTACATTTCTCTCTATTAAATAGCAACTTATTGGCCTATTGTTCTAGTCTGTCAAAATCTATTTGAATCCTTACTTTAATCTGGCCTATCCCTTATAGCTTGGCATCACCTGAAAATATGATAAAGACCCTGTTTATACCTTTATTCAATTCACTGAAAAAAATAATAAACAGCATAGAGCAAAAAAAAAAAAAACAAAAAAGACCAAAGAAATCCCGATGGGGGAGGGTAGAAGGGAAAGGTGGGAGGGAGGCAGTGCTTAACTTTGCTCAGTTAAATACAGTAATTTCCAATCTTCAACAAACAGCATTGGTTTAACACTGGTTAGGGTTGTTGCAAGCTTATCAGCTTTGCCTGTTGTTTTTCAGTCAAATATCACTGAAATCCTACTCTAATACTTCAGCATTGGTGACCTAGGTTCTCAAAGGCTCTTCTAGGATCATGGGAGTATAGATTTAAAAGCTGGACGCAAATCCTGACAGCTTTTATTCTAAATCACTCTTAGAAGCCCATTGACAAACTTCTCAGTTTATTGGTCTCTGAAGATTGGACATCTACCTCCTTTGAAGGAATTTGAGTAAGGATGAACAGATTGAGGGGCAGGGGGCAGAGAAGGTTACATTTTAAAAACAGTGATTTTAAGTGTGTTCTTTAAACACCAAAGCTTATCCAAACACTCAACACATCATCATGGCAAGCTAAGATACATAAGGACTTGCCAACAGTGATTTAGAACTTGGTGCGTATTTTGCTACAGAAACAACATCATCCATGGGGTTTAGGGTCCCAGGCTGCCCTACAGAAGTGTATATAAGTCATAATATCCCTGAAATAAAGATTAATAGCATTGCTTCAGGTACACTGGACTATCATGTACACACTTATATCTGTTTCCCACAGATAGATCTTAGTGTACAACTTAAGAAACTAATACAATTATCCCTTCCACATGGCAAGGGTTGGGGTGCCATGTCCCTGCAATCTGGAAAATCCATTTAAAATTTTTTGGCCTTCCCTTCATACCAGAGAAGAAATCTGAATTTTTTACGGGGTATTTATAGTAGCTTATTGTAAAACCTAGGTTAAGTATTTGGTCATAGGCTCAGGGTTGTTTGCTAGCCTTCATGAGTCATCAGTGGCTTCCACAAAACTCCCGAAAAAATTCCCATATATTTCTTATGCTGACCTGTGATATCAAACTACACTGGGGAAAGGAACAACGTGGGAGGGATAACTGTACTAGGAACTCCTTAGCCATGAAGATGAGAAACACTCTTAATAGGCAATACTCTTAAAAGGATAGATATTCTTCATAAGTTTACAGAGATGGACAAATTTGTCAAACATTCCCTCATTTTCTAGATGAGAAATCTGTAGAAACAAAGAAAAGTGACTAGTCTTAGGATAAAACAGCTGGTCAGTGAAACAGTTAGAACTCTCACAACTACCACATCTATTGCTTTTCCCAACATCATATTACCAGATATGTATCAGATAAAATTGTTTCTTTCTTTGCTGTCAATCCATCCCCAGATTTTACAGGTGGGAACTTGTCCAAAGAAGGAGCATTCAGATGCTTTTCCTAATCCAAAATCAGTATTCTTTCTACTCTTCCACATTGCAGAGGTCCTTCCCAGATTAAACTTTTGTCAGCTAAATTTGGAGAACTTCAGTTTGTGAATTAGATGCTTACTGTATTACAGACGGAAGGTACAAAGTTGGTTTGCTTGGGGTTTTCCTTTTAACCTTGTAAGGATTATATTTCACCTCCTACCTTCAGCCAGATCCAAAGGATTGGGCTGAAAAGCTCCCAAATATTATGATGCTGCCAGAATGTGGTTCTGTAGCCCACACATACTTATTTCCCCACGACATGGATATGGGCAGGTATGACAAACTGTATTTTACTGTTGAGGAAACTGATATACATAAGACAGATAACCTAAGAAAGAGAACTGACTTCAGACCCCAGTCCCCAGTGTTTTTTAGCAACCTTAATCAAGACAGGAATGATTTACCCTTGTTTTTACTCTTCACTTCTATGCTAAAAATGTAAAAACAGATTTATTCCCCAAAAGTTACAGGTAAGTCCATATTTTATCAATTGAATCAGATTTTTTTCTTTTCCAGGGAGTTCAGGATTTAAAGGAACCTAAAGACAAACTGTTTAGAAACCAGGTATCTTCTGATTTGTGGTTAATTGCTCCCTATTGAATCTGTTTCATAAGCTTAGAATTTCTGTGCGAAATGTTTGGCAGCAAGGTACACCAGAATTTCTAAGGGAAGGATGTGAATACTCAAATCTATAATTAAAAGGTAGCAATCATAATAGAGGACTGGCCCTGGAGTCAGGAGGACCTGAATTCAAATCCAGCCTCAGACACTTAATACTTACTAGCCATGTGACCTTGGGCAAGTCACTTAACCCCAATTGCCCTGCCCTCCCCCCTGCAAAATAAAATAAAAGGTAGCAATCATGAAGTAAGCTGAATGACATATGTCGTCCCCTTCCCCCTTTCTATAGCTAAATCATAGGATTTTGAGCTGGACAGGGCATTAAGGAACATCTAGTCTAACTCAGTTTATGGATACAGACACTGAGGAGGACTGTGAAAGTTAAATTACTTTCCTGAGGTCACAGAGATAGTAAATATCAGAATCAGGATTCAAACTCAGGCAGGACCTCTGACCCTCCAAATCCTTTTCAGCAACACCCTTGTAAATTATGTGCATTGTCTATATCATTGATCAAACAGGCAAGTCACAACACTTCTGGGGGGTCTGTACAGTCCCCTCCAGAATCTTAAAAGGAAGTCAAGGCTTTAGGGGCAGGACAGTGTAGGATGCCCTAACTGTCACCAGAGCACCAATACGAAGTATACTTTAAGGCAGCAGCTGCATTTAGGTTACAGCAGGGGAGCTAAAATGCAAAGAAATTCACATGTATCAAACCCAAGTACAAAGTGCTCTATTTCATCCCTTAGCCCTCTGCCCACAGCCAGACACTGGAAGATGGGCCAAAAATGGGAGAAGAGAAAAAAAAAATGTTTCTTGAATTTGGGTAGCACAGCCTGTGTTGGACAGGGAAGGAATTATTAAGAGATTCCTGTGGGCTCAGAAATGTGGGTTTCTTATCTTCACAGATGCTCATTCATCTCTGGTGAGTGAGGGCAGATTCTGACTCAACCCCAACACTGCCTCCAGAGCTCCTGGAACAGAAAAGCAAAAGGCAAGCCTCCCAGCAGGACCCTCCCTAAGACTGTCTCCCGAAACATGTGGCTTAACCATGTGCTGCCCCAACAGGCTCAGATACAGACGACAAATCACTGGGAAATTTTCATCTTTTTTTTTTTTTAATGAAAATAGTGGGAAAAGATGTTAATGCAAGGATTTGTTTTGGGAGTGGTGGTTGTTTTTTTAATGTTTTAGGATTGTGAGTGGCTAAAGAAACTGAGTGAGTCTAGCCAGGAAAAAGATGTGCCTGCTTAGTGAACAGACAACCTAGGCACATACCTGTGGTTTCAAGGGAGCTAAGAAGAAGCAAAGTCCCTTCCAGGTCTAATCTATGACTCTATAATCCTTCAGGGAAGAATGAAAACTACTTAACTTTCCTCTCTCCTCCCACCATGAATACTGAAATTCCACCTTTAAAGTTTCATTCTTCTTAGCTACATTATTGATTAAACCCTAATTTAAAAGCTTCTCCCTGGGAAAGAAGAACATTAGAAATGCTATTAGTCAGTAACATCTTAGCATGAATTAAGTTATCACCTAGCTTTAGAACAGGAGTTCTTAATCTGAGATCTGTAAACTTAAAACAAATTTTGCTTGGTAACTTTTTCATTTTAATTGATTTCCTTTGAAATCCTACGTATTTTATGCATTTAAAAGCATTATTCTATATAAGCTTCAGACTGCCAACAGGATCATAATCAGAATATGCTAGGCCAATAATATGCCATAACATCAAGGACACAAAAAAACATTAGATCTGCTATCAAGAAAGCAGCATCCCTGTCTGAACTGAACTGGGAATAGGACAGTTTTCTGTTGATGGATAAGACTGAGCAGAATAGTCCCTGGAGCATGAAGGGAGTAAGAGAAACAGATCAGAGAAAAGGGAGATGGATGAGCAGGTGCTGTAGGAAGGAGGGAAGAAGCACAATGTATACTGCTCTTCAATATACATTTGACTACACATTTGTCAGACTGGACTGGATAAGCACTCCTGTGGTTGAGGACGCACAAAAAGAGAAGAATGCCTTCCCTGGAGAAGAGGATCACAGCAAAGGGAAGGAGGAAGATGCCAAATATAAACTTTACAGCTTTGCCCACCAGCCAGCCCTGCTTATGCAATTCAGTAAGCATTTATGTAATGCCTACTCTGTGCAAAGGATGATACCCCGTGCTGGGGCAAAGAAGGAAAAAACTGAAGCTTCTGACATCAAGGAACTTGGATTCTACTCAAGGAATTCAATATATAGACAGAGAAGCAAATATAAATTAAACACAAATTAATGCACAGTAATGAGGGAGAGGCCACTGGCTGGTGGTGTACAGGACAGGAAAGGCTTCTGCTATAAGGGAGCACCTGGGCAGAGCCTTGAAAGAAGCCAGAGATTTAGAGGCTGAGACGAGGAGGGAGTAAATCTCAGACACGCAGGGACAAACTGGCAAGAGATGGGACGGTAAGCCTATGGAAAGAGCAGCAAGGAGGCTGGTTTGGGAGGAATGTCAAATATTAGCCCAGAGAAAATATAAATCAAGTAGAGCTTTGAAGCACAGATCCTTAGAATGCAAGCTCAGGGATGGCGAGGACTAGCTGCTGTTGTTGGTGTTTAAATAAATGACTGTTGGAGCAATAACAGTCGTATTTGTATCATTTAAAGGTCTTAAAAATCTTATAACAAAAATAAACTATTTTTTACTTATAGTCGATTCTTGCAACATATATGTGTATATATACATATACAGAAATCTGAAGAGATATATTGAGTTTATTTGGATAAGGTGTATGTATGTATGTATATATATATGTATATATATACATATATAATATACATACACACATATATACTCACACATACATATTAGATATGTGGATGTATACATATTGAAATATTTAGTTCACCTTGTCTCAATTTATGGTTTCCCATTCTAAGAAATGTTGTGTTTGTCCTTCATTTTTGAAGAGAGCCATGACGTCAGGGAATGATGACATGACTTGCAGTTGACTTTGATTTGAGTGAGTGAGGGCTGTGCAAGGTCACCAGCCGCACTTTCTCCTCCAGAGCCATCTGGGTCCAATGGCCTGATATTCATCAGGAAGACTGGAGATGGCCCAGGATGTAATGGAGGATCCTGGCCCTTTTAGGCTAAGGCCTTTTTTCCGGTTCTCACTCTGAGTGAGGTAACACCATTCAGTGAATAGGCCTCTTTAAGAAACGAGTGGAGGGATGGTCACTTTAATTAGAAAAAAAGAAAAACAAACTGGGAGAGGAAGACCCTCAAGGTTGCTAGTCCAAAGAGAAACAGTTACCACTGACATTCACCCTAAGCAAGGAAGGCCCAAAATATAGCCATGAAGTGAAGCTTAGGCAGGGACCTATTGTGGTCCAGACTATGAGCTTCAGAGTAAAACGGGTACTATTTGCTATGAAAGCATCCATTGGAAATTAGCACTGGGCCTTAGTTTCCTTATCGTAAAACAAGGATGTTAGACTAGAAAACCAGTAAGTTCCCTTCCAACTACATGTGATTCTAGCTAAGCAGATTGGACACTAGGCTTGGAGATGCACACAATAACTTTTACCTATCCTTACTGCAAAGGCTCCCCGTAAATCATGTTAATGATGGCTACTAGAAGTTTAATCTCAGATCACAGAGATTACATTTTAATTCAACTTTGTAAGATTGAGCCTAGATCCTAATACATTTTATTGCTGTTCACTCATTTCAGTCATGTCTGACTCTGTGACCCCATCTGGGATTTTCTTGGAGTGGTTTGCCATTTCCTTCTCCAGCTCATTTTACAGATGAGGAAACTGAGGCAATCAGGGTTAAGTGACTCACCCAGGGTCATATAGCTAGTGTCTCTGACAAGATCTGAACTCCAGACCACTGTATCACCCAGCTGCTATCATAATTTTTGTTTTTATGCTATCTTGACAGAATTCTACAAACCTACTCATCCCCTGTTGTTGTTTAGGTGTTTTCATTTCTGTCTGACTCTTCGTGATCCTTTTTGGGATTTTCTTGGCAAACATACTGGAATGGTTTGTCATTTCCTTCTCCAGCTCATGTTACAGATGAGGAAACTGAGATAAACAGGGTCAAGTGACTTGTCCAGAGTCCTGACTCCAGGCATGGCACTCCATCCACTGTGTCACCTAGCTTACCTTCCTAAATATTAATAAATTTTATTCAACAAAGGAAATATTTAACACATTTAGAAATATTCCTTGGGTTGATGCCCAATTCACATGGAGGAAAGAACCATAATTTTTCTATAATATTTGTTGATTGTATAGGATTAAAAAATCCATAATGACGACTACTTTATTCCTACCTACAATATTTCCTTTAGATTACTAAGATGTTAAATCACATCTGGCATCACTGGTAAAATCATAAATATTCCTCAATTTATATTTTTGTAATACCAAACTACAGACAGCAACTTTGAGTATAAAAAAAACCAGTTGAAGCAAGGGAACTAGAGTGTTGAGGCAAGATATGAAGGACAACCAACAAGCATTGCATCGGCCATCTAAAGAAAGGTGAAAAACTTCCTGTCCTCAGGTAGCATACATTCTAATGAGGGAGCATACATTCTAATGGGGGGAGACAACACATAAGTAAATGAATACATGACAGATACAGAATAGATGGAAGACAACTTTAGAGAGAAGGGATCTAACAGAAGGGTTCTTAACTGGGGGCCAGTGGATAGATTTCAGGAGGTCAGCAAACTTGAATGAGAAAAAAAATTATATCTTTATTTTCACATCTTTGGTATTCTATTTTATTTTATGCATTTGTAAACATAACACTGAGAAGGGGTCTATAGGCCTTACCAGATTGTCAAGTGATCCATGACACACACAAAAAGAACCCGGGCCCTAGCAACTGAGCAGACCTGGACAGGTCTTCTGCGGACAGCGGTCTTAGGGCTGAGTTGTGAAGGAAGCTGGAGATTCTAAAAGATGGAGGTGAGGAGATACATATCAGGGATCAGACAAAGGTCCATGTGACAATTAGGAAGGCAATATTAAATGAATAGTCAGAAGTCAGCCAGCTAGCCAAGACAAAGACTGGTATAAGGCAAACAAAAAGTGATCAAAGATCTAGCAGGCAAGCAGTTAGGGAGCTAAAGGAGCAGGGGTGGGTAGAGAAGGGAAGAGCTATAAGATACCAACATTGAGGTACTATTAGGGGGTCTGTGGATAAGTATAACCACTCAAGAAAGCAATATGGAATTATACACCAAAAGATTAGCAAACAATGAGTGCCTGTTGATCCAGCAAGACCACTTCTAGGCCTATACCCAAAAGAGAGCAATGAAAGAGAAAAAGGTCCTCATTGTATAAAAATATTTATAGCAGCTCTTTTTGTGGTAGCAAAAAACTGTGTCCAACCACTGAGGAATAATTGAATGGGTTATGGTATGCAAATATAGAGTATTACTGTGCTGTAAGAAATGCAGAAATAGAGGATTTCACAAAGGCATGGAAGACTTGTATGAACTGATGTAGAGTGAAGTAAGCAAAGGCAGAACAATTTAAGCTATAACATTATTATCAAAACAAACAATCATAAGGACTTTTGTAAACTGATAAAGAATGAAATGAACCAGGAGAATAATTTATACAACAACAAAACTAAAAAAAAAGTACAACTTTAAAAGCTGTAAGAACTACAATCAAAACAATGACCATTCATAATTCCAGATGACTGATGATGAAACATGATGGATTTAAGGTGAATGATGAGACATGTTGATACATGTGTATACATATATACAGGCACATATTGTTGAGTAGCTTCAGCCATGTCTGACTCTCTGTGACTCCATTTCGGGTTTTCTTGGCAAAGATATTGGAGCAGTTTGCTATTTCCTTCTCCAACTTACTTTACAGATGACGAACTGAGGCAAACAGGATTAAGTGACTTTTCTGGGATCATACAGCTATTAAGTGTCTGAGGCCAAATTTGAACTCAAGCTCTCCTAACTCCAGGCCCAGAGCTCTATCCACTAAGCCACCTAGCTGCCACTATACACATATAAAGAGTGTGTGTGTGTGTGTGTGTGCGTGTAGCCATTGAGGGAATGTTTTGCTCTATTATGTATATTTGTGGCAAGGAATTTTTTTTCCAATGAGGTAAGAGGTGGGAGAGAGATAATATAGATTTATTCATTTTTTTTTTTTGGTAAATATTGAGTTGGAGAGGGGGTGCTACAGATATAAAATGTTGCATGTACTTTCAGATGAGGTCTCTACATTATCAGCTTTAATTAACTGCTTTATTTTATTACAAGAGACCTCTCACAAAGTGGGAGCAATCTGAAAATACCTGTAATGTAAAAACAAAACACATCAATAAAACTTAAAGGAAGAAGAGAGGAGGAAGAAGGGGAATAGGAGAGAAGGAAAGAAAGGATAAAGGACCAGTAATAAGATCTTGAAAACTAACAAAATCTTCTACCCCATCCAGGTGGTTACATATATTTTCTGTGGAGACAATTCAATTCTTTAGTACCTTCAGCTTACAAGTAGCACCAAAGAGCAATAGAACCTTAGAAATAAGTGATTGTCCCTGACTGAAGTGAAGAATTAGAGCAGAGAAAGAAAAACCTCTCCCCACAATTTTCTGACCACATTAGCCTCTTCTCATCAGAACTGTAAGCAGTATAGTACAACTGGGACCTTTTTTGGAGGGGAGAAGGAGGGTCTCTTCCCTACATGGTATGAACATGGTAGGGGAAAACATATTTCCTCCCTATGGCAACTGACCAGTCCAGGGCTGGGGAGCTAACAGAGGACCATTATAGTAAAGAGGCATGACCTCCCCCTTTTCTCACCTAGCCATAGACTACTGTTGATACAACCACCCCTATGTCGGTGAAGCACCTGGCCTGGAGATGTAGGATGAGAAGAATGGCCAAAATGGCCAAGATGAGGGACATAGAAGGGGAGCGCCAGAATTGGGGTGCCCCTCACAAACTGGATTTGTCCCAACTGCCAGAATTCCCAATTATGGCTCTGCCTTTCACATAACCCTTAGACAAGAGTAAAAAAGGGATATGAATATATGTCAGATTTAACTTCCCACACTGCATCCTTATGGAAGCAGACACATTATCATCAAGCAGGGCAGGCCGGTAACACTGACAGGTTAATCGGTTTGAGTTTGATTCCTGGAGAAATTCTTGAAGGTCTTATAAAAGGAGTGTTTTAAGAGCATTTAGAAAGGTAAGAGTTGATCAGTAAAACCAGAGTGGGTTTAGAAGAAGTCATGCCTGACTAATCACATTTTTTAAAAGGTTACTAGATTAGTAGATCAGGGGAAGAATGAAGACAATACACTTGGATTTCAGCATTTGACAAAGTATCTCCTGCCATCCCTGCAGACAAAGTGGAAAGATGTGGTCTAGAGGATGGTATAGCTAGGGTGAATTTGGAACTGACTGAATGATTGTACCAAGTGGCCATTAATGGTTCAATATCAGCTTAGGACACCTCTTGTGAGGTGTGTCAAGGACCTATCTTGACCCTATACTACTCAATATTTATCCATGATTTTGTTTTGTGTCATATATGTGTACATAATATACTCAATATGTGTTATAGTATACATACGTATCTATAACATATGCATTTATACCACAGATACATATTGTGTATGTATATATATATATATATATATGATATATACCTTGTCTCCATTAGAATGTAAGCTCCTTAAGAGCAGAGACTTTCACTTCTGTTTTTGTATCCCTACCACTTAGCACAGTGCCTACCTAGCACATAGCAGGTTCTCATTGAGTGATTTTCTAACACAAATAAATTACAATGTAGCCTTGCAACCACCATTAAAAACAAGACAAGCTCACAGAGCTCTGGGAGTAAAGGAAATCAGGAAATATTCCTAAAATAATAATAAAGTATTCCTAAAATAATTCCCAAAATAATCTGAAAATAAAATATTCCTAAAATAACATAAACTTCACAACCTGAATTCCCCCCAAATCTGTTTGCTGTACACTTTCCTCTTTCTGGTTTAATTTCTATTTCCTCGGTGTGCTTTTCTCTTTGTATCTCACCCTCCCTTCACATTGAATTTACACTACTTTGAAAGCTATAGTTAGCTCTTTCTCAAAGCTTTTTTCCAGGTCTACCCTCCCACCCTCAAACACTAAGAGAAAGTTTTGGGGTAAACTGTAACTATATTTGATTATTGGTAAGCTCTCATAGACTCATAGGACCATCTTAAAGACGTTCTAGTCTGATACTCTTAATGCACAGATAAGGAAATTGAGGCCCAGAGAGTTTAAGTGATGACCAAGGTCCCACAGTTGCAAAGCCCAATGTCAAACAAACCCAGGACTTTCCATGGCAGGTCCACTGCTCTCCTAAATTTCACTATTATTTGTAAATTTAGAGACATGTCTAATAATTAACTGACTGTCTATGTGCTGCCCCTCTGATTTCACCACAGAATAGGAGTTTGAATAATGTCATGATTGAATGTCTATGGACATCATTCATCATCTACATGGCAGAATACTTTCTTCTAGTGTAGCTCTCGATATGGAACTTCATTCTTCTCTTTCTTTCCATTTCATTTGTTAGAAAAGTTGATAAGTTATTTTCTAAGCAGTGTTCTGAAAGGGGGAGAGGGAGGGTTACATGGGCAGTAGGATATTATGTCCATCTTTTAAAAATACTACATCATTCACATCTTAGATTTGTGAATACTATAAGCAAACAGTGATCTCGTGGTGGGGATACCGACTAAATGAACTGTTTACTGGTTTGGGACCTAGATTTGTCCACGAAGGAAAAGGTAAGCTAGTGTAGAATCATAAACAAAGTTACTGCCCAAGACCTAATCCAGCTTTGCACTATTTCAGATATCTCAATCTACCCCGGCTGCAGACAGGCAGGTAACGTGAAAGGGAGACCTCAGCTACTGAAAGCACGCGACGGGGCGTCCGGTGACCGGGCTTACCTGGACCACCGCGGTCCACCTTGCCATCACCCTCCCTAAAATCAGACGCACATAACAGCTCGGAATCCACTTCATTGCAACAGAGGAACCAACACAAACACAAACGCAGAGATATGTTCCCTAAGCCAAAAGTCAGAATTAAATAAAACAATAATAAACTTTATCCGCTTGAGTCTAAGGAAAGCAGTTGTTCTGAATTTCCCTGAAGCTGCAGAGACAGCGGCGGAATTCCAATTCCCCCCCCCCTCCCCCGCCTTACGGATTTAGTCACAGTCACTCTAAATCAACCTCCCAGAGGCTTCGCCAACATCAAGGACCCTGCTCTAAACTGGGAGCGGTTGGAATTTTCCTAAATAGATTCCTACCTCCTGCTTTGAAGTCTTTTTGCAGTTTTCCCCGGCACACTGCGAGATCCTCCACCTTCCTGGGAATTTCTACGGGCAGCAGCTGGCCTCTCTGGTAATCCGCCGCAAGGCGGTTTAGCGATCCAGGGCGTCTGTTAATTAGTTTAATCACCTGCTGGCATCCTGGCTGCACCCGGGGAGAGGCAGTCCCAGTCCCAGCGGCCTGGGTTTGGCTGTCTGGCTCTCCTACTGCCCTGGTGACAGTCTCCCGGAGCCTGGTCGCCTCCCAACAGCCCTATTGAAGCTTGGCTTTTAGCTACGGGGAGTTCCCAGAACCTTGAGCCGGGGGAGAATCCCCCACCTCCTCCTCCTCCTTCCTCGGCCCTCCCCTGCCTCCTCACAGCCCCCAGTGAGGTTATGCAAAGACTGCGGTGTAATCCCAACGCGCCTCTCACACCCGCCCCGCTCCCCTGTCAAAACTCTACAGCGCTCCAGATGCCCCGAGCCCCAAGAAGCGCAGGGGAAAATCTCAGGGAGTTTTAGGTTTCGGATTCAGACACTTTTGTTTACATCAGCTGGTGGAGGGGGCGGGGGGAGGATAGCTGAAGGAGACCTCCCCCCACTCCGGGTCCATAGGCAAGGGTATCCCTCACGTGGTCCAACCAGCCCCCAGAAGCCCCACCTCCCTCCATCAATTCGTTTCAGAATCACTCAGTTGCACAATCATCCTGGGCACGGTTTTGCTCCAAAGAAACAATAATTGCACGCGGGGCAGAAAGCCCGGAAGTTTTCCAGAAATCTCAACAGCCCGATTTTACTACTGGGGTAATCAAGCATACCACAAGTAAGTTACAGTCTGCTGTGACTGCACAGCTTAAGTATTTCCTTTCTACCTTCTCTTGCAACATCGCCTCCCCTCCCCTTCTTCAGCTAAGTTCAATCAACAAGTTCTTCCCGGGAGAGCAGAACGGGCTTCTGCCATGCAGCCATCTCTCCAGCTGTGGAATGAGGAGGAAGCTGGACCCAGGCAGCTCAATTGTTTAGATCACATCCATTGAGGGCTTCCTGTCTTAAATTAATGGCAATACAAACAAGACAGGAAGAGAGTATTTGTTTTTTCATAAAGGGGGAGGGAAGGAATCCCACGTTTTATTTCAAAATGTTATTTACCCACCCCACCTCAAACTCTAATTTGCTTTTTTTTTACTTCCAATCTTTTTTTTTTTTTTTTTTGCTGAAGAGCAAAAACACTGCTTCCACAAACTCAAACAGTTGCAGATACTGTGCTCAAAACACATTTTCACCTAATTTTTTGAAACAGATCCAAGCTGGGATGCTCCAGAGGCTGTAACTGTGTCAGATTCCCCTGCCATGGAAAGGCCTAGCTTTAGATATCCACAGAAAAATGCAGGTCAGTGCTCAGAAGAACCTCAAAGATCCCCTGGGGTGTGTACACACACACACACACACACACACACACACACACACACACACATACACACACACATGCAGGTTCCCTCTGGGGTACAGATATACCTCAACTTCCCAAGCAGTGGCCATGTAGGCTCAGAGGACTTGAAAGATTATCAAGTACAATCATCTCATTTCACTTTTTAGGAAACTGAAGTCCACAGAGATAGTAGTGACTTGCCCAAGGTCACTAAGAAAGTAACTGAGAGAGTTAGGATTTTAATCCAGGTCCTCTGGCTCCATATCCAGTACTGACTTCCCAAGGACCGTGGCCACTTAGCCTAAAGATAGGGCTCTTTTTCACTGGCATCCTGAAGCCTCAAAGAGCAAATTAGCTAACTGGAAATATAGGGGATGCCCATCAATTGGGGAATGGCTGAACAAGCTATGGTATACAAATGTAATGGAATACTATTGTGCTATAAGAAATGGGAAGGAGACAGACTTCATAATTACCTGGAGA
>CM053587.1:71428710-71478217 GCA_028646515.1 Pseudochirops corinnae
AGGGGAAAAAAATCTGAAACTCAAGTGATTGTGGAACCGAATCTTGTAAATTAAAAGTAAATGAGCAAATAAAAAAAAAAATGTTAATATATATTGAACTTAAAAAAAAAAAAAAGAGCAAATTAGCTTTACAATAATGGCAGACCTAGAAGGATTCAAGATATATATGAAGAAGAGAAGCAAAAGTAAAAGGTTTCAGTTCCCAGTACCATTGCCAATTAGTGGGAAAAGGGGAGGGGCCTCCCTCTCTGAGCAAGGCTAGGGGGGCCTGCCCCTTTTGAGAACTGTCCCACAAACTCCATTGTGAGCAATCCTCATCATTAACTACCCTGGAATCAACTTGATTGCTGCATTCGGGGTAGCCTGGTGAGCCTGGCACACAATAGGCATTATATAAGATGCTTATACCCTCTTCCCTCTCCATCCCATCCCACAACCTCCACCCCTATCTTGCAGGCCTTGGGCCTATGGTAGAGGGGCAAGCACTCTTCTGATGATGGTTGTGAAGAGAAACCAAAAATGAAACAAAACAAAACAAAAACAGAAATAAAAACCTTCCCACGGAAGGCCCTAGCCCACCATGGACTGGCCTTTTACTTATATGCCATAAGTCAATCTTAATGATAAAATTTTACATAACCAGAATGCTTGAAAGTTCACAAAGCACTTTGCATAATTACCCCATTTGATCTTACCAACAGGTCTGTGAGGTGGGTGCTGTCATTACCCATTTTATGTTTTTTTTTTTTCTTTTTTAATTGATTTCTTTATTAACTTTTAGGTTACAAGATTCAGTTCCAGAATCCCTTGAGTTTCAAATTTTAAATCCCCATTTTATGAATGGGGAAACTGAGTCTTTATAGAAGTGAACTGACTTGCTGGTTATTACATGGCTAGTATGTATCTCAGACAAGATTCCAACTCAGTCTTCCCAACTCTAAGTCCAGCACTCTATTTACTATGCTGCCCCTCTGGCCCAAATATAGAGTAAGAAAACAATTCTTTTAACAATGTGCCTACAGGTCCAGTTCAAAGCAAGCATCCTAGCAAAATATCAAGTCATATCCAATGCTTGCCGTGAGGACAAACCTTAAAGCAAACATTCGAGGGCTTTGTGCAGTAGCTCAGTTCCTGAAGAGAGACACAGAAATCAAATGTTTGTAAATGGGATGCTTTTTCTGCTAGCTTCCATTATTACCTGATTTCTGATTTCTCTTCCCTGTTGTCTGTGCCTCCTGATACTTTGACTGATAAGTCCCTCTCCGCTCTTTCTCTATAGCTCAAGTTCTCTTTGATCTTATGGCCACCATAGACTGAAGTCAGTCTTCACATCCTATTATATGGCTCTCTCCCAATCTCAGGTCCTCAAGTCAGATCTTTTGACATTGGATTCTCTTCTTGAAAGCCTGGGGGCATCAATTAATCAATTAATGAACATTTAATAAATACCTTCTATGCAATAATATTCAATTATATCCATAAACCACAATACTTGTTCTTCATGGCATAGTAAAATGTTTTTATTTGTCGATGATTAAGTCTACAATTAAAAAAAGAAAAAAATAAGTACCTATCATGTGCTAAGTAGTAGAGTTTTGAAATTAAACAGTTTCTGCCCTCAAGGTGTTTACATTCTATCTGGGGACATAACAATGCACATATGTACGCATATAAACATATACAACATCTAATTTGGAGAAGAGGCATCATAGACACCTATGTAGAAAGTGGTACATCAGTGAATTAGTCCAACCATTCTGGAGAACAATTTGGAACAAAGTCCAGTGAGCTATAAAACTGTGCATACTCTTTCACCCAGCAATACCACCACCACACGGTCTGTAGCCCAAAGAGATGGAGGAAAAGAGAAAGGACAAAATGTTTATAGCAGCTCTTTTTGTGGTGGCAAAGAATTGGAAATCAAGGGGATGCCCATCAATAGGGGAATGGCTGCATTTGCCATATAATTGTGATGGAGTATAATTGTGCAATAAGAAATGACAAGGGCAGTGGTTTCGGAAAAACATGGCAAGACCTACATGAACTGATGCTAAATGAAGTGAGATGAACCAGATCATTGTGCACAGTACTACCAATGCTGTAATGATGAGCAACCGTGAAAGACTTGACTACTCTAATCAATACAATAGCCCAAGATAATTCTAAAAACTCATGATGAAAAAATACTATCCATCTCCAGAAAGAGAACTGATAGACTCTGAGTGCAAAGTGAAATATAATTTTCTCACTTTCCTCATTTTTCTTGCTTTTTTGGAAATATGGCTGATATGGAAATTTATTTTGCATGATATCATATATATAATTGATATATTGCTTGCCTTCTCAGTAGGCAGGGGAGAGGGAGCAAGGGACAGAATTTGAAACTTAAAATTTAAAAGGAAAAGAATGCTAAAAATAAATATATGATATAGTTTTTTTTTAAAAAAAAAAAAAAAGGAAAGAAAGTGGTACATCTTTTGCCTAGCTTTCAATTTCCACAAGACATTTAGATCCATATGACATTCTCATCAGCAAGCAACAAAGATATGGTCTGGACAATATTTCCATCAGAAGGGGCTCTGTTCACAACAGACTGCAGAACTAATTAGTAGTTCAGTCAAAGGAGGGAAATGGATATTCTTAAAAGGATGCCAAGCAGGGGTTAATCCTGAGTCTATTAACATATTGTATCAATAACTTGGATAATGCAATTGAAAGTATTATGATTCTCATTGAGAGTCTGTAAACATCATCAATAAGAGTCAGTTGTTAAGAGAAAAGAATAGGATCAATGTGTTTTCTACCAACCAAAGAAATGGTTTCACAGCAACAGGATGAAGTTCAATAGGAGAGACTGCAGCTGCAGTTGCATACTTCGGAATGACAAGTAAACCACACAGACACAAGACAGATCTGGTGAGACCTACAACGGAAAAAGACCTGGGGATCATAGTAGACCATGAATTAACTACAGGTCAGCAAGCTATGCTGATAGTAAAAAGCCAACATGATGCTGGGGTGAATTAGCATTAGAAGGAAGATGACATGGAAAGGAAGTCATCCCCCCACTGTATGGAACTTGGCAGTAATCAGACCCTTATTAAAATGTTATGTCCAGTTTAAGGCCCTATATCTTATGTAGATGTAGAGACGCTGGAAAGGCTCCAAGGAAGAACCAAAATGATTAAAGAGAAGGAAAATAGAACCTATAAGAAAAGGTTAAAGGATTGGAGGTTGTTTAGTCTACAGAAAAAGTGGCTTCAAGCAACTTAACAGTCTTCAAGTGCTTGAAAGGTTATTATAAGGAGGATATTGAGCAGATGTCTTTATCTCCATATGGTACGGAATAGGAAATAGACTTAGATGTAACAAAAGAGATTTCAATCAGATATAAGGAAGAACTTCCTTATAAGGTGATATCTGAGAATTGCTTAAGATTCAGAGCCTTAGTAAATAGCACAATGGAGTCACTTCCTCAGGATTCCACCATCTCCCTAGGTATTGGCTGTATTTTATTAGGGGGCTAGCTAGACCAGAGAACTCCTTGAATTCTCTTCTGTTATTCAGTCCAAATGAGATGATATGGAAAGTGCTTAAAGCTTTATATAAATGATAGTTACTGTTATTCTGCTCAATGATTCCCAGACTCGGAATCACAACCTCAGCAATGATTGTTCAAAAGTTTTATTGACTATTGTATGTTCATTATAAACATGTGCTTCCTGTATATCTCATTAGATCCCTTCCTCTAATTATTTTATGTGGGTAATCCATGGTAATGAATATTCAAATCAAAAACACTTGAAGACTAGAGCATATTTAAGTTATTGATTCATAAGATCCTATGTACCCTCACCAAGTTCCTAATACATTGCCTTGTGTGTGGCAGACACAGCTTTAGCATTTTATATGTGTCATATGACAGCTATACCAAAACAGCCCCTGCCCTCAAGCAGCTCACATTATATCAGGGAAAACAGTATTTAAGTATGCAAAACATATGCCAAGTAAGTACAAAGAAATTTCAGTATTAGTTGAAATTAAAATTTTTAAAGTATCTTAAAGTATCATGGGATCACAGATTTTGAGTCATAAGAGTGTAAAGGTCATCTAGTCCAGCGCTTCTAAAACTGTGGGTCTTGACCTATAGGGTTGAGACTCACAGTTTAAGAAGCCCTGAGTCTGGTCTAAGCCCCTTGTTTGACAGATGAGGAAGGCTGAAGAAGTTAAATGATCCACCCGAGGTAACAGGCATTAAGTGACAGCAGCAGAATTTGTCTTTTGCCTCTAAAGACCACTAGTGCTCTTTCCACTGTACCACACTGTGCTTGAGCTCTCTGAGAGAAAGAAAGAACTTTTATAAAAAGGAAAGCATTCAGAGGTGAGTGTGTTTACAAACCCTGGGAGGGATGCCCTACAACATGCCTCTCCTAAGGTGGCTGGGGAGGGAATCTGTCTTCCATCTCACACTTCTGTACCTTGTACAGGCAATCTCATGTGCCTGGAATGTGGTCTGCCCCTATCCCCAATGGGTCCTTCCCCATTCCTCAACCCTATACCTCTCAGAAGCCTTAGTTTTCCTCAAAGAGCAATGTCTCAAATGACATGCTTTTCCTAATCCCCAGAATTAGTGTTTTTGCCCTCCTCCAAGATGGCTTTTGGGAAATATTTGTGGATTTTTTTAAAATAGTATTTTATTTTATGTAAAGACAAAATTTTAAGATAATTTTTAACATTCATTTTTTAAAAATTTTTTGAGTTATCTGGAAATATTTGCAAAAGTTGTGTATCCCCCAGTAAAGGAAATAGCATCCCTCCTCCAAGATGGCTTTTCATTTTGTCTTTGTAGCCCTAGAACTTAGCAAAGTGCCTTGCATACAGTAGGTGACTCATAAATGCTTGTTTAATTGGGTTGAATTTCAGTATAGCAAGATGTAGTGGAGCACTGGAATAGGTTTAAGGAGGAATTTATCACACAAAACAAAAACTGGACAATCAGGCTGAATGTTTATATTCATGTCTTTTTTTTTTTTTAATTTGTGAGCAAATCAATGGATACAATGGGGTAAAAACCATGGTTTTCAAGATGAGAGATGAGTTTATGGAAAGTTTGGTGGTGAATGGGACTCTAAGAAATTAAGCCTTTTCTCCAACCCTTCATCCATATGGATTGCCCAGACTCTCCTTACTCCCTCCTTCAGGCAAATGATTTCCAATCATTTATTTCAGTGCTAAAATCTATGGTCTTAATCCCATCTGTCTCTTTTTGGTTCCAGTTAATGATAAAAGCATAGCAATTGGGTACATATATTCCCGATGTCAACAATTTTAAAATCATTGACAGGATTCTTGTGTTATTGTATATACGTGTGTGTATGTATACCAATAACAGAATGCTCAGAAGTAAAACAGATATCAAATGGGTTACAACAAAATAATGAACTGTACACAAAAAGGAAAAAACTTTTGGACCAAACAGCTGAAGAATAGATATCTTCTCACTAGAGCCATTTACTGAATCTATAAACAGAGGTATAATTATACAAGTGTTTGCTAACAGATCCAAACCTTATGTAGTTATAAAAGGCTGAGCAGGGGGAATGGGGAGGAAGAGGAGTGGGAAGAGAGGAAGAGAACGGAAGTTCCCAGGAGAAGATGACACAGCCACATCTAAGGCCAGCAGAGCTACATAAATACAATAGACAGCAGTGGCACCTAGCTAAGCACAAGGGGAAACCTCAGGATTTAGACACAGACCATAGATATTACCTTGAATAGTCCCCAAGTGAAATAATGAAAACTTCTTAACAATAAGTGGGTGGCCAGTATGGGCAGATTGTCGACCACTGTCGTTTAAGCCTGAATCAAACATCATACCCACTTAGCAACCTCTCCTCCTTTGAGTTTCATTCTATCCAAATTTGTCACCCATTTCAAATTCTGGTGGCCATTATATACCAACCCTGATGGCATTTGCTCTCCTTTCTCAGTTCAGTGCCTGATCCACTGTGTGTGTGCATGTGTGTGTTGTGTGTGTGTATCTCCCCCTCAATTCCTGCCTTCATACTAGGGGATTTCAACATACATGTTGTTATTCCCTCCAATACTCTGCAGGCAGAGAGATGTTATTGTAGCTAGAGTGCCAGGTCTGAAGTCAGAAAGACTCATCTCCATGAGTTCAAATCTGACCTCAGATAACTTACTAGCTCAGTGACCCTGGGCAAGTCATTTAACCCTATTTCCTTCAGTTTCCTCATCTGTAAAATGAGCTGGAGAAGGAAATGGCAAACCACTCCAATATCTTTGCCAAGCAAACCCCAAATAGGGTCATGAAGAGTTGGACATGACTAACGAAATTGAACAAAAACAACAAATACCCTAACTTCCCAGTTCCTCAATCTACTCAACTTCAATGGTCTACTTTTCCCCTCCACCTCAGACATACCCAGCAATCATCATATCTTTGCTATATAGAAGTGTTCTACTTCTATGTTGAAGAATGTCAAAATTCTGTTCTCTTAAAGTAGCAGTTCTCAACCTGTGGATCACGACCCCTTTGGGGTTGAACGACCCTTTCACAGGGGTCACAGGGGTCGCCTAAGACCATGGGAAAACACATATTTCCCATGGTCTTAGGAACCTCCTCTATCTGTCTCTAGGCGGTCGACAGACACACATATGACTATTAAAGTGTCTCTGCATTAGGAAGGTTGAGAATCACTGTCTTAAAGTAATTGTTTATCACTCCAGCTCTCCCTATACCTAACCCATTCTTTGTCCTCACCATGACCTCCAATCCCTCTATCCCTTCAGTACTAGCCAAGAACATTACCTTTGCTTTGATTACACTCTCCTCCTTTCCAATCTCAACCCCTTTGTTAGCAACTCTACATTACCTTCTGCTCTTGAATCTCTTGTTCCTTTATCTTACTACCAACCATGCTTTTTCCTAACCCTGGATTACTCTCTACTCTCTACCTCCCTCATTGCTACTCATATGCTGTTGAATAGAGCTAGAGGAAATCACACAACTGGACTGGCTAGGTCCACTACAAATTTATGTTCATGTAATCTCAACCAGACTGTCACTACAATGAGGCACTCCTTCCACTCCTCCCTAATCAATTCTCTATCCTTCTCAACACAGCAACTGTTCTAAACCATCTTTCCTCTTCTCAGACTTCTCATAGCATCCCTTCCTCCTCCCTCAACCTCTCACCTTCCCAACTGAGGACCTTGCCTCATAACTCTACTGAAAAAATTGTTGCCATTCTCAAGACTACCTTCTTTTCTGCTTCTTGTATCTCCCTGACATGTTCAACCATTATCTTTTTTTTATTCTAATCTTGGATGAGGTAGTGGCCTTTCACCTAGCCAAGGCCAACCTGTCTAAATGAATCCTTGACATTATTGCCTCCTATCTTTTCTAGCTTTCCGCCCCACCCTCAACATCACCCTTCTCTCTCTCTCTCTCTCTCTCTCTCTCTCTCATCTTCAGTCTCCTCTACTGCCTACAAACATACTCAAATTCCTCCCATCCTTAAAAGATCCTCACTAGATCCTACTATCTCTGTTAACTACTATCCTATATCTCTTCTTATTTTATCAGCTAAACTTTAAAAAAGACACCTATACTCAGTGCCTATATTAGCTTTCCTCTCATTCTCTTCAAAACCCTCTGCAACCTGGCTTACAATTTCATCATTCAATTGAAAGTGCTAAGATTACTAAGGAGCTCATAGCTGCCAAATGATTTTTTCTCAAACCTCACGTTTCTTGACCTGTCTTCGGCACTTGGCACCATTGATCACCCTCACCACCTGAGTAGTTTCTGGGCTTGGTAACATTCCTCTCTTGGCTCTCCTACTGGTCTAACTACTCCTTCACAGCCTCCTTTGCTAGATTCTTAATTATGTCATAACTGTGGTTGTCCCCTAAGGCTCTGAAATGGGCCCTCTTCTTCTTTCTCCCTCCACTTGCACCTGGTGATTGCATTAGTCCCTTGAGGTTCAATTATCACCTCTATGCTGATGACTCCTGGTTTTATATATCTAGCTCTAGTCTCTTGAGCTACAGGCCTGAATCACCAATTGTCTATTTCACATTTTGAACTGGATATCAAACTCAACCTGTCTAAGATAGAACTCATTATCTTTCTCCCTGATGCTGTCCCTTTTTTTTCTTTTTGGAGGCAATCAGGGTTAAGTGACTTGCCCAGGGTCACATAGTAAGTGTCAGAAGCCATATTTAAACTCAAGTCCTCCTGACTGGTGCTCTCTCCACTGTGCCACCTGGCTGCCTCAATCCCATCCCTTTTCTAAACTTCCCCACTATTCCCCACTAGAATCCAGGCTCTAAGACAGTGGAAACCCTGACTACTCAATCTCACTCACCATACATATCTTTGCAATTGCCAAATCTTGTTTCTGTTTCCACACCTCTTACACATCCCCGTGTCTCCACTAATTTCATTCACATAGCCATGACCTTACTTCAGGCTCCCATGATCTCTTTCCCAGATGACTGCAATAAGCTTCATAATTTGTCTCCTGGCCACGAATCTCTTCCCACTCCAATGCACCCTTCAGATGCCAATTTGACTTTCCTAAAGTACAGGTTTGACCAACTCAGCCCCTAACTCAATAAACTCCAGTGGTTCAATATTACTTCCAGGATCAAATACAAATGCCTTCAAGATTAGAAGTGCTTAAATCAAGAGATCATGTGGGGCTGAAATGGTAGTTATTAGAATTAAGGCGTTGTGTGGTCAGGTTGCTAAAAGAATCATCCCCATGAATGCTGAGGGGGATGGTAAGCAAGAAAGTAGTCAGTGAAGTCACTGAGAAAGTTATGAGAATGGACTGGAGGGAAGTGACAGTGACAAGGATGGAAAGAGAGGAGTTAAAATGGATTGGATAGACTTAAAAAATTAAATGTCCCTGAGGGATGATGGCACAAAAATGGTTTAGGGATGCCCAGGACTAAAAAGTAAGAAAAATCACATCCATGAGGGGTTGTGGCTGGACTAAGGAGGGTTTGACTAGCCTTGAGGCTGGAACCCTTAAAGAGATTTTAAATATATTTGCTCTTCTCCGAGACTGGGGACCAAGGCTGAGGAAAACTGCATATAATGCCAGACTTTGGGATATGCTGGGGTCTGTGAAACTTTTTTTTCAATCTCTTTTTAAAAAAATAATCTTAAGGAACAGCTCTCTGAAAGAAATGCAATACAAAATGTAGATCGTATAAAAACAAAAGACGTCAATAAGCAAATTCTAAAACAACACACTTGTTCAATTAAAAGTATTTCAAAGTCACTAAGACTCATACTGAGTGGCTAAATATCAGGAAAGAGGGTATTGTGGTCAATTACAGAAGGACTCAGAAATAAAATACCGACAATCCCTTTTTCTTTGGTAATAATCATTTACTTTTGTCTAGAGGCAGCTAAGTGGCTCAGTGGATAGAGTGCTGGGCTCAGAGTCAAGAAAACCTGAATTCAAATCCAGCCTCACACACCAGTTTTGTGACCCTGGACAAGTCACTTAACCTTTGTTTTCCTTAATTCACTGGAGAAGGAAATGGCAAATCACTCCAGTATCTTTGCCAAGAAAAACCCCTGGAGAGTACTGGCAAACTATGGTCTGTGGGGTCACAAACAGATGGACGTGGCTGAATGGCTGAACAAGTGTCTTAAGGTTTACAAAGCACTTTCCTTACAACTCTATGAGGTACATAGCTCAAATATTATTAGTCCCTTATTACAGATAAGAGGACTGAGGTTCTCAAAGCTTAAGTGACTTGCCCATAATTGTACATCCGATAATATTTGAGATACAATTCAAATCAGGGTCTCCTAACTCCAAGCCCTACATGCCCATAGGCTACCTCTCAGAAAACCTGGGAACAACCTACTATCAACCAACAAATAAGTGTATGTTCAGTGGGCACACTGCTGTTAGATTGTAGAAGAAATGTGGGGCTCAAGTGATTATGATAATGAACAGGCCAGAAGATGTTTATTAAATGATCTTAGCAATTTTGGAACTGATTCATACCACTCAGAAGAATACAGTGCTGTCCCCTTCCTACCCTCTCCCCACCATTTAACTCACCTGGGGTTCACCTGATGAGAATCAACTCCATTGGGAGCTGATAGAGTGAGGAATGCTCCGTAAGAAACATCTTTGGAAGCAAAAAGTATTTCAGACCATTTATTTCACTATTTATCAGGTCCAACAATGTCAGTTGCAAAAGCTGCAAACCCCAAGGACAAGTCCATGCATTCCTGAATATGGCATAAATCACATTAACGCAAACCAGAAGACCCAAAGGAAAGAAAAGGCAATTTCTTCCATCTTCCATTAATCAGAATAGCCCGACTTTAACATCTGCTTCCATTCCCACCTTCTTGTTGTCAAAATATGGGGCAGATTAGAAAGCTCACGACTGAACTGGTCATCTCCGTGGGTGTGCAAAGGAGGAAAACTCCAAAGATAGAGGATTGTGCTTCATTGGGCTAATTAGAGACACTTGTGCCTGATGGGACTCAGCCAAAAATTGGTGGAAGTTGGGAAGAAGGTGATCTAATCCCACTTTAGAATTAGATGCAGAAATGACTCCTCTTTCTTGGATTCTCAGCCATCCAGACTGTTCACGCTTCTATACAGAGGTAATGCCTCATCCACACTTAACACACAGCCAAACACTGTTGACTACTTTGCTCCACCATTCTGATTCTCCATTTCCCTCTAGTTCAAACATAAAAGTTCGATGTGGGTTTTAAGACTAAGCAATTCTATTTTATCCCTTTCTCGCATTTTAGCCTACTTCCTATTCTTCACTGAGTCTATGGATACACCTTCTTGCAGGTCATTGTTTCTAAGGTTCTTCTTCTCACTTCTGAGGTTGGCCTCAAACATGTGGAAGGATATTCCCATCTGATAACTCACATCCTTGTCAGTATTTGTCTCTATATAAAACAATTTCACCTCCTACCCAGCAAATCGTCAAAGATGACAAAAGAAGGAAACAATCAATGCCAGAGGGGTTGTGGAAAGACAGGCAAAATAATAGACTCTCGATAGAGCTTTGAATTGCCATTTTAGAAAATGTCTAAAAGGTAATGACCCCCTGGGTGACCAGAAAGCCAATACAGCCAGAGGCCACCAGGAAGCTGGAAGGCATTGCTTGAACCAGGTATCTCTCCCCCCCCCCCCCCCGCGCGCACACGAGTAGTGGCATTGTTGGTTTTTAGGAAAAAATCTAAGACCAACTCAAATTAGGGGAAAGAGGATGAGTCTGATTGTTGTTCCTCCTTTATTTTCTGAAGAGGGCTAATGACATCATGGGGTGATGTTCTGACTTACATGTGAATTGGATTTAAGTGAGACAGATTTGCACAAAGTCATCAGCCTCTCATTCTCTTCTAGAGTCATCAAAGTCTTGTGACAGGACAAAAGGCAGACCAGTTGGTGATGGCCCAGATTGCAGTGGATGACCTTGGCGTCTTTGAAGTCTGACCAAGCTCCAAGAGAGCCACAGTGTCTGCAACAGCCACCTTCATGGCTGTTAGAACAAATTGTTCTCATCTGCCCATTCCCGTGGGGGAAGTCTTCACATGCTTGGTAGGCATCCCCCTAACTCATGGATGGGTTGGAGGCCTATTGGTTACCCTCATCCTAGGTTAGTTTGTCTGCTAAGACAGTTTCATCAGGGTGTGGCCACTGTCCAAGATACAGCTTCTTGGAGTCACAGATGAGAGCTGGGGGACAGGTGAACATCAAGAGTAGATGAACAGCCCTGAAAAGGTCCCCAAGCCCTCACATGAGAGGTGCTAGTCCTTTCTGAATACCCCATATATTGGTCCTATGTGGTGGGGACTAGGGGAGGTGTGAGGGTCAGGGAACGAAATGGGGAGATAGTGATTCTTTTTAAAAAGGAAGAAAACAAACAAAAGAACACTGGTAAATCACTTAAAATTAATAGAAGAGAAAGGAAGTTCAGAATGTGACCAGACAAGCAGGGTAATGTTTGAACTACTGGTGTTAAATTTCAAGTATACAAAAAAACTCAAGCTGTATGTAGTGAAGAGTCTCAGTTTCATACGTAGTCCTATTTTTCAGAGGGGTGTGTGTGTGTGTGTGTGTGTGTGTGTGTGTGTGTATGTGTGTGAAAAGTATAATCATGTGTGTTGAAGTCTATCAAATTCATAATAATAAAAAGGAAATTTCATTAAACATCTATTCAGCTTATACTCCAACAAATGAACCATTGGCAAATGTTGTTTGTTCTTCTTTCTCAAAGACATCATGACTTGCAAGTGAATTGGATTTCAGTGAGGCAGGGCTGAGCAAAGTCACCAGCCTCACTTTCTCCTCCAGAGTTCCAGGGGTCCTCCTGGGTCCAGTGGCCAGATATAGATCAGGACAATTGGAAATGGCCCCTGATGCATGTGACAGAGATGGTGAGAACCAGAGAACTGTATTTTCCTTGCCATGTGAGTCAGTTGCCAGCTTTGTCCCCCCACCATGAAAACTACTGTTGGCCATTAGAGTTAGAAGCTGGAATGTGTTCCCCATTCCAGGGTGGAAGCAGAATAGCTACTCATGGCCTGATCTCATTGCTGATCAGCATGGAAGTTTTGACCTGCCGCATTTCCAGGTTGGGCTAGTTAGCCCCATCAGAGGCAGCCTGCTGGTCACCCATTCCCTGGAACTCGGCATACTGCTGATAGACTTAATGCAAATATGCAGTTGGCTCAGCATAAGTCACCCTGCCCAGCGCCCCTTCCCACTCTTGTCGCTCAATCTCCCCACCCCTGCTCAGCATCACTCATTCAGTAGCGCCCCCAGCTGGACAGTCAGGGCCTGGCTGCTGAACAGCATCATCCTTTCCCCCTTCCAGATGGAGCAAGGCTGATTTCCTTAACAAGCCCAGTAGTCAGCCTCTGCCACTCCATTGGTCCACCCGGGAAACATCTTTGCAAGGCCCTTTTTGCAATGATATAGAAGGGAAGTGCTGGGGAAGAATCCTGGGGGCCCCTGTATCCCAGAATGCAAATGCCGCTTCTCATATACAAATTTTAAATTTTACAAAAAGTCTGTAGCCTCCAATTGCCTCCTTTCAAGTAGATCCAGCTCCATCTTGAAGTGATTTGCATCACTTGCTTCCCTGTTTCAGTGTCCCTTCCATAATATTAGCCAGGGCCTCCCTCCTTGTTCCAAGCATGGATCCACTTACATCAGCTCGAATTGGTGTTGGCTGTGCTCTACTGCTGATAGCTATACTGTGTCCTCCTGTAGGCTGCGGAGAAGTTGCCCTAAAGAAACTACCCCTGCCATCTGCTTTGTTCTGCTATAGCTGGCCAACTGTTTCTGTGTGAGTGTGTGTGAGTGTGTGTGCATGTGTGTGCGTGTGTGTGCATGTGTGTGTGCCTGTGTGTGCACACATACGTGCACACCCTTCATCTGTGCTGGACACATGTATTATTTTTTGTTCAGAATTTTAAAAATCTGCATTGTCTTCAATTCCCCAATGACTTCCTCTACCACAGTACAATGGCATTGGACAGGTCCCACACGCCATTGCTATCCATGTGGATTCATTTACAAAGTCGCTTGCATCTCTCCCCAGGCTGAATCCTGCTTAGGAGACAGATTTGTCAGCCATTCTCCTTGTGGCTCATCCATCTTCAGCTTTCACTAGCACCCCCTGGGTTCAAAGGCCTTTACTTCTGATGTAGCCAACTCAATGAGACGGTTGCTCTCAGACAACAAACAGACTGTTTTGAAAAATGTGCAAACTGAGAATCTTCTTTAAGCTTCTGACAAAGGCTGGCTTTGGGCGACTTTGGACAGCACAAGGGTATCTTGACCAGCTACCCTTTGTACTTACTTAAATAATGCATGTAATTTGAATGTTTTTTTTTAATTTAGATCTGTTTAACTGAAATGCAAAGGTGCTCTCAGGTGCTAGTTGAGTTGCTTTAAATCACCCCCAAGGAAGTATGTTGTACTTTTTAAAAAATTCCAAATTACTGAATGCTTAAAGCCTAGCAGTGGATGGAAGTAAAGGAAATGCCAGAGTTGGTTTTTAAATAGCCCATTCACTCAACCAGCCTTTACTAATTACCTTCTATGTGCCAAGTACAGTGCTGGGGTTACAAACGTAACATTTCTTTAAAAGACCCTTCCCTCAGGGTAGCTAGGTGGCATAGTGAATAGAGTACTGGGCCTGGAGTCAGGAGGACTTGAGTTCAAATTTGACCTCAGACACTAGCTATGTGATCCCAGGCAAGTCATTTAACCCCAACTGCCTCACCCTCCCCAAACAAGATCCTCCCCTCAAGAAGGGTATATATTCTATTGAGAGATAACCGACATAGACTTTGGAAACTAAATATCAGAGTAATAGGGAAATATGTTTTGCATGACTTCACATGTATGATTGACATTATATTGCTTGCCTTTTTAAGGGGTAGGGGAGGGGTGGGAAGGAGGGAGAGAATTCAGAACTCAAAATTTTAAAAAATGAATCTTAATGTTTTACATGAAATTGGGAAATATTTAATGAAATAAATAAAAATATATTTAAAAAAAGAAAATTAAATGTCAAAAATATACAAAGTAATTTCTGGAGAGAAGGCACAAACAACTGAGGAAACTAGCATGGACTTCCTGTAGGAGGTGGCCTTTGAGCTTAGCTTTGAAGAAAGCCAAAGACTCTAAGAGTTTCAGGTGAGGAGGGAGTTCCCTTGGAGCACAAGGCACAGAGGCAAGAGAGATAGGACATCACACCCAGGGCTTGTTTGGTTGAAATGCCAAGTGTATAAAAGACAGTGATATACAACAAGCTTGGAAGATTCCTAATGGAGAATCAAAATGTTTTAGGTATATTATGTCCCCTAAAATATGGTGATGTATACAACAGTGGTATCATAAGGTTTCTATTTTATGAAAATATAATCCCTGAGATGCAAGTACAGCTTTCCTGTAAAGAAAACTTATGATAGACATAGGGAGAGAAGAGATAATTGGTGTAACCTTGACTGTAGGGCAACTCTGGTCAAGGAGCATGAGGAGGGTCTTCTTCATTATAAATGAGGTCTATCTCCCATAGCAGGCCATGACTCTAGGCTTTGGCCAATCCCACTGATTTCCAGTGCCACTCAGGGCACTTGTAAGATTCTTTTTGCTCAGACTTCTCCAGGATTCAATAACATGGTTGCTGTCTTTCATTCTCCAAGAGGACCAAAATGACATCACTATGTTAGAATCAAGTTACAGTGTGTACGAATGTGGCTGATCAGACCAATCAGAACACGGGGTATTCTGCCATAGGTCCTGTACAAATAGACAGTAGTAAAGAACTAAGTCATTTCCTCTGGTCTAGGGAAGTCTAGCTAAGGTCAAGGCCCATACCAGACAAGTTGGTCTTGGGAATGCTGTCCCACTTCCCTTTTCACCCATCACGTCCCCCAGCTCAGTGTCCTTATGATGTACCCTTGCTACAAAGGGTCCCTTAAAGCAGTGCCCTACCCTAAGCTAGGCTGCAAGAATAAAAGACCTGGAGGGAGAGAGGGAAAAATTGAGGGAAGAGAGCTATAGTTAAATCCAGGAAAGGGTTTGTCAAGTAAAAGAGGGATTTCATTTGCTCTGTTTGTCTGAGAACAGAAATAAGACCAATGAGAAGAAATTACAGATTTCTGCTTGATGTAACAATTCGAGTTGTCCAACAGTAGCATGGGCTCCCTCAGAAGACCAAAGTTCCTCTTCACTGGAGGTCTTGCATTGGAGGTTGCATGGCCAGTTGGGGATGTTGTAGAGGGATACCTGTTCCAGTATAGATGGTTTGACTCTAAGCTTGTGTGATTCTGCTCTGGGCCTTTCAAAGTATTAACTGCCAGGTTTCAACTCCAGATAACCAGATGCCCTCCCAGGACAAGCTCATCACCTCCAATTTCATCACCATGCTGCTACCTCAAGCTTTAATTGACCCCATCTCCCTCCCTTCTTCTCCTAGCTGATTGGGGGCCTAGATGACTAAAGTAGCAAACTCTTCCCAATGTCTTCCTTGCTGGAGAGCAAAATTAGACTTTGGCTCACTCCACACTCTGCATCTGTGGCATTGCCTGGTTTCAACTCCATGGAACTAGATTCCTGCCCTCTTCACCACCGTACCCCTACTTTCCTGCCTCCTTCTGTGTGCTGTATTCTGCCATTCGATTATAAGCTCCTTACAGGCAGGGACAGTCTGGCACCTAATTGTCATTGTTCTTTTGTGCAGTCATGTCCAATTTTTTGTGACCCCATTTGGGGTTTTCTTGGCAGATACTGGAGTGGTTTGCCATATCTGTTCCCAACTCATTTTACAGATAAGGAAACTGAGGCAAACATGGTTAAGTGACTTGCCCAGAGTCACCCAGCTAATTAAGTGTCTAAGGCCAGATTTAGGCTCAAGAAAATGAGTCTTCCTGACTCTAGGCCCAGCACTCTGGGCACTATGGCACTACCTACCTGCCCTCATCCATCACCACCAATGAATATGAAATTTATGAATCTATTTTTACAATAAAGAAAAGTTATGCTGACACCATAAAGGCCAATGTCAATGCTAACTTGTGACTGCCATCAATGGACTGAGAGATAACATAAAGGAGGATAGATAAGGGTGTATTGAGAAGTATTTATCAAGGAAGAGAAGACTAGGAGAGATGGGAGAAAGCATTAGTGAGTGGGAAGAAGAAAGCCTTGGATTAATCAAGGCAGGAGATGAGAACCAAAGGAGAAGCTGACATAGCCTGTATGCCTTGTAAAGTCACCAGTTGAGAGAGATTTCTGGATGCATAAGCAGGATGATGAGGGGAACTCCTGAATAATTTAATGTGTTTTCCCTAATCAACCTGATGAGACTTACTACAAGCACCTAAGGGCAGCCCCCACAGACCCTGATTTACACATCCATACCTATGCCATCAGGCATCAGAAGTCTAAGGGGCCACGCATGACTGACAGGCTGAGGACCCTTGTCTCTCTGTGGTCTATAAGAATGAATTGTAAAAGAACTCATTCTTTTTTTACTTTTTCTTTTACCAGTTTTATTTTCCTTTCCTTAGGCTTCTGGACCAGAATGAAGACAATATGTGAGGGACATCTAATTCTACCCCACCCAGACCAGAAAAGGGCAACTTGTAGGAGAAATACATGGTGAATGTCCTGAAAAGCCTAAGAAGGGAGTTAGGAAGGAACCTCCGATTCCTGAGTAAATCCTCTTGCCTGTTGTCTTTTCTAATCAAGAGAAGAAGGAAGAAAGGAGAAATCACCTCTCCTTCTCACCCTTGCTGCCCTCTTATCTAGAAGACAGATCCTTTAGCTCAGACATTTCTGGAAAACCTTGAGAAAGATTCCCACTGGGAGAAACCAGTTTCTGCCAGTATTAGAGAATAATTTAAAAAAAAAATCATTCCTCCCTCAGCCTTGGGGTACTACCTGGAGAACCCTTCAGAAAGGGCCTTGTATCTTCATGAAAGAGAGGCTTGAGAGAGCTGGGTATTTTTTTATCTGAGTACATAAGCAAGATGAAACAGAAGACTAGAGAGAAATCAGGCTAACCTCTTAAACTAGACAAATCTGTTCTCTGCACTTATGGTGCATGTCTGCAAGTTACACACCTACATATAATTTGGATCTCAAAGGCTATAGATCATTTCATATAAAAAAATTCCTCATGTTGTAATAAAGCAGTGGGGTCACCCAGCCATCTCCCCATGCCAGGATTCTTTGTAAGCTATTCTGGTTGCGTAGACTTTGGCTGGGGCTGATATAAACAACTGATATAAATAAATCAGATGCACATGTGCATACCAGACATTGCCTCGCCAACACCTGTCACTCCCAAGCAGACTTATCGGTCTGGAAGATTGTAATGTTACCTTTTGCTCATTTTTCATGAATATTTTTATGACAAGCCTTTTCCTTTCAGTTCAGCTAAAGGGTCTGTTTCACCTTTCAATATCATGCACATAAAAAAGTGATCCTTTTCCAGTATTATACATTCTAGGGAAACAGCTTGATGAAGTAGAATTAGAGTCAGAAGTCTTGGGGGTAAGCCCAGGGATGTCCTAACAGGGTGACTGTGGGCAAGTCATTTCACTACTGCTGAACTTGGTTTTCTCACTTGGGAAATGGGAAAAATAACTCTTGCTCTGCCAACCTCACAGATATCACAGCATTGGTACCAACCCCCAGTAGTCACCATTTCTGTATTTTTAAATATTTAAGGTTTTTTTCCAAAGAGATACCATTTAGTCTCTGGAGAAAAATGCCCTAAGCATGGATAGGCAGCCCTCTGTTTCTGTAACTTTTGACTTCTGAGTTGAAAGCAGGTGCTGCCAGTATTTGCGTTTCAAGGGTGATTTTTGAATATTAGGAACTTGTTTTGTAACCAAGGGTTCTTGACAGGAAATAGCTGGCAGCCTGCATGCACTTGACTTGAAACCCTCATATTAAGCATGAGTCTAAAATATCCAAAAACAAAACTGGAACTCTTGGGTTAGCTAGAAAAAAAAAAACAACAACATCCTTAAAGTCTATTTCCTGAAGCACACCCCAGAAAGAAGAAAAGCTGGAAGAGAGGGAAAGAAATGGTTTGGCCAGGGGACTTGAGCAAATGCTGTTAAGTGTTTTCCATTGTGTAACTGATCTTGAAAAGATGGCTCAAAGATGAAGAGGGGATCCTATATCATCCTGTCTCCTCAAGGCTATGGAAGCATACCTTAGCCATTTTTCATGACAGACTGAAGTCCAGTATTTATAAAGAAAAATTTCATTTCTTGGCTTGAAGTTTTGTTATCCCATGGAGCCAAAGGACTCCCCAACCCATCAGATGTTTGAAAGCGTTTATACTGGTTCCAATCAGAGACCCCCAGCTGAAAGGCCTGGACAGAGGATGGAATGGGTCCTGGAGCAAAGCAAAGTTCAAAAAACAGACCCCCATGTTCACACATTAAACCTAGAGCACCTTTCACCATCTTAATACTGAAGCGGGGAAAAAGTGCATTGTAGTGAATAGCATACTGGACTGGGGTCAGGAAGACCTAGATGTGAATTCTGCCTCTGACCATGAGTAGTTGTGTGACCATGGATAAGCCACTGGGATAAAGCCTTAGGTTACATATCTGTAAAAGGAGGGGTTGGACTGAGTAACGTCTATAACTATGACCTAAATCTAATTCTAGCTCTAAATCTACGATCCTATGAAATCTAAAGGTGCCTTAAAAAAAACAACACATAGTCAACTTCAAAATGAAAAAAGATGCAAATATATCTAAATATCAACAACAAACTACAATTTTTTTGCTTTTTTTTGGAGGGGGAAGGCAGGGCAATTGGGGTTAAGTGACTTGTCCAAGGTCACACAGGCTAGTAAGTGTAAAGTGTCTGAGGCCAAATTTGAACTCAGGTCCTCCTGACTCCAGGGCCAGTGCTCTATTCAATGAGTCACCTAGCTGCCCCTGCAATTTTTTCTAATCCTTATGATTACAAAACTTACCTTGACAGAGTTATGACCAAACATATGCACACCGTTCCCTTGGTTCACTTTGTACTATTCCCATCAGAGGGGGAGACATGGTTGGTAGGTTGTTGTTACTGTTGGGTTGTTGTTGTTGTTGTTTTAATTATAAAGCACTTTTTCCACATTTCCTGGGGTTTTCCTGCATGCCTTTTCTAACTGCATAAATGGTCTTAAAGAGTGATTGGACAAAAAACATCATTACCACCCCCACCCCCCCCCCCAGTGATAAGCCTTTGCCAATTTGGCCGAGGTGGTGTTCTCACAGTGGACATACAGTCCAACCCAACAGTGGGGCCCCATCTGAAGTCTTCTGGGCTTGGCAGGATCCTCCAGGATTTGCACTCACTCCTTCTGGGCCCTAGGGTCACCACTACACTACAAGGAGACATCAGAGACGGACCTTGGTAGACTTTTATATGCACAAAAAGTAACCTGCAAGAACTTCAAACAAACATTGCTCTTTTTCCTACATGATTATTTATGCAAAATGGAAAGCTACATCTTCCCTTATTTCTACAGAACCCTTATTTATGGTAGCTAAAAAGCAAACGTAATATTAAGCTGCTTTAAGAAGGGGTATAAGTCATTCCTCTAGGAATAAGGAGGTGATGGTAGCCCTGACCCTGCTCTGGACACACAACACTCAGTATCCAGGTCTGAGGACGCAAGTTTCGGAAGAACAGGGATGATGTGTCGGGCATCTGGATCACAATGGTGAAATTGTGTGAATTCATGTTATCTGAGAATCAATTGAGGGAATTGAGGATGGTTAGCCTGGAGAAGAAAAAGACTTTGGGAGATGAGAGAATACATAAAAGATTTTTCATGTATTTGAAGGGCTGTCATATAGAAGGGGGTTAGACTCATTCTGTTGGGCAGAAAAATGAACAATGGGCAAATTCAGGCTTGAAACGGGGGAGAAACCACAACCTGCTAAAAATCAGAGCTATCCAAAAATAGAGTGGGCTGCTTCTGGAGGTGGTGGATTCCCCTCCACAAAGGTCTTCGAACAGAGGCAGAATGACCACTGGGTGGGTGTGCTATAATGAGGATTAGACTAGATGACCCCTGGGTGTTTTCCAATTCTAAAATTCTGTGATTCTGAATATTTGTCATTCTTAATCACTAATATTATCTTTTTTTTTTTTTTTTTTTTTGATAACTCCTCTGGCTCATGTAGGTTGTCAAGATTTGGGAGGGGAGAGAAAATAAATAAATCTAACTTTCCCCAAAGGATTAGCATATTGATGTTTCACTTTTGTGCTTCAAAAACAGCCTCCAGGTGTTTTGGCTTTGAGGGAAGAAGAGCCCACAGATCAGATTTAAATGAAAAGAAGAGAAGGAAGGCATTTTTCGAAGAGACTGTGGAAATTTTCAGCAATGCCAATTCCTGAGAGAAGCAAAAAGAGGGGCCTTTCAAACCACTGGAGCACTTTGGTCCCAAACAACAGTGGAACTGGAACTCGATGTGGCATTTTGTCAAAAAATACAAAAGAACTTCTGTGAGCAATTCCAAAGGGCCCCTCTCACAGGGCTCTTTAAAAATTGCTGAAATTCCATTTGAGACTCCCAAGTCCTGGGCTGAAACAGGTTATTGCTTTCTGGAGTTGCAACCTGCCTACCCAGCACTCCCTTCCCCAACTTCTGCTTTCCTACTCACCCAGGTCTACAATATCCTCACCCCTAAAACAACAACAACAAAAAAAAGACTGAGTTAGGAGGAGATGGAGACTGGGTTCTGCTGCCTTCAGATCCCACTAAGCCCAGTTCTCTGAACCAGTTTACATATGATTTCCCTTGTGGTTCAAGTCAGGCCTGTAAAATCTCTATGACACTGGCAAATTTCAGCCACAGGGCCTTCCTTTGGTCTACTGAGCAGCCAGGAGCTGAGTACTTGGGAAGACAAGAAGGCACAAAGCCAGAGACACATCAAGAGAATCACAAATCTAGAAGGGAGATCATGAGGGGGCATCCACTGAGGTTCTCTAGCATGAGCCAAAGCAATGAATTAATCAATAAATACTGACTGACAGCTAATTAGGTACAAGGTATTGTGCTAGGTGCCTGTGGGGATATGAAGAAGGAGAACATATCATCCCTGCCCACGTGGGGTTTACAGTAGAAATAGGTCTAGACTTTGAACAAGGTGCTTCACTTTCTGGGCCACAATCTCCTCATCTGTAAAATGTGGATAATACCATTAATCTTCCACACTCAATCACAGAATCCTGGGTCTACAATTGGAAGGAACCTGGAGGCCATTGGGTATCACCCTCCTATTTTACAGATGAGAAAACTGAAGTCTGGGGAAGTTAAACAATCTGCCTACGATAGACAAGAAGACAGCATCACAGTGGGATTTGAACCCAGGTCTTTTCCCTGCAGAGCTGGTGCTCTATTCACTGCTCTTTAGTCTGTACCCCTTTTAGTGGAGGGGGGGGTAGGATATGAGTTACATAAGCAGGAGATTTTATAGAGCCTTGAACGCTGAACTAATAAATCTAGATTTTCCCCCACTGGCAATTTAATTTATTTCATTTTCTTAATTTAATTTATTTTTTATATGAAGAACAAGTAACCCAGAGCTGAACTGAATTAGATTCATAAGAGTGAAAATGATTTCATTTCTTTGCTCAAATTCCCAGCAAGGACCTCCCATGCATGCTAGTGGTAAAAGGGATTGGCCTTAGCAAAGATAACATCTGACCCTGGGAGCTGAATTGGAGCCATTTCTGCTTTGCTTGTGAGTGTTCTGATATTCTGGAGCCTGGCATTTAATCACTTTCTCTCCAGCTCACTTCAGTCCCTCCTGCACTTCTCAACCTTTCCCATCCAGTTCACATTTCTTCCCTTCCCATGATCATTCTTTGCACCATTAAATTCAGCAATTTTGACCCCATTTCCCTTCCTGGATAATTACTATTAAACTGTATCTATCACTTTGACTGACTCCGTCTTCTGACCTTACATCAGAACTCCTCCTCATTATAAACCAATGAACCATGTTATAGAAAACCTGACCAGGAACCAACAAGATCAAGAAATTGTTGTTAGGAGAAGTATACCAAGGGAAAAAAAAAAAAACCCTCCACCTTTCGGATCAACAGAGCTGAGAAGATCAGGAATGGTGATAGCAATGATGCTAGACTGGGAATACTATTATCACTGTTACTGTACTGCCTTCCATTCCTATTGTGATTTTATCCTTTTTTTTTAAAAGCACCTTTACATACGTAATCTCATGTGATATTCACAACAACCTTTTAAAACAGGTTGAATTGTTATTTTTATCACCTCCATTTTCCACATGAGGAAACACACCCAGAGAGATTAGCTAACCCAAGGTCAACAGAGCTAGTCAGTGATCGAGCAGGAACAAGTACCCAGGTGTCCTCACTCTCACTTCAGTCTTCTTTCCGTAATAGCAAAGATGTGTCAGAGGCAGCATTGTTAACGTATTAGGCATTAGCTGGACCCCATCCAGAAGCCTGTTTACTGGCCAATCATTGTGCACAGGAAGGGTATAAATTTTATTGGAGAAAAGAGTGAGCCCAGACAACAATGACTATATCCAGTCTCAAGTATCTGAGTAATGGAGAAGGGTTAAAGGATGCTCCAGTTCCCGCTGGGAGACAGAATGGATGGAGAAACTACAATGTGTTTTCAAAATTATCAATGGAACTGCAAAAGCTTGGAGAGGGTATTAAAAAAGAAAATAGCTCTTGAACATAGGATGCTAAGTGTTCTCTGTGAAAGTCATTATTCTACTTACTGCTAGAGAAACTGTGTTTCATTTTTTGCCTCACCACAACTGAAATGCTCTGCCACCCGTCTTCATTTGTGTCCATTATTAGTAACAGGTATCATGTTTTAAACCAGAGGTATCAAATACCCTTCCAGAGAGCCCCAGGAAACAAATGTTATTGAGAAACATTCAACAAAATAAATAAAAATATAATAGAACATGTTGTTCAGTCATTTTTTCAGTCATGTCTTATTCTTTGTGACCCCATTTGGGGTCTTCTTGGCAAAGATACAGGAACGATTTGCCATTTCCTTCTCCAGTTAATATGATGGATAAGGAAACAGAGGCAAAGGGGTTGAATGACTTGCCCAGAGTCACACAGTTAGGAAGTATCTGAAGTGAGATTCAAACTCAGAAGATGAGTCTTCCTCATTCCCAGCCTAATGCCCCATCCACTGTACTATCTGGCTACTACTATAGAACATAGAAAATGTTAATGTGTGGTTTTCTAAGTCAGTGTGCAGGCCCACAGCAATCCTCATGTATGCTTAGCAGCCCTAATTTCGATTTGAGTTTGATACCACTGTTTTTAATAACATAAGGCCCAACCAGGGATTACATACTTTGGAGCTAATCTAGAGTCCAATCTAGAGGGATCCCATTTTGTAGTCCAGCAGGTTAAAATCTTGTCCCTGAAACATGAATACTCCTCCAAGGCAGCCCTAAGCTTCCCCAAACAAATTAAATCTGAATCACTCTAAGGCCCAGACCCAAGACCAACTGTAGAATTATCAGGATTATCACCCTAGAATGGGCTAAGGACTAGTTCTTTAGCTATAAATAAATCTGATTTTCTTCAGACTTGAGGTCAGAAGTTCAGGACATCACAGGATCTTACACACAAAGCTGTTAAGGCTTTTAGAGACCATCTAGTCTAATCTTATCATTTTACAGATAAGGAAATTGAGGTCTTCCTGGGTCCAAGTTCACTTCTTTATCCACTGTATCACATGGTTTCCCTTAGAAACTTCTGTCTGGAAGGGAAGACTATATTTGGAAATATAGATAAATGTGAGGTAAAAACAAAAGCTATCATATCAAAACAAGTTTTTTTTTTAAAAGGAAAAAACCTTTAAGAACTAAAAACAAAGAAATTGTGAGTTCTTTTTCTCATGTCTTGTCAATCTAGATTAGAGGTCCCCAACCACTGGAATGAAAGTTCCTTAAAGGAAGCATTGTTTTATTTTTTGTACATTTTCTCCAGTGTTTAGGAAGGCAGCGTGGTATGGTAAACTGAGGCCTGGCCTTAGAGCTAGGAAGAAGCTCTGAATTGAAAGCTATTTCTAAAAGTAAGAAAAACTACCAAAAAACTATAAAACTACAAAAATCATGTTCTACTTATAGCTTGGAAAACCCAGTAGTGTGAGTGACTTCCATGCCTGAGAGTGAGATTCTTTATTTCTTTAGTTTACTTTATTTTTAGTTTATGTCTTTGCTCATAAGATGTAAACAAAGATTGCATTACTAAGGTTTATTAATTCAAGCCTTCAGGTTTGTTTGTTTGTTTCTTCCTAAAGCAAGAAACCTTCAGGATAAAGCCAGGTTCCTGAGCATGCAAGATGATCGTGCCCTTGCTAGGAGCCTTACAGATGCAGGCTCTTCACCACTGCCTCCAGGTCTATCCTTCCTGACCTGAGGGCCTAAGCTCTACACATTAAATACTCCTCCTTCTGGCCTCAACATGAAACCAAAGACTTATCATATTTTCACTCTATAACATCACCAATGACCTCCTGAAATTGATTTTCTTTCCCTAACCATATTTTCCTTCCACAGGAGGACTTGGAGCGTAAGGGGAAAATGCCTCTTTTTCCCCTGCTTTGGTTCCCCAGACGAAAATAATAGATGGCCACTGAGGGAAACAATCCATCCTACTGTGCGATCAGAACTCTGGGATCTGCTGTCTTCAGGAGGAACCACAGTGATGGATTAGCAAGCTCTAACTCTGTAAACACAGCAACTCTCCCAAAGCTGGGGGCAGGCAGGAAGTAAAAGAGTCAGGAGGGAAAGAAAGTAGCCCAGAATCTAGGACTTTTTCTGTTTATATGAAGTAACAAACAATGCAGGAAATGCTAGGACCTTCGCACTCCACCACCTACAGCAGAGCTCCCAGACTCCTCTGGAGGAGGGTTTATTTTAACTTGTCCAAAAGCCTTATGGCAAAACTGAGGAGGCCAGATATTGATAATACAAGATAATACTAATCACTGACTCTAGTGGAGGAGGGGTAGAGACAAGCTGCCAGTCTCATTCCGATCTTCCCTGGAAATGCTCCAGAACCTGGGATGGGTTCATACTGGCAGGAGCACCCAGACGGTAAAGCTTTGTATTCATTGTCTTCATCATTTACTGTAGTTCTGTAATCTTCCATTCTACAGGGTATCCCAAAGGTCTTAGTGTAGTTTTAAGCTTTGGCACCTTAAAATTGCACCAAGATTTTTGGAACACCCTGTATTCAGGAACCACAATTTACTTCACTCTTCTTGATTTTTAGTAGCCTGATCTAACCAAATCCATCAGAAGAAGTTCCACTCTCCGAGGGTGGTTATAGGTAGTGAATGGATCACCCATCCTAATGAAGGTTACTTTGGCATGTATTTTCCCATAGAAACACTGTTGTAAAGGAATGGGCTGGAGGAGGGTCCTGGTCAGCCCAAGTAAATGCTCTCATTTCATAAACCTCTAGTCCACCCTTCTCATTTTAAAGATGAGGAATCCCGGGCCCACAGAAGGTTAGCATTCAACACATTTCAATTCAGTTCAAGAAATATTTACTGAGTACATATGATATATGAAGCACTGGGGATCGGAGGGGTAGGTAGATACAAAGATAAATAGAAAGTTAGTTTGTATATGATCTATTAAGACATATCAGGGGGCAGCTAGGTGTCACAGTGAATAATAAAGCACTGGCCCTGGAGTCTGGAGGACCTGAGTTCAAATCCAGTCTCACTTGACTCTTAACTAGCTGTGTAACCTTGGGCAAGTCATTTAACCCCAATTGCCCTGCCTTCCCCTCTCCAAAAAAAAAGACATAGCATATACAAACAAACCAATATAAACTAAGTGCTAGGGAAGCTCAGAGAAGGGGGAAAAGCTCTTTAGAGTTGGGGGAGAAACCTGGGAAGGCTTCACAGAGCCTGGAGGTAGCATGTGAGCTTGGCTTTGAAAAGTGACTAGGATCTCCGCCGGCAGAATTATGTGTATGTTGATTCAGGGATGGGACTGGAAGGGTGGGGTTGGGATTTGGAGAATTCCAGTTTTAGAACAACAGACGATGTCATGAGCCAAGGCTCAGAAGTGGGAAAGTATAGGATATACTCAGAAGGGCAAGTGGTTGGATTGGCCTAGAGCTTCAAGTGTGGCACAAAAGAAAGGAAATAATATTGACTTTGGAATATATGTACACACACACACACACACACACACACACACACACACACACACACTTTGGAATATACTGTGGTGGGAAAGTGTTATATTCCAGGACTTTATTCTGCAGGTAATAGGGGACTACGGAAGGAATGCTATTGAAGGATAAAATGACATCATGATGCCTGTACATTGTAAACCTGTTCCTGGCTCATGGGCAGCCAGGTAGCACAATGGATAGGGCACTGGGCTGGGAATCAGGAAGACTCATGTTCCTGAGTTCAAATCTGGCCTCAGACACTTCCTAGCTGTGTGACCCTGGGCAAGTCACTCAACTGTGTGCCTTGTCTTCTTCATTTGTCAAACGCACTACAGAAGGAAATGGCAAACCATTCCAATGTTACTGCCCAGAAAATCCCAAATGGGGTCACAGAGATTCAGACACAACAAATCCATTAAACAACAACTATTCATTAGCAACATATTCCCAAAATATGTAAAGGCAGAAAGAAAAGAAGAAACATAAACCCATCATTCTTACTCCTTGTTAGTGGCCACCACAAAATACCCAAGTCTGGAGAAGTTAAAAGTAGTGGAGTTAGAAAATTATCCAACGTGTTCATTCTTTAACTGCCATAGATAATTTTAAAGTGGCTTTAACAACAACAACCTTTGAAAGAAACAGTCTTTCAAGATGTTCAATCATTTGTTTTTCTGTCTCAGTCAAAGGCTCATCCATGAAAATACTGCCATGGAAAATAATTAAATACTGCCCTCCAGAGGCCACTGGGAATTCAACTTCCTTCTGAGACTTGAACTCTCTGGAGAGAAGTCCTTTGAGTTTCTATTCTTTTATCCCCCAGGGCATCCTAATAAGAGACACAGTGGTCTGCTCCTCCACATAGATTGGAAATTTAGGTCTAAGAGACTTAGGGGCTGTTAGAACCTTACCCAGGAGATGAATCTTTAATGGATCTGTTCAAGGTGGTACCTCTGGCTATGGTCTATTACACATGTCAAGTGAGTGTCTCCATTCAGGACTTGGGGGGAGGGAGTGGGATTGCGGTCAGATAACTCAAGACTCCTGTATATGGAAGAATGGAAGCTTAACAGCAGAGCCTCACACACCAAGGAAGGGGTTCTCAACCTTTTTTGGATCACAATTTCTTTGGCAATCTAATGAAGCCTGTGGACCCCTTTACAGAATATGTTTTTTAATGTATAAAATAAAATACATAAGATTTCAAAGAAAACCAATTAAATTGAAATCTAGTTATCAGAATGTTAAAAAACAAAAAACAACCAAGCTCACAGATCTCAAATTAAGAACTTTTTCTCAAAGGGGTTTGATTTCACTGACATCAAAGATGGTGGGCACTAACTGCATGGAAAAGATAAAAGATGATGCCTGTGAGAAGTAGATGTTGTTATTATCACTATAATGGAGCTACCCACACAGAGTAATTAGGATTAGCACCTTTCTGGGTGAAGAGAATCAGCTGGAGCTGTTTTGATGCCTCTGCCGGTATATTTATTAAAGGACAAACCCAGTTCCTTCTTCCATAATGCAATATCACCATAACCTTATTTGCTAAAACTTCCTTGATTGGCTCTCAGGAAAAATAAAAAAAGCTGCGGAACCAGATGCAGCAGGTTCTTCAGGTCCCTGTACAACAGCCTCTGATAGAGGTTTGCTCACTGACTGCTGATTTTTCATGAACCAGCCAAGCTTTTTTAAGGCTTTGGCTCCCAGGACTGTGCCAAGCATTTAAAGGGAAGAGGGGACAATGGATGTCTACATAAATCCTCAAAGAGCTCACTGATGAGGCTGATGCACTGGAAACAATGACTGAATAATTCAGGGAAGTAAGCAAAGGTCTGATATAGAGGACAAATTGTAAGTGCTAGATAAAATACTACATGGACAAGCTGGGACTTGACCTAGGCCTTGAAGCTTAAGACAGATTGGTATGGGAAAGGGTGTGATGAGGGGGGTGGGGGAGACAGCAGAGCCCAAGGGAGAGAAAGCTGAGAACTGCAGAAGCAAAGGCAGGAACAAGATGAGAGAAATGATTATTAATAACTAATGATTTGGGGAGACTGAGTTCCCCTTTCTTTTCTATTTTCAAGACCTCAGTCTCTCAAGGTTTAGCTAAACTTCTACTCTATCTAACCCAGTCCAACCCAACCCTACAAGGAATCTTTAATCTCAGGTGAATTCCATTCAATCAAGATTGGATGGAGACAGAACATTTTGTCTAGATAGCCCAAGGCTGGGGGGTGCTCTGAGTACAGAGAGAGTTGCTTGGTCCTTGTAATTCTCAGCCCCTCATTTTAATATAGCTCACCTACAATTGTGTTAACCAATCAGAGGTGATTGCCACTCCTCTTCCAAAAAACATATAAGCTCTGGGCCTGCCACCATGATTGTCTTTGGTCCAAGAGAGACAGCCAAATGACTATCCTTTTTATTAATAACCTGCTGGCATTATTAATAAAATGATTAAATTAACCAGAAACTATGTCTCTCAAACATTTTTAATTTCCACAAAGAACAGTCATCCTGAGATTGAGCGGGAAGAAAGAGACCCAGCTCTCTGGAATACAAGGTTAATGTTTGAGGAATAATCACAGATAAGGCTGATTAGATCTCACCCTATCTGGTCTGGGCTGTGCCACTTAGTAGCTGTGAGACCCTGGGTAAATCACTTTCTATCCCCAGGCTTCAGTTTTCTTCTCTGTAAAATGAAAGGAATAGACAAGATGAATTCTAACATCCCTTCCTGCTCTAACATTCAGTGACTACAAAGGGCACTGGAAATGAAGTCATAGATTTTAGAGAGGGACCTTAGAGGTCACACTGAGTTTTATCCCTTCATATTACAGATAAAGAAACAGGCTTAGGTTGGTTAAGTGACTTGACCAAGTTTGTTCAGTTGTTTTCAGTCATGTCTGACTCTTCATGACCTCATTTGGGATCGTCTTGGCAAAGATACTGGAGCAGTTTGCCATTTCCTCTCCAGCTCATCTTACAGATGAGGAAACTGGGGCAAACAAGGTTAAATGACTTGCCCAGGGTCACCCAGTTAGTAAGTGTCTGAGGCAAGATTAGAACTCCTGTCTATCTTGATTCCATGTTCAGTCCTCTACCCACTATACCACACTGCCTCAGAAATTTCTATGTTCAACAGGGAGCCAATGATGGTATATTTTTAAAGCAAGAGCCCTACAAGGAAAACCCACTTATACTCACTAATAGACAGAGGTGACAGACAAGAAGAGAAGTTAACTCCAAAAAATAATCCCAATGAATGGAAGAAACTATGGATCAGAATCTGAATAAAGAGAGGGGACTTTATTTTTAGACATATAAGGAGCTACCAGATTTTGCTTTTTAGCTATTTATTAAGCTATTTAGCTACCACATGCCAACCAAAATTGACCTGGAAAATATGAAGTTCCCTTCTGAATGTATGAGGTCCCTCACATTGCAGAAACAAAGGCACAATCAAACACACCGGCTTTCCCATGATGATCCATTCCCTTCCTGACAATTCATTTTTTCATTTCATTTTATTTCAGTCCTGACTGGGGCAGGACTGAAGGACAAGGTATGTCCTTTAGGGGAAGGTGTTTGCTAACTGGAACTTCACTCTGTCCCATGTCTCTTTTAGTCCTGTGGCTCCCTTGCTGCTCTCACTCCTTTAGAGAGAACTTCCAGCAGTCCTAAGAAACCACGTCTATTTTTCCAGAACTTAAGGGCACAAGGCTGTGAACATTTCATAAGCACAGCAGGTGAAGGAAATCCAAATGACAGACACCAAAGGCCATGACAGTTTAAGTCCTAGAGCCCCAAACAATACTCTGCAAAGAGATCCCCCTTCTGGTCCACCCAGCCAAGTTCTGCACCCTAGAGAACCCCGTCTTTGAGAGGCCAGCTTCTTGTCTCTACTGAGAAGCAGGAAAAAGACCATTTTAGCATCAGAAGATCTGAGTTTAATCTCTGGCCCTGTTTTTAGTGGAGCAGCCTGGGATAAATCATTTAACTTCAGTTTCCTCATCTGCAGAGTAATGGAATTAGACTTAAGCACTAAAATCTGTTCCAGTTTGAATCCCGGGGGTCCTAGCTCTGACACTTGTTAGTTTGTGACCCCAGGCAAGTCACTTAACCTCTCTTTGCCATACTCCACTGGAGAGGGAAATGGCAAACCACTCCAATATCGTTGCCAAGAAAACCCCATGGACGGTACTGGCATGCTATGGTCTGTGGGGTCATGAAATGTCAGGCACGTCTGAATGACCAAATGCAATAACAGCTCCTGACTTCAGGCCTGAGTTCTATCCATTGCACCACCCAGCTGCCTCACAGGATCGATTGATTGGAGCTGTGAAGGAAATCAAGGCGTCTAAGAGGTAGAGACGAGGAAGGCCCTAGGCATGGCAGATAATCTGGGCAAAAGCACTATCGTGGGTGATAGAAGATGGAATGAGAGATAGCAGAGGGGTCAGTTTGGTCAGAATATGGAGTCCATAAAAGAATATAATGTATAATAAGCACCTCGACAAGTACTTTTCAATCAGGTTTTGAAAAAATTTTAAATGCTGTAGAGTTTGTATTTGACACTAGAAGTAATAGAGAACCTTTGGAGTTTATTGAGCAGGATCATGACATGGTCAAGCCCACACTTTGTTAGCCTGCCCGGTTCCCTCGATCTTGACTCCACTTGACTTCCACAAACCACAGAGGTAATCACGGTTTAATCAAACAGTTAGTCAATCAACAAGCACTTATTAAGTGCCTCCCAGACACTGTATTAAGCACTGAAGATACAAAGATGAATAAAACAATCCAAGTCATAAGGAACTTACATTCAAATGGGAAAGAAAGCATGCATGTGTGCATGCACGTGCGTGGGTGGGTGGGTGTGTGTGTGTGTGTGTGTGTGTGTGTGTGTGTAAATGTTCACAAAATATTCCCAAAAAGAATACAAGGTAATTTTGGGAAAGGAAGTCACTAGCAGCTGGATAAGATCAAGAAAGTCATTCTGTAGAAGGTGGCACTTGAGCTGAGTTTTTAAGGAAACCAGGGATTCCTAAGAGTCAAAGGTTAAAAGGGAAAGCATTCTAGTTACTGGGAGCAACCAGTCCGAAGGCAGAGAGGGGAGATGGAACTTTGTGATTAGTAGTTAGGTTAGTATGACTTGGCCATAGAGTAAATATGTGGAGGAAGGACATGTGGAAGAAAACCAGAAAGATAAGAGTTCAAGAAGAGTTTTTAAAAGCCTGAAAGAGCAGTTAGGGGGCCACTGGAATTTATTGAGTAGGGGGCTGGCTGAAAGACATAAGCTTTAGGAAAATCATTTTGGTGGCAGTATGAAGGAGGGTTTGGAGTGCAGGACAACTCAAACCTCACTATCACCCCAAACTTTCACCTCCAAGATCTTAAACACTAAAGTTTCCCTCTTCAAACCCAATTTTGCCCTACTTTTCCCACTGCCTCATTCTGCTTTCAATCCCATTCTTTTTTCCTGGCCATCTTCCTTCTGTTCTCACTTGTCTTCTTCCAGAGTCTTCTCTGCACAGAACTACTCCAGGGCGTTTAGCATTTAGTCATGGCAGCAGGTACATTTGAGTAAATGTGAACTCAGCTAAATGCTCAGTGGAAGCCAGAAGCAGAGAAAAAAAAAAGACAGGGCTGCTGATAAATGACAGAGGGCAGAGCAGTGCTTAGACGAGACATTGTTGAGGTATTAACAAGTTCTGTGACTTTTGTGTTTCTTTCAGCATTTTGTATGGTGGATTTTCCCAGGTTAGTAGAGAGTAGAAAATGGTATTAATTTTATGTATCATGCAGAAACAAAAGAAATTGTATTTGATGTCTTGGAAAAGTGAGGGAGTTAAGTGGAATGCCCCTAGTTTTCAGCTTTCCATTTCTGAAGTGAAGGTCATGCCAGCTACCTCCCCAGTCTCGTCTCAAAGTATGTCCCTTCATATTCTTGATTTGCCAGCTCAACCAGGCTACTAGTTGTTTCTCAAATGCAGTTAGCTGGCACCCACCTCCGTACATGTCTGCAGATTGTCTCCATGCCAGGAGTGCATGTATAGGACTGTAAATCTAGAGCTAGAAGGAAACTTTGAGATCTGGTCCAATATCATCATTTTACACATAGGGAAACTGAGGCCCAGAGAAGTTAGGGGACCAGTTCATGGTCACCCAGATGACAGAGCCAGACCTAGAACCATGTGTTCTGACTCCTTATCTCCATTTTTGAGTATCCTTATCTTTTTTCCAGGCTTGGCTCAGGGCCTACTTCTTCCATCTCTCTCTGTCTCTCTCTGTCCCTCCTCTCTTCCCTTCTTGATTCCCCTCTCTGTCCCTCCTTCTTTCCTCCCCCCTCTTTCTCCTTATCTCTCTCCCTACTCTTACTCCTCTCTCCTCTCTCCCTCCTTTTCTCTATCCTTCTCTCTCTCTCCCTCTCCCTCTCCTCACCCCCCAGTCCTCTAGCACACTTGATCTGATCTCCCCTTTGCTTTTACATTATGCCTTACTTCATACTATACTTAGGATTACAGTTTAAAGCTGGAAGGGACCCTCACAGTGACCAAGACCAAACTCATAATTTTTCATATGAGAAACCTGAGGCCCAGAACAGTTTAGTGTAGGATATATGATTGCAAAATGTCTGGTGTGGGATCTGAAACCAAGTCTCCTTGATTCTAACTCCTCGAGTGTAGGTACTATGTCATTTAAAAAAAAAAAACCTTGTCCCCAGTACCTATTGCAGCACCTTGTGCAATTATAGGTATTTTAATACATATTTGTTGAACTGAACTAACAGGTATTGAAATGTGATTTAGTACTTCAAGTGACATATTGGAGGCTCCTCAGTTTAACCTTCACTCTTTCATCCTCAGGGGCAAAGATTCTAAGGTGCCACTGTTTGCATTCCTAATGTCAACTATGTTCATGGGAAACTGGGCTGGGGAGCAGGAGGTCCCTAGAAAATGGGAGTTCTTCCTCCATTCTCTTTACTGGGACTTGAGTGAGGACCGACAATGCCAGAGCTCGCCTTTCTGTACCCTAGGGAGGGATGTCACTTTGCATTGACAAGGCAGAAAGTGATGTGGCAGAAAGAATAATAAATAGTTCATAGATTTTCATGCTAGAAGGGACCATAAAGGTCATGTAGGACAGGGATTCTGAAACATTTTTTGTGTCCTGGACCCCTTTGGCAACCTGGTGAAGCCTATGGATGCTTCCCGAATAAAATGTTTAAATTCAGAAAATAAAATACATGGGATTAGAAAGGAAACCAACTTTAAAAAAAAAAAAAGTATTTTGACAGCCGTATTTCAATAAAGTTCATTGGCCTCAGATGAAGAACTACTGATTCTAGTCCTCCTGCCTCATTTAATAGATGAGGAAATTGCGACCCAGAGTGGTCAAGTGAGTTTTTCAAGATCACACAGGTATTAAGTATAAGGCCATGAATAAAAATGGATCAGAGGACCACAGATTTTGAGTTTAAAGGAACCAGAGAAGCCATCTGGTTCAATGCTCTCATTTTAGGAACGAAGAAACTGAAGCACAAAATGGTTAAGTTACTGACTTGTCCAAAGTTATAAGACTTATGTATCAGAGGGAGAAATTGAACCTAGGTCCTCTGATTCCAGACACAGCATTCTTTCCACTAAACTATGTTTCTTCTCTAGCACTAGTCTCTAAATGGAGCTATCTTCATCTTCCCTCCCCTCTTTCCTTTTCTTTTGATGTGCAGTGATATTTCCAAATTGCACAATTCTTTCTTCATGTCTGCCCTTGGTACAAATGAAGCCCTCCAGTCAAGATGTAAGTCTCTCCTCAGCACCACCCCTCTTCCCCAATTGTTCTCTAGCAGTTGCTAAAACACAGCTCTAGGCTTTCGACTTTTCATTACCAACAAATCAAACACAACTTAGAGGAGAAAGAGACTTTATGGATATGTCTAAAATAGAATTCCAGAACATAAAGCTTTGGCTATCCCATGGGGGAAATGGGAGGAGAGGAGGGCAGCAAGAATGAAGTGGCATGAAAGCTGGCTGTAAATATCTAAAGAAACTAATGATTTATTATTAGGAGCACATGGAATCATCCCAGAGGACTTGTATCTGAAAGTTATTTTAAAATGAACTTGGTTGATCTATGGAACTACAGCAGTATAACAAACTGAAATCTCAATAGACATTTATTAAGTACGTATTAGGTGGAGGGCATTCATGCCAGGCACTAGGAGACATACAATGTTTAGCAAAGGTATGCCCCTACCCTTATGGAGCTTAAAGACTAGAAGGGGGACAGGATAAAATACAAATAATTATAATGTACACTGCTTAAATAAAAAAGATGCAAGACAAAATATTGTGTGGGGTCCAAGGGGAAAAAAAAATTGTTATTGGGTATATCAAGAAGAAATCTTCATGGAGAATGTGGCATATGAGTGGGCAGTGATTCAACAGTTGAAAAAAGGGGAGAGAATTATAGGCATAGAGTAGACATTGAGGAAAATGCTAGAAAGACTGCAGATTTGAGAGAATTAAGTACTCCAGTTTGAATGGAATACATGGATGGGAATTAATACGAGATAAAATTTGAAAGCTAAATAGGTGCCAACTTGTATAGGGATGTGAATACAGAACAAAAGAGTCTGAATTTCACTTTTGGGGGCAACAGGGAGCCATTGGAGAATTTTGAGCAGAGCAGCAATGTGATTTATGCATAAAGAAGCCAAGTTTGGCAGTAGCATGAAGGATGTATGGAGAGAGAGATAGTGTGGAAAACCTGATAGGAGACAATTGTAGCATATTAATGAGGACTTGTAGTTGGGGACTTGTAGTTGGGGTGGTAGCAGTGGGGATCCAAGGAGAGGGGGCAGTTACAAGAGATACAGTGGAGGTGGAATAGACAGGAAGTCCCCAAGAATGATAGCAGGGGATACGGTAGAGAAGAAGACTACAGTCAGGGTTGACTGATAAGAACAGTATGAACTTAAAAGAGGAAAAGTGACTAAAGATTGGGGCAGAGGAATAGTAGTAACAGTAGAGAGCAACAGCAAGTCAACATCTCCTAACCCTTTCAGTCTAAGAGAGCACTTAGAAGAGAGATAGGCAACCAGTGGATTATATTGCAATGCCTAAGATATCCTTGGGGGAGAGTCAGGATTCAGTTAAAATGAGGAGGTAGAAGGCACGTTGGTTCAAAAATTCAAGGATTAGAAGAGTTGGATGAGAATAAAGCCAGCATCTCAAAGAGACATCTGGGACTCTCTCTAATAGGTATCTTTGCATTTTGTTTTCTACCCCCTCTTTTACCTATTTCTCTTTTCTTCTCTCCTTTTTTTGTCCTCTTCTCCTTCTTTTGCTATTTCTCACCTGCCCAGGCCTTAGCTATCCTTGGTATATGTCTTTCTTGGATCATCTTGTTGTTTGTTCTTCATTCCCGAAGAGGACCATGACATCGGGGAGGTGATGCCATGACTTGCAAGTGAATTGGATTTAAGTGAGGGAGGTCTGTGCAAAGTCATCAGCCTCACTTTCTCCTCTGGAGCCATCTGGGTAGAGAATCTATAGACAAACTGTCATCCCCTGTGAAAATTCTGGAAAGGAACCCCTATGCAATTTATACTCAATAGCATCTCATATGTGGTGGGTACTGAGGATACAATGTCTCTGCCTACAAGTGTCTGACATTTGAACAAGACAACATGTAGGGAGGTGTGTGCGTGTGTGTGTGTACATACACATACACATAAATAATATAAGCTAGTTTCAGGAAGGACTGCAGCCCAGGTTAGGGTGAGGGGTGAGGTGGGGGGGGGGAGGGGGAGGGAATAATCTCAGGTAAGAGCTTCCTGTAGAAGGTGGTGCCTGAGCTGAGTCTGGAAGGAAACCAAGGGATTCCAAGAAGCATGGGTGAGGAGGGAGAGCATTTCAAGCATGGGGTGTGGCAATGGAAGATGGAGTGCCCTGTGTGAGGAAGAACAAGGAGGTAATGGCTGGATTTTAAAGTATTCAAAGGGGAAGAAGACTAGGAAGGTAGAAAGGGAGCAAATTGGAAAGAGCCGTAAATGTCAAACAGAGGACTTTGTATTTTATTCTAGAGATAATAGCGAGCTTCTGAGAAGAGAGGTGACAGGGTGAGAGAGTTGTACTTTGGCAAAATCATTTTGTTAGCTTTATAATGAGTGACCATTATGCAATCGTAGAAAATAGCACTGGATGTGTTCTAGGAAGAACTGATTTCCAATAAAATAAGTTATTTAATCTTTGTATGTCTTTGTTTCCTCATCTGGCAAAAAAAAAAAAAAGAGGGTCAGATAATAGGATGAATGTTGAAGACAGGGACTATTTATGGTTTGGGAGCTTTTTTCGTTCTGTCCTGTGTGTCTAGCACAATTTCTGGTGTTTAATAGATGCTTTCTTGATGGGTGGATGAATGAATGGATAGATATTCTCTAAAGACCCTTCCAATTCAACTTCAATGATTTCCCAAATAATAAATGAATTAGAGAGAACTGGTGAATAGGATCGGTGAAAATACAACTAGCAAAAACAATCCTAGAAAAGAGAAGTTGATATATCTGTGTTTTGGGTTGTCAGGAAGTTGCCTGGGATACAGTCCAGCTTGAAATCAAGAGTAAGACATGAAGAACCAGACAGGAAAGACCTTGCTTCCTCAGTGTGCAGAAGAGGTTAGCTCTGGCTTGGGTTCTGGGTGGAGGCAGGAAGAGCAATCAGACTTCTTGGAGAGCCACACAGGGAAGGACCTGGCCTGGAGAGGGCTAGATTTGAAGGACTGGCCACAAAGGCATCTGTGAGTGAAATTTATCAAGGGGAATGAGGTTGTACTCGGTCATCAGGAATTGATTGACATCTCATGGAGACAGACTAAACTCATTTCAGGCAGCCCTCATTTAAAAGCATAATCAGAGAATCAGCAAAGAACTTTAGAGAAATGATCATTGGGTTAAATATAACCTTAGAGACTGGGGGGAAATGTTATAGATCCATGCAGTTTCTAAGAAATTTGAACTTACTGCAGTTTCAATGTTTAAGATGCCCCCCATGGTTCATGCCTTTAGGCACATTTATTGAGAATAAATTGGTGATACCAAAGGTCAAAAAAACAGTATTAAATCAAATCAAATCCCATTTAGCCTGCAAAACCCTTCTAGCCAAGTCTAAAGCCAGTGTAAACTATCAGGCTCTCCATGGTGAAAACACATGGGTTTTAGTTATGAAAAGGTGTCCCAAAGGAAGTGGCAAGAGTGCGTGAGTCTGAAAGACAGAAAGCTCAATAATCTTGATTATACTGTAGGGTAGAATCCTCTCCAGGCCCCTGGGGGAAGATATTCAATGATCACTGCCCAGCATCTATGACTCTCACCTGGATGCACAGGCTTTATTAGAATTAGTCCCCTCGAGGCCAGGGACTGTCTTGTTTTTGTCTGTGTAGCCCCAGTGGTTAGTACAGTGTTTGGCACATAGTGTTGTTGCTGAGTTGTTTCAGTTGTGTCCAATTCTTTGTGACCACTTTCGGAGTTTTCTTGGCAAAGATACTGGAGTGGCTTGCCATTTCTTTCTCCAGCTCATTTTTACAGATGAGGAAACTGAGGCAAACAGGGTTAAGTGACTTGCCCAGGGTCACTCAGCTAGTAAGTGTCTGAGACCAGATTTGAACTTAAAAAACTGAGTCTTCCTGACTCCAAGTCTGGCACTCTATCTACTGGTTCACCTAGCTGCCCCCTGGCACATAGTAGGTCCTTAATAAGTGATTTTTTTCATTTATTCATTCAAGACACTTTATGGCTTCTGGTCTCTCTGGGGTATCAATTCATACTCCTCTGAATTTCATATGCTTTGTCTTTAATGTAATTCAAAGTCCATGGGAGTCCAATCTTGATTTTTATATCCTTGTGAAATTTTAAATTAAATGTCAAACAGAGGGTTTTATATTTGATACTAGAGGTAAATGGCTTAAACTCATATCCACTAAATCTCTGAAGAGAGATACCATTTGGAGACAACTTTTGGTGGAGAAACCTGCTTAATTGTCTAAACCCTGCTTTTGATTTGCATTATGCAAAAATCAGAAGGGTCTGACTCTTTTCCAAAGCTTATTGGTAGGACCCTCCCAGTAAAGGAAGCATTTCTCAGTGATAGAACAAGGAACAGCTGGAGCACAAAGAACTCTCCCTTAGCACACAGGTCAAGAGATTTGAGAACAGACTGCAAGACTTATATTTGATTGGTAAGAAAAGAGATAGAAAGGCTTGGGGCTGGTGGACCTACAGAGGGCAAGAGGTACTCACTTGAGAATATTTAAGTCTCTAGAGAAAAAAAAAATTGTACTTTTAACACACTTGTACTCAGCTAAATGCTAGAATCATTGAAAATGGATAGAGCTGCCAGTAGGCGAAGGAAAGTCAACACACTCACGTTTAGAGCAGTTCTTAAACTGTGGGTAAGAGATCCTACACGGGATCATGAAAAATTTGGCAACAGTGAAAGGTTTCTGAATGCACAACAACCAAAAATTAATTCACAAGCAAATGTTTAATGAATCCAAGGTGTTTCTGACAGCACTCACTTGCCCGTGTTGCACCGAGCAACTTCACTGCTGTCTTGGTTCTGAACACAAGGAATATACACTTTGTGCTGTGCGTGCCCTCAGCCCACACAATGCCAACAAACTCTGCCAAAACAAGTGAGTAGAAAAAATTTTAAGAAGCCCTGGTTTAGAGAATGTGCTCTGAATAAATAACAAGTACTTAGAAATTTTTACATTATCCAAAGATCACAGATTTTGAGCTAAAAGGTATCTTAGGGGCCATGTGATAAGCCCTCTCATTCTACCATGGGTAAACTGAGGTCCAGAGAGGTGCTATAACTAGCCCAAGGTCATGCAAGTATTTCAGTGACAATCTTTTTTTAACCTTTTATATAGTATATTTCCCTAGTACATTTGTAGAAAGTGTCGTTAATGTCACATGTAATTGTCGACATGAATAATTTATGTTTTACATTTTTAAAAAATATAGTATTTTAGAGTGGGATGTCTAGTTGTTTTTTTTCACCCCATATCTCCATGATTGAACTGAATGTAACCACAATGCCTTGGGATCATCTAGGGACAGCTCCCACAACTACCAGCACACAACCAGACAGGAATTAAAAAGCCTCTCTGAAACTTTCCCTGTAACCTCAATCCCTTTGAAATGATTGGAAATCACATCATCTCTCATAATCTCCTTCTTAGCCAAGGCTTCAGTTTCTCCTTCATAACAAGATATTGCCTTCCCACATCCGTCTCAGGACTGATATTCCTGAATGAATGGAAGAAGCAATCACCTATTTAATGTGATGGCGGAGCCGGCTCATTGTGCTAACAGAGGACATGAAAGCACTTATGTTATACGTTCCTTTGAGCTAAGATGTAGTGTTTCGACAAGGGTCCATGTAAAATGAAAGTGTGCAACCTGGGAGAGGCAAGATGCAAAATCACTTTCAGTCACTAATACTTTAGCATGAGTCATTTTGTTGGATGAGCTGGAATAGAGAAGTGAGAAGAATGGAACACAGGACCTACAAAGTTTTGACTAGGGAGTGGAGGAAGAAGGGAAGGAAATCACAAGGACATGGACCTCTGCCAGGGAGCATGTCCAGACAGGGCAATGAACTGGGAAAGGGCCTTGATGTTCAGGAAGAAGCCTAAGAGCACCAAGCATCAGGAGGGCAAAGAGGGTGCCAACGATTCAGTGTTGTCTACTTCACGATCTTGCCAGATCACTGATCTGAGCAAGAAGCAGTGATGAAAGGACTGCACAGTTACTGTGGGTGGAAATTATCTTTATTATTACCACATGTTCAAAGTATGTGATTTTTGCAAAACTGCAAGATAAGACTTGGCTGGTCACTGGCCTGGGATCAAACAGCTCATGGGCCTTAGAATGTAAAGAGGTAGATGGAGCTGGCAGCTGGGCTAGGCCCATGGTGGGACGCACAAGATGGGGAATGAGTTTCAAAAAAATGGAAAGAAAAGGCAGTTACCCCAGAGTGCTGCAGAAAGAACCGAGAACAAAGGGGAAACTCCTGAGCTTTAACATTGTACAACTCAAGGGAACCCCATCGGGCTTATGTCAGGCTGAGCCACTAGTTAAGAGGTAAAAAAAGGATGATCTATAAAAGATGGACCAGTTCCTATTTGTGGCTAGAGAGTACGCCAGGCCATTGGCTCACACGTGCACCTTGGTCAGAGAGCAAAGAGAGAAATTCTTAGATGATGTCAACTGATTACAGCACATGGCATAGGTGGAGAGATCCTCAACATGGAGTGAGGAAGAGTTGGTAACAAAAATTCTGCTTGAGATATCTGTGTGACCTTGGGTGAGCCACTTGACTTTTCTCAGATTCCATTTCCCCATCTGCAAAAATGAGAATAATAAGAGCACCTGCCTCACCAGGTTGTTGCAAGAAGCAAATGAGAATGAATGAAAGCACTTTGAAAACCTTATTAGCTTTTATTATTGATATATTTGACAAAAGGGAAGCTAGGTGGCACAGTGGATCCAGTGCCTGGCCTGGAGTCAGGAAGACTCATCTTCCTGAGCTCAAATCTGGCCTCAGACACTGTGTGACCTGGGCAAGTCATTTAATCCTGTTTGCCTCAGTTTCCTCATCTCTAAAATGAGCTGGAGAAGGAAATGGTAAATCACTCCAGTATCTCTACCAAGAAAACCCAAATGGGGTCACAAGGAGTTGGACCTGCCTGAAACAACTACTTGAGAATACGCTACTCCTCCTCCTCCACACACTTTTTTTCACATAATTCTTCCCCTTAGTTCCCACTGAAAGCTTTTTTATGCCACGCCAAAATTTCAGAAGAAAAAAACTTCATAGCCTCTCAAGCTCTGGAAGTCACCAGGTGTCCAGGCCAACGAAGTCCAAGCGCTGTTCTTGCTGTTCTAGCATTTGACCACAAGATGGCAGGGGAGGGTCCTTCTCTGAAGAGAAGGGCCAGCAAAAATGTGGGGGACATCAGGGCTGAGTGAGGAAAGCTTGTGTTCTGGCCTCTGCTCGTGCAGAACAGTGGCTGGTTCCCATTGCCACTGAAGGCACCGTGAAGGTGTGAGGGTTAGATCTACCTTTTAATTTGTTCGTTGGCTGGTTTTAGTTCAAGGGTTTCCTAGATCTATCTACTTTCCATTCTTCCTTCCTTTCTTCCTTCCTTCCTTCTTTTCTTCCTTGCTTCCTCCTTCCCTCCTTCCTTCCTCCTTCCTTCCTTCCTTCATTCCTCCTTCCTTCCTTTCTCCTTCCTTCCTTCCTCCTTCCTTCCTTTCTTCCTTCCTTCCATCCTTCCTTCCTATCTTCCTTCCATCCTTCCTTCCTTCCTATCTTCCTTCCTTCCATCCTTCCTTCCTTCCTTCCTATCTTCCTTCCTTCCTCTCTGTGATCTTGGGCAAGACCCTTCACCATTCTACCCTCAGTTTCCTCATCTGTAATACTGGTAGGTAATCCTTGTTAGCTCACCAGGGTACTGTGAAAATCATGGGATAGAATGGAAAGTGCATTAGACTAGAGAAAGAAAGCCTGGGTTCATTAACTTGCTGTGGGACATTAGGTCCATCACTAACCTCTCTGTGCTTGACTCTAAAATGAGGCAGTTGGAATAGGACTAAGGTCTAAGGAAATGAGTTCTAGGAAATGAGATGATTTGAAAGTGGTTTGAAAATATGTAGCACTTTCTGCACTAATGCCCCATTTATCTGACATCGTCAATGAAAGATGTGTATTTCATGTAGTGATTTTTCTAAAGTGCTGAAGCCTGGCACTTTAAGTGCCAGTTTTTTAAAAAAATTAACCATTTTTTATGGATAATATTTCAAGTATATTATATCACTCCCTGCCCGACTGCAGTACATTGAACTTAATTTGTCTTAAGAAACCTCTATTACTACAATACAGTGACATCTGCTCCCATTTCTAGCACTGTCTTCTAGCCCTCTCCCGTAACTTCTTCCCATATGCAATAATTCATGAAGAATTAAAGCTTTCCAGGAGAAACCAGGCATTCCAGATTGTTTTAATTTTAAAAGCAAGTTTAAGTTAGTAAGTTTGGGCTGAAGGATAGCTTTATTCCACTCCTGAAAGATAAAATGCATGTGCTTTGTGCTCATTCTAGTTTCTTCACACATCATGGTTTCTCTCTTTGACTGACAGAAGTATTCTAAAATGTGAAGGTTACTAGAATTCTGAGGATGCTGAGAATGGGACTTCCTGATCACCATCATCTAACTTCATTCTTATGTAAAAATATCCAGTCAAAGTTTGTTTTCTGAGAAGCAAACTTAATCTTATTCAACAAGGGGCCTTTTAGTTGGGGGAAAAAGTTGTTCAGGTTTTGTCCTGAATTGTGGTGCCAGCTGGAACAAGCTGTCCTCACATGGTTCGGCTGATGTTTGCTTATAGAATGCCCTGCCCAGCTGGAGGGCCATCCTACAAAGTGCTCCTTGTATGGGCAAGTGGAAAATACCCTCCCATTCAGTCTCCCCTTTACAATCTACCTCGTTTCAAAGTCAAAAAACAAAACAACACCTCAATCCACAGAAAGTCCATCTTCACCTCAGCCTTGGCCGGTAACACAAACAGAAAATTTTCCTCTGAATTGTGGCCAGGGATGCAGGCTGTGAGGCATGTGTCCAAAGCTCAAGCATCAGAATGCACCTTGACATTCAGGAGAGATGACTGGGAGCATTGTGGGATGGGGATTTCTGCAGAAAACTCTTTGAGCTATGCTGGGAACAGTGGCCATACCTGCTCATGGCGGCCAAGCCTCCAGGACCTGTTACTCTATCCCAGACCACAACCCTCAGCAAAGTGAAGACTCTGGGATTAACCCTAGTAAAAAGGGCATTGGCAAGAATGGGAGACTCAGTAGTCAGACCCAGTACTGCAGGTGCAGCTGCATCTGAGTGAAGTCCTATCATGACACTAACTTCCCTATTCCTGTTGAAGACACTACCATCTTTCCAGACTCACAATGCCCATATCATCTTCAACTCCTTACTTTGTGTCACCCACGTTATGCAATAAGTTGTCAAGTCTCATTGTCTAACTACAAGTCTGACCCTAACCACAATATCTCTCATAACTGTCCACTTCTCTCTATTCACACAACCACCACACTAGCCCAGGCCCACATTCCCCCTCACCTGTACTATATATCTATTTAATATTATATATTATATATAACATGTAATTATTTATAATGAATAATATATAATACTATAACATATGATATAATGGGCTCTAACAGCCCCCCTAAATGGTCTCCCTGCCTCAAGTCTCTGCCTTCTCTAATTCATCCTCCACCCAGCCACCAAAGAGATTTTTTCTTAAAGAATAGATCTGACTGACAATTCTCAACACAATGAGTATCATTTATCATATAGGCTTTCTTGAAATGAAAATTTATTGTTACATATTTTGAATCCTCTCTTATGTTCTTGCTATGCACATGACCTGCTTTTTTTCTTTCTACCTTTGTATTTGAGTCTAAAATAAAAAAAAAAAAAGAATAGATCTGACTGTGTTATTCTTCTTCCCCATAACCACACTACTCCCTATTGCCTCTAGGATTAAACTGGCATATGACATGGCTCCAATTTATCTTTCCAGGCTGGTCACACATCACTCTCCTTTATGCCCTTAGCAGTCTAGGTCTGCTCTTGTTCTTTGTACATAATATTCTCCAATCTCCATCTCCTACCTGTGCCCTTGAACAGGCTGTCCCTAATGGCTGGAATGCACTCCCTCCTCATCTAAGCCTCTTAGAATCCCTAGTTTCTTCCAAAGCTCAGTATAAGCATCACCTCCTGCATGAAGTCTTTCATGATCTCTCTAGTCACTAGTGCCTCCTCTTACCTCCCTCAAATTACCTTTTATTTACTTTTTAAATTCATTTTTATTTTATTAAATATTTCCCAGTTAAAAATAAAAAATTTTTAGCATTCATTTTGGAAAATTTTGAGTTCCAAATCCTCTCCCTCTCTTTCTCTCCTCCCCTTTGAAAAAGCAAGCAATATGATACAGATTCTTGTATTTACTTTTTATATAATTTGCATAAATTTGTATGTATACATGTTATTTCCCCTGATAGAATGTAAGCTCCATGAGGGCAGGAACTGTTTCATTTTGGTCTGTATATCTGCAGTGCCCGGTATACTGATCTTAATAAATGCTTATGGATAACTGATGATGGTTTTCATCATTCTTATTTTTAATGGATGGCATTAACAAAGTGCTTTACATTTTACAAAGCTCTTCACGTATATTATCTCATTTGAGACTCATAACAATCCTAAGAGCTAAATCTTTTGAGTATTATTTTCCCTTATTTTGCTGACAAGGAAACTGAAATTCAGAAAAGTTCAATGCTTTGTCCATGGTCAACGGGGATTGTATGAAAGGTGAGTAGGGAGCACATGTGAAGCATCATAGTACAAGGGGAGCAGCTATACAAAAGCACCGAGACATAGAAGGTGAAAGGTCAGGTTCAGGGAATGATTACTATGCCGGTTTAGCTGGAAAGTAGACTGTATGAAGGAGAATAACAGGAAGTAAATTTTGCAAAGTGGCTGTGAGCAAGTCTGTGTAAACACCAAACTGACTGTGTATTTTATCCTAGAGGCAAAAGGGACTCATTGAAGATTCTTGAGCAGGGCAGTGATACGGTCAGATCTTCGTCTTTAGAACGTCAATTTGGCAGCTATGTGGAGAACAAAATGCAGAATGGAAAAACTGAATGAGAGCAGGGAGAACCATTGGCATCATCCAGGGTAAGGAAGAGGACTTGAAAGGAGAGAGTGGTCCTTTGACCCAGCAATACAATACTCTGTAGCCCCAAGACATCAGAGAAAAAAGAAAAGGACCCACCCGTACAAAAATATTTATAGCAGCAACTTCCGTGGTGGCAAAGGACTGGAAATTGAAAGGGTGCTCATCCATTGGGGAATGGCTGAAGAAGTTGTGGTATGTGATTATGATGGAATATTATTGGGCTGTAAGAAATGATGAACAGGATGCTCTCAGAAAAAAAGCCGAGAAGTCCTCTATGAATTGATGTAAAGCGAAGTGAGCAAAATCAGGAGAACATTGTACACAGTGACAACAATATTACAGCGATAACCAACTGTGACTTAGCTACTCTAATCAAGACAATGATCCAAGATAATTCCAAAGAACTCAAGATGAAAAATACTATCCACCTCCAGAGAGAGAACTGATGAACCCAAAGCAGATTGAAGCATACTTTTTGCTCTTTTTTTCTTTTTCTTGTCTTTTTTTTTTTTTTGCAATATGGGTAAAATGGAAATATGTTTTGTATGACTCCATATGTATAACTGATATCATAGAAGGGACCTTGGAGGTCATCGAATCCAACCCCTTCATTTTACAGATGAGGAAACTGAGGCACAGAGGTTAAGGACTTGTTCAGGGACACATATGTCATAAGTGTCCGAGGCAGGATTTGAACACAGGGTCAATCATTCTCTCCACTGTGACACCTAGCTGAGTATACTATGTTTTGGACTTCTGCCATACACCGGCTTCTAGCACATATTCTGAAACAAGCAAAGCTCATTCTCATTGATGCAGTATCTGTGACCAAGTTGGCCGCTGGCTAATAGGCTGAACTACCACTCACCTGGCCCCAGTGACATCAACTCCAACCATGAGCTGTCCGTTCAGGGAAAGGATTTCATCCCTCAGTCTCACTTTGCCACACTTCCCAGCCGGACTGTTCTTCTTCAGCTCAGTCACCCAGATGCAGCCCACATCTAGCACTGGGCCCTGGTGTGTTTTCCGCTTCTTACCACCTCGCCGTCTTTCACCGTAGTCTCCAAAAACAGGGATGTTCCCAAAACTGAGCCCCACAGTATCCATGTCCCCCACCTCTTTGGTCAGGTACACGGTGCAGATTTCCATCTCAAGGGGACTCTGGTCAAGTACAATCGTGCTTTCATCCACAGCAAAGTTCAGCTGGATGTACTCTCGGAGCTTCTGGATGGCCGACTGGCAAAGTCTGTGCTCGGGCCCTCCCTGTGTCTCCTGCAGGTTGCTCCGCAGCCACTGGAGGAGGAGAGGGAGGTGTAGCCCCGCGTTGTCCTGGGTGATGGGCATGACGGCCACCCCAGGATGCCACCATCATGAGCAGAAGTGCTTCAAAGGGGCCGAAGCCAGCACAGGCCTAAGCCCTTGGGACCTCCTGGCTGTCATCTGCTTGGCCCATGCCCATGTTCAGGCAGGCAGGGGAGCATGGGGGTGGCCTACGCACTATTGAGCTGTTGTTGGCCTTGGCAAGGCGAGGACAGGACACGCTTAGCAAAACACTGAAACAATTGCCACAGAGTATTCAACAAGAAGAGGAAGGAAGTGTCAAACAAGTTCTTGCTTGGATGGTTTAACAGCTGCCCAGAAGGGAACTACATGGAAATTAGGTATTCCACCAGAAGTGACATCACCTCATCATCCATGCTTATTCACACCTGTGAGAGGAGAAAAAAGAAAAACACACAGAAAACATCTCTGTTAAAAATGGTGGCTACTCTTGCTGGGCTACATATGATAAATATTCATAATTATACAAACACTTTAGAGTTTCCAAAGTGTTTTCCACACAACAGGCCTATTGAGTGAGTAGTACAAATATTATTGCTTTTTTTTTTTTTGGAGGAGGGAAGATAGGGCAATTGGGGTTAAGTGACTTGCTCAAGGTCATATGGCCAGTTTTTTGTGTTAAGTGTCTGAGGCCAGATTTGTACTGAGGTGCTCCTGACTCCAGGGCCGGTGCTCTATTCACTGTGCCACCTAGGCTCCCCACAAATATTACTGACCATTTTGAATAAAGGGAAACTGAGGCTCAGAGAGGTCAGCTTCCTCCCACAGCTGGTAAGCGACCATGTGGGGTCTTGAACCTTGGCCTGCTAACCACTGGTCCAGCGTTCTCTCTCACGCCAGGAAGAATTTTTTCTTTGCAGACAGGTGAATACAAAGAAAGACACAGCACCCTCAGTTCGTCCTTGATCTCAACTGCCTGAATGTACTTTCCCTCATTCAAAGGCTATTTTTTCTCTAAAGACTTCTTAGATTAAATGCCAAGAAGATGACCATTCCCAGTCACAGCAAAGTCAGCCCCAAAGTCTTGCAGCTAGAAGAGACCTTACTGGTCCTCTAGTCTGATTCCTTCATTTCACAGGAATGAGGACCCCAAACCACATAGGGAGGAAGCGACAGATCCAGGATCTGAACCCAGGTCTAGCTAGCTGGAGCAATGGGTAGAATGCTGGGCTTGGAGCCAGGCTGATCTAAGCTTATTGGGTGTGTGACCTTGGGCCAATCACTGAATCTCTCCTACCCTTAGTTTCCTTAACAGCAAATGGGAATGATAATAGCACCTACTTCACAGGAAGGCTGTGGTCAAGATCAAATGAGATCACACACATAAAACACTTTGCAGATCCTAAAATGCTCATTTTTGTTGTTGTTCAGTCATATCCCACTCTTTGTGGCCTCACTGGGGGCTTTCTCGGCAAAGATGCCAGAGGGGTTTGCCATTTCCTTGTCCGGCTCATTTTATAAATGAGGAAACTGGCATAGCTGAGGGTTAGCTGACTTGCCCTGAGTAAGTGTCCGAGGCTGGATCTGACTCCAGACCTGGTGCTCCAGCCATTGCAACACCTCCCTTCCCTAAAATGCTATCTAAATGTTAGCTCTTATTACTTGTGTGACCCTGAGCAAGTTCTTTTACCTCTCTAAACCTCAATTACCTTCTTTGTAATAAGAAGAGGTTAAATACAATGACCTTTCAGCTCTAAATCTAGGACCCAAAGCTATGGCTTATGTTACATTACTCCCTCTCATAAGCCCTGTATTTCAGCCCATCTGGTCTCTTTGCTGTTCCATGAACAAGACACTCCATCTCTTGGCTCTAGGTCTGTTCTCTGGCTGTCCCTCGCGCATGGAATGCTCTCCCTCCCCATCCCTGCCCCATCCAACTAAAATTCCATCTTCTCCAGGAAGCTCTTCCCGACCACTCAACTCAAGGGCCTTCCCTCTGCTAATTATTTCCTATTTATCCTGCAATAGCTCATTTCTACATATTAGTTGGCTTGTTCCACCCCGCCTCCCCCTTAGATTACAAGCTCCTCGAGGTTGACCTCCTTTTATACCCCCAGTGCTTAGCACAGTGCTCGACCCATAGTAGGTGCTTTATAAATGTTTACTGGCTGCCTGACTTCTGTTTTCTATACATAATATTCCATCTCCTGCTTTGATGCCTTTGCCTCTCCCTTGCCTGAAATACTCTTTCTTCTTTCCTTCTCATCTTAGAGCAGTGGTTCTCAAGCAATGGGTGTCGACCCCTTTGGGGGTCAAACGACCCTTTCATAGGGGTCGCCTCAGACCACTGGAAAACACATATTTCCCATGGTCTTAGGAACTGAGACACCCCCCTCTATCCGTCTCCAGGCGGTCCGCCCACATGCAGATACGCCCACATACGAGTATTAAGGGGTCGCAGCATTAGGAAGGTTGAAAACCACTGTCTTAGAGCCTTTTCAAGGCTCAGTTCATGCACCAAAACCCTCTACCCTGACATGAGACCTTTTCTGGTCCTTTCCTAATTATTTATGCTCACTCCCCCCCCCCCCACCATTACTT
>CM053587.1:71478717-71497013 GCA_028646515.1 Pseudochirops corinnae
AGAATGAGAAGGGAAAGGAGAGAGAGGAGGGAGGGAGGGAGGAAGAGAGAAAGGAAAAGAGAAAGGGGGAGGGGGAAGTGGAGGAGAGAAAGAGAAGGAGGAAGAAGAAGAAGAGGAAGAGGAGAAGGGGAGAGAGAGGAGGGACAGAGATGTGGAGGGAAGAAGGGAAGAGCATGACCTCTGGGTAAAGGAGTGGAACCTAACAGTCATTTGAGAGGCAACCTCCCCAGAAATCCTGGAAATCACAAGGAAAGTTTGTGACATTTTTCTGCCAAAACAATTCCATTGACAGAATAAGGTTAGGAGTTGGCAGAACAACCCTGAAGAAGATTTTATTCAAATATGAAGTGACTAAAATCAGACTCAGAATCAATGGCTGGAAGAGTGTGTTAGAGGATCATTCGACTCCAAACACTATCATAGTCATTGAGTGTTACAGCTGGAAGGGATCCTGGCAGCCAACTAGTCCAAGCCAATAAAGAAATCATGAGGCCCAGATTGGTGAGGAGCTTTGCCTCAGGTCACCCAGCTTGTTTGTTGCAGAAAAAAGGATTAGTATCCAGTCCTTTGATTTTTAGTCGAGTGTAACATGTGACTTCTCAGTTTCCTGATCTGAAAAAATGAGGGGGTGTGGATTCAGATCACTGGTTTTAAAGCTGAAAGGGACCTTAGATCTAATCCAATCCCCTCATTTTACAGATAAAGAAAACCTTATAAGGAAAAGCCTCTTGCCCAGGCTAGAAAGGCAGTGGCCACTCACTGGTGATCCCAACACTGATCAGCATAGAACCCTTGACCCATTCTGTTCCTGATCTGGCCCTGTTCCCTCCACCTTGGGCCGCCCATCCATTCACCATGTTGGTGCCAGATTCGCTCAGCTCTAGCCTACTACATCTTTAGCCTACTACTACATTTAAACCACTACAAGTCCCACATTGAAGTGATCCGTCCACCTCGGCCTACCTCACTAGCAGGTATCATAGGTGTGTACCATCTCACCCAACCCTACAGAGGTCAAATGACTTGCCCACATGACAGAGCCAGCATCCAAACCTCTACCCGCTGACCCCAGAACACAAAACTAGTGCTCTGTCCGCTACCTCCATCCATAAGGGGCCATTCATCTCTAAAATTCTCCCAGGTACAGAAGCTGAGTAAGTCAGGTTTAGCATCACCTGCCTCCATCACACAGAAGTACTGTATTCATGCACATTTTAAATTACCGAGAGATGAGCCAAACCTCCCTATCAGATTTTGACAATCTGCCCAGACAAAGGAGGAGAGAGGCCCCAGGGCTGGTGCACATTCCTGCACATCGAACCACAGATCAGCTATTATGGTAGAGAAAAAGAAATGATCCTATAAAAACAAAGTCTCATTGCACCCACACAAGTGCGTTAAACCAAGGTTCCTGCAGCTGGGGAGGAGTTTATATTAAGGGGCAATCAGCAATCTGAAGTTCCTATGGGGCTGCGGTGTTTTTCCCAGTTTGGCAAAGCTCTCCTTCCCATGTGCCGTGGCCTACTTCCCTTTCCTCACCCCAGAGTGCTGCTGGGAGTCTGAGACTTGCCTGCCTGGTGCAGAGAAGCCTCAGAGGAAACCAGAGGTGCAAAAGGGCAGGAAGGATTGGCCCGTGCGCCTCCCTTTACAGCTTCCACTTTTCCCAGGCCCCAACTGTGGGAAAGGCCTCAGACAATGGTCATTTGAAGGCAAGGGAAAGAAAGCCCACGGGAGGACATGAAGCAGGAATCCTCATCTGCTCTCCCAGGCAGGAAATCAGAATTAGGGTGGGAAACAAAACGGACACTGCAAAACAAACCCCCTTTTAAAGAAGACGGCATAATGCGATGGAAAGAGAGCCAGATCTGGAATAGGCATTAGCTGTGTGACCTTGGGCAAGTCCTTTAAGCTCACTGGGCCTCAGGTTCTGCATCTGTAAAATAAGGAAGTGGTCAGACTGGATCACCTCTGGGGCCCTTTCCAGCTCTAAATCAATAAGCCCATGCCTGAAAACCAATCTTATCAAAGACTTCAAGCAGGAAGGGACCTCAGAGATTATATGATTGAGGCATTCTTAACCTTTTTTGGGTCTGGACCTCTTCTGCAATCTGGTGAAGCCTATGGAAACTAGGGGATCCATTATTTAGGAACCCTATGGAATCCATACTTCTCAGAATAATATTTTTTAATGCATAGAATAAAATATATAGGACAGGACAGCTAGGTGGAGCAGCAGATAGAGCACCAGCCCTGGAATCATGAGGAGCTGAGTTCAAAGACAGCTTCAAACACTACTATTTACCTGTGTGACCCTGGGCAAGTCACTTAACCCCAATTCTGTGTGTGTGTGTGTGTGTGTGTGTGAGTGTGGGGAGGAGTGTGGGGGGTGTGCATGTGCATTACAAAGGAAATATATTAAAATATAATTATCAAAAAAATTCAAGAACAAATTCAAGGATCCCTGCTGAAGGATCTCTATGATCTAATCTACCCCGTCTCATTTTAGAGATGAGGAAATTGAGGCTACAGAAGTTACGTTGTTCATCTTTCATTCTCCAAGAGCACCAATGACGTTAGGAGGGTGATGTCTTGACTTGCAAGTGAATTGGCTTTAATTAAGGCAGGGCTGTGCAAAGTCACCAGCCTCACTCTCTCCTCCAAAGTCATCAGAGTCCAGTGGCAAGACAAAGGTCAGGACGACTGGCAATTAGACAAAAGAGAAAATCTGTGCCAGGATTCAAACTCAGGTTTTCCTAATCCCCAAATAAGCATTCTATCTCTGCCATTCAGCTGCTACAAAAATCAAAAGACCTCAGACAGGTCCCCAGCATCTGAACCACAAGTTGAACCTGGGAGCCCTGGCTCCAAATCCAGCATCTGTTCCCCTGTATGGGGGGATGGGGGGAGCCTGTGGCCTTGAGGCTGCATGTGTCACTGAGTCTCAGTCAAAGGCCCACACTTGAGGACCTAGAAGGCCACATGTGTCCTCAAGGCCACAGGGTCCCCATCCTTGCTATGTGATCTGTGACACAAGATTAAGCTGACTAGAAGGTCAAAGAAAATTCTTTGTTTTTCTCCCTCCTCCCATTTCCCTCATCCAGCTGACCACAGATGAAGAACTGAAAAGAAAATTAGAATAGGGGAAGATGAAGAGATGGGATAGAGCACAGGTGAGCTGAATCAAATTATAATGGAATTGTTGTTCAGTCATTTCAGTCAGGTCTGACTCTGTGACACCTTTTGGGGTTTTCTTGGTAGCCATTTCCTTCTCCAGCTCATTTGACAGATGAGGAAACTGAGGCAAACAGGGTTAAGTGACTTGCCCAGAGTCACACAGCTAGTAAGTGCCTGAAGTTGGATTTGAACTCAGGTCCTCCTGACTCCAGACCTGGCACTCTATTCACTGGCCACCTAGCTGTCTCCAAAATGTTTCTGGGAAGTCTTTGATAAAACAAAAACCAGAGAAGATAGATGACGTTAACAGGTGATTTTCTAAGTCAATATGCATCCCACAAGGAACCTGATGTCTGGTGGAATGGCTCCATTTCTATTTGAGTCAGACATGGCTGGGGGACAAGAACAAGGAGAAATGTAGGTTTTCATAGGAAAGCTACCATTTAGCTTTGACCCCAGAGGCCTTGGCGTCTGCCTAGTCTCAGCTCTGCCACAGTAAGTAACTCAGTGACTCTGGGCCTCACATTTTTTTCCCTGTAAAACAATGGAGTTAATGAAGTGAAAGGCTTAGAAAAGCCAGAGAACCTGACCTTGGATCCCACTTCTGACGTTTCATAATAATTACAGCTAGCGCTTATATAGTACTTTGAGGTTTGCAAAGCACTTTAGAGATATTATTTCAATTTATTTTCCCCACATCCTAGCAGATAAGCATGCTATTATTATCCCCATTTTACAGGTGAGTAAACTGAGGCAGACAGAGATGAAGGGACATGCCTAGGTTCACACAGCCATTAAGTGTCTTCTGTTGTGCCACCTGGCTTTCATTTACTAGGTATGGGAGCCTGGGCAAGTCACTTGGAATCTGTCTGTGTTCTCTGAGCAGCTCCCTAGGACTTGTTTCTAACAAACATCTGCTAATTTAGTCAGCACAAGGACACAGTCTCGTCTCCTTTGCCAATGCAAGCTCTAAATTCTATGCTCAGCAATGCTTTAGGCTCTGTGGAATAATGCAAAAGAAGGCTTGGTCCCTGACCTCAAGCAGCTTACAATCTAACTAGCAGGGAGAAATTGAAGAGTACAATTAAATAATTAGATTTCTAAGATAATAATAGCAATCATTTCTATAATAGGGCTTTCCCGAGTTGCAAAGTGTTTTCCATATACTACAATCTTACAACAACCCTGGAAGTCGTGATTTCATCAGTGGGGGTAACTCACAGGTGGAGACATGCCCTCTCCCCATACAGATCAGCACATGTCCTGCAACTTACAGTCTCAGAGAGTGCTGGTGATTTGTGCTGAATCAAAAAGTCAGTGTGTCTGTATTAGAGGCAGGATTAGAACCCAGACCTTCTGTCCAACTGCTCCAAATTGCCTCGAGACAGCTTAGACCAGGAATAGTACCAGAGGATCAGAGATCTAAAGACAAAACAAAAATAAATACAAAATTGTGAGGTTGAACTAAACAATATCTTTGGTTTTTCCCAGCTCTAATACTCCATGCAGTGGTAGAAGAGGGAGGGAGAAGAAAGAGCAAGGCCTGCCTGCTCAGAAGGTAGCCTTAGGGAGTTGCAAATTAAAGCCAGTAACAAAGGAAGTATAGTATTGGTCCCCAGCCCTCTAGTCCAACTTTGTTGTTGTTGTTCAGTAGCATCCGACTCTTCGTGACCCCATTTGGGGTTTTCTTGGTAGAGATACTAGAGTGGTTTTCCATTTCCTTCTCTAGCTCATTTTACAGATGAGGAAACTGAGGCAAACAGAGTAAAGTGACTTGCCCAGGGTCACACAGCTAGTAAGTGTCTAAGGCCAGATTTGAACTCAGGAAGATGAGTCTTCCTGACTCCAGGCCCAGCACTCTACCCACTGTGCCACCTAGCTGTGCCACCACAGGGGTAGTTATTAGATAATGGTTGCCCTCTCACACATCACTGAACTCAGGAATCATGAGGATTAGCAAAATGACTAACCCACACCACGCATGAAGCTCCATTTAAGTCCCTCCAAAGTTATTTCCCATTAGCCTCCTCCAGTCTGCAGCTCAGCCCTTGCTTCCCCTGCAGCTTAGAGCAAGTGAGTGGATTGTGCCAAGTCAGACTTTGAGCTGGAGTCCTGTTGTCAACTAGAAATTTCATCTCTCCCACAGAGGAGGTGATTAAGAACTTGGCAAGAGCCATTCAATGGTGACTTGTCCCTGCTCCCCGTGCCCTCCTCTCCCTAGCAGTCCAGAGCAGGTTGCATCCTCCTTCTTTGCTGAGTACTGACTTTTCATCTCTTTTCTGCTGCAGCCGAAACGTTTTTGCCTAGTGCCTTCTGTTAGTAAACAATCCTCATAACCAGGGAAGAGGGGAAGTGAAGGAGGCCTTCAATTCCATTTCTTGGTTAGTTGCACAAACAAGGCAAACCATGGCTAAATTAAGTCACCCCAATTGCTCCCCAATGAAGAACCAACAGTTTCTAATTATCGTAATGGAATCTGGAGTAGTGAGGTAGGGAGAGAATGCCATCATACCCTCCTATTTCAGAGAAAAAATAACATCCTCTCTTTGGTCCCAAAGGGCCTCTTTCTTTGTTCTCCATGACACGCATCCTGTTTCTGTGGCTCAGCCCCCAGCATTTTGTGTGGCTGCTGCCCCTCTAGCTGCAATTCCACCATCAGTCGTCTTGCCTTTACCTTCTTACTGTTCCCAGGAGTCCTGGTGGCTGTCATTATGCTCACCCCTGGAGGGGAGAGCCAGCTATACAAGCTGCCCTGGGTGTGTGAGGGGGACCCATCCACCTTGGGAATCCAGGGCCATGGGGACTGTGGATCCATGCTGGGCCATCACACTGTCTACTGAATGTGCTTTGCCCTGGCTGCTTTCCTCTTTCTCTTCACCCTACTGATGATCTACATGAAGACCAGCAAGGACCCCCAAGCTGCCATCCAGAATGGGTTTTGGTTTTTCAAGTTCCTGGTTCTTCTGGGTATCACTGTAGGGGCCTTCTATATCCCAGATGGCACCTTCACCAATGTCTGGTTCTACTTTGGGGTGGTCGGCTCCTTTCTCTTCATTCTCATCCAGCTCATCTTGCTGATTGACTGCACACTGCTGGAACCAGAGCTGGCTATGGAAGGCCGAAGAGAGAGACTCACGGTGCTGGTATGCAGGCCTCTTCTTCTTTACCTTCTTCTATGGAATCACCCTGGCTGCCACAGCCCTCATGTACACCTGCTATACCCATTCGGGAGCCTATTATGAAGGCAAGGTCTTCATCAGCCTCAACCTTGTCTTCTGTGTCTGTGTCTCCACTGTGGCTGTTCTTCCCAAGGTCCAGGAAGCTCAGCCAAACTCAGGCCCTCTCCAGGCCTCTGTCATCAGTGCCTACACCATGTTTATCATCTGGTTAACTCTGACCAGTATCCCTGATCAGAAATGCAACCCTACCCTTCCAGTAATCACCAACACAATGAACCTGGATTATCCCTATGTCTACACTACACGGTGGCGCGATGCACCCAGCATTGTTGGCCTAATCATCTTCATCCTCTGCACTGTCTTCATCAGCATCCACTCTTCTGACAACAAGCAGGTGAACAGCCTGATGCAGACAGAGGAGACCCACTGGTGCTGGATGACCAGCAGCAGGTGACTGAGGGCCAGGCCTGTGACAATGAGCAGGATGGAGTCTCCTACAGCTACTCCTTCTTCCACTTCTGCCTCTGCCTTACCTCCCTCTACCCATCATGAGAACACTCCTTAACTGGTCCAGACCAGATGATGTCACCAGGAAGACAGTCAGCACCTGGACTGCAGTCTGTGTGAAGATCTGTGCCACCTGGACAGGGCTGTTCCTCTACCTGTGGACCCCACTTCTCCTGCCCAACCGAGACTTCAGCTGAGACTAGTCCAGGTCCCCAGCATCACTACTGCCTGACCAAAGATGCCTTATTGCCAAGGGACAGAGGTTATCATTTAGTATTCGAGTCTGGCTCCCACAATCCTCCCCTGCCCCTTACCTCCTCTAGCCCTTCTGTGATGGAACTACTCATCTCCCCCTTCTCCTCACTCTTCCCTAAAGCCAGTGTGGAAGGACAGAGGCCATTGGGCTAGATGACTTCTAGGTACCCCTTCATCTGTAACCCTCTGTGAGTGAGCCTCTGAGCACCCCTATCTATGGTTGAGGTTGTAACTTGGCTCCTTTCTCCTTGCTGCCTCTGGGGCTTGGATGGGACTTGGAGGGACCAGAGGGTGGGTTATGGGGTCATGCTACTGCTTGGAGCCACACACAACTGTTCCTCCTGTCACCTCCTGTTTTCTCTTTTCTCCTCCTATCCCTCCAAACCTCTATCCCTCGATGAAGTAACTTCCAACTCTGCTCCGGCATGGGTGTCCTCCCTCACAGTGGGGACAGGACAGGACAAGCTTGAGTCCTCATTGCCCAGCAGGGACGGGCTGGGAGGAATGGTTCTCAGCATCATGGCCGGGAATGTTCTCCACCCCACGTTCTTCCCTCCCTCTTCCCTGCTCCTGGGCTCTGTCTTTTAGGAACCCTTCCATTTAGAAATTTTTAAAAACAGCCCAATAACAAATATCCAGTGGGTTTAAAGAAACTAAAACAACAACGATAACAAAAATTACATCCTTACTCCCTGGTCCCTTCCCCACCCTCCCCCCAAGCCCATTAAGGCCAAGACACTGCAGCCTTCCAAGAACGGCATGCCTTTTCCAGATTAGGGGAAGAAACCTCCAAATCTTTATAGGGTCTATGTAGAAATAGACAAAGGCCTGTTTTCAACTAGTGTATGTGGGGAGATTTACGAAAATCAGGAAACAAAGAGACAGTGTAATACAGTGGATAGAAAGCCAGATCTGGGAGTATGGAAAACCTGGGTTCAAGTCTTACCATTGACACATCCTAAATATACGGACCCTGGCAAATCATTTAATCTTTATGTGTCCCCCCAAAAACCCATCTAAATTGTAGAGTGGATATTAGGGTAGCTAGGTAGTGCAGTAGATAGACTGTTGGGCCTAGAGTCAGGAAGACCTGAGGTCAAATCCAGCCTCAGACACTAAGCTATGTGACTTTGGGCAAGTCACTTAACCCTATTTACCTCAGTTTCCTCATCTGTCAAAAGAATTGGAGAAGGAAATGGCAAACCACTCCAGCATCTTGCCAAGAAAACGCCAAAGGGGGTCATAAAGAGTTGAACACAACTGAAAACAACTAAACAACAACAAAAAATCGATGTTGATTTGCATTAGTTGAGGAAATTCCTTATACCAATGAAATCAGAGGGCTAGTGGGGGCTAGTTAGCAAGCAGATCCAGGACGTTAGAGCCAGGATTTCAGGGTGGGGGTTGGACTGGATGACCTCTGAGTTCTATGAACTCTGCTCCAGCCTTAGTCAGGGGCAGCTTCAACCTGCGGATGGCCAATCCCCTTCCAAACATCATTAGCAGTGGGCCCAGAAAGCGGCATAAAATGGGGCAAAAAGCCAAGTCCCTGGGGAGGATCAGATGTCTTCAGCCCTGCTCACTCTTGGACCCTGGCTCCCCAGCCCCATGGTGTCTGGTGCCCCCCTCCTCACTGGCCATTTTCCAGGCACAGAACTTCGGTGGTTATTCCTGTCCTGGGTCATGAGCCCCCATGCCAACCTGCATTCCTCACAGGGTTTTTGTCAGGATTAAAGGACACAATGATGAATGTAGATAGGCTTTGAAGTCTAAATGCAAAGCATCACACAAATGAAGGGTGTTATTAATAGGACTGAGGGAAAGCTTAACCGCACCTGACTCTATGAGGTGCTTTGTAAAACCCTGGTGCCAGCCCTCTGAGGATCTGCAGCATAAGACAATTACCTCCCCTTACAAGGGATCTAAATGTATGAGGCCCCAGGACCACAGATACATGTGAGAAGCAGCACCGCTCAGTGGAGAGAAGTAATCAGAAGTCAGGTCCGTTCATCCTCACAGTCCCTGTTATAAAAGAGTCCTCCCCTCAGGAGTTTGTGTTCTGGAGATCATTGAATATTAGATGGCCATATTCCATTGCTGCTGTCTTGCCTACTTAGTCTGTTCAATGATGCATTTTCATATTTTAATCAGTGCCAAATAATTTTGACAATTATTTTATATTGCAGTGTGAGATCCGGTCTTGCTAAACACCTTTTATTGTGGTTTACCTCCTGTTTGCAGGAGGAGCTATTCTGTTAGTAAAAAGTAATTTGCATGTTGTTGTCTCTCCCACTGCAATGTAAACCCTATGTTTTTGTTTGACATGTAATAAGTTCTTAATAAATGCTTATTTCTTATGGTGGTTTATATTTTCATTATTTCTCTTTAGAATCTAGATCTTTTGTTTCATCAAATATGTGTCATTATGTGTCTGGTTCTATAAAGTAACCCATTGATATTTTGATGGGTATACCATGAAATATGTAAATTTAGATAATGTAATGATTTCCATTATATTAGGATGGCCTGACCATTATTTCAGTCTTTCTTTCTATGTATACAGTGTGAATGTAGTTTTAAACTTTGCTATAGTGTTGTTCATTTGTGTATGACTCTTTGTGACAGAATCTGGGGTTTCCCTGGCAAAGTTACTAGAGTGACCTGTCAATTCCTTCTCCAGCTCATTTTACAGATGAAGAAACTGAGGCAAACAGGGTTAAGTGACTTGCCCAGGATCACACAGCTTGTGATTATCTGAGGCCAGATTTGAAATCAGGTTTTCTGACTCCAGGCCTGGCCCTCTATCCATTACATCACGTATGTGCCCCTTTTAAGCTTTTATAGCTATTAAAGTCCTGAAAATTCAGCTACTATAGCTTAAAACTCTCCTCAGACTCTTGGCACACCTTGTATCTATATTGATATAAGTCCTGAATAGGATTAAGTAAATTAGTTCCAGATAATTTATCCATTTACATAATTCATTTGGGTGGTATTTCTCAGTTATTGCCACCTGATTTTTATTAATACAATATAGTAATATTAATGATCTTACAGGTTATTTTGTATTCTACCACTGTACTGATAAAATCACAGGTCCAGATTAAACCTAAAGACAACTCTATCTAAGCTTTTGTTCTGAAAATCTTCTCTGCTGAGTCTGAGATGGGGCTTTATAAATAAGCCGTTGTGTTACCTGCAGAGAGGAATAATTTTGTTTCCTCTCTGCCACTGTTCAAACTTTAATTTCTCTTTTGTCTTGCTCTTAGAGCTAGCATTCCTAGAATCATGTCAGATAGTCATCAGGTGATGAGATTTTCAATCACAGGAACTTTGCTACAATCTGCATTGATGATGGGAGAGAATCCAAACCAATGAAATTATAAATCTTCAAAGATATTGAAGTGTTAAAGTTATGTATAGATATATGATGATGAAGAGAGGTAGACTCAGCTGGATACAACTCTTCATTAGGTGCCTCCTTCTCTGAAAATAATCAGTGTGATCAAGTAGTGGAAAGATCACTGGATTTTGAACCAGAAAGACCTCAGTTCAAATCCTAGCTATGAAATTTACTACCTGTGTGACACTGGGCAAGTAACTTAAATATCTCTGAGCCTCAGTTTCCTCATCTGTAAAATTAAGAATTCAGACTATATGATCTTCATAATCCTTTCTACCTATAAATCCTATGTCAATTTAATAAGTGTAATCACAGGAAAAGTTGATTCCTGAAGGGGGGAACGTGATTTTCACTCCTCCTAGCAATGTCACAAAATTTCGGGCATTCTCCAGAGCTACCAGAAAAAGTATGTGGTGTTAGAACAGCTTTGGACTTTATCCTCTGGAAAACATGCAAAGACAGAGGCTTAGGGAGTAGCCTTCCTGAGCTGGGAGACCCTAGAGGCACTGCCTATGACTCTTAGCCTTCTCCCAACAACCCCGATTTTTTCTGAGTTTTGTTCAGGTTTCACTCTTTCTCTGCCACCTTCCTTACCCTAATGACCCTCGTAGGGCACTGAGCTAACCCTGTGCTTTGCTCCATGCTTATGGCTTCTGATCCCAATGTTTGCTGCTGATGCTGCTCATTCGATCAGTGTCTTTCCACTGATTCAGGAGTTTCCATGGATCCCTATAATCCAAATAAATCCCAGGGAAATAAACTGAGCTTTCTGGAAAGAGCTCTGGGTCCTGATCCTGGGCCACTGTTATGAACAGAGACGATCTCCTTTTTTTCCCCTATGTGTTCATCCTGGAGACTCAAACTCTACTATGAAGCCTTTCAAAAAGCAGCATCCTTCATCCATCAGTCAATAAATAGTTAACAAGCACCTACTATGTTCCAGGCACTGTGCTAAGTGCTGGAGATACAAAGAAAGGCAAAAGATAGTCCCTGCTCTCAGAGAACTCCCAATCTAATGGAGGAGACAACTACGTCCTGACAGGCTACAGAAAAGAAAAATTGGAAGAATAAAAACAATGGACGGAAAGCACTAGAATTAAGGGGGATCGAGAAAGGCTTCTCACAGAGGTGGGATTTTAGCTGGGACTTGAGGAAAGCCAGGAGGTAGAGATGGGAAGGGAGGGCAGAGTGAGCATGGGGGAACCCAGGGAAAGTACCCAGAGCCAAGAAGAGGGAGGGCCTCTCTGAGGAATGGGAAGGAGACCTGAGTCACTGGATTGCTGAGTGCATGGGCGTACATAAGGTGTAAGAAGACTGGAAAGGTAAAGGGAGATCTAGTTATAAAAGGCTCTGGATGCCAAACAGGAAATTTTACATTTGATCCTGGAGGTGATAGGGAGCCATTGGAGTACACGGAGTGACATGGGGTGACACGGTCAGACCTACACTTTAGGAAGATCCCTTTAATAGCTGAATGGAGGATGGAGTGGGGAGACTTGTGGTCTCGTACCCATGAGACGGATAAACGTGTAAGCTAGAGACAGTGACAGAACAGCAAAACTGAAGCTGGAGGATGCTGAGCGAAAAGGACATAAACTATATTATTGGTCAACTTCTAGCATTAATAAAACCAAAGGAAATGAAATGGAGAAAGAGCCAGAATAGGACCTATTGCCCACCTCCCATGACTGGGGGATGACTTGTGCTGGAGCATGTGCATTTCCAAATTCGTCTGCCTCCCGCATCGACTCCAAGGAAATAATTTTTTGTTATCCATGTGGGAGATTTTCATTTCAGGTGTGGGCAACAACTTTTTTTTGGAGGGGGGAAGGCAAGGCAATTGGGGTTAAGTGACTAGCCCAAGGTCACACAGCTAGTAAGTACATCAAGAGTCTGAGGCTGGATTTGAACTCAGGTCCTCCTGACTCAAGGACAGGTGATCTATTCACTGCACCACCTAGCTGCCCCAGGTAACAACTTATACATGCTATAGTTGTACTGTTTGTGGAATCATGTCACAAAAAGTGATGTTGTAGAGAAAGCTGCTTTTTATATTTCAGGGAGGTACTGGCCCCGGGGCCTGGGAACTGGGGTTTAACTCCTCAGTCTGATGCATGGTATTCATGTGACCCTGGGAAAGTCATTGGCCTTGCTGGGCTCTATATCATATGAGTCTAAATATTCTTGAATAGGACCTCCTATAAAAATTGATATCCAGGAGCGAATAGTAATGCCATGATGCTCCAGTGCACTTGGCCATTAACAATGTCATTTTTTTATTCTAGTGAAAAAAAGTAGTAAGTTAGTAGGGATCTTTGAAGGAGGACTGTGGGGTATAGTGACAAGAGCACTAGACAAGTCATGAGACCTGGGTTGAAGTCCTGGATGAGCCACTATCCACCTGTAGGACCTCAGGCAACTTCCTCCAAGATTCTGGGATGGGCCAAGTCAGCTGAAATGAGTCAGGATGTGCCTGGTGGTTCTTTGAGTAAGGGCAGGGCAGGAACAGTAAAACTGGCAGGTTTTAGTAATGAATATACAGGACTACGTTAAGAAAGGGGAGGGGGAAAGTAAGTCTGGCACACAGGTGTCAAGACAGGGTTGGGGTTCAAGTGGAGATGTGGGCCTGAGCCTCCTGGCTAAAACAGGCAAACCAGGTAGCAGGGAGGAGAGGTTGTATGCAGGAACCAAGACTGCTTTGAGCAAGCAAAGGATAGATAGGGGAAGAATCTGGATGAAAAAAAGCTCGGGTAGTGAGAGAGGGGCAAGATGATAAGGTCATGGTCAAGATCTCTACCAGAAAGTTTTGTGAAGGAGAGGTTTCCAGTAAGGGTCAGAGACAACATGCCCTTAATAGGGAAGGTTGGAGGGAGAGGGAAATTGGGATGGGAGAGGGGAAGGGAAAGAGGGAGAAAAGGAGGGGGAGACAGGAGAGGTGGAGGGGGACACAGGGAGAAAAAGAGGGGGTAGATGGGGAGGGAGAGAGGGAGAAGAAGGATAAGGGAAGGGGAGGAAGGGAGAAGGAGAGGAAGGGGAGGAGGAGAGGGTATGGAAGAGGGAGTAGGAGAGAAGAGGGAGAGGGCAAGGGAGGGAAAGAAAGAGGAAGAGGGAGGGGGACAGGGAGACAGGGGAATCTCATATTCAAGGGGCCTGGACGCTTAAGATAACCTGGCTCCACTCAGCTATAGCTTCAGCTTTCCTACCAATACAGATCACAACTCCTCTGGCCTTATTAGATACAGATCAAAACTCCTCTAGCTTTATTAAATAGTGTTGCAGAGATGCCATTTCTACAAATTCATGTGAACAAACTTTCCTGAGAGACAGCATGGTATAGCGAATTTGTACCATGTGGGCCCCCTACCGCTGTAACTATCTGTGTGATCTTGGTGAATTACTTAACTCTGCTGGGCCTCAGTTTCCTCATCTGTGAAATGGGAAGGTGAGAGGGGGTGAGATATGGGGAGGGGTAGGACATAGTGGGAATGAGACCTCCACTCTCACAGAGAATGTAAACTGCCTTGAGTAAATACAAACAGCAAAAGAAACTCCAACTATTCCATAGGAAATTTGCATGTGACTCTGAGCCATCCTGTTTCTATATGATAACTGACCTAGCCTGGGTTTGGTTCAGGGATCTATAAGGTTGCCCTGTCCTGCTGCCACCCAAGACAACTGGCCTCTTGAGAGTAAACTCCCTTAAATAACCCAATCAAGCAAATCAACCCCAATAAAACCTAATAATAACCAAGCTGGTGTGAGCCCCTATTTCTTCTCAGTATTCTCAGTATTGAGAATACTCAGTATTCCCTCGGAGGGCACGCTACCCTTCAGTTAGCATAATTAGGGCAAGGTAATCTGTCCCCATAAAGAAAGTTAAACCAGAAGACTTTTAAGGTCCCTTATAACTCTAAATCTCTGATCCTTATGACTTAGCAAGGCTGGTCTTCAAACACACAATCTGTCTCCAACAGCTTTTATTATTTTCATTTGACAAACGAAGAAACTGCAGTGTGCGATGACTAACTTGGATACACTTAGCCCTTCTCAGCAATGCAAGCACCTAAAACAATTCCAAAGGACTCGTGATGGAAAAATGCCATTCACATCCAGAGAAAGAATTACAGAGTTGGAACAGAGTGAAGCAAACTGTTTTCTTTTTTGTTTTGTTTTCTTTCTCATGGTCTCTTCCATTTGTTATAATTCTTCTATGCAACATGACTAACGTGAAAATGTGTTTAATAGGAATATACGTGTAGAGCCTATATCAGCAGTTCTCAACCTGTGGGTTATGTTCAATTTCTAACAATGAGAATACATCCTGCATATCAGATATTTACATTAGGATTCCTAACAGTAGCAAAATTACAGTTATGAAGTAGCAACGAAAATAATTTTATGGTTGGGGGTCACCCCAACATGAGGAACTGTATTAAAGGGTTGCGGCATTAGGAAGGTTGAGAACCACTGCATCAGATTGCAGGCTCTCTCAGGAGGAAGCAGGGAGGGAGGGAAAGAAAAGTTAAAATCTTATGGGAGTGAATGTTACAAAAAAAAACATATGAAGAAACTGAAAGGTTAAGTCCAAGACCACATATCTGAGGCAGATTTTGAACTAAAAATTACCTTAAACGAGCCATTCCTCCCAGTTCAAAAATCTTTAGTGGCTCTCCACTCTCTACCCACAAAATAAAGTTCAAATTCTTGAACTTGACAACAAAAACCCTTTAGAATCTAGCCCAAACCTACGAAAACAGGACGATAATGACAGACGAAAGCAAAAGGCTGAACTGCTCAACCTGTATTTTTGCTTCTTTTTTAATCAACCAAGGAGAATATTGGGATCAAAACAGACAGAACTAAAATGATTAGTTAGGAATTGAAACCCAAGATAAGTGAGGAGACGGTAAGTGAACACACTCTCTATGAATTTAAGCCACTGAGCTTGGACAAACTGGATCTCGTAGTGCCTACCTCACATCCCATAAGAGACACAGAGAAAAGTGTTTTGTTTTGTTTTTTAAAACCAACACTAACACTATACTCTTTACCTTAAGGTTGTTGTTTGGCTCCTGAGATAATGTGTGGCAAAGTGCTTTGCAAATTTTAAAGCACTGCATAAATGTTTTATGATTATTACTATTGAAAGTTTAATGGGTGTGAACCCTAAGCCTTTGTCAAAGACCTCTGGAAGATCATTGAGCAAGCAAGGAGCAGAGCTCCAGGACCAGGGAAGGGCAAGTGGCCCAATTTTCAAAAAGGGGTAGAAAGTGAAGGTTGTAAACCAAGTAGCTTGACTTGACTTCCTGCCAAAGTTCTAAACTGTATCATTAAGCACCAAAAGCATGGATTTATGGAGAACAAGTCATACTAGACTCACCTCATTTCCTCATCTTTGTTTTTTTTAGAAAGATACTGGACTGGTGAATCAGGGAAACTCTGTAAAAGCGGTTTCCTTCTATTTCAACAAAGCAATTGACAAAAGTCACCTGTGTTATTCTTGTGGACAAAGGGGTGGGGGGACAATGGGCTGGATAATAAGATTTAGAACTAGTTGTATGACCAGATGCAAGATAGACATTAATGGTTTCATGTCAACTTGTAGAGAAATTTCTAGAGGAATGTCTCAAGGATCAGTCAGTTCAGTCAACAACTATTTTAAGTGTTAACTATGTGTCAGGTATTGTGTTAAATACTAGGAATAAAAACATAAGCAAAAAGAAAAACAGTCCCTGTCCTCAAGGAGCTGGCGTTCTAATGAGCAAGACAATACACAAAGAGAAGATGAAAAAATGAAGAGAAAGATAATAGGAGTGGCAGTATGATGGAGAAGTCCAGGCTAGTGCAGCCTGTTGGGAAAAGATGGCCAGCTTGGGTGGTCTCCTTGAATGGAGTTGTCCCAATCAGAGGGAAGGGCTCTAGGGGAAGAAAATATTCAATATTTCATTAGTGATTGGATAAAGGCATAGATGGCATGCTTATCAATTTTTTAGGTGACTCAAAGGCAGGATAAATAACCCAAGATGGCAGAGTCATAATTCAAAAGATTTTCACTATTTCCTTAATATACACTCATTTCTCAACTTAATCAGTCTTGGGCTTCTTCATGATCAGAGATCATATATTTAAAGCTGTAAAGAACCTCAAAGGTTATTTAGTCCAAACCCCTCATTTTACAGATGAGGAAACTGAGGCTCAGATAAGACAAGTAACTTGCCTACAGTAACATCGCTAGTAAGTGTCAGAGTTAGGATTTGAATACATGTCTCCCAGACTCCAAGCCCATTACTTTAGGCACTCTACCCTCCTGCTTCTCTTAGAGGCATAGTGTCTAGATCAGCAGTTCTCAACCTGTGACTTGCGACTCCTTTGGGGGTCCAACGACCCTTTCACAGGGGTCACCTAAGACCATCGGAAAACACCTATTTCCGAAGGTCTTAGGAACCAAGACACTGCTCCTCTATCTGAGTCTAGGAGGGTCGCCCACGTGCAGATATGCCCACATACGAGTATTAAAGGGTTGCAGCATTAGGAAGGTTGAGAACCACTGGCCTAGATGGAGGAAGACAACTCTCCTATTGTACCCTATCCCGCTCAGATGAACTCTACCAAAATGGTGTCATATAAAGATCAGTTGAAAAAACTAAAATGTAAGGGGATAAGAGGGGGGATGATAGGAGGGCGGGCTGATGGGGGTAGTCAGAAGCAAACACTTTTGAAAAGAGACAAGGCCAAAGGAGAAAACAGAATAAATGGGGGGTAGGATAGGATGGAGGGAAATATAGTCTTTCACAACATGACTACTATGGAAATGTTTTGTACAACTACATATGTAAAATCTATATTGAACTGCTTGTCTTCCCAATGAGGGTGGGTGAGGAGGGAAGAAGAGAGAGAATCTGGAACTCAAAGTTTTAAAAACAAATGTTAAAAAATTGTTGTTACATGCAACCAGGAAGTAAGATATACAGGCAATGGAGTATAGAAATCCATCTTGCCCTACAAGAAAGTAAGGGGGAAGGGGAGGGATGGGGAGGGATATGTGAGAGGGCAGACTGGGGGAAAGAGTAAGCAGTATTCTTGCCATCTTGGAGGGGGGGGTGGGGGAGAGATGGGGAGAAAATTTGGAACTCGAATCTTGTGGAAATAAATGTTGAAAAATAAAAATAAATTAATAAATTCTGAAAAAATAGAAAAAGAAAAAACTAAAATGTTTAGTCTGAAGGAGGGAAGACTTAGGGAAGGCATAACTATCTTCAAGTGTTTTGAAAGACTGAAATTTGAAAGAGACTCAGGGAAGGGAAGAATTAGGAGCAATGGAAGTCGTGAAGAGGCAAATTTCAGCTTGTTGTCAGTTCTTAACAAGTAGAGCTATTCCAGAATGCAATGAGCTGGGCTGCTTTGGGAAAAGGGTCCCCCTCAGTGGAGGCCTTCAAACAAGGACTAATCAGTTACTTGTCAGGAATGTTTTATCAAAGATTCTTGTTCATCTAGGGCTTGGGTTAGATGATTTACATCTGAAATCTCTTCCAACTCTGAGATTATGAATCTCTTGTAATCTACAAGTATAGCAGCAAGCACCCTAGCATACCCAGGATGGCTGCTAGCACAGGTTCTTTGATTTGTTTTTCTTTTTTTTCTTTTGCCTTTTGGAGAGCAATTGGGGTTGAATGACTTGCCCAAAGTCACACAGCCAGTAAGTGCGTCAAGTGTCTGAGGCCGAATTTGAACTCGAGTCCTCCTGACTCTAGGGCCAGTGCTCTATTCACTGCGCCACC
>CM053587.1:71497513-71547378 GCA_028646515.1 Pseudochirops corinnae
ACACATACATCACAGATCAACAGGCAGATCTAACTGTCTGACCATTACATACATACATAGTTACCAGAAAGAGAAGCACCAACATCTGGGTTTTCAAAACGGCTACCCACAGTCTCACCTGGCTACATCACTCACTCTTCTCATCAGAGGGCATCACAACCCTCGTGACCCACTGCCTAATTACAAAGTAACAAAAGGTGTGGGCCTTCCTGGAAAACAAGCCTCCCCTAATCAAGCTTCTCCTGTTGGCTGCACATGAGGCCTATTAATAGGCAGGGAAGATCTTCAACTCTCATTAATATTACAACAAGGCAGACTGAATTCTTTGGGCAGCTAGGTGGTATAGTAGATAGAGTGTTGGGCCTGGAGTCAGAAAGGTCTGAGTTCAAATCTAGCATTAGACACTTACTAGCTATGTGAACCTGGGTAAATTATTTAAATCCTGTTTGCCTCAGTTTTCCCATCTGTAAAATGGGAGTAATAATAGCACCTACCCCCTAGGGCTGTTATGAGGATGAAATGAGATAATATAGTGCTTAGCATGATGCCTGGCCCATGGTGCATGCTATATAAATGTAAGCTATTGTTACTGTTGTTGTTATCTGGCTGCCAAATCCACTACTCAACCGAAGCTGTTCTCTCCAAAGTGACCAATGATCTCTTAATTGCTATGTCCAGTGGCATTTTTTTCATCTTCTTTGACCTTCCTGAAGCTTTTGATACTGATGACTGCCCCACTCCACCCCAGTTCTCCTACTTTGTCTAGTGGTTCTTTCTCCATCCCTGTTGATAGAACTTCTTCCATCATTGCCACCCTAATTGTAGCTGGCCACCAAGGCTGTCCTGAGCCCTCTTATCATCTCTAAACCCTCTCTTTCAGAAAGTTAAACAGCTCTCATGGGCTGCTTAGCTCATCAAGCTGATTATATCATCACTATAGAGATAACTCCCAAATCTACATATCAAGCCCTAACCTCTTTCCTAAACTCTGCTCTGCATGGTCATTGCCTGGACAGATCCATAGACACCTCAAACTCACAAAGCCCCATATGGAACTATCTTATTCTCCTATATCCACTCCTCTTCCCCCTGCCCTAATTTCTCTTCAAGGCACAGCTATGTTCCTAGTCTCTCAGGTGCCTGACCTTGGTGGAATCATCTTTGGCTCTTCCTCAGCAACTAGGGAAATCAGGTGGTAGAATGGATAGAGTCATGAAAGCCCGAGTTCAAATTCTGCCTGGCTGTATAACCCTGAACAAGTCACAACTTCTGCCTGCCTCAGTTTCCTCATCCATAATATAAGTATAATAACAGCACCTCTATCACATGGTTGTTGTGAAGTCTGAATAAGATAATATATGTAAAGGACTTGGCAAAACCAAAAGCACTACAGAAATGCTATTATCAATATTCCTCTGTCCTCATCTCCTACATCCAGTCACCTGCCAAGTACTGTCAACCAAACACCCATAACTTTTCCAACATACATCCCCCCAGGCAAGCACTGGGGATCAGACCTGCATCACCTCTCACCTGAACTCTTGGCAGAGAATGATGTTCAATGATCTCCCTGCCTCCAGTTCTCCCCCCCATCCCCACCAATCTATCCTCCACACAGCCTTCAAAGTAATCTTCCCAGTGCTCATACCTGACCATGACATTCCCCTATTCAAAAATAAGCTCCCCTTAGGCTTTAGTCTACTTTTTCAGTCATAATTCATTTTATTCTCCTTTACACATTCTTAGTCATGGCTAAACTGGAGGCCTTGGTGTTCCTTACACTGTAATGATAATGGTAATTTGAAGATCTTTCCTACCCCTTAATAAGCTCAAGAGAATTTGAAGACCTGCCCTGCCCCCTAATAGGCTGAATGTAATCACAGGGAATGATGGGAGAAGTTTGCTGAAGCGGGGAGCAGAGCCCACAGGAAGCTGGGAGTCAGAGCAGCTAGACAGACAGTGGGAGAGAGAGGATGCAAAGAGGGAGACAGGCTTGTGAGTGTTTGTTTGCCCCCTGCTGTGACAGCTAGGCTTGTGAGTGTTTATGGGAAGGCTAAAGGACGTTGTGGCCTGTGCTCCTGCTTGCCCATGCATCTCTGAGTGGCACCAAAGTCTCCATGGCTTTCTCTAATGCAATTGCAGGTTAATGGCCTGCATCCCATTCTGTTTTACAGACACTAAGACACTGAACTTCCAGGTTCTGTTTCTTTCCCATTCCCATATGTTGGTTGGAAAAATAAGAGATGATGAATGGAAATGGACAGTCATGTGAGAGGAACTCAGGACTGAAAAGAATGAGCAGTCTATGTTATATGCAACAAATGTGTCTGCCCTTACTATGCATTTACTAATTAAATTGCTTAAATTATGACCTCAAGTGAAAGCATGAAGTAACATAAAATGGGAAAAAACGCAGGTAAGGGGCTCAGGTGGGCACCAAGCCAAAGACTCTGGGACACGTTTCCTAGATAGAGTCGTGAACATAACAGTGAAAGAGCAATGGCAAAGTGCTGCTTGAGTAACGGCCATACACGTCTGGGGACCTGACTGGCTCCTGGAACCATACCACTACGTTTAAACCGCGTCATCTCCCCTACTGTACTGTCCCCTCCTTTCTGTCGGAGACCGTGTTCTATTTACCTTTGTACACCAGCTGGTACAGAGCCATGTACATAGCAGGTGCTCAGTAAAGATTTGTGAAATGAGTAAATGTTTACATGTGTTATGTTTGTTTTGGGCAGTCCTTAGCTTTTTTTGGATAATTAAATTTTACCTTGACAGTGGTTCCTCTATTTCTACCTTTTCCATCCTCCTCGTATGTTACTATCTGGTAACCATAGGAATAGAAAAGCTGGGTCACAGGTGTCCTCGAGTGTTATTTCAGCTTCGTGGAACCACTAATTTCTCAGACAAAAGACCCTGCATCAACCAACCAACCAATAGGCTGAAGGGAGACTGTCTGAAGGGTTTCTTCTGATTCTCTCATAATTAGCTGAACACTGAGTGCACATGTAGGCCACAGATAATGTGGGGGAGTAGAAATTGCTAGTCCCACCTTCATAAGAAAATAAAAAAGAAGGCTCCTATTCTTGAAAGAGAAGACCAAGGAGACAAAGGCTTTGGTCCTTGAGAAGAAAGGGGGTGTTCACCAAATTTTTACAAGGTCATCAATGCTATACCGATAGGCCAGCTAAACTTTAGCATCAGCTGGGACCCCAAGAGATCAGGGAATGGGATTAGAAGTTTTCCCCTCTATTTTCCTCTCTCTTGCTAGTTTACTCTTGGAGAAAAGGAAGAGAGAGTTTATTGCTGCTAATTACTAAAGAAATAAACTTTATCAGAGACAGAGGAAGAGGAGAGAGAACTGAATTTGTTGACTTTTCACAGAAAGAAAGACCTTTGATCTCCAGTAATGGCTAACTTTCCCCTCCTTTCTCCTGCAGCAAATCAGCAGGGAAGACAAAGCACAAAGCACCTGGGGGAAGTTGGAATCACTTACTTGATCTGTTGATTTTGAACCTTTACACTGCCACTGCTGTGGCACAATAAATTCCTGCCTCTCCACCTGGAGAAGCTCTCTCTCTCCCCTCCCCCTCCTTTTCCCTTCCTCTGTCTCTCTCCTTCCTCTATCTCTCTTCCTCCCGCCCCCCTTCCTCCCTTTTCTCTTTCTCTCTCTCCCTCCTCTCTCCCTTTCTCTCTCTTTCTCTCTGTCTGTGTGTCTCTCTCTCTTTCTCTCCCCTCCTCCTCCCCTGTCCCTTCCTCCTCCATCTCTTATCTCTGTCTCTGTGTGTATGTGTGTCTCCCTCCCTCTTCTCTCTCTCTTTCTCTCTCTCTCCTCCTCCCTCCCTCTCTTTTTCTCTCTCTCTCTGTATTTCCCTACCTCCCTCCTTCCTCCCTCTTTCTTCTCCCTTTCTCTCCACCTCTTGTCTCTGTCTCTCTCTGTCTCCCTCCCTCTCTCAATGACGTTAACTCCCACAGGGTACGATGACCATTTCTGTGTAGATGCCACCCAAATCTAACACTCTCAAGTCCATGTCTAACTGCCCACTGGACACCTCTCTCTACTAGGTTGTCTTGCTGGTCGCTCAGACTCAGTATGTGCAAAATGGACTTACCTTTCCCACCAAAAACTGTCTCATCTCCCCAAACTCCTGTTTCTGTTCATGGAACCACCATCCTGCCAGTCACCTCCAAAGCATCCTTTACTCATTCCTCTCCCTTACCCCTCCACATCTGATCAGCTGCCAAGTCCTGTTGATTCTATCTCGAAAGTATTTTTTCCTTTTTCACTCCCACTGCCCTGCCTTTATCCCATCCTCTTCCTTAGCCTGTTATAATAGCTTCCCAGATCAACTTCCTGCCTCCAGTCTCTCTCTGCTATCCTTCACACCACAGGCCAGAGTAATGAATCACTCTGCTCACACACTGAAAACCTCTACCAGTCAAATATACATAATAAAAATATAAAATGTATATAATAAACTAGACTCTTTAGCCTAGCATTCAAGGCCCTCCACACACTGGCCCCCTTTTCCCTCCCTAGCTTTCTCTCAATCCACTGCTCCCTGCCCTGCTTCATGTATCCAAATACCATCTTCACTCTGACTCCAGTCTTTCTGTTTTCGTCTTGCCCCTTTAGCACCATATTCTTATGCTCATCTCATCCCAATACTTGCACTGGATGGATTCTCACTGCTTTTCTCAATCTGCCTGCTGAAATAATTTGCTTCTTTTAAGGTCCAATTTATATCCTATCTCTTGGATGGGACTTTCTTTGATATCAACTAGAACTGAGCACGCCCTTCTTAGACTTCTCTTGGCACTCCATAAAGACCTCCATTTTGAACTTATTGTCCAACACGTATTATAATCATTTGAATACATGATATCCTTTCCTCTATTAGAAGATAAACTCCTTGAGGGCAGGAACAATGTCCAATTCCATCTTTGCATTTCAGCACTTGGTGCCTTGAACACTGTTGGTGCTTAATAGGACTCATGGAAATGAATGAGATGCAGTTTCCTGTCTTCTTGGACTCTCACTGGGGAGAATCTGCCTGATGGCCTTGCAGCCAGGAGATCTGGGATGGGTTTAACACCTGAATGAATTCTGGGATCTGTTACCAGTTCACACTGGACATACCATTCCCTGCTTTCACTTGGTCCTTATCCCACCCACACTGTCTAAGCCAAACTGGCTATTAAGATTTTGCCCCTTTGCCAGGTATGTAACTAGATTTTCTGCCCTTCCCTGCTCCCCCTGATTTCAAGAGCAGAGATTCCAAATACTGCTGCCTGAGGAGTAACTGGGAGGTCCCTCCGGCCTGCTGAGTTAGAGCCTGAACCCTTGTGTAATCCTCCCTCCCACCCTCAAAAGGGACAAGAAGACTAGAGGTGCCAAGATATCATCGGATGTTCCCACAGCTTAGCCTCCTGCCAGGTAATTAAAACTATACCTTCAGATGAGACTAGTGGCAAATTTGCTACTTTTTTCCAAATAGCATAGATTTTACCTCTGGTGCACTGATGATTTACCAGCTAGTTAGGGCCAAGACATTACTCAAGTTAACAAAGTGGGAGCTGATTCTCCACAGACAGTTCCTACTGTGTGGCCCTAGTAATCCCAGCTCCCACTCCCCCTCTCTTGGCAGATCTCTCTCAACTAGGAAAACATGGATCTGATTAGAAACCTTGACTTGGTCCAAACGGTTGCAGTTCCCCCCTCATGGAGCAGACAGGCAGAGCTGAGTCGGCATCAGCTGCTTAGCGAGCCCAAGGGATGGGAGTGACAGCCGTGGAACTGAGCTTACTGGGCCAACGAGAAGGCATTGCAAGAAGAAAATTGCTTCTATTAAACCAAATCCATCCTCGGATGATTGGCTAGAGAATCAGTTCCAGGTTTCCACAGTCTTTTTCTTGACCACATTACTCCGTCATTTGCAGCTACATTCTTCTATTATCACCACCTAATAAAAAGGGGTTTGTTTTGTCTCCCCGCCCATGTTCCCCAAGGGCACAAAGAGCATCCACAGCATAAAGGGCAGAGGAAAATGATCCAGCAGGTTGCTTTTATTATTTCACCTCCTGGGCACTGAGCCTTGAACCTGAACCCAGTAAGGTTAACAATTTTGACGTGCAAGAACAAGATTTGGTCAGAATGCCTTTGAAAACTGGAGACAAAGAAAGGGAGGGCTCTGAATGCACTGCAACTATCTCCAGCTACTTTTGCATTGATTTGGGGGGGGAGGGCCCTGGAGTTCTGACTCATGAGAACCTGATCTCTTCCCTCTTTGTCTCTATGTTCCTCATCGTGTGAAGGAATCCTAAATTGCTCCCTCCAGCTGGGGGTGGTCCCAAAGCAGGGGACCAGAAGAACTTGCTTCTTGGGAATGAAAGACAGAGGTCAAGGGTGCTGTCCACACTTCAGCCTGCAGGGGGGAGAGGTCAGCGTGGATCAGAGGGGAAGAAAAGAATGAAGCTGTCCTTTTCACTTGAATGAAAGAGGAAAGACTTGTGCATCAACTGCTATAATGAGATGGGCCAGCCCTCAAGAATAATTCAACAAACAAAATTAATTAGCTTTTATGATACGCTAGGAGCTAGGAATACAAAACCCAAATAAAACAGCCCCTGACTTCTAGAGGCTTATCTTCTAGTAGGGGTGATGATTTAACACCTAGGGTGGTAAGTAAATGCAAAGTAAATTTGGGAGAGGGCAAGCACTAACAAGGAGTGAGGAAATCCATCTGTGGAAGGTGGTAGCCCAGAGGAGACTTGGAGGAAACTTGGAGGGATCCTAAATGGCGGAGATGAGGAGGATGCATTCCAAGTGGAGGGACAGCCTGTGCAAAGAGAAGAGACGGGACAGATGTCATGGCATGTTTGAGGAATAGCCAGGAACCACTCTGGCCAGGGCGGATAACGTATTGCTTTTGAGCCTTTTGGCTAAGGTCAGATGAGGAACGAATAGATATCTCTCAGTCAACAAGCATTGGGACAGACAGTGCAAGAAAGGAAACAACGAAAGGAAACAACGTGAAATGAGTATAGAAGGGAGAAAGCCAGATTGTAGAGCGCTCGAAATGCCAAGGAAAAGTGAAAAGTGTTTATTTTATCCTCAGGGCAACACAGAGCCACCAACGGATTTTGAGTGGGGGAATGACACCATCACTTTGATTTCGGAATATTCACTTGGCAGCTTGTGTGTGGGACAGACTAGAGAGGGGAAGACTTGAGGCTGGGTTGTTGATTAGGAGGGAACTACCACAGTCCAGGGGAGACGTGATAAAGACCTGCATTAAGGTAATGGTGGAGAGAGCAGAGAGGAGGAGGGTTTTGAACAACGTTGTTGTGATAGTCACGATACTCAGCAGCTGATTGGTTATGAGGATAAGGGAAAGGGAAGCATCAGAGATAACTCCAGGACTCTGAACTGTTGAGGCTGTTGAGGCACAGAGAAGGCAGGGGCAGTTCAGGGCTCTGGACTTCCAACTCCACATACCCTACTCCATATGGAGCCACAAGTTGAAAAAAAGTACATAGATATGTATTGTGTATATATGTACACACGTGTGTTTATAGGAGCTTGTGTACATACATACACACATGTGTATGTATGTATGTGTGTATGTATTGATAGAGCTTCACTTTATTGTGATGAAATTGAAAAGCTCTTTGAACATTTTGAATAGGGCATCCTAATTAGAACTTGGGGAAGAAGCAGAGCAAAGAAACTTGCCTAGGTTACTATTTCAAACCAACCCATCCATTCAGGAAGATGGAGGCGGCATGGTATAGTATAATAAGAGCATTAGCTCTCAAGCCTGAGGACCCGGGTTCAAATCACACCTCTGATGATTAACTACCTGGGTGACCATGGACAAGTCAGTTAACTTCCTTGGACCTCAGTTTCCTCACTTATAAAATTTGAGGACTGGGATAGTCTTTGAGGTCCTTTCCAGCTCTTTATCAGAGATCTTGTGATGGAGTACATATAGTCAGCATTGTGGACCACTTCTCTGATCTGCTTGCTGGCAGGATTGGTTATCTGCAAAGTTGTAAAAAACCTTCAAGGTAAGTGCAATTTTGGCTGCCAATCCCCCAAAAACACACATCACAGTTTCCATACGCAGCCATTCCCACACACTTCTTACTCCATCAGAACCATAACACGGAATTTCAGTTCCTGGGGCAATGGTAGAGGGGGGAAAGGGGAGATGTGGGAAGGATAACTGCTCCTGTTAAGGTCAGCTGGAGGACATGGGCATTGAGGAAGTAGAGGAATTGGGATGCCAGGCTGTTCAAACTGAGCAGAGGTTGTTGTGGAAAAGAAAAAAGAAATCTCTGTGTTAGGAACAATTGGGAGAGGAAGGGGAGTCCATAGATGATAACAACGAGGATCTGGATAGAATAAAATGAACTTTAAAAGAGGAGAGACGGTTACAGAGTGATGGTGATAGAGGGAGAATACAAAAGTAGCAATGAGGAGCAAGGAATATGAATTGATGAATAAATTTAAAAAGTATTCATTAAGCATTTACTATCTGCCAAGCACAATACTAAGGAGACAAACAAAAGCAAAGAAGAAGCTTACATTCTAATAGAGGAAGACAACACACATAAGGCATGCAATGTCCAGGGAGGAACACTTGGAACCAGAATGATACAATATGCCAGCTCCTCTCCTTGGGCCTGTCTGTCGGGTAGTGAGAGAGGAGGAGCAACCAACCACAGAGTACCGAGAGATGGAGTGTCTTCACAAGGAAGCTGGGTTTCATTGATGGATGGAATACGAGAGGGTATCTAGGTTGAGAGAGAATCTGTTAACAGTTTTGAGAATCTTTGCCAGAGTGCAAAAGAGAGTAGAGATTAAGTAGGATGTATGTAGTGCTGAGCTGGAAAGGAATGAGATTGTAGGGAGAGGAAGCGGAAAAAAAGGCTTGAGGAAAAAGAAGGCAGGCAGGCATAGGAGACATCGCTACTGCAGAGGAAGTCACACACTGGTTGATGAGACTGGGTCAGCAATTTTAGCCATCACAGCAATTCTTACATCATATAAGACTTGTGATCAACTCAAGCCCCAGATCATCTTCACAATAATCGCTGCCAATGGTTTTCCCCATGTACTTAACACAATTGATTTTGTCAGATTTTGAGTCAATGCTGTTTAACTACTATTGACTGACAGAGTCAGGGGCCCCCAATGTCATGGGAGCTACTTTGATTCTAGTTACTCTTAAAGCATAGGAATTGCTTGTCCTCCTCCTTATTTCCACCCCCCCCCCCCCCCCCCCCCCCCCCCCCCCCCCCCCCCCGGCTACAAACCTACGCTGAGCAATGGTGGGCACCGTCATCCCCACTATGCTACACAGGGAGTAAAAGGAGAAGATACTGCCCCACATCCTGGCCAGATTTGCTCTTTTCAATTGTCCTGTGGGAAACAAACTCTAACTCCTAATAAAACAAGAGCCCACAATTCTGAAACTTATTAGTGAGTACTAATGGGTTAATGGATTACCTCTCCAACAAAAAAGATTTACATTTGAATAGTCTTCTGGAAGTCCATTTAGGAAGCGGAATGGAAATTTTAAATGCCACAATAGCATGAGAGGGACATGGGGTCAAGGTGGGAACAAGTGGCGCTTTTGATACCCTTCAAATCATGGTGTAGGTTCTCCTAGTTTCAGATCAGTCATAATACAGAGATATTTTGTGCTGGCAGCACTCCTAAAGGATCTAGAACAGGTCGAAGAATACACCAGCTCTCAGAATTTGAGTTCAGAGCCTTCCATGAATCCATAGCCTGCCCTTTTCTATCCAACTATGACCCAAGAGCAAAAAGGGATCTCTCCTAACTGGCCTCCCAAGTATCCTTGAGAATAGGGGCAACCCATAGTTAAACTGGTGTGGTGGTTGCCACTGGCATTATGCTGGGGTTTTTTTTTTTTTCATTTTCTTTTAAAATGATAGGGGAATGTGTTTTCTAAAATCCCAAGGGGCACCAGACAGGCCCACTCCAAAATGAACCCTAATCATTAGTTCAGGTAAACACAAGCATATCCTTGGAACACAGGAAGCAGAATCCTGTTGGGTTTGCTCTAGCATGGGTCTCCGCCCTTAGGACACATTTAAAACGAGGTAACAAAATATAGGGTGTTCCAAAAGTCATAGTCATAGACTTTTGTGAAAACCTGTATAATGAAAAAAGCAATCAACAGAAATGGAAATCAGAGACCATGGTTTCCAATCCCAGCTCTGCCACGTATTTACCTGCATAGCCCTGAGTAAAACACTTTGCTCCTGTGAGCCTCGGTTTCCTCATCTGTAAAAAGAAGAGGTAAATCAGATGTTCTTTAAGAATCCTTCCAGCTCTAACTCCATAGAGTGATGGACAAATGGATGGAGACAGATGGATAGACAGATGATAGATAAATAGATTTATTAGTAGATCTGATAGATATCTAGATAGACAGCTAAGTGAGTAAGTGGACATTTATAAAATACTCGCTATGTATTTAGGACTGTGCTAAGAGAAAGGAATCCAGATAAAACCAAGCTAAATGGCCCCTGACCTGAAGCAGCTTGGATGAAAGTTCCTGGGGGAGAAGGGGAGGGCTTCAAATACCAGATCCCTCATACTATCTCCTGAAAACTGTGTGGCCTCAGAAACTGCAATAAAAAGCATATCATCTGACCTTTTAATTTTTTTTTTTAAACAAGACACAGCAGGCTCCAAACGTGACCTACTTTTCCTGCTCTCCTCTAGGCACAAGAATTGACTAAGATTCTCACTGACGTCCTTTTTTTGTCTTTCAGAGAAGAATCTCCGTCGGCCGGCCAGAGCCTCTAAGCCATGTCAAGAGGAACAGCAAGGACAGATGTGACGAAGGCCAAATAGGCCTGGCTGCATCAAGAATCAGACTTGACTTCCAGCCTCATCAGGGACTTTTAACTGAGCTCATGAAAAAAAAAACAAAGAAAGCCCAATTCAGGCCCTTATGTTGTACCAACATTTAATTTAAAAGGTTTTTAGCAACAGCAACAGCAACTGAAAACCAGATATTATTGATTAACTGTGCGAAACAAAAATTCCCTTTCCAAAGCTTGAGGCCCGCAGGAAGGTCCCTTCCTTGGGCACAGCTCCTGCCCTGGAGCTCAATCACCTTTAAAACCTTACTTTGGCATTTAACAAATTCTGCATCTGACATTAAAAATTAATTGACTACTTCCAACTCTGCAAAGAATCAGAACACAACAAGACTTTAAAGTGTCAGGAGACAGGGATTAAAGATATAAGAGACAAGCACCTAGTTTAAAGAGAAACCAAGCACAATTTTTTAAAATTAGCAGCCTATTGATTTTTTTCTGTTTTTACCTCAGAGGCAATGCAGCTTAAGACTGCTAATCTTCTGGGGCTTTTTCTTACATTGGGGCTCCAAATTACAATGCTTAATTGAAAAACATTACTCTCATAATTTGAAAAGCGCGAGAGGGTCCCAGAGGCCTGGCATCCCCATTCAGATCCATGGGTTACTTGTTTATTTTCCACAAGATAAAACATGGCTTCTTACTGATTTTCTGAACAAATGGTGGCTTTATAGCATTTCTTTCCAATAGCACTCCCTCCTTTCCAGGACAGTTTTACATCATGCCAGGCTTGGTCATACTACTTTAACAACAGGATATGTGAATTAAAGGTTTGGAGATACTCAGGAAATGAAGACTTTTTTTTCCTGGTCTAAATCTGTGATTTCACTGGTGTAGGTAGGGATTTCCCAGGTATAAAATATCCCTCTACCAAAGTAGATGGGCAATTGTTCAGCAATTTATAGTTTTAAATAACTGCTTGGAGCATCAAGAGGATAAGTGACAAATTGCCCATGGGTGTCAGAGGCAGGGCTGGAACTCAGGTCTTCCAGACTCTGCAGCTATCTCTGAATCCACGATACCCCAAAGCCTCAAGGCATAGGAATGACCAAATGGATTTGCTTTTCTGGAAATCAGGATCTGTTTTCCCAGTATTAGGTCAACTTCATTGGACACAAAAATGAATACTGTCTCCATTACTGCAGAAGGACTGGCCTGAGGACTGCAAAGGCAGATTCAATAAGGAAAGGCCTGATCTGACAATGACTGGGTGAGCGCCATCCCAACCCATTTTATACCCACCCTAAGAGCCTCTCCTACAGCAATTGAGAATGTGTTTGATGTTATTTGTCCAGGACATGGGGGGAAAACACCACAAAATTTTGTTATGGCTGTTTTGTTGCTGTTGTTCAGTCATGTTAGCTGTGTCTGACTGTTCGTGACCCCATCTGGGGTTTTCTTGGCAAAGATCCTAGCGTGGTTTGCCATTTCCTTATGGAAAAGTTCTGGCTGTTAACTGTATACAATTCCAAAGACAGGACCCTTTTAGACATGTGGGATCAACAGATCACAGATTTAGAGCAAGAAGCCACTTCAGAAGCTATCTCTTCAATCCCTTCATTTTACAAATGAAGGAAATGAGACCCAGAGAGGTCATAGAGGTGGTGAGAGTCAAAGGTAGGCATTGTGCCCAGAGAGTTAGGGCTGGAGTTAGAACCGAGGGCAGCATCTGCTGCTGTACTAGACAGTCTCCCATCTCCTAGTTCAGTACAATTATGCAGTTCTATAATATCTATCCATAAGCCAAATATAAATTATAATTATGATGATATAGAATACATATGTCAATGTATCATGCAGTAATTATACCTTTATATCTATAATAGGATGAATAAAAATTATAGGAGGTAAAACCACTGGAAAAATTTTAGCACCTACCATTTTGTTTCAAGATGAACAATTGACCTACAAACCTAACTTAAGGTTTACCTCAATACTTTTTAGTAATTTATCAAATATGATTAAAATTGATCGTTTCTATTTTAAAAAATGATCATGGAACAAATGAATAGCCAAAACTGAGTGATCGGAGAGACTTCATTTTGTTTGATCACTTCAAACAAGAGATAGTTGGAGACAGAGAGATAGAGGAAAGGTATTTATTTCAGAAGCATTAAAAATGTACCCAACAAGTACAAGGTAGGCAGAATCCTCAGTAGAGCATTCTGAACATGGAGCTGTCATTCAGAGAGGTTCTTTCAAACCTTTGGTCCATCTGGGCTTTCCCTTCTTCCTCTGTGCCTTTTGCAAGGGGCAGGGGCAGTTAGAGAAGATCTCACTGAGATTGTACAGGGATCTGGATAGCCCTGGAGTCTGAGGGCTGCTGCTAGCAAATCCCTTAGCACTGAGCACAGTCTCACTGATGTCTCCCAGCCTGAGGGAAGGGCTTCTATTCCCTCCTAGAATACTAAGCACATTTGTGCTTGGGTTTCACATCTCTTTTGCGTGTCCCTTCTCCTCAAAAGGAACAGTTTCTGTATCCTCACTTTTTAGGGAGGGGGAAGGAAGGAAGGAGGAAAAGAGAGAAAACAATGATAAAAAACCACCAGGTCAGTTTTTGTACTCCATTTTAGCCCAGATTACAATCTCCAAAATTCTTTTAAAGAACAACCTAGAAAAAATTTGGATGAAAACTTGGAGAGCCTTACATGAACTGATGGTAATCAAAGTCAACAGAACTAAAGTAATAGTATGCACATTGATCACAATCAGGTAAACAAAAGCAATGCTAAAAGGCTTCTAAACACAGATTAATTGCATCATTAAAACTTTTTTTTAAAGGAAAAAAAAACCAGCACAGGAAAAACAGAGACCCTCTCCACATTTAGCTGGGGATGACGGTCAGACAATAGACAGCCTGTCTTCTGAGACATTGAGATGGCAGTGAACTTTTGGAGAGAGAAAGACCCAAATTTAAATTCTGCTCCAGACATTTCCCAGCTGTGTGATCTCGGATGAGTCACCTAATCAACCTCAGCCTCAGTTTCCTCATTGTAGAATGGGGATGAATAATAGCGCCTACCTCACAGGCTGCTGTTGAGGACCAAATGAAAGTACACGTAAAGCATTCTGCAAACTTTAAAGCGTTATAGAAATATGATAGTGATTAATGATGAGGGACCATGATTATCCTGGCTGGTACTTGAAGCCTTTCCAGATTAACAGAACTTGTCAGGGTATGGTCTTCAAGTCCCCTGGGTCACCTCCATGCCAGAAGAAGCCCCTGGAAGAGGACTTCAGTGGCAACTCCCAATCTCCGGGTCTGAAGAATGAAGATGAAAAAGTGACAGGAGGAACCACTGATGGATTGGGAGGAGGAACCAGCCAACATATCAGAGTACTCAATTCCATAAAGAGCTTAATCATTTCAGGGCTTAGCAATGGGGATACTTACTGAAGCCAGAGAATCAGACCAGTCTCAGATGTGGTAGTGGCACAGTAGGCTTTGACCCAGATTCAAAGCAGATTTAATGCCTGCTGCTAAGCAGAAAGAAGAAGGCAATGAAAAGCAACACAGCCTCTGGGGAAAGGGGGCGGCCCTCCACTGGCTGATGCCAAAGCAGAGCTAATATTCTGCCCAGAGGCCCTGGACCCTCCTCCTCACAAAGGTCCGTTGTGACAAAACAAAGCCTCACAGAAGGAAGAGAAAGCAGCAAATGGAGAGAGCAAGAGAACGAGGTGGCAGGAGGGAATTTACAGTAGTAGGGGATCCCAAAATAAAAAATGGAGAATCCCAAAGAAGGAAAAGAGGGGTCCTTCATACAGTTCCATTGCCTGGATTCTCTTTCATAAAAGCAAGTTATCTTATCAACAAGACGTAAGGAAAAAAAATTAGCATAATAAATAGCCTTGCCCACCTTTCAAAAAACAGCAGATGCCAGGCTGAGCAGACTCTATGACTGAAAGTTGTAATCTTCTCTCTCTAGGGAGGAAAGTGCCCTGGAAGGTACCGAACCAATGACCCATTAGAGTTATCTGTAGCCTTATCTTCTCTTTCCCAGATCCCTAACCTTCTTTAAATAAGGGAACAGTAAGTCCCAGGTGTGATCATAAAACTTAAATTCCATTTATTCATTTAACAAGAGTGTATTAAGTGACTGCCTATTCCACGGTCTGTGCTTGGCATTAGAGGTACAAAGGCAAAAACAGTATCATTCCTGCCCTCAAGGTGCTTAGCATTTGATGGGGGCAGGGAGAGCATGGGAATGTATGTATAGGAACTACATGTATACAGATAAGTAAATTTAAAATATTCATGTTAAGTAAATATAAGGTCATGGGAAGCAGCTTGGTACAGTGAATAGAGAACCAGCCTCAGAGTCAAGACCTGGGTTCTAATCCTTTCCTCCTCTGACATTTCCTGAGGGACCCTAGACAAGTCACAATGCCTCAATGCTCTAGGCAATTCCTTAAGACCCTTACGTACAGAGAAAATGCTGATCTACATTAGTAGAGGCAATTTTCCTCACCAGGGAGTATCTTATGCTGATGAAATTATAGGTTTAGACCCCATACAAGGGAATGGGGAGGTGGAGTAATGATGCCACTAGTGACTGGGAGCGGTACATGATACTGACCCTTGGGGAAGTTAGGGATTCTGAGAGGTGGAAGAGTGAAGGGGGTATTCAAAGCAAGGCACACAACCTGAAAAAAGGATGAGAAATGGAATATCAGTGAACAGGCAGCTTTCAGATGAAGAAATTAAAGCTGTCTAGAGTCATATGAAAACATGCTCTAAATCATTATTGATAATTAAAACAACTCTGAAGTATCACATCACACCTATCAGACTGGCTGACATGACAAAACAGGAAAATGGTAAATGTGAGAGAAGATGAGGGAAAATTAGAATGCATTGTTGGCAGAGTTAAGAATCAATCCAATCATTATGGAGAGCAATTTGGAACTATGCCCAAAGGGCAACCAAACTGGGCATACCCTTGGATCTAGAAATACCACTTGTAAGTCTGTATCCCAAAGACATCATAAAAATGGGAAAAGGACCCACATGTACAAAAATATTTATAGCAGCTGTTTTTGTGGTGGCAAAGAATTAGAAATTGAGGGGATGCTCATCAATTGGGGAATGGCTGAACAAGGTGTGGTATTGAATGTAATGGAATACAATTGTTCCATAAGAGATGATGAGCAGGTGGATTCAGAAAAACCTTGAAAGACTTACATGAACTGATGTTGAGTGAAGTAAGCAGAACCAGGAGAATATTGTACACAGTGATAGTAACATTGTGCAATGACCAACTTCAATAAACTTAGCTCTTTTAGCAATGCAATTATCTAAGACAATTTCAAAAGACACATGATGAAAAATGCTATCCACATCCAGAGAAAGAACTATGGAGTCTTAATGCAGATGGAAGCACACTGTTTTCTCTTGTTTTTTCTTTCTTGTGGTTTTTTCCCTTTTGTTCTGCTGCTTCTTTCACAACACGACTAATGTGGAAATATATTTAAGATGATTGTACATGTATAGCCTATATCAGATTGCATGACTTCTTGGGGAGGAGGGAAGGGAGGAGGAAAAATTTAAAACTCAAAGTCTTATAAAAGTGAATGTTGAAAACTTAAAATAAATTTTAAAAAAGAAATGGAATATCAGGCAGGAGATGGAATGTTGGGAATGGAAAGTTGCAAGAAGGCCCATCTAGTTAAAATGCAGAATACATTATTTGGAAGGAGAGAACATGACTCTGTTCTTTAAAGTTTATTTCTAGTTTGGAGGATCTAAAAGGCTAGGACAGATCAAAAAAAGAAAAGCAAAGAGACCCTGAATAGCAAAGAAGAAGTTCTCAGAGCCTTCCTGGGTCCAGAAATAACTTTGAATTACCCAAATCATTTTCACATCTTAGGAAAAAGAAAGTTAATTGTTTTTCAACTTCCTTTTCTCCTCAAAGTACGCTGTGCTATAAGGCTCAAATGAGAGAAATTATATAAAGCATTTTGAAAACTTGATAGGATGACTTGTCAGTTTTTATTGTTGTTATTGTTCTTACAACCATTAAAATGAATATATAAAAGAATTTCCCCAAAGTTTTCTCCTTAGGAAAGAAGGCAGATATGTTCTCTCCCTAGTACAGTTTGTTAACATTTTCTGTTGTGTAACAGTTGAATTTTGTTGGATTTTTTTGTTTTGGTCTAGTCCTAGATAAAAAAAAAAATGCAAGGCCTCCTAAAAATGAAGGCCATGGCATACACTGGATATTGGGTGGTATTTTTGATCCTGTCTGGGAGTAAATATTTTCTTCAGGAGGGATCTCAGCTTTCTCTGACTGTCTGATAGAGGAATATCACAGGGATGAAATTACTGGCTGAAAGAACTCTGGGCCAATGAGCTAAGGCTTTCAAGGACTCATCCTGAGACTAAGATCTAACATCTGTCCAGGAACCTCCAGTCCCAAAGGATCCAGCCAGCAATCACTGCCCTAGCAAGCCAACAGTCTTTCTTCTGAAAAAAAAGGACTTTTCCTATTTCTAATAATTCCTTGAGCATCAAAAAAAAAGGTCACATTCCTAATTTCCCGCTCCACTAAACACCACCTTGATTTCAAGTCCAATTATTGTTTCCTCTTCACTAAAATGGAGAAAGAGAGAGGAGTAGTGGAGATAAAGAGTAAATGTCAGGCCAAGCTTGAGTGGATACGAGAAATACTCCAAATGAAAAATACACAGAAGTCAGGGGTCTTGAGCCACCTCCCCAACTCAAGACTCCATTTTAAGTCTCCTTGTTTCTGAGACTCAGGGGTGCTGCTTATGTGCTTAGATTTACAAGCAGGTGACTACACAAGCACGATTCTCCTTTCTATAGAAGATGCTGAAATCATCTAAGTTGATAGGCAGCAATCTTAGGTACAGAAGCATCACTAAAGGAAAGAAAAAGACTAGTCTGGTGCAAGAAATACACACACATCCCTATTTCAGGTTTGGTTTCTCAAACAGAGGGAAAGGCGAGCCTGGCAGCCGGCATACTCAAGAGGCAAGAAAGCAGAAAAATATCTTCTCATTTGCAGAACATCATGTAACAAAGCATGTTAACAGAGGGTGGGATCTTTGGTGAGAGTCTCTCTCTTGTTGGCATGGCAGTTCAGATTAACCCAATCTTTAGGTTTGGAGCTTGAAGAGGTCTTGGAAGTCATGGAGTTCAAGCCCCTTATTTTATAGGGGAAGGAGTTGAGGACCAGAATGGCTAAGTGATTTGTCCAAGATCACACATTGTAAGATAATAGGATCATAGGGTTGGAGCTTGAAGGGATCATGAAGTTTAGAGTCTACTCCTCCCAGGAGTCCAATCTTCTCATTTTATAGATGAGGAAACAGAGGAACAGTGAGGTTTAGTGACTTGCCAAGGATCACACAATTAGTTAAGTGTAGGGAGGAAGGAAGGGAAGAAAGGAGGAGGAAGGGGAGGGGAGGAAAGGGGAAGGGAGGGAAGGAGAGGGGAGGGAAGGGAAGAGAAGGGGAAAGGGAAGGGGAAAGGAGGAGGGGAAGGGAAAGGGGTAAGAGGGAGGGAAAGAGGAAGGTGAAGGGAAAGGGAGAGGGAGGGAAGGGGAAGGGGAAGAGAAAGAAGCATTTATTCAGCACCTACTGTGTGCCAGGCACCGTGCTAAACTCTTTACAAATATTATCTCACTTGATGCTTACGATTCTGGGACATAGGTATTATTATTATTATCTCCACTTTACAGTTGAGGAAACTGAGACAGACCAAGGTTTAGCGACTTGCCAGTATGTGTCTGAAGCTGAATTTGAACTCAGGTCTTCCTGACTCTAAGCCCAGGGCCCTCTCCTCCTTACCCCCTAGCTGCCCCTGAGACAGGAATCAAACTCAAGGCTTCTAGACTCCCCCCTGTCAGGGCTGCATCTAGCACACCATGCTGCCTCATGGGAATGCATGCATTAATCAGGCATACTGTAAGTACCTGCTTTTGAGAATTTTTTAAAAGAGAGTTTCCCAGTTATGTGACAGGCATTGAGAAGCACTGGCTTATTACTTATGGATCAAAGTGCTCCAAAACAACTGCTTGACATTCCGCGCTCATCTATTTGTTCCACAGTTGAACATTGCGAAAGAATATTCCCAGCGAAGAAAGTAGAGGACACCAAGGGAGGAGAGTGCACAGATATCATCTGGAAAGAGATTCTTGGGAGCAGAAACAGAGGGCTATTGTCATCTGGACACACTACAGACTACCCAGAAAGAAAGAGGGTTTAGTAAGTGCCCTGGCACTGTGCTGTCACACACTGGTTCTACAAGTACAAAGTCAAAAATTAAACAGCCCCTGCTCTGAGAGATCTCATATAACATCGTGCCTCTTACTCCCACCTTTCCCGGCACCCTACCCTTCCCAGCTTCTTTGGTGAATCGTCTTTCCCCATTAGATTATAAGCTCCTTGAGGACAGGGACCATCTTTTGGGTTGATTTTTTTTCCTATTTATATCCCCGGCACTCAGCCCAGCTCCTGCTGCACAGATGTTTATTGACTGAAGACAGACAACATGTACCTATGTAAGTACATATAAAACATAGGGCTAGAGAATGGACTTGTGATTTTATCAGTCCACAGAATTCCCAGATGAGGAAACTCCATCTACCAAAGCAGGTGGATACCTTCTCTGCAGCTTACAATCTTACCTTCCAGCCCTTATTTAGGGCACTCGGGAGGTAAAATGATTGGCTCCAAATCACGTAAAGAGGTTTTGTCAGAGGTTATCTTTGAACCAAGGTCTTATTGGCTTTGAGCCTCTGCTCTCTACCCAGTATACATGTTGCCTTTCTATGTAAAATATAATACATATTTGTGTGTGATATTAAAAAAATAAATACAAGGTAGTTTTTGAGGGGTGATGATAGCGTTAGAGGGGGGATCAAGAAAGGTGTCATGTAGGAAGTAAAAATCAAGCTGAAGAAAAAATAAGAAATTCAGAAAACCCAAATTAACCTTGCATACAGGCATAAAATTAATAATAATACCATCACAATAACTCACATGGTATAGTGCTTCAAGATTTACAAAGCACTTTGCATGTTACCTCATCTGATCCCTACAACAACCTCCTGAGGTAGGTGCTATTATTATCTCCATTTTGCAGATATGGAAACTGAGACTTCGAGAGGTTAAATGACTTGCCCAGGATCACACAGCTAATAAGGCCTGGAGACAGGAACAGAACCTTCTTGACTCCCAGTCCGGCTCTCTATTCACGGAGTTACAATTATCTGGATGTTTAGTTTACTAGAATTCTCATTCTGTCAAAAGCAATTTCTTCTCTTGCCTTAATGATAATTCCCTCCTTCAATTCCTGAAGAATCACTTAAGTAAGATGTTAGTCTATACCTGATCCTCACCAAAAAGAAGGAACAGAAATTTGGGGAGTCTTGGAGGGAAGAGGAAACTCCTTCTTAGAATCTGTGGGAGAGTTGAGGAAGGTCAAGCATTGTCACACAGGCCTTCCAGATTTTAAGGAAGCAGATTTCCAAGGGTTCAAAGAAAGGAGAGAGAGACATAGCCTCCCCTGAATGAGAGGTAAGAGGTGAGCCCTGAAGGAAGCCCTCAAGAGTGAAATTCTGACAATCAGCTGTGAATGGCTTAGTTATTCTGAGCAATACAATGATCCAAGATAACTCTGAAGGACTTCTGATGAAAAATGCCATCCACACCCAGAGAAAGAACTGATGGTGTCTGAATACAGATTGAGGCATACTTTTTTCTGACTTTCCTTATTTTTCTTGAGCTTTTTTTGTCTATGTTTTCTTTCCTATTATGAAAATGTTTTGTATGACTACACATGTATAACCTATATCAAATTGCTTGCCTTCTCAGTGATGGGCGGATGGGGTGGGACAGGAGGAAGGGAGAGAATTTGGAGCTCTGGGTTTTAAAAACAAATATAAAAAATTCATTTTACATGTAACTGTGGGAAATAAAATACTAAATAAAATATATGCAAAGTGAAAAAAAGAATGAAATTCTTAAGATACATAAGAGAAAGGTGAGGGATAGTTGTCTAAGGAAACTAGTGTGCATACACAAGGAAACTCATCAACCCATTTAGGTTTTTAAAAGAATGTTTTAAACAGAAGATAGAAACAAGACAGGTAATGGAAGATGAATGCACAGACAGGCTATGACTTTGTAAAAATAGTGTCGGAAGTTCTAAAGTATATAATGAGCTATGGCTAGTAAGGAAAGTAAAGGACAGCAGAAAGGTGAATTCATAATCCAGCCTAAAGTGGCATATTCAACTTTATTTCCTACTATTCCTATCTGAGGAAGGAAGGAAGGAAGAAAAGAAGGAAGGATTTATTTATCACCTCTGTGACAGGCAGTGTGCTAAACTCTTTATAAATATTGTCTTAGTTCTCGAGAAGCTAGGTGGCACAGTGAATAGAGCACCAGTCCTGAAGTCAGGAGGACCTCAGTTCAAATTCAGTCTCAGACACTTGACACTTACTAGCTGTGTGACCTTGGGCAAGTCACTTAACCCCAATTGCCCTGCCTTCCCCCCTCTAAAAAGCAAAAAACAAACAAACAAAAAAACAAATATTATCTCATCTGATACTCACAATCTCTGGTTTCTACTCTTTTTAAACACTCTATAGTAACTTTGATTCAGATAACTTTCATGTATTGTAGCCTGGTACTTCATTGTATATAAAGGACATAAGATCTGAAGGTTCTCATCTTGTGGTGAGACATACTTGATTATGATTTTACTTACAGACTTTCTGATTAAAATCACACCACTTTACCTGTGCGTCACACACTAAGATCCATTTACACTAGAATTGTTTATATATATAATATTATATATATCTATATATCTATACATATATATATAGTATCTTATTTCTGCTACTAGATTGCAAGCTCTTGAGGATGGGGACAGTAGGTGTCTCTCCCTTTTTTTTTTAGCACCTCCCTTAGCAAGCGGTAAATGTCCTGCACATAGTAGATGACCATTAAGTGTTTGCTTTGTGATTAATTTGTACCTCCATGAGGGCAGCCGGGTGTAGTGGATAGGCTTCCGGACAAGTCAGCAAGACTTAGGTTCAAATCCAGTCTTTGTCATGTGCTAAACCCTTTATTGTGGGCAAACTGCTTAACCTCTCCGAGGTGAAGTTTCCTTATGTATAAGGTGAGGCTGACAATGCTTGTGGGACCGTGTGTACGAGGCACTTGACAAATTTCTAAGCATCAAATATCCATTATTATTTGGTCAGGCTATTTCCCCCTCTTGCACTGCCTTCCCTCTTCTATTCCACCTATCTGAATCCTACCAGTCCTTCAAGGCCTAGGCTGAATACCGCGTCATCCACGAAGGTGACTAACTCTACTGATGCTCTCTCCTTGCCTAAGCCATCCCCAGCACTAACTAGCTGTATGTCACGTTTTGGCACTGGATTGCATTCAGAGTAGCACACAATTACAAGCTGTTTTGTATTGCTTTCTCCCACTAAATTAACTTCCCTAACAAAACTGTAAGTTCTTAAAGGGCAGGTGCCGGGTCTAAGGAATCACCATATCCCTTGTGAAATGAATTGAATTATAGCAGTTACTGGAGAAGAGCACTAGTACATAGTAAGAAATATCAGCCCAAAGGTACCCTCTACACAATCATAAACCTTACGAGTCCCAACCTCTTGCCTGTTTTTCCTTTGATTTCCCCTTAACCTTCTTGATGTACCTCTGCAGGAGACCAGCCTCCAACCTAGGGGTCAAAGAATGAGGTTAAAGGAAAGCTTTACCCAGAATGCACTGAAAGTTCATTTCTTCCCTTTTCCCATTTGGAAGCCTCCCTCCCTGCTTTCAGCAGCCTCCCCAAATAGCAGTATTTGTGCAATAACAGCTGTTAAAACTCATTCCCTTTGAAACCTGCTGTGGTTATGAGCAGGGTGGTCACAATACACTTTGATTCTGCAGCAACTAGTTCATGCTGTTCTCTGACAACCCAGGAATAACAACAATGGAAATGATACAGTAAGAAGGTGGGAGAGTAGGTGGTAACAGCACACATAGAGAGAAAATAATGGCTGATAATTATAAGTGCTGGTTTGGGGGCTCGCAGCAGCATACTAATGGAGTTTCCAACAGGGGACTCTAGAAGAGGTTGGAGGCAGATGTGATGGCACGAGAAAGGTGAGAACACAAAAGTGAGGAGGTGGGAGAAGAGGAGGAGAGGGAGGGAGGAGGAGGGAGTAACAAAGATGGAGAAGCACCCAGAACAGGCTGTACAGAGGCAGGAGCAGCAGAAAGGGAGGTGTTCAGACTTTGTCAAAGGGACTAATGCTCACGTGAAGCTGCATCACACAGAAGAAAGGGCACTGACTCTGGAATCAGAGGGTGTGGGTTCCAAAGCCAACTCTGATGTTTACTTCCTGTGTGACCTGGAGTAAGTTCATTAACCTCTCTGGGCTTGTTTCTTCATCTGTAAAATGAAACCACTGGACTAGATGGCCCTTCCAGCTCTAGAGCTATAATCCTTCTGGTGCAGTGGATGGAATGCCAGTCCTGGAGTCAGGAAAACTCATCATTCTCAATTCAAATCTAGCCTCAGACACTTATTAGCTGTGTGATTCTGGACAAGTCACTTAACCCTCTGCCTTGGTTTGAGACATGACTGACATTGAGACATTGACAACCTAACAACTTCTACTCTTTGGATTAAAATGGGCTCATTTAAACTACTGATAACTGACCCTCATAGATCTAATTTTGTTGTTCAGTAGTCTTTCAGTTGGCTCTCTTTGTGACCCTACTTAGGGTTTTCTTGGCAGATACTGGAGTGGTTTGACATTTCCTTCTACAACTCATTTGACAGATGAGGAAACTGAGGCAAACAGGGTGAAGTGACTTGCCCAGGGTCACACAGCTAATAAATGTTGTCTGAGGCTTGATTTGACATCAGGAAGAATCTTCTTGACTCCAGGCCTGGCACTTTATCCACTGCACCCCCTAGCTGCCCTACCTTAGACCTATTAGAGGGCTCTATTTTGGCTTATTCAGATCTGGGATTTCACTGACAGAGGGAACTTCCAGGAAGGAAACTTCCTTGACCAATGCAGATTGGCCCCTGCTTGTAGCTTATAGTCTCACAAAGTTGTCTGGGATGCTCAGAGATTCAGCGTGCTAACGGTGCTTCTGATAACCCAGTCAACACGTGCTGCAATGCCTACTATTTGTAGAGTAGTGTGGAGTCAGGTGGAGGGAATGAGTCAGAGCAGAGGAGGACCAGGTGAGGGAGTCTGTGTTACTCATCATCTGTCAAAGTGTTTGTAAAAGTTTCTGAACAGGAAAAAAAATCAGTTTTTTCTAAACTTCAAGAGCAAGTTCAGAGACTTGAGCAGCTGAGTGGCTCAGTGGATGGAGTGCCTGACCTAGAGTCAGGAACACTCATGTTTCTGAGTTCAAATTTGGCCTCAAATGCTTACTAGCTGTGTGACCTGGGGTAAGTCACTTAACCCTGTTTGCCTCAGTTTCCTCATCTGTCAAATGAGGACATTGGACTAGATAGCTCTTCTAGTCATGTCTTCATCTAAGATTTACATAAGAGAAATGGCATAAAAATATTTTCAGAGAAATATAGTATTAGAAAAGGAGGTGGGATAACTAACAGTCTGTCAGTATATAATAAGTGCCTACTATGGGGCAAGGACTGTGGTGAGGCCAGACTGTGGGCTCCTTTAGTAGCCACATGACAGTGAGAGATTAAGAGGGGTGATGTCCAGCATAAACTAAATGACACCCTCGTAAGGGATTTATAGATGTAGGCTATGCCAACACAGGTTAAGATGGGCTGCAGCCTGTGCCATGGAAGGCAGTACGATCTGTCAGCCTTCAGGTTAGTGAATACCCCCATCTATGAAATCACGGATCCATCAAAGGAACATTACTTTCATGGGAGAATAACAAGCTCTTCTTCTACTTTTTGGGCAGCCATATGGTACAGTGGGTAGAATACCGGTTCTGGAGAGTCAGGGAGACTCGTGTTCCTGAATTCACATCTGATCTCAGACACATAGTAGCTGGGTGACCCTGGATGCCTCAGTTTCCTCATCTGTAAAGTGAGTTAGGGAAGGAAATGGCAAACCACCCAAATGGGATGATGAAGAGTCAAACACAACAATGACACAACTCCTACTCTTTAAACTAAAATGGGCTCATTTAAGCTACTGATAACTCACTCTCATAGACCTATTATTGTTGTTCAGTCATTTTTCAGTTGGGTCTGAATCTTTGTGACCCTATTTAAAGGGTTTTCTTGGCAGATACTGGAGTGGTTTGACATTTCCTTCTCCAGCTCATTTGACATATGAGGAAACTGAGGCAAACAGGGTGAAGTGACTTGCCCAGGGTCACACAACAAGGAAGTGTTGTCTGAGGCTTGATTTGACCTTAGGAAGAATCTTTCTGACTCTAGGTCTAGCACTTTATCCACTGCACCCCCCTAGCTGCCCTACTCTAGACCTATTAGAGGGCTCTATTTCAGTTTGTTCAGACCTGAGATTTCACTAAGGGAGGGAACTTCCAGGAAGGAAACTTCCTTGACCAATGCAGATTGGCCCCTGCTTGTAGCTTATAGTCTCACAAAGTTGTCTGGGATGCTCAGAGATTCAGTGTGCTAACGGTGCTTCTGATAACCCAGTCAACGCGTGCTGCAATGCCTACTATTTGTAGAGTAGTGTGGAGTCAGGTGGAGGGAATGAGTCAGAGCAGAGGAGGACCAAGTGAGGGAGTCTGTGTTACTCATCATCTGGCAATGTTTTTGTTAAAAGTTTCTGAACAGGAAAAAAAAATCAGCTTTCTCTAAACTTCAAGAGCAAGTTCAGAGATTTGGGCAGCTAAGTGGCTCAGTGTGACCCTGGGCAAGTCATTTAACCCTGTTTGCTTCAGTTTCCTCATCTGTCAAATGAGTTGGAGAAGGAAATGGCAAACCACTCCAGTATTTGTGCCATCTGGGTCATGAAGAGTCAGGTCTGAAAATGACTGAACAACAAAAAAGTACAGAGACTTAGTCAAAAGAGATTTTTAAAAATTCATTTTCTCCCTCTCTCTCCTTCCATCCTCAAAGTCAGCCTATATACAACCACTGAATGTCTATTTTTTGTACCAGCTAAAAAAAAACTGGAAATAAACAGATTCATTGCGGCATGATGATGCAAAGTGGCAATAAATCCAGATCCAGCTGTTGATCTGAGCTTAATGTAATGAGGCAAAATCTCCCAATGCTTCTAATGACCGTCATGCCCAAATGTCATTAAGGAAGAAGACAGGCAGAACTGACCACAGATCCACTCAGAGGCAGAGGCAGCTGTGAATATTATGTCTGAATCAGAGCACCCAGAGACCCATTGTGGACCATGGAAATCATGTGATGCAGTGGTTCACAAACTTTTGGCCTCGGGACCCTTTTTCCCTCTTAAAAATGTACTGAGTGACTTACATGTAAATGTGTTTTGCATGATTACACATATATAACCTATGTCAAATTGCTTGCCTTCTCAATGGGGTGGAAGGGAAGAAGAGAATTTGGAACTCAAAATTTGAAAAATATGCTAAAATTTTTTTTACATGTAACTAGGTGAAAATAAAATATTAAATAAAATTTTTTAAAAGAACCTAAAAAAATAAAACATAAAAAACACTTATTGAGGGTCCCAAAGAACTTTTGTTTATATGAGCTATGTCTACTGATGCTTACCATGTTAGAAATGAAAATTGATGCATTTTACAAATATTTATTAATTAATTTAAAAATGACAATAAAAACAATAAATATGTTTAAATAAATGACAGGTTTTATGAAAAATTCTATTTTTCATAACAAAGGCATTTAATGAGAAAAGCTGCATTGGTTTTGCATATTTTGCCAATATCTTTACTAGCTGGTTTAATAGAAGGCAGCTGGATTCTCATATCTGCTTCTGCATTCAAACTTTTGTGATGTGTTGTTTCGGTTGAAGTTTATCAAGAAAATCCAGGCTCGCACAGATATGTAGTTGGAAAAGTTAAGATTATTTTATGACATGAAAAATGTCTTAGTACTATTATGAAAATAGCTTTAACCTCTTAGACCTCATGAAAAGGTCTCAGGGACCCCTAAGAATACTCGAACCATATTTTGAGGACCACTGACTAAAGCAACTCCATTATTTTACAGACACAGACACCGAGACTCAAAGTAAAGTGACTTGACCAAGGTCAAGCATAGACTAACACTGATCAGCAGCTATGCAGCTCTGACCCTCACAGGCCAGGCTAGACTGATGCTATGGTGTCAAACAGGCTGTTTGCCTCCAGTGACCTCTTGCCTCCTATTTCTGAGTCCCCTGCTCTTCTTTCTCTGGTAAGGAGGCTGGTACCCTCCTCTAGCTCCAGGGGAACGACTGCCTACCCACCTATACAGAGAGCTGACTGGCCCCTGGGGAGGGGTTAGGTAGGGCTACAGCAATGGGAGACAGAGTAAGCAAAGGCTGTAGACTTATAATAGCAAATGGGGGAAAGGCACAATAAGAGGACAGTCTCTCAGATATCTAGTTTCTCACCTCACTACCCTGTGTAATCTAGAAGAGCTGGTCCATGGAGATAAGAGCATCAGAGCCTGGGTGTCAGCTTAAAAAGCCATATGACTACAGTCAACTCTGTGTCACTAAATCCACATCCCTCCCTCTAACACCATCATGACTAATACCCAGGAGGAGGTCCCATGCAGGGATGGGGGCTATTGGGGCTCTCGAATTAATTATAGGACACATTAAAAAAAATGAGACCCTTCCCCTAATGTCACTGAGCCATCATTCAGCATCAGACCAGCCAGAGACATAACCTATACACACACACACAGAGCAAGGCCTCTGGGGCAATGCCAGAGGAAAGTAGGGCAATGAGTCCTGGGGCTGCTGCTTCATGCCCCCTTTGCCACCTCATCACTAGAAGCAGAAACACTTCCAAGTGGGCCAGCAGGGGTGGTTAGATGGCACAGTGAATAGAGCACCAGCCCTGGAATCAGGAGGACCTGAATTCAAATGTGGTCACAAACACTTAACATTTACTAGCCGTGTGACCTTGGGCAAGTCACTTAACCCCAATTCCCCTGCCTTCCCCCTCCAAAAAAAAGGGGGGAAAAAAAAAACCTAGTGGGCCAGCACACCAAAACGTCCTGACACAAGGACAACCCAGACATTGAACCTCGTACATCTGGCAGTGCCAGGGAAAGAAGGGAGGGGACTCTATTAACAAACAGATGAGCTCATCCAGAGACAGTATAGTGGGGGGAGAGAGGATGTTGGAACTGGGAGACTCAAGCTAAATAATTTCACTTTTCCTCTTCCTCAAATTTGTCATCTACTAAATAAAGAGGTTGGATGAAATTATTTCCAAGATCTCCTCCAGCTATAAAAATCAATGAAGGAAGGATAAGGGCGATCAGAAGTGTAGATGATGTAAGGCAAAGCCTAGGCAAAATCGTGTGGTAGGTAAAGGTATCTCCTGTTTTCCTCTAACATTCTTTTTCAAAATTTATTTTATATTCAGTTCATAGAACAAAACAAGCATTTCTATAACACAGCATAATTTTTTTTAAAAAAGGTGACTGCAATGAAATTATAAATCTATAATATGCAATTTGCTGTTCCCTACAAATACACAAAATTATCATGTAAATTTCTTTTTCTTTCCTTTTTTCTTCCCTTTCCCCTAGAGATGGCTACCATTAGACACAAATGGTGCATGTATATGTATGTATATATATATACACACACACACACATATATGTATATTTACATATGTATAAATATACATGTATATGTAAAATATATATATGTAGAATCACTCTATACATACTTCTATTTATCAGTTCTTTCTCTGGACACAGATAGCATCTTTCTTCACATGTCCTTTATTTTTAATTTGTGAATTTATAATAGTCAAAATGACTTAGTCACTCCAAGTCATTCTTTAAACAATATTGCTGTTACCTTATACCATGTTCTCTTGGTTCTTTAGTAGCCTTTCTACACTTCTTGTTACACAAAAACACACACACACACACACACTTCTCCCTTTGATTCTTACCTAGGTACCCCAGTACCTTCAGGCTGGGTCCCTGCCTCTCTAGGCCGCCCACTACTACTTCCTACTGTATGAGTCTCCCCAAGCTTGGCACTCCCCAATAAGCAGTTATTCCTGCCTATTTCTAGGATCTGCACATCTGTGTCACCATCAGTAATCAGATATATTAGTCCTCTCTGCACTCTGTCACCCCTACACACTGGCACAAAATATCATGCATAGAATTCATGATAAGGGACCGACTTGCTCAGAGACCAGGGAATTATTTCCCAAGATCCCACCTGTCTCAGATTCTGTGCAAAAGGATACAATTGTAGTTCCACAATCACTTATTTATTAAATACTGGTGATGTAAAAAAAAAGAAAAGAAAAGAAAAGAAAAAAGAAAAGTAGTCCCTTCAAGGGACTTACATTCTCTTGAAGGACCCCAAACTGGAGGCATCTGAAATTAAGAAGCAGTGGAAATCTTGAGTCCAACAGGGACAAAGACCAGAAGCAAAGAATCAGATTAGCCAGAGGCACAGGGCAATAGCTGCTCTGGGCAGGGGGGTGGTCACATCTGGATTGCATTAGGGAGGCAGACAGAAGCTGGAACAATGAGCATCATTCAAAAAAAAAAAAGTTAAAGGCATCCTCACAAACAGAAGTGATCTACAGAATACTTATATGAGTCTGAGAGGCCACTCTAGAACTCCTCCCCAGACCCAGAGTGCCCATAAGAAGACAGTGCCCATAACTGCTTCCTATAAAGGGGAGAGGGGGCAACTGGGTGGTGCAGTGGATAGAGTGCTGGGCCTGGAGGCAAGAAGACTCATCTTCCTGAGTTTGAACTCAGATATGGCCTCAGATACTACTAGCTGTGACCCTGGGCAAGTCACTCAACCCCATTTGCCTCAGTTTCCTCATATGTCAAAAGGATTGGAGAAGGAACAAACCATTCCAGTATCTTTGCCAAGAAAACCCCAAATGGGGTCATGGAGAGTTGGACACAATTGAAAGTGACAGAACAACAACAGATGAAGGGGAGAGAAAGAACTGGGTAGGAGCTGACCTAGTAGGAAGGTAAAGCTCGGGGGGCTGAATGTTAGAAAAAGTTGCAAATTCTCTTGTTTTGCTTGAACAATGCTTCCATTCAACAAACAATTCGATTCAAAAAAACATTCCTTAAATGCCTCTGTATACGATCCACTGTGCTAGGCACCCAGGAGTCAAAGATGTATGAGGTGATCCCTGCTTTCCAGGAATTTACAGTTCACTAGAGATAATAAGAAATAAGGCATGCAGTTAATTATTATAACTTTTGCTCTCATTAAGTACATAATAGAGTTTCAGCAGCAGAAGAGATTAGACCAAGCAGAGTGCAGCTTGGCAGAGTCAGGAATCAGGGCTTGGAATGAAAGAAAGGATTTCAAGACACCTATTTGAAGGGAAGCAAATCTAGGTGTGCGTTGGGGGAGGGACGTACAGGGAGGCAAGAAAACAGGATGAAATCAGTGAGAACACGGAAAAATCTACTTGACCTTTTCTTTTCTTCCTTTCTTTCTTTCTGTTTTTGGGGGAAGGAGGGAAGGCAGGGCAATTGGGATTAAGTGACTTTCCCAAGGTCACCCAGCTAGTAATTGTCTGAGGTTGGATTTGATCTCACAAAAATAAGTCTTCCTAATTCCAGGCCTAGAACTCTATCCACTGCACCCTCTAGCTGCCAATATTTGAGTAAACTGAGCTAAACAGAGGTGAAGTGACTTTCCCAGGGTCACACAGTAAGTGTGAGAATGTTTCCAGTCTCCCTGACTCCATGCTCACTGTACCTTCTAGATCAGTGGTTCTCAACCTTCCTAATGCCTTGACCCTTTAATACTCATATGTGGGCGTTATCTGCATGTGGGTGGACCTGCCTGGAGATGGATAGAGGAGCAGTGTATTGGTTCCTAAGACTATCGGAAATATGTGTTTTCTGATGGTCTTAGGCGACCCCTGTGAAAGGGTCATTCAACCCCCACAACCCACAGGTTGAGAACCTGTTCTAGATGCTTTCAAGAGATTCTGAAAGGTAGAGCAGAATCTCTTTACCTTTTTGTGTGTTGTAGACCCCTTTGGGCAGTCTGCTGAAGCCTACGGACCCCCTTCTCAAACCAATGTTCTTAAAAACAACTAATAAAATACAGAGGATTACAAATAAAAACAATTACTTTGAAATACAGTTATCAAAATATCTTTCCTTAAGAGAAGATGAGAGAGGGACTGCCACCTGCAGGGAAGAGCAAATAGGCCTGTATGTCTGGACCAGAGTATGCAGAAAGCAATAATGTGTCCCCAAAACTGGAAGATTGGCTGGTATTAAAACTGAAGAACAGGCAAATTTGGAAACTATTGTTCTATTTGAGAGAGCAGAAAAAGGAAAGGGGAGGGGGAGATAGATGGGGCAGAAAGATGGAGGAAAGAGAAAAGAGACTAAAAATAACTCATTTTGCAAGTTGTTTGTAAAAGGTCAACAAAGTGTGGTTTGTCTTCTCAGTTTTTTGTACTGTTTAATTTTAAGCCAAAAGGTTGGTGGTGTTTTTTTTTAAGGAGTCTGAGAACAAAACTGGATGGGATTATATAATGCAGAGGGTGTTGCACTGCACAAAATTCCCCTGATAGTACAATGGGCAAAGGTCTGAAGTGGCTGATTCCTAGCCATACTTGAGTCACATGAGTGGAGACAAAGTACACTCACTGTTGAGTTGAAAATAAGGCAAGAGAATCTACTTTTGTAGTATAGGTGCCCTCAAGAGGTTCTTACAAAACAGGCTGGGTAACTTGTGCCATGCTTCAACTCAAGATCTTCTGGTTTTTTCAAAAACACTAGAATGGTTCATGCAGACATCAACTCCAGATGTTTCAAATACCTCTACCTCAGATTTAACATTTCTGGACCTCCCCATCACATGATACCTTTCCCCCACTCTTCAAACACAAACAGAAAGCCAACCAAAGGGAGTGGTCAATATAAAGGCAGCTCAGAAACCAGTACACATGGGTTGTTGCCTACAAGGGACCAGCCACAAGACCACGAATGAAAAAAATTCTTTAGTTTGTCCAAAGGGTGTATCCTGGGAAACCTACGAAAAGAAAGCTCCAGGCAACTGGTCTGACTATAGGCTTCTATTAACTGGTCGTTAACTAGGGCTGTCTCTAATTTGCTGGTAGAAGACACCACATCATATAATACCAGCATCCTACTACGGGGTGCAAGGCTGTGCTTTTTATAACACCAAGTGCAGAGATTCTGCTGAACAAGCCTTCTCCTGTCCAACCCAAATCCAGCCTACTGTATAACATATCAGATTGGTGTTTTTACTCATTTTTTTAAAAATACATCAAATACTGTTGAAGGAGAAGGTCAACGTACTTACATAGAGACATTAGATTAGATGAAGCCATAGAAGGCCTTAATTTTATTCTCTAATAAGCACGACATTACCGTAGCCAATTCAATATCAGCTCTGGTAAATGGAGACAAGATCAGAAGTCTAAACAGACAGACAGACTCATTTCAGCCACTACGTTCAATTTTGAGTCCTACCAAACCTTTTACCCAGTATTACCTACCACTGGGGCCTGAGATTTTCAGATGGTTTTACAGTTTATAAAACACTCACATACATGGTCTTGTTTGAGCCACATAACAACCATGTGAGATAGACAGGGTAGGAATTTTTATCCAGGAGAATGTAAGCTCCTTGAGGGCAGAGACTGTTTCATATTGTGTTTATATCCCCAGCATCTGGCCTTGCAAATTCTAGGACCTTAATAATAACTAATGAATTCTTTTTACAAAAAAGGAAACTAAGACTGAGATATAACAGGGATTGGCCCAAGGTCACATGGGTAGAATGTGACAGAGCTAGACCCAAGCCCAGATCTTCCAACAGCTGAATCAGTGCTCTTTCTGCTATAACTCCCCTGCCTATACAAGAAATTGGCCAGAGCTGAGGTTCCCTACCTTTCATGGAGGCAGTGAGGCAGCACAGTAGACAGAGCACTGGGCCAGTGTAATAGTAATATAATTTGACCCCTTTGTATTGGCAAAACTAACAGGTACTTAGCACCTAGTTTGAAATTAATTAGATCAAGCCTCTGTTAAGAAACAAAAGGTATGAACCCCTGTTCCTGACATAACAGGAAGGGGAAGAACAGGGAGGAGCTAATAGGTATATAAGGAGAAGCCCTAGCTGGAGTTTCAGATCTTCTTGGAGCCAGGTTCTGGAGGCTGAGGAAGAGAGGCCCAGGCCGGAGAGAATGATTTTTATTTTGAGAACCTGGATGAAGTGATTTTTATTCTGGGAACCAGCTGAAACTTCTGTTGAGTCTGAGGGCCAGCCAGAGCTGCTAAGAAGCTGCTGAGGAGCTGCTGAATCCAAGGGCCAGCCAAAGCTGCTGAGGAGCCGCTGAGTCCAAGGGCTACCCAAAGCTGCTGAGGAGCCGCTGAGTCCAAGGGCTACCCAAGCTACTGAGGATTTCCAAGGACCAGCCAGAGCTGCAGAAGACCGAGGAAGCATGACTGTGGTACTGGTATTTTGTCTGTTTGTGGCTTTGTTAAGCCTTGACTTCCCAAGGATAGAGACTGTAAAGGATTTAAGGTGGACTGGACACTGTGAGCTTCAGTGTGGGACAAGAACTGCATGGAGAGCTGGACAAGGAGTTGGGAGCTGTCTGCCTTTGAACCCAGGTGACAATTTGGTGAATCCAGGTAGGAAGCTGGGATCCAGGGAATCTGAGAGCTTACCCCGAGTCAAGCTGAAAGAAGACTTTACTTGGATACTGTGTACTGACTGAGAAGATTATGATTTACTTGTGACCGAGGGGTGGATGGCCTGTGTATTTTCTGATGATTGAATAGTAAATGATGACTGAATAGTGACTGATTTGTAACTTAGTGTGCCCCATGAGTGGAGAACTTTGACTTTTGTATTTTGTAACCCTTAAGGACAACTGAATAATTGAGTTGATTGAATGATTGAGTTACTAAGTGATTGATTGACTAAATGACTGTACTTTGTTCAAAACTATGTGGCCATTTTAGTGACAAGTTGTGAATGCTGCATTTTGATTTTCTGTGATAAGTTATAACATTGTGAATGCTGTACTTTGATTTTCTGTGAATGTTTTGCTCTGATTTGTTATTGAATAGAGTGTTCACTATACTATGTAATCAGAACCTTGAAAGCTGTTCACAGCAGCCATACTCTGGAAAGCTGCTTGTGCTTGGCTTTACAGCCAGAAGTCAGGAAGACTTGAGTTCAAAAGCAACCTCAGACAGTTCTGTGACCCTGGGCAAGTCATCTCATCTCTACTAGCCTGAATTTCCTTAACTAAAATGGAGATAATTACAGAACCTGCCTGTCAGAGCTGTTCTCAAGATCATATGAGATAATTTCGGTAAAGCACTTAGCCCAGTGCCTGCCACATGGTAGGGGCTAATAAATACTTATTTCCTCTTTCTTTCCTTTGCCCTCCTTCCAATGAATTTGAGAATAAGCTAAGAAATGAGCCAGAGTAAGAGAGAAGGGGAGGGGGATCTAATTAGAGGATAAGCATATTCATATTTATCTATATTAGTCTCTATATTAAGGAATCTTGTTTGACCTTATACAACAGTGCTAAACAGTAAAGTGAAAAGAACACTGGCTTTGGAGTCAAAGGACCTGGGTTCAAATCCCAGCCCTGCAACTTAACTTTTTGTATGACCTAAAGCAAGTCATTAATCTCTCTGACCCTCAGTTTTGCCACCTGTAAAATTAAAAGGTTGAACTAGATGACCTCTAAACTTAAGCTAAATCCAGCCCAAAGACTAAGAAATAAGAGTCTGAATAATCGAAAGCCTGGAAAGGTAAGAGTTACTCATATATTTCCGTCTCTTCCAGAGGGCCCTGGTGGTAGGTGAGGATTTCAAACACCTCAGCACTATGGCCTAGGGTCCTGGATGGGGAGGATGGGAATCCAGTTCCCTGACAGCTGCCCTCTGCCAAGGGGTGTCTGAAGATTGACAAGTTACTGGTTGTCAAGCACTTGAGCTGTTGGGATGAAAGGCGCTGCGTTAAGCCTGGCAGCATTATTATTAAACCTACAATTTTAAACCAATTATGCTTCCCTGAAAACTGCAGCCTCCATTTCAACTGTGTCTGGAGGAAAATAAAAAGCCAGTGCTGCTGAGCTCAGACGGAGTGAGCTGAAGGACTGCTGGGACTGGGCCCAAGAGAGCTGGAGCAGGAATCAGCCTCCATGGGAGCAACAAGAGAACAGGAAACAAATGTGGAAATAAATCAACAAGCACACAAACCCAAACTTATTCTGTCCAGGACCTATGACTTCATCAGAGTAAGTACTTGGCTCTCCTGAGGCAGATCTCAACCACACCATGCTTGTGGTGGCCAAGTCTGGGGATTTTGTGGACCGTGTGCTCAGTAAGAGACACAGTCATAGATTTGCTGAATAGGGCCTTAGAAGGCCATTAAATCCAACCTCCTGATTTTATAGATGAGGAAACTGAGCCAAAAAGAAGTTAAAATGATTTGCACTAGGTCACATGGGCAACAAGGTGGTCCAGTGGATAGAGCACCAGGCTTGGAGTCAGGAAGACCTGAGTTCAAATATGACAGCTGTGTGAGCCTGGGCAAGTCACTTGACCCTGTTTGCCTCAGTTTCCTCATCTGTAAAATGAACAGAAGGAAATGGCAAACGACTCCAGTATCTTTGCCAAGAAAATCCCAAATGGGGACACAAATGAATAACACATAGCTAATAAATGTCTGAGGTGGGATCTGAAGCAAGATCCTTTGAGTCCAAGTTCAGTGCCCTGACCACTGCACTGAGATGCTTCTGATGACAAAACCCTTCAAATTTAGTGAGGGCAAGCTTCAGGTGACAATCATATGGCTTGTGCTTGATGCCATTTCAGTCTGTAGGACGAACTCAAGTTTGTATTCTACCAGCACATTCCAGGATAATCTCCATACCACAGTGCAACACTGGAGTTGCATTTTGAGGGAAAGAAACAAGCAGATGGACGACTATAAATGTTCCTCTTTTAATAAATATATTCTATGGCAGTGGTTCTCAACCTTGCTAATGCCATGACCCTTTAATACTCATATGTGGGCATATCTGCATGTGGGCAGGCCTTCCTGGAGACGGATAGAGAGTGGTGTCTCGGTTCCTAAGACCATCAGAAATACGTGTTTTGTGATGGTCTTAGGCGACCCCTGTGACCCTTGTGAAAGGGTCATTCGACCCTCAAAGGGGTCATGACTCACAGGTTGAGAACTGCTGTTCTGTGGCTTCTTGGAAATTTCAAAATAAATTTGTGTCTTTTCTGCCTAGGGAGAAAACCTTAGAGTAAGAGTTCCTTGGGAATTCACAAAATTCTAGAAGACAGAGTTGAAGAGGCCTTCCACATCATTTAGTCCAACCATCTTTTATAAATGAGAAAACTAAGATAAAAGAATTGTGAAGTAGCCTGCCAAAGGTCACTTAGTAAATGGCAGAGTGTAAATTCCAACTTTTAGATCTTCTGCAGGATGGAAGGGCACTGAAGACAAGCTTTGCCTAGTATACAATTTTGCCTAGAGCCATCCCTGAGGTTAATGGATGTTGGGTAAGGTCTGAAAAACTTTTAGACTGGCAGTGATAAAGATGTGTAATATACATAATATGCTACTGATACCAGGCATTTCAAAGTAAGAGGATATTTGACACTGCAGAAACTAAAGTCCACAGATAATCGAAAAGCCATATTTCAGCTTTTAGTTTCAACCTCCTCCCCCATCAGACCTGTCATTAGAGCTGCTAAGAAGAAGCAGAATGGAGACTGGAATTTCATCTTCTTTTAGTTCCTCCCACTCACCTTCTTTGCTCCTGCACAGGGACATGATGTATAGCAGAGGGGAAGCATTTCAAAGTCACAGACTCACATAACTGAAAGGGACATTAGAAGTCATCTGGTCCAGCTTCTCATTTTACCGATGAGGAGTGGGCCTAAAACAGGGGTGGGGAACCTGCAGCCTCAAGGTCACATGTGACCTTCTAGGACAGTCCTCAAGTGCAGCCCTTTGATTGAATCCAGTGGAAAGCTTGTAGAAGTTTAGATTCAGCCAAAGGACCACACTTGAGGACCTAGAAGGCTACATGTGGCCTAGAGGACACAGGTTTCCCACCTCTGCCCTTAGAAGTCATTTGCCCAAGGTCACAAAGGTAATAAATGACAGAGCCAAGACTAGAACCTGCATGTCCTTTCCAGTTCTAATATAACCCTATGATCTCCTGACTTCCAGTTCTGTTTTCTTTGCAAAACACCAGGTCAAAGACCTGAATAAGCTGTAATGACTAAATGAAGCATTAAATCAAATCAGAAATTAATCTCAGATACCAGTATGAAGATTAGATGGAAATGATGCAAATATATAAGAATAAGAACCATTTCCCAACAGAAAAGTGATCAAAGGATGGCAGTTCTAAAAGGAATAAATGTAAGCCATCAAAAGCCATGTGAAAAATGCTCCTATCCAATGAATAATAAGAAAAATGCAAATTACAACAGTTCTGTTGTTGAAGATGACAATGGAGGAAAATAGTAGTTGCTAAGGAGGGTTGTCAAAGGACAAGTAACTAATACTCGTTGTTGCTTAGAGTTTCTATCCTGTCTCACTCTCTGTGACCCCATTTGGGCTTTTTTTTGGCAGGGATACTGGAGTAGTTTGCCATTTCCTTCTCCAGATCATCTGACAGATGGAGAAACTGAGGCAAACAAGATGAAATTACTTGTCCAGGGTCACACAGCTAGTATGAGTCTGAGGCTGTATTTGAACTGAGGAAGATGACTCTTCCTGATTCCAAGCCCATTGCTCTATACACTGCCCCACCAGATCTCACTAATAAAATCTCTCCACTGTTATTATACCTTCCTCTTCCTCTCCTTCAGGTCATTATATTTCTGTTATGTGGATTATGTCAGTGAAGAGCTGGCTGTTAAAGTATGTGCTGATTTTCTTGCAAGCATTTCAAAAAAGGACAGAAGAAATCTAACCAGAGGAAGAATATTATATCATTTGATTCTCATAGCACCCTTGTGAGTCAGCAGGTTATTAGTCCTATTTTACAGAGGTAAAAACAAAGGCTAAAAGTCACTTACCCAGAGCAACATGAACAGTAAATGTCAAGAGTCACTCTTTATACTAGACAACAGTGCCTTTCTCATGGCCACGCGAGAAAAAAGCAACCAGTAAACTAAGCACTTATTGGACACCTTCTTTGCATGAGGTACAGTGTTAGATGCTGTTGGAAATGCAAGAGACTATTAAGACTTAATATTCTGAATATTACAAGGCATAACGAGGGTGAGGTAAATCGTGCTTTGTCCTTAGGCAACAGTTTTAGAGGGCAGTGAAAGCATCTTCAGCACTTTAGCACCACAGAAACAACAGAGATTAGTGTCCAATTAGCAAGAATTCATCAAAAGAGAAAACTACGAAAAGCCCCATTTCCTCACCCCAAGAGCTGACCTTGATTTAAGGATACCTTTCTTGCCAATTGTTCTGGGTATGGTTTATGCTGTGCTCAAATATTGCAGATTAAAACTCTGAACCAAATCCTCTCTTCATATTGCTCTCAGTTAAATTGGGGAGATGGTACCAACCCACACTATATTCTTAGAAAATAATAGATGATAGGTGATAAGCTAGGTAATTCAAACCATGCATATTCTGAAGTTCCTAGACCAGGCAGAGCCTGTATGACCAGCTCCTGAATTGCAGATTAAGGACACAGAATAAGGCAGACCCTCACCCAGTCCAATTTGGGAAATGGCAAACCATTCTGGTATCTTTGCCAAGAAAACCCCAAATGGGTCGCGAAAAGTCAGACATGACTGAAACAAATGAACAACAATTCCCACCCCACTGCATAAAATAAACAGATACTTATTTTGTGATGAACAAAGAGCAAACAAGTCCCCTTTGGCCTGTTCTTTTTCCTTCTTGGCAGCCCACAATTTAAATCAATGTCACCAAGGCCAAGCCTCATCCATGACATATATAATCTCTTCTGACCAAGATGTTAAGTTAGGAGGACTTATACTTCCTGGGACTGCAAGACAAATGTCACGAAGGCCCTCCCCTGGCTTGCCACAAGTATCTCTCTTGGCAAAAGCCCAGAATTCTTCATCTATCTTTTCAAAAGTGACAATTGACTCAATGTCAATTGAGCATACTATTAGAATGCATTTGAAAGTTGCTGAAGCCCTCTCACACCAAAACAGCTAGCCCCTCTGCCATTCTATTTACAGCCATATATTTATTACTCGTACTGATGTCAGGAAAAAAGAGAACCAGCAGAGTGGTTTTCTGCTACGCATGATAATTAACTTGGTTTGCAGATTGAGTTTCCCTGCTTGTTTATACTCAGATTTGGGTACAGCAGACCCAACAACTCATAACAGCTCTAAAAACTTAGCCTGGATTTAATAATCCTGCTCCTCGGGAAACAATCTTCTTTAATTCTCAATAAAAGATACATTTATTCTGGCTACAGAATGACTCATTAACAAAAGGCACAAAAAATGAGAATGATCAGTTGGTCTCCATCTTTATCAGGGACAGGGAAAGAGGATGTAAACTTAATTGGTAGCAGATTGTGCTATAATGGAAAAAGAAGGAAGTACTTCTCACCTCCATGGAATGTGGGGCACTGGAATGAGGTGCCAAGGTGGGGGGAAAGGGAGGTTGGCACCTGTTTTTCCATAGATTGATAAGAATAAATCATGCAAAATTCAAGCAGTTTCTAAAGTCCCTTTCTTCTGAGAAGGCTTCTCGAACTAGGAAGAGATATAGCTCTTTCCCAGGTCCCATCTCATCTGTCTGGAATGATTGTGGTAAAGCCCTCTCCAGTGCTAGGAGGAAACATTTTGGTGCAAATGAAAGGGTTGAGCTTCCTGGGCTCTGGCACTGCTTTTGCCACTAGCTTTGCTGTATGACCTTGGTTGAAAAAGTCACTTTACTATCTCTGAACTTCTACTTCTTTCCCTTCAAAATGTGATAACTGGACTCAATATTTCAAAGTTTCTTTTGAGTCAGACAGTCTATCATTCTGGACTCTTTCCAATCCTCCACACAGCTGCCAAAATAGTCTTTCCAAACAAAGGGCTGACCATGTTACTCTCCCGCTCACCAGTGTGTTCACTGGCTCCCAATTGCCTCTAAGATAAAATATAAATTTTTCAGTAAAGTATTCAAAGCCTTCCATAGTGTGGCTCCCACCCACCTCTCAAAGCTTATTTCACATTACTCTCCAGTCCACATTCTATATTCTAGCCAAAATGACCTCAAACTCTGTATACTATCTCTCTTCACAATTCTCCCATGCTTGGAATGGTCTCCCTCCTCACCTCTGTATCTTAGAATCCTCAGGAGCCTTCAAGGCTCAGTCCATAGGCCTTTCCTGATCCCCTTACTGCTGGTTCTCCTTGAATAGTCCATGTATAGGTTTACCAGTTTTCATGTTACATCCATGGGATTGGCTGATTTAGATGAGGAGGGCACCCCATAAATTGGCTAATAACTCCCCCAATTAGTTGCAATAGTCTTCATGGAAGAGGTGGATTTTTCCAAATTATTTGACTGAAGAAAAGCTTAATGAGCTGGGAATATGGGCTAGTGATCCAGGCCTAGAATCTAAGCCTGGGAAAACACTCAGTAGTAAGAGGTAGCATGTGACAGTGATAACATTAGGAGTCTGAGGACCTCAGTTTAAATCTGTGTGACCTTGTTTGACCTTGAACTATCATTTAACATCTAGGACCTCAGTTTTTTCATGTATAAAATGAAGAGATCTAAAAAAAATTTTTTTTAATATTTTTTAAACAAGGGGATTAGGCTACATGACCACTAAAGTTCCTTCTAACTCTAAATTTATGAACCCTAGAAAGGAGTAAAATGAGAAGATGAAGAAAAGATTGCACAAAATTTGCCAGCTGAGGAGTAGTTTGGGGCAGAGGAAATAAAAGCCCAATTCAGTGTCTCTCTTTTTGCTGATGATCTCACAAGTGAACTGTGTTCTAAGTACCTTGGATAGGAGCTAAAAGCAGCCTCTTCCCAGCTTTCCTGAGCTCACAACTTCTACAATGAAAGCATTTGTGTGACATTCACACTCCCTTAAACATTTCACTAAAACACCCCATAAAAAAGTCAAGCTAAGTGAATGTATTCTTAGCCCCCAATTAAAGTGCTGTTTCTATATTCAAAAATGGGTGGGGAAAACAGGATGATGTTAAAACATAGCTCTTCCCTTGTTCCAATTAATGAGGGGAAAATGGCATATTTTGCCCACATGAGCAAAGCCATAACCAGCCCCAAACTGTGCCTGGAACCAGTCCAGTTGAGCAAGGGTGGAGAAGACACATCAGTGTAGAAGACAGACCAGTGTGGAGCGTGGAAAGAAGCATGGGTAACAAAGTGAAGAGCCCCACCAGGGATGCCAAGGTGCTGGGATGAGGTGGCCAATAACCCAAAGAGGGAGCAGTTGCCCACTGCCTGGGCTACCATTAGACTCAAAGAGACAAGGAAAGGGGCAACAGGGATTGTGGGGATGAGAGCAGAAACACATCTGCCCAGAGAGGAAAAATCCACCCCACCCCACCCCCCTTGGCCCCACATGTCTGGACTCTGGAGCAATGCTGGAATCAAGGGGCTCCTGCATCCTCTCCCTTTTGCTGGATGGCTCCTCCTGGGATTTCCATTTAAGGAGCTAGGCCAGCCTTGTCTTGTGCCTCTCCCCGATGTACTCAGGACTTTCTCTAGCATGCTTCTATGCTGGGTCCCTTCATGGCACCCCTCTGCTTTTCAGCTCCTTTTTTAATATGTTATCTTCCCCTGTTAGAATGTAAGCTCCTTGGGGGCAGCTAGGTGTTGCAGTGAATAGAGCACCGACCCTGGAGTCAGGAGGACCTGAGTTCAAATCCGGCCTCAGACACTTGACACTTAACTAGCTATGTGACCTTGGGCAAGTCACTTAACCCCAATTGCCTTGCCTTCCCCCCTCTAAAAAAAAAAAAGAAAAGAATGTAAGCTCCTTGAGGGTAGGAACTAACTTTCTGCTTGTATCTGAATTCCCAGTGCTTAGCATAGAGTCTGACACATACTGAGTACTTAATCTATGCTAGTTGGTTGACTGACTGACACTCCCATGGCAGTGATCGTTCTCTGTCCATGAAGATTCGCCACCAAAGGGAGAAAGCGATTCAAACAGACATCAGCAAGAGGAAAAATACTGACATGTCCAAATGCTCATTTTGATCGAAGGCTCTGGAAGCACAGGATGATAGATGTAGAGCTAGAAGGGCTTGGAAGGCATCAAGTTCCACTCCCATTCTATAGATGAGGAAGCTGAGGCCCAGAGAGATTGTCTAGGGTCACACATTCAAGTGTCTGAGGAAGGAAATGAACCCAGATCTTATTCCTCTATCCTCAACACCAGTGGTTCTCAAAGTGATGTCTAGGGATCCCTGAGATTCCTTCAGGGGGTGTCTGAGGTCAGATCTTTTCATTTTTAATGTGGTAAATACTGAGAGGTACAACCCACATACACAAAAATTCTTTGGAGTCTTCAACAATTTTCAAGACAGCAAGGGCTAAAACCAAAAAGTCTAAGAACCACTGACTTACACCAAGCTGCCTTTCAATCAGAGGACCTGGTTTCAGAACTTGTCTCTGATGCTTAAGACTTCTGTGACCTTGGGAAAGTCACTTAATGAGTGTGGGCCTCAGTTTACTCATCTGCAAAATGAGGGATTTGGCCTAGATAACCTCCGAGGTTTCTTCCAATTCCAGACCTATGATGCCATCATCTTATATATTGGAGATCATCCTTTTAGATATAGTGCACACAGGGTCTGGAAATATTTCCCCTGGACTGGTAAGGAAGCAGCAGACCTAGTCTTAATATTCCTTCAAGACAGGCCAGTAAACAGGAGGTAAGAGTCCTGACGAAGTTTTGAAAGAATCTAGCAATTCAACCCAAACCCTAAAAACTTGACAGAGTTTTCCACCAGCGTGACTTTGAAAAGGAGCCCATCTCACAGCAGGTTTGAGGCAATAACCCATGGCCTTTGGAAAGCCAAGTTTTACAGTCCCATTAGTGGTGAGAAACAAACCCTCCTGAGCATCTCTCCGGGAGCCCTGTCTGCTCAGACTGCCTCCAGATAGTGCAACTCTGAGGGCTTCTGGCCCCAGGCCTTCATAAAGCAGCTACCACATCATTAAGCTGAGGTTATTACTGCTTAGACTTAGGAAAATGAACACGATTTTTAAAAACAGAAGGCTAATGAGGGATTTAGCAGTAGGGCAACTGTAAACGTGAAGCCATTCAGCTCCTTCTGAATGGGTTCATCTTCTCCTCTTGCCCACTCACCCGGGGTCCAGGGTTAGTGATGTCAGAATGCTCCTTTTTTTTTTTTTTTCCATTTTTGCCCAGCACTGTGATTTCTCAGAATCACAAACATCTGTCGATTAGACCTTAGAGATCATCTCATCCAAGCTATTCACCATCTTTCTTGGACCTAAGGAGACACCAACAAGGGAGTCACTGCCACATTACAATGTCTCTGTGCAAAGATAGATGCCCTGATGGTCTTCAAACAGGCTTGGGAATGGCTCCTCATCATTTCGAGGGCTTAGAAATAAATTTTGATTTTCAATCAACTCAGAATTGAAGGTGTACCTACTGTGTGCTGGGCACCATGGGAGTTTTTTTAAATGTCACAGTTCTCTTTGGAAAAGAGAAAGATCATTGTGGGGCAAGGCCCAGAAATCAATACCAAAACCATTCTCCAAGGAAGAGAGTGGACTGGTGAGAGACAGAGACAGAGGAGAGAGACAGAGACAGTGAGAGAGACAGACAGTGAGGAGAGAGAGAGAGAGAGAGAGAGAGAGAGGAGAAAGAGGTAGATATAGCCATAGACGAACAAGCTGATACCATGGAAAGTGCATCAGATTTGGAGTCAGGCATTTTCCTTCTAAGTCCTAGGACAGCAGTTCTCAACCTTCCTAATGCTGCTACCCTTTAATACCTGTATGTGGGCATTTCTGCATGTGGGCGGACTCACCTGGAGACAGATAGAGGAGTGGTGTCTCCATGCCTAAGACCATCGGAAATATGTGTTTTCCGATGGTTTTAGGCGATCCCTGTGAAAGGGTCAGTCAACCCCCAAAGGGGTCACGACCCACAGGTTGAGAACCACTGTCCTAGGAGATATAGGTAAATACACACACATGCATGCATGTATGTGTGTATATTATACATACATGTGTACATATATACGCATGCATGTACATATATATATATATCTCACAAAGTGTCCCCAAATCTTCATCAGCTGCAAAGTAAACAGTAAAGTTCTCGTTCTCCAAATTCTCCAGAGCAAGATATGCACTACCTGAGTTAACAACAGATCACACATCTATAGAACTTTCCTCCCAAGAGGTAAATGATGCAAGCATTATTATTGCCATTGCACAAATAAGAAAACTGAGGCTGAGAAAAATTAAGTGACTAACCTAAGGTCCCACAGATACTAAGTAGCAGAAGTGACAGTGAACTCAGGTCTCCTGACCTTGCTCCTACTAGACAGAGCAGAACGCAGAACCATAGCAAAAAACCTGAGGTCAGAGGAACGGCTTCAGATCTTGGTTTTGCCGCTTATTCCTGCATGACATTTGGCAAGTCATTTCATTTCTCCATCTGGAAAAGAAAAGAGTTAGACTTGACCTCTAAGGTCCCCGCCCTGTCCAAGTCTATGATTTACTGATTCATTCATTTTTACAAGTATCTATTAAACACCTATTATATGTCAGGTGCTAAAAATCCAAAGTCCAAGTGGTCTTCCAGAACCTAAAAAGAGAAAAAGCTGCACATTCCGCTTGGGGCTCTTGTGTGGTTCCATGAATACACTCCATGACCATTTTAAACCCAGACCTGAAGCCCAGCATTCCTGTGGGGCTGGCACTCCCACAGCTCCACACCATGTGCCCAAAGCACCCCCCCCCCCAGTTGTCTGGCAGGAGTATTTTCAGAAGGCACGGCCCCAGACCTCAGAGGGAGTCAGTCCTCTGATTAGATAGTCTTCAAACAGGCTTGGCTAAGAACAACAGAAGTCAGCAGAGAATCACCTCCAGCCTTCCCTGCACCAAGACCCTAAACCCAGAAAGAGACCCCAAACACAGAGAACAAGATCAAAACGACAATCTGGACAAGCACACAACCATCCCTCCTTTTATGTACATGTACCCCTTTAGTGAAAAAAGAGCTTTTCCTGCCATTTTTCATCCAGTAAGGCACTCGAACTCTGATTTCTTAACTCCAGCTCTGGTCTTTCACTAGCCCTAGAAGTCTCCATTCCAGCACAGCCTAGTGCCATGGAAAGAATGCTGGTTCGGGGGGTGGAGGTGGGGAACAAATTCTACCCAGGGTCATGTGAATTCCTATTTCAGCAAAAACAATCAAACAATTTTCTAATTAAATCCACATAATCCAAAACACACGACGACGGCCCCCATCTACACAGCCCTTGAGGATTTACAAAGTGCTTTTTTGCACAACAATCCTGGGACACAGCTACTACAAGTTATAGGATTGGGAGCAAGAAGTTCAGTTCAACCCCATCATTTTACAAATGATCCAACTGAGGCTTAGAGAACATTATCATCCTCACCCTACAGATGGGAAAACTGAAACTCAGAATGCCGAAATGACTTGCCTAAGGATACACAGGACAGCGAGGCAACACAGTGGATAGAGCACCTGTCCTAGAGTCAGAAAGACCTGAGTTCAAATCTGGCCTCAGATGCTTTACTAGCTCTGTGACCCTGGGCAAGCCACTTAACCCTATTTGCCTCAGTTTACTCATCTGTAAAATGAACTGAAGAAGGAAATGGCAAACTATTCCAGTATCTGTGCCAAGAAAACCCCAAATGGGGTCATGAAGAGTCAGACATGACTGAATGACAACAACGAAGGATACACAATTCATATATGTTGGAGGCAGGATTCAAATACAGACTCCAAGGTCGAGGCTCTCACCACTCTACCGCGCTGTCTCCGTCACCTTCGATGTCATTATTTTCAGTCTTCCTTATATCAAAAAGAATTGGACACGACTGACTTTTTATGATTCAAAATTGTATTTCTCTCACTTTTTTGTGGATAACTGGTGCCTTTCACTTGACTCCTCTTACCTTGCTCCCCACCTTTTGACCAGTTCCCATTCATTAGCACCTCCACTGGAAGGTGGAAAGAAAAAAGCAGTGAAAATCAGAGAGTCAACTTCACATCCCTTTCTTAGCAACTCTGAAAAATGGCTCAGGGACAGGGAGGTGGGAAAGGGGGAGCAAAGTGAAATGGCTGCGGAAGTTAACGAATCGTCTGTGACTATTCTTGTCTCCAATTAGAATACATCACCGAGAGCTAGCTTTAAAAAGATTTACACACACCTGGACTGTATGTATGTAATATCTGAATTTACTTCTTAGCGTACATAGCCTTTGACATTTCCGAGAGTCAAAGGTGGCCCAGTAAATGCCCTGGCATAGTAGAACTACAACTGGCTTAAGTTAAGGAATCAGGAGAGCCCTGGGTTCTCATCCCTTCTTTGCCATTAGCAGCATGGTCTTAGCCAAGTCACTTTTCCCTGAGTCTCTTCTTTCATAGGCTAATAGATTGAGAGCCGGTATAATGTAGAGGAGAGAAAGTTGGCCTCAGAGTCAAGAACACCTCTGACACATCTGGCAGTGGGAGTCTGGGCAAGTTACTTAACCCTGTTTGACTTGGTTTCCTCATCTGTAAAATGAGTGGGAGAAGGAAATGGGAAAACATTCTAGTATCTCTGCCAAGAAAACCCCAAATGGAGTCACAAAGAGTCAGACACGACTGAAAAATTAATAAACAACTTATTCTCTGGAACTAGAAGTTTCAGAGAAGGGGCCAGTCTGTATTAGTAGAAGAGGTTCCTCACCAGAAACCCCCTACATCAGTGAATCACACTCTGGTTTAAAAAAAAAATAGGGGGAGACCTGGAAAGGATCTTCGATGAGACCTAGAAAAATTAATCCATCAAAAAGCAATTATTAGGCACTTAATGTGTACTAGGCACAGATATTTATCCAGCTTCACATGGTAGCAAAGCCAGGATCTGAACTCAATTCTTCTGATTCCAGCTCTAATACTCTATCTACTACCCCACATTTTCCAGTTGTCCCCCCATCCCCTATTCAAACTCAGCTCCTTCCTGTCAAGCCTCATCACATCCTCCCCAAAACACAACTATACAACTCCCAAGCCTCCCGCTGGGTCTTGTTCTTCCTCCTTATCCCACTGTCTTCATTTGTGTAAAAAAAATTAGGGGTTTAATGAAACAATCTCCAATTTCTCTTTCCAATCTAACTAAAGCTCCATGATTTTCTCTCCAAGGAAAGGATGCCAAGGAGAACAGCTATAGGGGATGGAATGCTTTGGGTTTTCTATGCTACCTAGTTAAGTGATTTCATTTGCTTTGATGAATGGTAGTTCAGGGAAAGTAGAATGGGATAGTGGAAGACTCACTAGATTTGGAGTTAGAGAACTTGAGTTCAAATCTCAGCTGGACCTCTTTCCATCTGTATGGCCTTGGGATGGGTAGCTCTGGTGCCATGGTATATAGAGTGCTGGACCTGGAGTCAGGAAGACTCACCTTCCTGAATTCAAATCTGGCTTCCAACACTTACACTGTGTGACCCTCAGCAAGTCACTTAACCCTATTTATCTCAGTTTCCTTATCTGTAAAATGAGCTAGAGAAGGAAATGGCAAACCCCTCCAGTATCTTTGCCAAGGAAATTAAAACAGGTCACAGAGAATCAGACAACTGAAAATGACTGAACAACAAAGACCTTGGAACAAGTTCACTGCACACCAGACACTGCTAAGAGCTAAGAATACAAGTACAAGCAAAAAGAGAGGACCTGCCATCAAGGAGTTTACAATATAATGGGGGAAGACAATATATAAAAGGAAGCTGAAGATGTGGGGAGAGTTAGTTGTGAAGAGCATAGTGGGAAAAAAGTCTGGAGAGTCAGCAATGAAACCCAGAAAAGAATGAAGGCGTCAACACAGCTGACCTAGGGAACTTTCCTTACTTTCCTTAAAATGGAAATTCTTAATGGAACTGACAAACCAGAGGAAGGAGCCACAGGGGTGGGATAATCTTCTAGGGTGCTGACATTATGATGGAGAATGAAGTCTTAAGAGTCAGGAATAAAGCCTAGAGAGGAATGGAGGGAGGCATGAGCAGGGACAGTGGGCACTTTCCTTGAAAATTTTCCTTAATTTCCTTAATTTCATTCCTTAATTTCTCTGGGCCTCAGTTTCTCCATCTGTAAAATGAGGTAGCTAGACCGGACGACCCATGAGGTCCCATCCAGCTTTCACTCTATAATCTTATGATGCTATTCTTTGGATCTTCCAGTGGAGTGAAAGCAAAGCTTACCACTGGGTTATGCTTAATGCTGACATCCAATCACACCTACTCAGCAGTAGTTAGCAAGTGCCTTGGGGCCCAAGGACTACGCTGGGCTCCCTGACATGCAAACCAGCCTTCAAAGAACAGCCAAGTATAGACACCAGCAAGAGCCATTCCAAGGTAAACGCAAGGGCAAAGAAGGCTTATTGACCGATTTAATGATATCTATTTACATTTACCAACACAGTGTTCTCATGTATACCACTATGTGTTACACTAAAGCATATTTTACATATCATTGTAAGTCGAAAATCCATATTGGGATCTTCAAGCCTGACCCTCGCCCCTCTGACTGCTTGTTATCTTCTCAGACTCAAAGGAAATCAATGGGAAGAAGATCTTTGTAGCTCTAACAAAGCAAACAGAAGAAGCCTGGCTCATCTTAGTCAAACCTTGTAACAGCTAATGGAACCGTGATAAATTCACTCATGCATTCATGTTATTTATTCATTTAACAAATGTTTATTAAGTGTCAGCTGGGAAATAGTGGCATAAAGTAGAAACAATACTAGACTAGTAATCATGGAGACATAGAATCTGGTCCCATTTCTAAGGGCAGCTGGATGGCACATTGGATGGTACCAGGTCTGGAGTCAGGAAGACTCATCTTCCTGAGTTCAAATCTGGCCTCACACACTTACTAACCCTGTGATCCTGGGCAAGACACTTCACCCTATTTGCTTCAGTTTCCTCATCTGTAAAATGAGCTGGCGAAGGACGTGGCAAACCAATTCAGTATCTTTGCCAAGAAAAACCCAAATCAGGTCCTGAAGAGTCAGATATGACTGAAAAATGACTATACAACAAGAAACCTATGTGACTTTGGGTAAATCAATTCATTTTTCAAGGTCTCGGTCTCTTCATGTTATATTAACAACTTCCATTCCTGGTAAAATTCTGTGTTGTATTATTAGAGGGATGATTTTTGAGCACTTGGGGACATGATGAGTTTAATAAGCAGCACGGGTTCTTCAAGGACAAGTCATTCCAGGCTAACCTCACTTTCTATTTTGAGATGGTTACTGGAACGGTGGGTCAGGGTTGCATTGGGGCATAGCTGAATTTCACTGAGACATTTGGCAAAACATCTTGTGATGTATTTGTGGACAAGATGGAGAGACAGGATCTGAATAACAGCATGGTGAGGTGGATTTGAAACAGACTGAATGGTTAGAGGCCAATGATCACTGTCAACCAGGAGAGAGCTCCCTAGCACAGGACCTTCAGGGATTTGGCATTGGTTTTATACAGCATTTTTCATTTTATTTAATTTTTTTT
>CM053587.1:71547878-71602668 GCA_028646515.1 Pseudochirops corinnae
CTCCAGGACCGAGGCCCAAGACCGCGATCCAGATCCAGGCCGCTCAATGCGAGAGCACTGGCCTCAAAACAATCGCTTAGTCCCCTTGCTGTCTGCAGGCCGCGGGCAGGAAGCTACAATGTGGAGGCGGGTGCAAAACCTCTGCCCTTGGCTTTTCCGCTCTGGAGGCCTTTTGGCCAGACTGCTTTTCTACCCCTTTCGCAATCCCCAGTGACCTAGTTCTGAACGCTGCTTGCAGCTGCCGCTAATCCGCTCCTCTGCTCCTCCCGTCCAGCCGCCCCCGGGGCACAGCCGCGGCTTCAGGCCAGGCTGGTTTCAGTTCGCAGTGCTGATATGGTTCCTCGTAGCCAAGCTGACTTTTGTGGGAAGTATCTTTGTGTGCGTTTTGGAGTTCTAGGATTGGTTTAGAGTCCTATTTTATGGGTATTTTGGGGTGGCCATGTGAGAGCTGCGATATGTTGCTGCTGCTGCTACGCTGCCATCTTGGCTCCACCCCAGCATTTTTCATTTTAATCAATTTAATTTTTTATTTTAATTTAATTTGAGTGATGTCATAGATGACATATCTATCAAATTTATGAATGAGTTGGGATAATAAATGTGTTAACATAACAGGAATTCAAAAAAATCTCAAAAAACTAAACAGTGCTTTGGCATGTATACTCCCAGATATTTTGTACTGTCTAGAGTTATTTTAAATGGGGCATTTTTCAGTATCTCTAGGGTTACATCTAGTTTTACATCTCCAGAGGTGGAGAATTTTTTAAAAAAGAAATTTACATGATAATTTTGCTGTATATTTGAAAGGAACAGCAAGTTGTACATAGTAGATTTGCAGTTTCATGTGCAATTGCCTTTTTTTTTTTTTTTTGCTTTTTGGAGGGCAACCAGGGTTAAGTGACTTGCCCAAAGTCACATGGCTAGTAAATGTGTCAAGTGTCTAAGGCCGAATTTGAACTTAGATCCTCCTAACTCCAGGGCCAATGCTCTATTCACCTAGCCACCCCAATCATCTTTTTTATCATATTATGTTATAGAAATGCTTGTTTTATTCCATAAATTAAAAATCAAACTTAATAATTAAAAAAAAAACCTAAACAATAGGACTGGTTCAATAAAGTAAAATTTGATAGGAGTAAGTCTAAATTATTACATTTGAATTTTTAAAAATCTACTGCTTACGTAGAGGATGAGGAAGATATAGTGTGTGCCAAAATATATCAAAAGGTCAAAATAAGATTTTTGCAGACTGCAAACTCAACATAAGTCGACAAAGGGAGCTTTTTTTTTTTTGTCTTATCTCTCCCAGAACCAGGATTTCATACCATGTCCTAGCCATTTCCAAATGATGCTTCCTGAACTCCAGCCACATTTATTATCCTCCTCCCAGTGGCACTCAGACACCGCCCCTGGAACCCAGGGCTCCTTAGGTGAGTTTTTGCTTTATCCTGCTCAGAACCAGGCCACACCACACCATATCCCAGGTGTTTCCAAACTGGGCTGATAAGCATGCAGACACCATTTGGCCTTTAGGTTCCCCTTTAGAATGTCTAATGTCTCCCCACATGTAAGCTCCTTTAGGGCAGGCAGGGACTGTTTTGAATTCCTTGTATTTGTATCCCCAGAGCTTAGTGTAGTATCTGGCACAGGGTAACTACTAAATAATTTTTTTTTCATTCATTCATTCTCTTAAAAAAAAGCTAATTCAATAAAGCATAGTGTAAAGAAGGAGAAAGGTAATAATTAAGGCTCACAGAATCCTTGCATTTAGAACTGAAAGGCAGCTTAGGGATCATCTAGAACACCTCTCTCATTTTACAGACAAGGAAACAAGAGTCAGAAATGTAAGGTGACTAGCTCAGGATCAAAGGGGTAGGAAGCAGCAAAAGTAAGATTCTACTCTGCCCCCTCACCTCCACTTTTTGGTTTCCCAAGAATCCTACAAGACTGAACTCAAGCCCCACCTTTTGCAGGAAGATTTAGCTGATCCCCGGCTATTAGTGATTTCCTCTCTCAGGTTGTCTTTATCTACTATGGATTTCCTACTTAATTCGTTTCCCAAGCAGAACTTGGAACTGGTGGTTTGTTTTTGTTTTTTGTCTTTCTTTGTATCCTAGTACTTAACACCGTGCCCAATATACAGGAGGCACTTAATAAATTATTGTCAGCTGAGGGACTGACTATACTCTGCTCTTTTTAGGCCACATCTAGACTGTTCTATTTAGTTCTGCATGAGACAGTCGATTAAGAATTTTGCAAGGTGGAAAGAGTCCAGAGGAAGTGAATCAAAGGATGAGGGGACTCAAAATCATGTCATATGAGAGCTCAGGGAAGAAATGGGAGGCTTTAGCCTTAAGAATAAAATTAAGGTGAACATGACAAGTGTCTTTTGAAGATCTCCCATACAGTAGAGAGATTAGACTTGTCCTGCTTGGTCCCGGAGAGGACAGAACTAGAAGCAATGGGTGGAAGATGCAAAATGGCAGATTTCAACTTGATATTAAGGAAAAACTTACTCATGATTCCAAAAATGGAAAGGGCTGCCTGGAGGGTGAAGGTAGTGTGGAGTCCCCCACACAGGAGAACTCCAGATAGAGGCTAGATGATCACTTGTTAGGGATGTTGTAGAGAGAATTCCCATTTAGGTACTTTCCAAATATGATATTGGATGATGCCACTCAGTCATCAGTCAACAAACACTTACTAAACTCCTACTGCTATCAAGGCATTGTGCTAAGCTCTAGGGATAAAAATAAAAGCAAAAACAAAGATGGTCCCTGCCCTCAAGGAGCTTATATTTCAATGGAGGAAGATATCATGTAAAAGGGAAATTTAAAAGGGAGGGAGGAAATGACGCACCTGTGCAGGGGTGTGGTGGCTCAATCTGGAGAATGAGGCATGGCTGGGATAGGTGGCCTGACCCCTTTCCCAAAGGGGAGGCTCCAGGAAGAACTCACAAATGGGAAAAGTGTCCTGCAGCACCTGAGTCAGGAGGCAGCCAATCTCTAACGTCCAGCACTGGCATTCTGTAATCCTATTCTGTGAGATGCTTTTGTTGTTCTCAAGTCATTTCAGTCCTGTCTAACTCTTTGAGACCCCCTTTTGGGGGGTTTTCTTGGCAGAGATACTCAAGTGGTTTTCCATTTCCTTCTCCAGCTCATTTTACAGATGAGGAAATTGAGGCAAACAGAGTTCAGTGACTATGGCCAAATTTGAACTCACGAAGATGAGTCTTCCTGATTCCAAGCCCAGTGCTCTATCCACTGAGCCACCTAGCTGCCCATATGCGAGACACTAAGAGATGAATAAGATAAGGTCTCTGTCCTCAAGAAGTTTATAGTTTAGTAGAGATTATAGCATGTAAGCACAAATAACTAGAGGAGGCAATAAAAATTAATTTCATAGGGGCAGCTAGGTGGCACAGTGAATAGAGCACCAGCCCTGGACTCAGGAGGACCTGAGTTCAAATCCAACCTCAGACACTTAACACTTACTAGCTGTGTGACCTTGGGCAAGTCACTTAACCTCAATGGCCCTGCCCTTCTCCCTCCAAAAAAGCAAAAAACAAACAAACAAAACTTTAAAAAATTAGTTTTGTATTGGGGGAGGAGGTGCATAAGCAAAATGCTAGAGAAAAAGATATCAGTTAATCTACTTAGTTGCTAAGGGCCAGGATTAGGTGATCTTGGCAAGAGCCTTACTATCTCTACATTCTCTTCCAGTTGGGATGATCAGGCAAGGCTTCACAGAAATGGTAGCATGTAATCTGGGCTTTGAAGAATAACTAAAACACTCAGAACTAGGGGGCTGAGCACTTCGATCCTAAGAAAACACCTTGAAGCAAAAGAATGCAAAACTTATTCAGGACATGGTGAGTAGATCCACTTGACTGGAGTAGAGGGTGTGAGTCCTGGGGCAGTAGAAGATATAGCTGGAAAGGCAAAGTGAGGTTAGATTATAAAGACCCTAGAATGTCCAGCTAAGGCAGTTTAGCCTTTAGTCAGTCGGCAAAGGTGGGGATGGGGGCCTCAAACAAGACTGTTAGGAAAAGGTCCTTTAGGACATTTCCTTGCCTTGAAATAAGCTCATATTTAACCATGAAGAAACTAATATGAATCCTTCTTGTTCCTAAAAACCTTCAGTCAATTTCTTATTCTAATGAATAAACTGGGACTATTCCTTATTCTAATGAATAAACTGGGTGTTTCCTATTTTGAATCTCAAGTCCCTTTCTTCTCATTCTGTCTGGGGCAGAGATAGATGGATAAATCACCAGCTTCTGGACAGATACTTGGTCTTTTAAGTTTAATTTCTTTTTTGGGATAGTTGCTCCAGTATGGAGAACTCCCAATAGGAAAACTCCTTCCACCAATGCAGAGTGGCAATTCATCTGCAACTTTCAGTCTTGGGAGTTATCCAAAGATATTGTAAGGTAAGGTTAAGTGATTTGCTTGGGATCATATGCCTAATGTGTGTTCAGAGCTAGGACATGTAAGGAGGTCTCTCTGACTACAAGGCCAGAATCACTGACATGTTTTATATTCCTTGATAAATTTAACCTATGAGCTGATTTTCCAAAAAACCTTAAGTAGACTAGTTGAGCTACCTCCCTCTAAGGTGAGGTCTTTCTGTTTTTAGGATAGTTTAGAATGGAAACATGGCCCAGAAGCAAGGGACTAAGGCACCATTGACACTGACAGACAGGGAGGGAAAGGGGGCTCAGATTGGCAAGCATTCCAACAGAACAGGCCATCTCCTGCCAAAAATATCCTGTCATTTTAATTGCCCTGGAAACCTTCCTGGTCTATAAAAATGTGACTCAAAAGCCTGAAGCCCCTGCCTTTGCCTCCCTCCCCTAAAGAATTCTCTATTTGATGAATACCAACTGCTACTTAGAACACTGTTGAACTGTGAAACTATTAAATCAAGGAGATTTTTCCTGAAGTCTCCCCCACACTAATGTCATTACAGTCTCTACCACTGCCAACAACCTTTCCAAGCATCTTAGAAATGGCCAGAAACCAGCCAGTACTTAGTATCTGGAATACACCTGGGTGGCCAAGGTAATGGCAGCAGCACCCAGCACTGGGCACACTGCCTGAAACCAGAGGTGCCAAACACATCCTACTATCTCTGTCCAGGCCACGTCCCAGACTGGGCTATGGCCACTGACAGAAACAGGGTTGGCAAAGGCAGCAAGGACATGGCACAATGCAGCGTCTACTGGAGGTTACTGAATTCCCACACTGCAGGTGAGCAGAAAGAAGTCAGAAGTCAACCAACAACTAGCTCTCTTCAAATATTTGAAAGAGGGAATCGATATTTTCCACAGCAACAGCAGGTCAAACCAATAGATAGATGCAATAGAGGCCAACTGGAGTCCAAAGCAATGAAGGACTTTCTAACAATAGTAACTGTCCCAAGATGTGAAAGTGTGAGTTGCCTGTGACTAGAAGAAGGGTTACCATCTTTTTAGAGGATGTTTTAACAACAGTTCACCTTGGAAAAGTACTAAAAGGCGTACAAAGTGCTTTCCTCACAACCACCCTTCATTTCCCACCCACCAATACCCCTCTGGACTTTCCCATCATGCCCCACTCCAGGTATCTTCCCCACTCCTCCCCTCCAGCTTCCTTATCTTCCCTTAAAATGACTGGAGATGGCCCCTATGGAGTGAGAGACCTTGGCCTTTTTAAGATAAGGTCATTCCCAAGTCTCAGTAATTGGTAAACCAGTCAGCTGAAAGCAAGGGAGTGGCTTCAATCACTCGGAGCACAAATGAGGCTGGTGCCTGCACAGCCCTCCCTCACTTAAATCCAAATCACTTGCAAGTAACAGCATTACCTCCCAGAAGTCTCCAGCCTCTTCCGGAACAAGGGACAAACAATACAACAATTAAATTGTAAGCTCCTTGCAAGCTGTCTTTCTTTTTCATGTTTGTAGCACAATGCTAGTATTTAATAAATGTCTATTGACCTAATTAATTGAGATGGGTAGCATAATATTATACCATCTTTATAACTGAGAAGCAAAGCCATTGGTTACACTTAACCACACAGCTAAGTAAACATCAGAAGCAGATTGGGGGAGGGGGTATACAGTGGGGTCGCTGTTTTGGGGTGGGGGTAGGGGAAAGACGGGGAGAAAATCTGTAACTCAAAATCTCGTGGAAATGAATGATGTAAACTAAAAATAAACAAACAAACAAAAAAGCATATTTCAAACCAAGACTGTAAGTAAGCTCCTTGACCATATGGACTGTTTCATTGTTTTTTCTTTACATCTCCTGCACCTGCCATAGTGCCTCGTACACAGTAGGTACTTGATAAATGCTTCTTGCTTGATTGTTTTGACCACAAACCCAATTTTTTTTCCCACTACACCGGGCTGTGTAAAGAAGGAATTCTTTACGTGGAGAGAAGGTTGGACTGGACGACCGCCAAAGTCCTTTCCAAGTCTAAGATTTTACGATTCTGACAAATGATGTCTCTATCAATACCAACATGGAAAAGGCTGAACAAATTGTGCTATGTAAATGGAATGGAATACTTATTACTGTGCTTTGAGGAACAATGGCTATGAAGAATTCATAGAAACAGGGGAAGACTTACACAAATGGTTGTGGGTGAAGACGCCAGAATGAAAAGACTAATGGATACAATCACTACAGTAATGTAAATGAAGACAACTCTAAAGAACAACAGAATTCACACCAACTGTAATGGCCAATGTTGACCTCAGATGACTCTCCCTTTCTGTTAAGAAATGCTAACCATAAATATAAAGTGAATAATACAAATTAGTTATAGAGAGAATATATTCTCTACACATATAATGAATAATTATGTGTTATATAGTGATATGTAACAATAGGACAATACAGACTCAATTCTATGATTCTGTGCATTGCAATAATACAATAGAGAATGTGTAAATATTCTACAGTGCTGCCAGTCATCCTAAGGAACCTACAGATCCCACAAATCACCTGGGAAGGAGAGGAGAAGAAAGAGAGAATGAGCAGAGAGAGAGAGAGGAGGAGAGTATGAGAGAAAGTGAGAGGGAAGGAGAGAGTACAGGAGTGGGCACGTGTGACCTCTCTGAACTATATAGTTCCACCCCTCCTTAATAGGAACTCAAGGCACCCTCAGCTAAGAAAAGCAACAAATCAGAAGCCTCTTCAGTAAATCAATTTGTGATGAAGTCACTTCTATCAGGACAGCGTCCAAGTGCAGAAAAACCAGAAATGCAAATACTCTGGATCACAATTGTTAAATAGCCACTTGCCAAACAGTTCAGAAAATATCAGTGCAGCACCTAAACAAAAAATCATTAAATATTTTCCCTGGACTCACATGTTAAATGAAAGGAATTTGCTTTGGCCTCAACAAGAGGTACCCTTCTTCATCCCATTCCTTCTACAAGACACAACAAGATACCAGGAGGGTCAAAATAAAGCATGTTTTCTTTCAGCAGACACCACATTCAGATCTGCAGTTGTAACTGTCCTTCACCCCAGCGTATAACCTTGACAGACTTTCCCCTAATTGAATAGTTTGGGGAAAGAATGCATCAGGTGACCATCTTATTCCTCCTGCCAACACCCACTCCCCACTTCCCTCTAGTTTGGAAGAAAGAAAATACATGTAGAATTCCACAGAAACTGTCCCAAGGGGGAAAAAAAGTGCTCCTCATTTCCCACTTATTGTTTGGTCCCGTCTTGGAAATCAATGGACCTCTTGGACAGTCGTTGTGAGCAAACGGCATCCACTCAGGCTCTGACAGACAAAAAGCCCTTGTGGAAAGGAGGAGGCACAGTTGTTCAGGGGAGTTATTACCTCATTGACTGAATTGCCCTCTTCAGCACGCCTTGGAGAGCTATTCTCCAGTTAAAATGAAAGACTTCACCTAAGATTCCAGTACATACCACCCTCCCTTTATAATGCTGCCAGGAGCCTCAGAGGTGCCTCAGAGGACAGGGGTGTGTGCTAGCACAGCAATGACAGAGATGCAAGATTCAGAATCAGCTAATCCCCTACTCCCACCCCAGTCTGTCCACTGTAGTGCCTAAAACTGGAAACTAACAGGGGTAGGGAGAGGACAGAGACAAGATGGCAGAGTGGTAGGAAACCATGCAGTAACTCCTCCAAATAGATCTAGAAAATGCACCAGACTGAATCCTGATGGGGAAATCCATAAAAAGTCACAGGAAGTCATTTCTCCAGTGCAAGTCATCATAGGGAGATAGATAGGACAGATGCTGGCTGGGTGCTGGGTCAGGCCAAGAGCATGCAGAACGTGAAATACTACAGGGCTCAGGGAAAGACTGTAAACTAGAACCAGAAGAGACCCCAGACCCTAACTAGGGCACAGCCAGACCCATCCTTGGTCAATGCAATAAGAACAGGGATTATCTGGCAGCTTTGTCACCTGATACCCAGTCCTGGGTCATAAATTAAGGGCAGACTAAGAAGGGGATCTATACAGGGGGATAGCATCCTCAGGCCAGGAGACCCTAAGTGGTGTATGGAAAAAGGCAAGGTTCAGAAGTCAGCAACATCAATAGTATGGCTCAGACCTCAAGCTTCCAGCATCTAGACCAGCCTATACAAGAATAACCAGGGTGGGAATCCCACACTAAAGGAGAACCTATAATTCTGTCACTCCGAACCAACAGTTTTCCAGCTGGCTAATAAGGGTAGAATTAATTCAGTAGTAACCTATTTTTTTTACAGATCTAAACCCAGGTCAAGAATCTGTGGAGGTCAAGACTAGGGGGGGATCAAAACAGATTTTGCACTGTATCAGACCCACTTTGGGAGCACCAAAAACTTTTGTTCCCTAGCCTGCCCTTGAGGTCCTAGAATAACACAATACTCAACGCCCCAAGAAAGCAGCAACAGGGTCAGCCTAGACCTTCCCTCCAAAAGTGAGGCAGAGCACAGCCTTAACACAAGTCCAAAGTCAAGAAGTGGGCTGGAAGAATGGGCAAACAAAAAAATAACCCCACCATGTGGTGACAGGGACACTTAAGACACAAATGCAAAAGAAGAAAATTACTTCAAAACATCTACAAGCAATGCACCAGAGGAAAACATAGCCTCGGTACAAACTCAACTAGAATTCATGGAAGAGATGAAGCAAGAAGTGGTGTTTTTTTTTTTTAATTTTTTAAATAAATGGAATGAGAGCACCTGGGGAAAACAAAATGGAAAAGAAAAGAGAGCTATGGAAGAACTGGAAAGGAAATTAACAGCTGGGCAAAAGAGATACAAAATCTTGCTCAAGCAACAAACTCCTTGAAAATTAGAATGGACCAAACGGAAGCCAATCATTCCATGAAGCAACAAGAAATAGTAAAACAAAGTCAAAAGGCTGAAAAAAATCCAGAAGAAAATGTAGGGAATTACATAGCAAAATCAACTGACTTGGAAAACAAATTGAAAAGAAAAAAATTTAAGAATCATTGGACTATCTGAACTTCATGCCTCCCCACAAAAGACCTAAACAATATATTTCAAGAAATCATAAAAGCAATCATAGATTTCTTAGAACTAGAGGGCAAAGTAGAAATAGAAAGAATCTACTGCTGACTTCCTAAAAGAAACCTTAAAATGAAAACTTCCAGGAACATCATAGTCAAAATCCAGAACTTCCAGGGTCGGATCAGTCCTAAGGAAAACAAATTGTGAGGATATACAAAGATATTTATAACTCTTTTTGGAGTGACAAAGAATGGGAATCTAGTGGGGCGGAGTCAAGATGGCTTCAAGAATGGGAATCTAATTAAGGGGTCCCCATAAATTAGTAAATGAATGAACAAGTTTTGTTGTAGAAACGTGATGGAATACAATGAGGTTAAGCAACTTATCAGCGTAACAACTTACCAAGATTCCCAAGGACTAATGATGAAACATGCTACCCACCTCTTAACAGAGAAGTGAAGGGCTCAGAATGCGAGACAAGTATTTTTTTTAGGATATGGTCTATGTGGAAATTTGTTTTGATTCACTATTCATACGTGTAATGGATTTTGTTTTCGTTGTGTGTCCTCATTTGCAAGGAGGTGAAGGAGGCAGAAAGGAGTTAGAGAGTGACAAGGCAGATCTTGGCTGATTAAAACAAAAATATTTTTAAAAAAGAAAGAAAGAAAGAAAACCTGGGAATTCTGATCAACACAATGACCAACCAATAATTCCTTAGGACTCATAATGAAATATGCTGCTCATCTTCTGACAGAGAGGTAATGGACTCAGAACACAGACTGAGACATTTTTTAGACACAGCCGATGAGAAATTTTGTTTTGCTTGACTCTGCATGTTTATATATGGTATTTTGTTTTTCTTGTTTTCTTATTGGGAGAGGGAAGAAGGTGAAAGAAAAGGCTAATCTTTGAAAATAAAATTTAATGGAAAATATTTTAAAAGAAACTAACAAGGCTTATTCATTAATTGATTTGCCTAAATATGTGATTTCATCGGTGTAGGAAACTCCCAGTTTGGAAAAACCCTGAGTTGTAGATCAACAATTCTACTTAGTGTTAAAGAATTGTCTCAGGGTACTCAAGGTTGGGTAACTTGCCTGTGGCCACACAGTTAATATACGTAAGAGGCAAAGCTTGACCCTGGGTCTTCCTCCAAAGCTAGTGGAGAGGAGAGGGAGAAAGAGGCCTATTCACTGAATGGGCGTTACCTCACTCTAAGTCAGTACAAAAAGGCCTTAGCCTAAAGGGGCCAGGGTCTCACATAGCATCCTGGGTCATCTCCAGTCATCCTGATGAATATATCAGGTCACTGGATCCAAATGACTCTGGAGGAGAAAGTGAGGCTGGTGACCTTGCACAATCCTCTCTCACTCAAATCAAAGTCAACCGCAAATCTTGTTGTCATGTCTCTGATGCGATGGTCCTCTTCCAAAACGAAGGACAAACACAACAACAACATCCCCTACACTATGCTGTCTGTACCAGGAGAGGACTAGGAGGCACTCTGATGCTTGGCGGGTACGTCACAATAGGTAACTACTTCACTGCATCAACTCAAAGTATCCTCAGCAAATATCTTTAATGAATATTATTTTCCTCTATGACTTTTTGCTAACTGTTGAATGACCTCTAAGTACCTCATTTTATTCCAACATCAAACCTAAACCATCAGGAGAATGGCCTGAGTCAGCTTAAGCTCCCTGAAAAGTCCATCAAACATATATGGAGGGACCACTACATGAGAGGAACTATGGTAGGTCCTAGGATCACAAAGACATAGGCTCTGTCTTCAAAGGGCTTACAAGCTAGTTAGAGAGGCAGAATATAAGCATAAAGGCATGTCATTGCCTTTCTAGAGACAGAGAAACTGCAGGGGAAAGAGCTTAACTTTGATCACTTACCAAGTGAGCAGAGGGAAGACCTCCTGACTGATGAATGCTCCCAACTCCCTGTCTTCCTATAGACTAGACCATCATCAAAGGGCATTTGCTCAGTCTCTACACCCTTCATGCTCTACCTGGTTAGTTAGCAAGCTCATCAGTTTGAGCCAAAAAGCTCCTTGAAGCATCTATGAATGGTAGGAGCTCCTCTAGGTGTTGTCTGAAAAAAGACAAATTTCCCAGAAGGACTTACTAGCCTTGACCGCTTACAGGGAGTGGTGCCACAATGGCTGGTAGCCAGGAACTGATTGATTCTTCTCTCCAACTTTAACAGAAGGATGGTCAGCATATTTACATATGTGCCAACACCATCCTACTCATCATATCCCACCCAACTGCAAGGAAGGATTTCTTTCCCTCAGTGTTACAGTACGAGCAACTTCTAGTCAGACTGGAAAGTCCCTACCATGTAGATGAAGCTAGTTTTTCCTTAAAAGGTAAAGAAATTTATTTAATCCAGGGACAAACCTCTGATAAATGACCAACTTATTGGTCACTTAAGGCATAAAAATTAGTCAATAAATATTTATTGAGCACCTACTATGTTCCTAACTAAGCACCTGAGTTCAAATCCAGCCTCAGACACTGATTAGCCATGTGACCCTGGGCAAGTCACTTAACCCTGTTTGCCTCAGTTTCCTCATCTGTAAAATGAGCTGGAGAAGGGAATGGCAAACCATTACAGTATCTTTGCCAAGAAAATCCCAAATGGGATCACAAAGAGTTGGACACTAATCAACTACAAAGAAACTACACCCTCCTCCCCCAAGCTCTTGGGATAGAAAAAGAGACAAAACACAGTCCTTACCTTCAAGAAACTCACAAATCTAATGGAAAAGGCAGCTTGAGGCATGAATGGTCTGTGCTCCTCAGATGTCCCACTAACCTGTGGGTCAAAATGCCTTAGTGATTACCCCAAGGTCATACAAGTAGTAAGTAGCAGATTCAAATACAGGTCTTCTGACTCCAAATCTTTTTCACTGAGTGCTAATCTCTAAGCAGCAAGAACGGAGGAGGGAGGGGTAAAATCATTGATATCTGGGCCATCTCAGGGTCACAGCTCATGTAGAATAGCCTGCACATAGCATGTACCAGAGTTAGAGTATGACAGATGTTATCAGACCCACGGCCAAACTACTTGTACTAGCTGAGCACCCTCCGATTTCTAGTCCTCTGAGGAGGGTACCTGGAGGTGGACACCCAACACTTCACACCAGGCACACCAACTAAAGGGTAACTTCTACATGGCTGGCCCACGAGTCATTGTTCACACGGCATCTCTTACACAGAGTATAACCAGGCAGCCTGAAGAATGAACCTCACACCTCCACATTTGGGTTAGAAATGAACAAACCCAAGAGACTTTTCTTAGTACATGTAGGAAGATGTAATTGTGGGTCACCCTGGTGTTCTGCATGACTTGACAGGGAGCATATCAGTCTATATTTAAATCCACTGCTGAAGAGAAGCCCCAGGCTTTGATAGTATTTTCTGCTGGGGCTTCCTCTTGTAACTCTGTGAGGGTAGAATATGCCTCATAACAGCAGGAAGAACATTGGCTCTGAATCGAAGGACTTCAGTTCAAATCTTGGGCTTTTATGGATCCTAACACATAGTGGGATAGAGAACCATTACTGCTCCCCATGGCTTTGGGTAAAGTCACATCACCCTCCCCAACATTCAGTTTCTTCACCTGTAAAAGGAGTCGGACTGGATGACCTCTGAGCTTCTTTAAAGCTCTAGATCTTTGATCTTATTATGTTGTTCAGTTGTTTTTCAGCTGCGTTCAACTTTTTGTGACCCTATTTGGCATTTTATTGACAAAGGTACTAATTTGCCATTTCTTCTCCAGCTCATTTAACAGAAGAGGAAATTGAGGCAGAGTCCAGAGTCACACAGCTAGTAAGTGTCTGAAGCCAGATTTGAACTGAGGAAGAGGCACTCTATCTACTGCACTATCCACCTACCCAATGATCTCATAGGCAGTAATAATTGAAACCAGACTAATCCTACTCAGGCAGCATAAACTGCTGTGAACTGTCTAAGGGAAATAATTCAAGGGTCACTGAAGGGATCTCCCCTGACCTCTAAAAAGTCTCCAACATTGCCCTCCTCAACCCTGCCACCAGCCACCAAAAGAATTCAATAGATATTGAGTACATTCATTCTTTCAACAAGCATATTTATTAAGCACCCAATAATGTCACAGGCATTATACACTAAGTGATAAAGACACAAAGACAAAACCAAAACATTACCTGCTCTCAAGGAACTTATATTTTCCTCTGTCCAAGGTATTATGCAAGAATTCAAGCCTATCCTCCAGGTTAAAGCCTTGTGTTTCCATGTAACCACTGGGAAAGTTACCTGAGAAAGTTACCTATCATCACATTAGCAGAAAGCTAGGCTCAGAGGGAACGGAACACACATTACAAACATTGCCAGTCCATAAAGTACTCACCTTCAGGAACCTATAGAAATCTCACACTGCCTTAGCATACAAATGCCATGTAGCATAATGCCATCCGGCTTCTTCCACGGTGTGGACTGACTTCCATGCTAAACCCAGATCTGGCTTCACTTTTTGCAACACAGGTTTTCAATTCTGTTTCTGTTTTCCCATTTGTCTAATCTGGCAGACGTGACATGTTTACTGTCTGGAAAGGGAAGGTCTATGTCTAGATTAAGAACTCAGCTACACAAAAAATTAACCTCTATAACCTTTTTCTTTTTCCCAACTCAGATTTAAAATGAGTTCCTCCTCACTGGATTTCTGGACTAATCAGAGCAAAACCATTCCTCCATCCTCCAGGCCAGGCATGTGTATGTATGTGTGTGCATGTGTATATACATATATATGTATGTGTATATATGTATTTTTAAAACGTATATATGTATGCATAGACACACACACACACACACACACCTGTTTTTACTTCCCCACCTCCAGCACCTACAAATCAACCCAGTTTTTGCTTCTTTGGCCCAGTATAAGGAAGGGGAAGGCAAAAGTAATCCTAATGATTTTGCTCCATCTGCTAACACATAGGGAGTGTCTCAAAAGTCTTAGGGCAATTTTAAGCTTTAATAGCTTAAAGGTGCATGTACAGTATGGTACATGGTGCTGTACAGGTGCATGGGACGGAACCTACTTTGTGTGTAGTAAATGCTACGGGGGTTCCAAGGAGGAGGAAAGCAATTCTGGCTAGGAGGAAGAAGGATGGATTAGGTATACTTTCATGAAGGAAGCTATGAAAGCTCCTCTTTGAAGGATGGGGAGGATTTCGACCAGTAAAGATGAAGTGAAGGGCATTAGAACCTAGTAAAGGAGGCAGCTGGGTGGCCCAGTGGATAGAGCTAGGGACCTGGAGTCAGACAGACCTGAGTTCAAATCCAGCCCAGCTCCTGAGACAATGGGCAAGTCACTTAACCTTTTTGCTGTAATCCACTGGAGAACGAAATGGCAAACCACTCCAGTATCTTTGCCAAGAAAACTCCACGGCCAGTATTGGGGCGCTATGGTCCATGAGGTCACAAACAGTCAGTCACAACTGAAAAACAGCAACAGCAACAACAAAGGAAGGAAGCAAGGTCACCTTGGAAGCTGGAAAGCATAAGGCGTGATCCAGGGATAGAGAGGAATGACTGGAACTCAGACACTCTGCAAGCCACTTCTGGGCTCACATTCCGTCAACTTCCTCTTCCCTTAGCCCCATCCCCTCATCTCCAACCCCAAGTGCTCTCTTTTTCCCCCATCCAGAGACTCCTGGGGGCTCAGAACTGAGACATTCAAATGACTTGCAATTGCTGGAGCTTGTCATCCTTGCCCCTAGCATAAGAGAATCAGCAGAGAGCCCAGCATGTGTCAATCTCACCAACTGAATGCAGGTCAGGGGCTCCTGCCTCTACTTGCTGCCTTAATTATCACTCTTTTCATGCTCCCTAGCAGAGGTCTTAAAGGCAACAATTCACACCCTCCAGGGCTCCACACCCCAGAGACCTAAAATACCCCATTAAGTTGACCAGAGTTGGCAACCAAATACGCTCTCACTAACTCTCATTAACAATCTATGCTTCTACACTAGGACTGGGGAACCTGAGGCCACATGTAGCGCTCTGGGTCCTCAAATACAGCCCTTTGACTGAATCCAAACTTCACAGAATAAATCCCCTTAATAAAAGAAATTACTCTGTAAAACTTGGATTCAGTCAGAAGGCCACATCCAAAGACCTAGAGGGCCTTGAGGCCCAAGGTTCCCCACCCCTGTTCTACACAGTTGTGTCACTAATTATTCTCTCTCTCTCTTTTTTACACACACACACACACACACACACACACACACCACTGATAATCCCAAATATAACAATAACATTTCACCCATATTCATAGGATATAGATGGCACCTTAGAGGTCACTGAACCCAGCTTTCTAGTTTTACAGATGAAGAAACTGGAACATAGGCAGAGTGGAATATGCAACATACTCTGAGAGATGGCATCCTTCCTCCACGCCTGAAATGCCACCATTCCTTTATACCAAGCATTTCTCTCTCCCTGTGGTCTAGGTCTGGGACACAAATAGCCCTGGGAGGGGTAACACATCAAATCCCTAATACAATGATGTGAATGAACTCTTCCTATGGAGTTTCAAAAGGACTAGAGGAACCAAAAAAACAAGTGGTTACTGGTAGAGTGGTACTAAAGACAAAAGAAAGGATGCAGAAAGAGGTCATGATTGGATCAAAGGAAAATTCTGCCCACCTTATAACTGTGTCTGGGTCTCACAGAGATCCTTTATTGTATCCTTTATCGGGATCAGTCAGCTTCCTGAGGATTACAGATCATTTGAAAGGTTGAAGGATTGTGGGTGGTTAAGCTAAGTTCTGGGTGGCCAAGTCTTTGGGAATGTTGGGCCAATATCCCTGCTATTCCTGTTCCGGGATGCCCTAAAAAGTGAATGGTAGCCAGCTGCACCAAATTACCCAGTGGGTTGGAATTTTGTGAAGCTGTCAAAAAGGAATTGGAATCTCACCTCCCCACTCTCCACCACCCACCTGCTTTAAACATGTATGTGTGTGTGAGACAGAGAGAGAAAGAGAGAGAGAGACAGAGAGAGAGAGAGAAAGAGAGTGAGAGACCGAGAAAGGAGGAGGAGGAGGAGACTAAAACTACTGACATCCAAGAGTTCCCCCTCAAAGTTCTGCCAAAAATTGTGATTTGTAGCCTAACCTATCTGTGGTTCATTCCTCTCTCTCTAAAAATAGTTTGATAGAGAATGGCTGAACAAATTGTAGTCCATGGATGCAATGGAACATCCTTGCCCCACCATAAGGAATAACAACTATGAGAAATTCAGAGAAAGATGTTAAGATTTGTGTGAAGTGATGGAGAATGAAGTAAAGTAACATACACAAGTGACCCCCATAAGGCCCCTGAAGGGAAGTTTAATTTTGAGTGACTGTAATGACCACATTAGTCCTGAAGAACAGATGAGGAGGCGCACCTGCCTCCCTTCAGGAGAAAAGTGAGGGCCTACAGGGGTGGAATGCTGTGCCCCCTGTCAGACGTGGCCCAAACGTCACTGCTGGCTTTGCTTGGTTTATTTTCTTTGTTACAAATGAGAGCTCAGTGTGTGGGGAGGAGTGGAGAACATATTGAGAAATGACTGTGACATAAATTCAGGGGATTTATTGTCTTGTCACTGAGGGGGAGGCACTCCCTCCACCACGACAGGTGGCAAACCCCTTCATGCCTTGTCTTCCTGTATTCCTCCTGCCCATGTCATCCTGGAAATTCTCCACAGAGGCTCTGCTCAGTGCCCTGGCAAACTTCCTCTGCTTCTAGAAACTTTAAATAGCAATTAATAGAACCTTTTCCTTTCTGTGGCAGGAAATAAATGGGAGATGATTTAAAGAGGGTGAAAATCACCACCCTGAAATCTTTAGGGAAACATGGTGCCCTATAAACCCTAACCTAATATTATTAATATGAGTAAGTATTCAATAACCACTCATTAATAGCCCTTTTCTTCCAAGCAGTTCAAAACATTTTATGAAGATTAACTGGTTAATTAGCACAATATCTGGTAGAAGAGGGAGGGGAGAGGGGCTCTGATGTCTGATTTACAGCCCAGAGTTGAATCTGTGTGGGGAGAGGAAGACCGCACTTGGAGAGAAAAGGGATACTCCTATACAGCACAGTCTCCATGGAGGGGAGCATGGTTGCAGAAAAGAGAGAGAGAGAGAGAGAGAGAGAGTGTGTGTGTGTGTGTGTGTGTGTGTGTGGTGTGCGTGTGCGTGTGTGTGTGTGTGTGTGTGTGTGTACACATAAGCATAGTGGTAAAAGAAAGAGGAAGGGGCTTTATCTCAAATCTCCTCATAGTACTTTGCACAGGGGTAGACACAAAAAAGCCAATCAATTAAAGCCAAGGTTTATTACCCTCAGGAGTGACTTACCTAAAGTCACACAACTCAAGAGAACAATGGAGATGAGAAGAGCAGTCTTGGATTTACCCATCTGCAATTCCTATTTTAAAATAAGATCATGGGGATTTAGAACTGGAAAGAGCCTTAGAGATAGATCATTTAGTCTATTGATGTCAAACTCAGAAACAGAGTCCCCTAAACTGAACGTAAGGATCCCTGCAGGCTGCACGTTGACTTAGAAAACAACATATTAACATTTTCTAAATTCTATTTTATTTTTATTTATTTGGTTAAATATTTCCCAATTTCATTTTAATCTGATTCAAATGGCATTGTAGAGTATTGTGACCATCGTGCTTGCCACCCCTGATCTAGTACAACCCTTTGGTTTCCAAATGAAGAAACTGAGTCACGGAAAAATTGAAGTAATTTGCTCAAGGTCCCGTAGGTAATAAAGAGCAGAGTTAGAGTCCGAGTTCAGAGTCCTTGACTTTCAATCCACTGAGCTTTCCACTATGCCCTGTTGCCTTTTAACCTACCAAGAAGAAAGACAGACTCCCAGTTATTCAGAATAGTCAATGATTAGGGATGTTCTGATTAATTAGTTACCCAGTTAACTGAATTTTTCCAGATCTACCATGCTCAGATGACCGATGTTCAAAGAACGATACAATAAAATCTACTTAAAAAAATAAAATGAGACAGAAAATAACCAGTGTTCCTTCATGAGTCTCTGGTGGCATTTTCAGGACCTTACAGGACTTTGTAGACTTTACACTAAACATTCATCATCGTTTGAGCTGCCAAAAAAAAAAAAACACCATTCTGATCATTGTAAATTATGGAATATTCTGGAAAGACACAGAATCACTAGACTAGAAAGGACACTGAAGGACCTTAAAGACCATTTTGTTATCGTTCAGTCATTTCAATCAGGTCTGACTCTTCATGACCCCATTTGGGGTTTTCTTGGCAGAGATACTGGGGTGTTTTTGCCATTTTCTTCTCTAACTCATTTAACAGATGAGGAAACTGAGGCAAACAGGGTTAAGTGACTTGCTCAAAGTCATGCAGCTATTGAAGAAACCAAACCATTGAAGGTGTTCATCTCAAGTGTATTTATCTTCACAGAAGGAAAAAGCCCATCTAAGAGAAAAGGTTAACAGGTCTCCATTCTGAAGGGGAGACAGGACAGAAAGGGAGGCAGCTGCCCCAAAGACTGCCCAACAACAAAGTATAGCAAAGTAGCATGGTATAATGGATGTTTACTGTACTAGATTCAAATCCTACCTCTGACACTTATTTAGATGAGTAAGTGGGTAAGTCACTGAGTCTCTTTAAGCCTGGGTCAGCTTGCAGGTAGAAGGAGTTCCCACCCAATTAAATCACAGGTCACTGACAAATTGGGGAAACAATGTTAGTGATGATATGAAAATTCACTTTGTTCTCCCTTCCCATGCCACCTCCCATCCTAGTTTCTATAAAAGTTGTTTTGTACTTGTCAAAAGAACCAGAGAGAAGATGTGCACCCCTTTTAGCCTCAAATTTCTGCAAAAGTTGACCTGCCCACACACATTAACCTACAAACATAGCAATAAAGTGACTCACAGAAGGTGAGTTTAATTATAGCTCTGTCTTTGAATTTGGCCTAAATCTCCTTGTCAAGAGTGAAATTATACATCACATGTAAGGAGCTCTGAACATCTGAGAGAGAAATATTGACATTAATATTAATGAGAGGCATTAATGGCCCAGAAGCAGCATCACATAGTGGACAGAGAGTGGGCCTCAGAGCCAGGAAGACTGAGTTTGAGTTCTACCCTTGGCATAGGGAGGTTTTGTGACCCTTGGCAAGTCCCTTAACCTTTTTTTTTTTGCTTTTTGGAGGGGGGAGGGCCGGGCAATTGGGGTTAAGTGACTTGCCCAAGGTCACATGGCTAATAAACGTTAAGTGTCTGAGGCCAAATTTGAACTCAGATCCTCCTGACTCCAGGGCCTGTGCTCTATTTGCTGTGCCAGCTAGCCACCCCATCCTTTAACCTTTCAGTGCTGGAGGCTTAAGTTGCAGAAAAAGGTGCCAACTTGAATGAGTAGAGGGAATTCCTTAACAAGGGGTTGCTGATACCAAAGGAGCCCAGCTTCAGTTCCCTATCTCTATTAACATGCCCACTTCACACTTATGTAGTGACAGGTGTTTTACATACACTATCTCATCTGATCACTGTGACCACCCTTAGAGGAAAGTGGTATCATTATTAGCCCCATTTTACAGATGAAGAAACTGGGGTTCAGAGAGATGAAAAGGCTGGCCCAGAGACGCACAGCCTGAGCATGGCAAAGTGAGGACTCAGACTTCTGGGACATCTCACTGTGCCCCTAAACATGAATCCTCCACACCACAAGGCAGAAGGGAACCTCTTCCAGGAGGCAGAGAGGCTGGCTCAGAGATGTTTAATGCTTTGTCCAGGAGTGGGGAACTTGTGGCCTTGAGGTCACACGTGGCCTTGGCCACAGGTTCCCCACCCCTATTTTGTCCAAGGCCTCACAGAGAAAACCTTTGACTTCCCCTGCCTCCCAGACCACTTCTCTTGCTCCTTCCCAAGCTACCCACGTTCTCTTTCACTTCCTGACTGCTGATTCTCAAAGACCAACCCTAGGCCAATTTTGAAGTTGTAAACTCATGCATAACCATAAGAAAAAAAAAGTCAAATCGAAAGAATTGTAGACAGCAATCATTTCAGCAACACACTGCAGTGAAGCCAGAGAAGGGAAAAAAACTCAAGCAAATCTCTGTTTGTTGAGATGCACCAGCCTAATTGGTACAGAGAGGTAGGCAAAAAGAGTTCGGTTGTCACACTGGCCAGCCACCCAGGCCCATACCTGGACAGTTGAGTTTGGAGGTTTGAAAGGAGTCATTTATTCATTCATTCAAGAAGTATCCATGAGGCCCATAACTTGTGCAGAGCTCGGTGCTAGGTGTTGGAAGAGAAATAAGACAATTCAGGGAAGCTAGGTGGAGCAGTGTTTAGAGCACTGGCCCTGGGGTCAAGAAGACTCATCTTCCTGAGTTCAAATCTGGCCTCAGACACTTACCAGCTGTGTGACCCTAGGCAAGTCACTTAACCCTGTTTGTCTCAGTTTCCTCACTGGAGAAGGAAATGGTAAGCCACTCCTGTAACTTTGCCAAGAAAACCCAAAATGGAGTCAGAAAGAATATGAAACAACTAAACAGCCACAAAAACAAAGACAGTTCCTGCCCTCATGGAGATTACAGCCATCTAGAAGGATAAGGCAAAATCAACAATCGCTATTGGAGGAATTTTTGTTTCCACAGAATTAAAAGTGCTCCTATGGGGTGGGTAGGTGGCACAGTGGCCCTGGAGTCAGGAGGATGTGAGTTCAAATCCGACCTCAGATACTTAACACTTACTAGCTGTGTGACCTTGGGCAAGTTGCCCTGCCCTCCCCCGTCCAAAAAAAGCAAAATTTAAAAATTTAAAATACACAAATAATTTTTTTTTTAAGCGCTCCTATCTTTGATGGCAGAATGTGGGTCAGAGGTGCCTGGTCTTAACCAGAGCTGTGATCTAGCAGGGCCAGGCTTCAGATCAGGTAGGGGGTTAGAGGCTTGTGCACATGCTTCCCGAGTTATATGAGGGGGGCATGACACGGGCAGTTCTGGAGGTTGCACCAAGCCAATGGAGAACAAGGCGGGAAATCATAATGGAGCAGTGTAAAAAAGGCTCTTATTTGTCTGAGTCAACATACTCCATTAAGGGAGCTACCCATTTATTCAGAAAGAATAAATGTAAAGAAAACCTTCCCGGTTTTCCAATGAATATTAGTTATTCCTAGACTAAGCAGATTTCTCACACTATAATATATAGTTATTACATGCACACAGTCTGTTCAGAGGAGAAGTACCATATAAGAGAGGGAGATGAACTGCAAGGTTTTTTCGGTTCTAAATCCTATGATATGATACTACAAATGGGAGAATAAATAGAAGTGACACGGCATCAGCAACATTGTGTGATGATCAGCTATGAATGATTCAGCTGTTCTTGGCAACACAATGATCCAAGACAAAGACAAAGGACTCGGGAAGGAAAATGCTGTCTGTATCCAGATAAGGAACTGATGGACTCTGATGGCAGATTGAAGCAGTTTCTTCTCACTTTACTCTTTTTCATGGTTTTTCTCCTTCTGCTCTGTGTCTTCTTTCACAACTGTGACTAATATGGAAATGCTTTCCATGCTAGCACATGTATAACCTCTTTTAGGAAGAGGGGACAGACAGTGAGGTGCTTCCAAAGTCAGCTCATTCTGCCACTTGATGGTCTCTTGGTGAAGGGGCACTGGTAGCTCAGATGTAGACAGGTTTCTGCTTCTCTACCAGTTTGATTAAATTGCCTCCTGACAGCCCTCTGAAGCTGGAAAGTCTGTGATACATAGATGATTTAAACTTTGCAACACAAACCCAAACCAAAACAACAACAAAAACCTCATGCAATAGGGGACAGAGATCAAAGAAAGCCTGTAGGCAGAGCCAAGATAGCAGAATGAAAGTAGGCACTCACCTGAACTCCCCCGTGAATTCCTTCAGGAAGAGGGGAGGGGAGGGAGGGAGAAAGAAAAATCTGAAACTCAAAATCTTGTAAAAACGAATGCTAAAAACTGTCCTGACATGTAATTAGGGGGAAAATAAAGTACTATTTCACAAATAAATAAATAGATATGACTGCCCTTCTGGTTTGATACCACACCAACCTCTGGAACAAGAAAAGCCACTGGCAAGGTCCCTGGAGCCAACTCAGTCCCAGGTGTGAGGAGAGGCCAGCGAGTGGGTGAGGTCAGAGAATGGGGCAGAACTGGTCCAGGCTAGGAATTTTAGAGGCTGGAAGTAGCCTGATTACAGAACCAGTGTTCCCTCTTGGCTCTAGCAAAGAGCTGTGGGTGTTTACTCCATCCATCCAGAAGAGCCAAGGGGCTTGATTACACAGGGGGTGGCAAGGCTGACTCAGCCTCCTGCAACACCTGGCCCTAACATAATTAACTCTTGAGGTGTTTGGCCACATGTGGTGAATCAAAATTGAATGGCTTTAAAACCGGCTTACCATTGCTCTACTAACTAGATTTAACTCAGCAGTGCCCACAAGTGCCTTCTTACTGGATGGGACTCACTGCTGATTCCCTGTGACATGACCCATCACCATGACACGGTCAGACAAGAACACTGAAGCCAGAATATGGGCATGAAGGAACCATTCTTTCCAAGCTGGAGAAGTTCTGGAAAACATTGCTAGAGCAGACATTATCCCAGCCCTTCTGCCATAGCAAAAGAGGTGCCCTATGACTGGGAGGCAAAAAATGCTGGGTTCGAGGAGTAGCTAGCCACATACTTGTTCTGTAGTTTTTCAGTCATACATGATTCTTTATGACCCCATTGGGGTTTTCTTGGCAAAGATACTGCAGTGGCTTGCCATTTCCTGTTCCAGCTCATTTTACAGATGAAGAAACTGAGGCAAACAGGGTTAAGTGACTTGCCCAGGGTCATATAATTTCTGAAGCCAGATTGGAACTCAGAAGGATGAATCTTCCTTACTCCAGGCCTGGCACTCTATCTACTGTGCCACTAGCTGCCCAAGCTGCATAGTAACTATGTGATTTGGGGTAAGTTACCTTTCTGAGCCTCAGTGTTTTTCATCTTTATGTTATACATGATTGTAACAGTATATATTTATATAAGACTTTACTTAGTACTTTCGCTGCAACAATCCTGTGAAATAGTGTAAGTCTCATTATAGCCCCCATTTTGCAGATTTGGAAACTGACCCATAAATAGACCAAGTGACTTACATTGAGTAAATACAGAACTGGGCCTCTAAGGACCAGTATTTTTTCCCTTACATCATACTACTCATAACAACCCTGCATTGCCTACCTACTGTGAGGCTCAGATCAGAAAATGTAAAGGTTTTCCTAACTGGAAAGCACTGCATCAATGTAAATGACCGTTACCTTTTCTTTTAAATAGGCAGGCGTAGTTTCTTAAGAACCAAAAGTTAATCAGGGACATCACAATTCACAAAAGTTCCAAATAGTGCCTGGTTTTAAAAGGGAAAAAACTAATACAATCTGCATGCTTTTGTTTTCTCCCTCAGAGACGAAGTTCCTTGAATTAGCTGTTACAGGGCTTGTGTATCTAGTACTGGGCTCGTGAATGGGGAACTTGTTACCTCGGGTCAGCAAGAAGTCCACGCAGCCAGTCCAGCCGCTCATTAAGCTTGCCTTGTCTCTGCTCTCATCCTACGAGCATCTGGAGAATTACAAAGATAGGGATGGTCTCTGGACGAGGAAGTCACAGACTGGTAGATCCAGAAGATGCCTTAAAGATCCAGAGAACCTGGATTCAAAATCCCGACTCTGTGACCTTAGGCAAGACCTTTCACCTCTCTCCTGCCTCAGTTTCCTCATCTGTAAAATGAGAGGGTGAGGCAGGATGATCTCTAAGGTCCCAACCCCATGAAGCCCCTTATCTTACAGATGGAACTGGGCTGACACACAGAGGCTGCTCAGCCTTCTCATCACCAGTCAGGAGGAGCCGTGCAGGCAAAACTTAGACTCCCAGGCTAGATCAGAATATACAGATGAAGCTGGCATTTACCTTGAGATAGGTAGGTGGTACAATGGACAGAGCCCCGAGTCTGGGGTCAGGAAGACCTGAGTTCAAATTTGACCTCAGACACTAACTATAACATATGACCCTAACTCAGACATACTAGGTGTATGACCCTGGGCAAGTCATTCAGATTTTATTTGCTTCAGCTTCTTCACTGGTAAAATAACAACACTTATCTCACAGGGTTGTTGTGAGGCTCCAACGAGATATTATTTGTAAAAAGCACTTATTAGTACAGTGCCTGGAACACAACAGGCACTTAATAAGTGCTTGCTTCCTTCTCTCCTTCCTAAATTCATACAAACTATTCAGGGGTAGAACCAGAACCCAGATCTCCTCACTCCCAGTTCAGGATTCTTCCAGCTACACCACATAGCCTCCCTATGCTTATCTCTTGCCTATCACCTCCTACCACCAAAAGACCTGTGAAAGAGCTGTAGCCAGGACTGTGCCCTGGATAGGTATAAAGTCCAACACACACACACACACACACACACACACGATTTCTCATCTGCCCTTCAAGTCATCTTCTTTCTATAAAGTTTGACCCAAACTCCCAAAGACATAGTATTAACATCATTTCCCTCCAAATAATGTCTTCATGATAATAAGTGCTTAGTGGTCTTATAATGAGTATATTGTTTATTTAAGAATCAAAACCACTTTATAAGTATTGTCACAATCCTTAACAGGTAGTAAACCTGAGAGCAGGATGCTCTCTCTAATAGCATGGCTGAGCTGACCTGGGAACCAGAAGACAGGAGAGGAGAAGGAATAGGGGGAGGGAGGGAATAGGAAGAAGAGGGGAAGAGGAGGAGGAGGAGGGGAAGAAAAAGAAGAGGGGGATAAAGAGAGAGAACAGGAGGAGGAGAGAGAATAGGAGAAGCAGGAGGAAGAAGAAGAAGAAGAGGAAGAAGAGGAAGGAGGGGGAAAGGAGGAGGAAGGATGGGAAGAGAAAAAGGAGGGAGAATAGAAGAGGGGGAAGGAGGAGGGGGGAGGAGAAATAGGAAAAGAAGGAAGAGGAGAAGAAGGATCTAGAATTATCCAATACCAGACCAGTCTCACTCACAGATTACAAGCCTAGGATCATAATGTCTATCTTCCTGGGCACCATCAAAAACTCACTGCAGCTAAGGGCCAGAAGCCCCTTTTACTGTAGACAGAATGCTAACTCTGGAGTCTGAGGACCCAGGTGCAAATTCTATTACCTATCCTCTGTTCTTTACTACCACATGTCACCTTGGGCTCCTAGAGCCTCAGTTTTCTTTGCTGTAAAATGGTGGGGTTGGAAACGGGTGGTCTCTGAGGTCCCTTCCAGAGCCAAATCTGTGATTTTATGACTTCCGTGATCATTGCAGGCCTCCTGGCCCCATCAAAGCACATAGGGGCAGCAGTGAGTATCCCAACATAGTCAACACATGTAACTCTCCCCATAAGAAACTTATTAAATAAAGTTAAAAGTGCACAACAGAGAACAAAAAACCTAGAAGGAAGCACAGGAAAAGCAGGGTAGCTTTGAAAATAATGTGTAGTATTTATTACATAGGTTTTCTTCAAATGGAAGTTGTTTTATACTGACTCTTCTCTTACGTTCTGCTGTGTACAATGTGTTTTTTTTCCTTTTCTCATTTTGTATTTGTTTAAAAATGAATAAAAATTTAGACCAAAAAAAAAGGAAACTCATCAAACGTAGTTGACTGATCCATGCCTGGGAATAATGGACAAGAAGATCTTTATTTCTGGTCTCAGAGAATATGGATGGTCAGATCCCGTGCAGCCTGAAAATGGGTTAGCTTGGGTTTAAATACAAGGGCCAAAGAAGGAAAAGCAGTTTTCTCTGAACTTCCAGTGACCCAGTGACCGTCCTGGCTGCTGAGAGCTGTAGGTAGGTGGTGTGCCTTGGTGACTACCTTGTTGATTACCTCCGTGATTGCACATTTTCTTATTTTACTGAGTACCTTAGAAAGAATTGTTTAGAATTTATTGCGCTGAATAATTTTGCTAATTGGTTTTTATACACTTATATACATTTGTGGTTATCGGTGAATATTTGCAATCTGAATTTATTCTTTTCCTATGCATTCTTGATCCACGAAAGGGACATGTTCCGCAAGTCCTTAATTTAGGACTACAGAGGAGGGACAACAGTCACCCCCATACCTAAGTTCCTGTAGCAGGCAACAACTTCCTCGGAAAATTAAAAAAAAAAAAAAGAGGAAAGGAATTATATTCACTTAATAGTTTTTGCAGCAGTTGAGTCAAAAAGTTATCTTCCATTGAAAACTTCTTTGCTCCAATCACTAACTCCTTTAAAACATACCTATATGCACGCATACATGCAATACACACACACACACACACACACTTTTCTAAGGCCTCTCCAAAAATCATGACTCTTAAAAGATGGAACAAAATTAATCCAGCAATCTCTTTAGTGGCTTGAAAAAACTTTCAAGTATCCCCTATTGTTTTATTTCAAATACAGATACATACACACACACACACACACACACACACACACACACACACACTTATTTGACCTCCATCATGGAGGCCCCTAAATATCAACTTTAGAAAAACTCAGGCTAGAAAGAGAAACAGATTGAGTTCCTCAAGTGCGAGACAAAGGAATTATGAGCTAGGGACCTTTTTCTCTGATCTTAAGTTGAACTCAAAATTGTCCTTTGACCATTGACCTGGCAGACAACTTTACAAATATAGGACCATTACTTAAAAATCCCTGCCTCCTTTACCACAAATAAAGCTGAGCTAGGATTTCTCCCCACCCCAAACCCCAAATGGAGTTGAAGGGTACATGACCAAGGACAGAATAATCTCCATAGCCAGAGAACAGTCCCAAAAAAAGGGATAAGGTCAGGCTATGAACTCAGCTGTGCTCCGCCACGTGGCACACCCAGAAGGCTCCTTCATTTCCCATAAGCAGTTTTATGGTTAAGCCTGGATCCCATAAGTGTAGGATAGACAATGCGGCTCAGTGAACTGAGTTTGTCCTCACCCCACCCCCTTCCTGTGCCTGCGTTTTTAACTTCTCCATTGGAATACATTATCTCTATATACAGAAGAAAGCAAGGAGGTAGGCAAGGAAATAGAGCAAGGAGGTAGGCAAGGAAGAGCCAAGAATTTTTACAGTCTGATATAAATGCCATAGTAAAAGCTCTGTAATTGAGACTTAGAATCAGGGAGCTGGTCTAAATGACTTTTAAGGTCACTCCTAGCTCTGAAATTATACATGTGGTGATAATTCAGACTCACAAGGCGAAAAATTACCTTTGCATTACCTACAAGGGGAAAAAAAGAATTTGTTAAGTAAACTGTAAGCCTTGTTCTAAATAAACCCAATGCTTATTCAAACTTATCACCCACTACTCCCCAGTATAATATCCTCAAGACCAGTCAGGCAGGGCTCTTCGAGCTTCTCCCAGAAGTGCCCCACTCTTCTGGTCCCTCCAAACACACTCACACCCACACTCCCAAACTTTCTGCCCGGCCTTCGGAATACTTAGAATTCCAGCCTCACTCCTTTCCACCTGATCTTTGGTCCTCCCTTTGAAGGGGCAGCTCTTCCTCAAAGCTTCCTCAGGCCCTGACAGCACAAACTGATCCTTCTCCTTCCTGACCTTTCATAATTAAAACTACACATAAATGTTACCTATCATCATCATCATTATTATTTATTCAACTTAGTAAACACTTAGTAAGCACCTACCATGTACCAGGTCCCAGAGTGGGCGCTAAGCAAACAAAGGCAGTTCTTGCATTTCCTGCACCATGCATGTGGGCACTTAATTATAAGCTACCAATACGAGAATTGCTGGTATCTTGCCTCTCATTTATACAAGTGTAAATTCATTGAGCTCAAACTCAGTGGACATTTCTTCTGCACCACCTGATGCCCCACCTTCCCCGGCTTAATATAAGGGAGGGGTATAAAAATGACTTGAGGCAGCTGGTGGGTCAGTGGATAGAGCACTGGGCCTAGAATCAGGGAGACCTTAGTTCAAATCCAGCCTCAGATACTTCCTAGCTTTGTGACTGGGCAAGTCACTTAACCTCTGACTGTCTGGCAAAAGGATCCACTGGAGAAGGAAATGGAAAACTAATCCAGTATTTTTACCAAGAAAACTCCATGAATAGTTAGTCCATGGGGCTACAAAGAATCGGATGTGCTGTTTCTCCTTTGTTCTTGAAGAGGATCATGACATCAGCGAGGTCAAGTGAATTAGATTTAAGTGAGGGAGGGCTGTGCAAAGTCACTGGCCTCAATTTCTCCTCTGGAGTCCAGTGGCCAGATAGGGATCAACACAACTGGAGATGGCCCCAGATGTAGAAGGGGACCTTGGGCTCTTCATATTAAGGTCTTTGAAAGGTGTCAGTTTGACTAAGGTAGCTTTCATTCAGTGATTAAGGCTTAATTTAAAAAAAAAAAAAGGAGGCAAAGAATGGACCCCCCCCCCAAAAAAAAACGATCTGGGAGGGGGTCCTCAGGGTTTCTGGCCAAAACAAAAACAATTGTTATTTACATTCATTCTGAGCCGATCAGGGCCCAAACAGTGACCAAGTAGGCCTTGGTCTGGGACCAGGGTGATTTGGGATTAAGGTTGATCTTTAAGAGAAAAAACAAAAACAAAAAAGTTTCAGAGGTTAAAATTTTGGGCAGAGCACCAGCAGGTAAGGGTGTGATACTCTATGTGGAGAGAGGGAGGCAAGGAAGGAAGGAAGGAAGGAAGGAAGGAAGGAAGGAAGGAAGGAAGGATAGATAGATAACCACCTGGAAGTTTGGTCCCTAGTGGGCAGCTCTTTCTCTACTCAAAGAGGTTGCTGTTTGTCCTTTGTTCTCAAAGAGGACCAGGACATCGGGAGGTGATGCCATGACATTCAAGTGAATTGGATTTAAGTGAGGGAGGGTTGTGAAAGATCACCAGCCTCACTTTCTCCTCTGGAGTCAGAGATAGACATGACTGATCAACTAAATAACAACATACAATGGCTTAATACTTATCCAAGTGAAAAATTTCCATTTTCAGGAGAGGTAAATTAGGAAGTAAGTATTCTCTTTACAAAAAAAATATGCTGTACTGTACTTAATAGTTCACCAGGAGAGAGTGATATCTATCAGATATTATCTTAGTTTCCTTCCAAATCTGAATCTTGTGATAGGGATAGAGATAAGGCCTGGATGCTTGATTTCTTTGGTAAAGGAAACTTCTCAGTGAGGAAATTCCTTTTACAAAAGTGCCTTCTCTATAACTTAGAGTATTAGAGAGTTATCAAGAGTACTCAGAGTTTAAGAAACTTGCCCAAGGTCACATGCTCAGCATACATCAGAGGCAGCCTTTTAACCCAGATTTTCCTGACTTCCAGGAAAGTTCTGCATGCTGCTTCTCATGAGCCTACAAAACTTAGCAAAAACCTCTTTGTCAAATCAAAGAAAGGGAAAAAAGGTATAAAAATATTTATTTATAGGAACTTTGTATAGTGCCAAAGAATTAGAAACTAAGGGACTGATCAAACAGCTGAACAAATTATGGTATATAAATGTAATGGATACAGTTGTACTATAAAAAATTAAGAAGGTGGTGGTTTCAGAGAAACCTGGGAAGATTTGTATGAACTGATGTAGCACGAAGTATGCAGAACCAGGAAAGCAAGTCATACAATAAAACAACATTGTAAAGACAAACAAACACCTTTGAAAAAGAATTCTAATCAATGCAATGACCAACCATTATCTAGAGGACTGATGTTGAAGCATGCTACTAACCTCTTGACTGAGAGGTAATGGATTCAGGGTGTAGAGTGAGATATAAATAGTAGACATCACCATTGCAAGAATTTTTTTTTTTTTGCTTAACTATGCAAAATTGTTTCAAGGGTTTTGTGGTTTGGTTTTTCTTTTTATTTTTCCCCAATGGCAGGGAGAGGTGGAAGTGGGGGGAGGGGGAGGTTAAAAATAATTTTTGTTAATTGAAAAAATAATTAATTTTTAAAATCTACATTATGTAAAGCGAAGCATAATTGCAAAAACAACAAAAAAAACGCAAAAGTCTGCTAACAAGTGACATGATTCAGTTGCTTCAGATAGAAAGGGGGAAAAGTCTGTTACAAGCCCCTTTTTAGCATACATTTTTACAAATGATAGGGTTTTTACTTTTATCTGCTTACCCAAGCCCATCCAAAGGTCCAAAGAGTAGAACAAGGTTCCTTTTTTTCCTTATCTGAGTCAACAGAAGATATACTTACCCCCCAAAAAATGAATTTTTTTTTAAAGCATCTGCTTGGTCTCAGAACAAAATATAGAAGCAAAGAATGGAAGTTGCAAAAAGGCGAATTTAAGCTCGTTATAGAAAAAAAAAACTCTTAGCAACGACATTCAAAAGCAGAATGTGCTGCGTTGGCAGGCTGGGGGAAGAGTCTAAAGGATTTCAAGAAAAGGATGAAGGTACTACTCCTTGAGTGGTAGAATGTAGGGGGGGAATCTTGTTCAGGCATGAGGTGAACCGGCTGGAATCTGACATCTCTTCTAACTCTTCTGGGATCCTTGGACTCATAGGACCATAGGCTTCAAGCTAGAAGGTTACCTCATAGGTCATCTCTAGTCCAATGCCTCCATTATACATATGAGCAAACTGAGGCCCAAAGAAGTTAAGTGACTAGCCTAGGGAGTTTCTGAGTCAAGATTTCAACCCAACTCTTCCTTACTCCAAAACTAGAACTCTGAAGGACACCATGCCGCCTCCGCCACTCATTGCACCCAATTTTCGTCCCAAAGTGGGCAAAGGTTCTCTGTACACAAATAGAAATATTATTGCCCTTCCTATTCTGAGATGCTAATATTGATACCGATGCTATTTGTGTGTTTGGGTGAGGCTAAGAAATCATTTGGTGACCAGCAGCCTTTTCCACAGAGAGTACACATGAACAAGTCAGAAATATCAAACCTCTAAGGCCATGGGTCATTCTGTCGCAGGCCCTCCCCAACACAGAATGTTTCCCACAACAGTCACATGGGGACAGGAGTTAAATAGCTCGCCTGAAACATCCCTTCTCATTTGTCCCTAGATAGTACGCATGAATGTTGTTATTTTTACCAAGAAATAAAACTCACAAGTCTATTAAAAACACATGTCTCTGGTTTCAACGTACAGCTAGCAACAGGCACTGATGTTCAGTAAATATACCATCAGCCCAGGGACCAAATTTGTTAAACCCCTGTTCTGAAATGAAGAACAAAATCCACAGAAAAACCCAGGATATAAGAATGAAGAGATAATTTGCTGGGCCATCTTTCTTGCCTCCAGGACAAGACCTCAGATACACATTATCCTATTCCACTCATAAAGATCTCCAAAAGAATAACTAACAAACTGCAAAACTGAGTCTTCTACCCCTTTCTCTTCTGCCCCACATCTGGAAAAGACCAGTGTGGAGCAACAAAAGGGATAGTGGCCAAGGGAACCAGGAAGGAGAATTACCTGATGAGGCGGGGCAGATTACCAACAAACTGGAAGATCAACATGAAAATAATTGAGTTAATTTTTTGTTGTTATTATTTTGAAGCTCTGCACGTTAAATCATATCTGAGGATCCAGAGCTTTGAAGGGCAGATGTGGTAAGTTGTTTATGAACGAGTTCTGGGTAAACAAATTAGCTGACACTTAAAAGTTTAAATTCTACCCTCCCTCAAATTCTGAAACGAAGAAGAGGAAAGAGAGGGGGAGGAGAGAGGAGGAAACATTGGGAAGTAAAGTATTAAAAGAAGGCAAGACAAACTACAGACTGAAGAGTCAACTTGGAGGAGGGATTGAAAAACAAAGAGGAGGGAGGGAGAGGAGAGAAAGGAGGAGAGGGCCTCCAGATCAGATACTCTAAACTTCAGAAAAGGAAATGGAAAGCTTTATTTATCTGGGCTCCCAGCTTGCTAATTAACTTAAGGATTGGAAACTATGCTCATGTGTCAGCGTCTGCACATCTTCTCATTATTAGAAAAACATCTGCTCATTATCCTCGTGGTTTCTAAATGCAAGGCAGTTAAGAGCTCAGATCCTAGGGAGGGATAGAAAACCTTGTCTTTGTCAGTAGTGTCCCAGCTAGAGCACAGAAATTTTGTAGATTAAAAGTAACTATTGACTTTTGAAAAATAAGTAAATAAATCATGATTAAGATGATGATAAGTAAAAAGTAGGGAAGGGGAAGAATTTGGGAGGGGGAAAGTTTTGATATCTCTAGGAGATATCTCCTAGAGAGATGGATGGATGGACAACTTTGGCCTCTGCAGTTGGCATATACATATGTTTATTTGTTAATGGGGTCAAGAGTACCCAGGTATGCACATGTCTAAATTTCCTTCCTTCCTTCCTCATACAAAAACCAGAGTTTAGGCCAGGGGTCAACTGTTTCCAAGTTGAGGCTTCGGTAATCAAGGCCTACTTATGTGAGTGAGGTACCATGAGCCCATGGTGTGGGGCTCACTATTCAAATTCCAAAGTCCAGTCTGTCTGCCAATTATCCAAGATCTCTCTCTTCAAACCTTTGAAATTTGGAAGCAGCCATCAAAATTCTCTACCATGCCCCCTCCCTCTTACCTACAGGTTAAGGTCACCGTGGTTATCTATAGTAGGAGGACATTTGTCAGTCTTAGCCCTCCTACCGCTCTCCCCCAGCAAGAAACCACATGGGATGGAGAAGTCTCTGGAAAGCATGGGGAGAAGTTGAATGGATATATGGGGTAGGAGGAAGAGAGAATGACTTCAGAGAAGTCAGAACAATGAAAGAAAAAAAAACAATGAAGAGAGCAAAAGAGAAAAGAAAAGGCTTCCCTCTCTCTCCTCTCCCCCCAAAAACCTCTCCTCTCCAACTCCCTGTGCCATTTAGGGGTGCCACAGAATTAGAACATGTGTGGGAGTACCTTGAACAATGAAAACGTGGGGAATCACTGATGGGACCAAGTGACATGTGGTATTCACAGCCTCTTTAAAGAGACAAGAAAAAGCAACTGTTTTGGTTGGTACCAGAGTTGGGGGATAGGAGTCAGCCTCATACTCTATCCCCCCAGTCCCTAAAATTCCTCATCCCTCTCACACTCTAAGACAAAGGTCTAATGGCTCAAACTATATTGTTTGGTGAATTGTTTAGTTTTGTTTTTTAACTCCAGTTTCCTCTAGTGAGTAAAGGAAAGATACGCAGACATAGAATGGGAAGATGTGTGTTCAGAGTCCTCCTCCTCAGTTTCTCTACAGCCTTTGACTCTCTCCTCCTTGATAATCTCTTCTCTCCAGATTCTCCAATCTAATTGACCACTCCTCCATCTCCTTAATGAAGCCTCCTCCAGATCATGCCCTCTAACCACAGACATCTTCAGGATTCTACCCTAGGTCCTCTTCTCATCTCCCTCTATTCTACTTCACTTCATGATCTTGTCAACTTCTGTGGATTTAGATACCATCTCTATGCTGTTGAGTCTCAAGTCTACCTATCCTCCCCCCGACCTCTCTACTGACCTCCAATCTGACATCTCCGACTGCCTTTCAGGCATCTTGAACTAATAACCAGTAGATAAGTTAAACTCAATGTGTCTAAAATTAATTCATTATTTTTCTCCCTGAACTCCCTTCCCTATTACTATAGAGGACGACACCATCCTCCTAGTCCCTTAGGCTCACAACCTAGCAGCCATCCTGGATTCTTCACTATTTCTCACCCTCGAAATATCCAAGCTATTGTCAAGGCCTTTGGATTTCATCTTTGCAACATCTCTCTAATATGCTTCCTTCTCTCCTCTGACATTGCCACCTCTCCGGTGTAGGCCTTCATCATCACACCTAGACTGTGCAATAGCCTGCTGGTAGGTCTGCCTGCCTCAAGTCTCTCCTTGATGCACTCAATTCTCCCTTCAGCCACTAAAGTGATTTTTCCTAAAGTGCAGATCTGATCGTGTCACCTCCTACTCAACAAACTCCAATGGCTCCCTATTGCCTCCAAGATCACATACAAATCTTCTGTTTGGGCATTCAAAGTACTTCATAACCTGGCCCCTTCCTACCCTTCCAATCCTCTTACACTTCACTCTTCACCATATATTCTTCAACCCAATGACACTGGCCTCCTAGCTATCCCATGAACAAGATATTCCAGCTCTTGGCTCCAGGTATTTTCTCTGCACCAGGCCTGCAACACTCTCTCTTCTCTTCCTGTTGGCTTCCCTGCTAAAGTCTCAGCTAAAATTCCAACTTCTCTTCTTTCTCGTGATTCATTCCATCGGTTATGATTCTTCTTTGTGACAGGACTAATGTGAAAATATGCTTAATGTGAATATATATGTAGAGCCTATATCAGATTGCATGCCATCTTGGGGAGGGGGGAGAGGAGGGAAGGAGGGGAAGAAAATTTAAAACTCAAAAGCTTGTGGAACTGAATGTTGTAAACTAAAAATAAATTAATTAATTAAAATCAAATCAAATCTCAGCTACAGGAAGCTTTCCCCAACCACTTTTAATTCCAGTATCTTCCCTCTGCTAATTATTTCCTATTTATCTTCTACGTAGCTTGCTTTCTATACATTTATTTGTTGCCCTCCTTGAGGCAAGGACCATGTTTTGCCTCTTTTTGTGTCTCCAGTACTTAGCACAGTGCCTAGCATAAATAAGCACTTGATTGATTGATGTATAATCTCTTTATTTGGCAGATAAGAAATTGAGACCCAAAAGAAGGAACACAATCGGCCCACTGTCGTATGAGCTAAGTGGCGAAGTTAGCCCTAGCACCCTGGCTGCCCCCTAACTCCCAATCTCAAGCTCTAGCAGTCCCCCTTTCTCTGACTCCCTGAGACAGAATCAAAGCTGAATAAGCTGTGTGATCGCACAGAACATGAGGCTCCTGCTGAGTGAGACACAATCTGGAGGAAACAGAAGGCAGTGGGACACACTGCATGGACTGACTATACACTGAAGCCTATCCAAGGCCCACGTTATTTGGGCTTTAACATCAGACGAGCCAAGCACAAAGTCAAAGCAAGGGCTGTGCTGGAAAAGTCAAAGCACCTCACAACTAAAAACAAGTATTTCCCCAGCCAGCTCTCAAGGGCAAGGAGCAACACAGGAAGCTTCATGGCCTCCTCTCTTTAAATTATTTGCTTCCTTCCTGGCTGTGACTGGGTTAGTTTACTCCCCAGAGAGATAAATTTAGATTGGAAACTTCCATGAGAATCTATTAAGTGCCCTCTCTATGCTAGACACCAGGCTGGGTGATGGGGATATGAAGATGAGACAAAAATGGAAACAGTTCTTACCCTCAAGGAGCCTACATTTTACCAGGGAGAAATGATATATAAAGAGTAGTAAACACAAACTATGTAGAAAGTAAATAGAGATTAATTGTGGGGGCAGAGAAGCCCCCCCAAGAAAAACAGGGGGCACAATAGGAGGGAGTCAGGAGAGGCTTCATATAAGAGGTGGCATTTGAGTTGAGCCTGGAATATAACTAGGGATTCTAAGAGATGAGAGAGGTGATGAGACATTCCTGGCATGGGGGAATATTGGAATATGAAATATACCTTGCTACTTCTGGAATATCTGGAGGAGATTCGTTGTTGTTGTTGCTTTTCAGTCATTTCAGTCATGTCTGACTCTCTATGACCTCATTTGGGGTTTTCTCAGCAGATATAATAGAGTGGCTTGCCATTTCCTTCTCCAGCTCATTTTACAAATGAGGAAACTGAGGCAAACAGGGTTAAGTGACTTTCCCAGGGTCATACAGCTAGTAAGTGTCTGAGGCCAGATTTTAACTCAGGGAGAGGAGTCTCCTTGACTTCAGGCCCAGGACTCTATCCACTGCATCACCTGTCTCTGGAAGAGAGAGCAGGCACAAGTCTAGGTGGCCTGGTAGTAGATGGGGCCTGGGGATACATTCTGGGGTGATTCTTGTACATTCAAGAATAGAACATTCTAACTTCAAGCAGTTCATGCCTTTAAGGAACTGGGTGGGTGGCTGGGTGTCACCAATAGATTCTTCAGGACTGACAAACCTGTAATAATCTGTAAGGGAATACAGACAAAAGTGATGTCTCACATTTGGGTTCAAAAAAAATCAACTTTTCAAGATGGGAGAGGCATGGTTAAATGGCACTTTCCAAGAGATATTAGCATTTGAGTAGAAGAAAGCTCAAAAGAAGTCAGCCAGTAGGAGATGGCAAACAAAAGAAGTTAAGGTAATCTGGGGCTGAATTAAGAGAAGAATAGCCTCTAAGAAGAGGGGACATGGCACAGTGGTCAGAATTCAAGATTGGAATGAGGAAGTTCTGAGTTCTAATCCTGCTTCCGAAGATTACCACCTGTGTGACCCTGGGCAAGTCACTTAACCTCTGTTTGCCTCAGTTTCCTCATCTTTAAAATGAGAATGCTTCCCAGGGCTTTTTGTGAGTATCAGATGAGGTGACAGATGCAAAGTACTTTGAAAACCTTTAAACACTATATAAAAACTAGTTATCCTCATTATCATTATATTAGACCCACTGTACTCTCTCCTGGTGAGACTTCATCAGAAGCATGCCCAGTTCTGGGCATCACATTTTAGGAAAGACTGAAAAACTAGGGAGCACCCAGAGCAGGGCAACCAGAATGGTGATAAACCTTGCATCCATGCTGTGTGGAGATCAATTCAAGCAAATGGAAGTGTTTAGCCCAAAGCAGAGAAGAATCCGGGGGATGGGAGAAGGATCTTCAAGTATCTCAAAGACTATCATTGGGAAGATGCTTTAAGATTATTCTGTTTGTCCTTAGACTTGGAGCAGAGGGGAGAAGTCACACAGAGGTCAATTTCTGCTTGATAAAAGGAAAAAATCCCTCAAACTTAGAGCTATCCACAAGTGCTGCCTTGGGAAGTTGCCGGCTTTCCCTCTTAGAGGTCTTCCAGGAAAAGCTGGATGATGCTCGTCAGATATGAGAGGGGCTCATTGGCCAAGTATGAGTTATAGGAGAGGGCCCTGAAATTCAGCATTTCTGTTACCATTGGTATACTTTTTCATCATGTTGGAAATTTAAAATATATATCTCATTTGAAGAACCCTGCTTAAAAACTGGCCCAACATATGATTTTCCTGAATTAAAATATATGTAGATCTATCTATGTAACTGTATAGAATCCAATTATACATGTATTTAATATTATATACAACTGAATACAATATACACAATTATATATATAACATATATAATTATATGCAAATATATCTAATTCAATGGCTCTGGGATCTCATCTATGGAGGTATTCCTTCCACTGGTCCAAAAAATACATCCATGCTTTCTCATCCTGTACCATTCCTATCCATACCCTTCCCAAGGGGGTTCACCCACCATTTTGAGGACTTTCCTCTAGATTTCTTGAAAGTCTCTCAGACTGTCCAATGGTTATCCCTCAGTCCAATTTACCTGGCTGGCCTACCTCCTTTTCTGGTCAGACAACCCCCATCTGATGACATCCTCAACCCCAATTCTCCTGCATTGTTCTTCACTGGTAAAGGCCATAATCACCAAGCCCCTCTCTCCATTGTTCCTTAGATGACACATATACAAGCAACGTCTATTAACATAAACACCTTGTACTCTTAATGTAGCTGTTAGATTAGTCTGTAGGGCTGTTGTTATTATATTGAGGCACTCTAAGGTTGTTTCTTCATTTTGGGGATACTCTGGCCCTAACTGGAAGTCCCCCTCACACCCAATTATTTATACAGTATGTTCCAAAAGTCTTAATCCAGTTTGAAGATATTATAACTTTAAGCTCATATATATTCCATAATTACCAGGGGCCCCATCAGCACAAAATTTCTACCCTCATTCCTCGGCACACTAGGAGCCCCAAAATGAAAATGCCACATTAGCTACTACTCTTCTAGGGTAGTATACACACCAACTACATCCATTACCTGGCATTATATGATATGGCTTTGCATTCTGGCACACAAGTGGTTAAGTTGACCTAGTTCAAAGTGGACCATGCCAAATGTATCTCTTGTGCAGCCTACAATTCCTCTAAAACAGCAATTCTGGCATTTGAGCTGACCCTGCAAAGGGAGGCAAGTGTATACTTTGAAGAGCAGAGATGCCTGCAGAAGCCATTATCTTCTTCTCTTCTTCCTCTACGGCTCTCCTTTCCACTCCAGCACACACGTGGTGTGTGCACCAGAAACTGAAGTCTGAAGCAAGAAGGTCTCATTATCTGGCGGCATCTCTAGGGGCAGGATCTCACCCTGAATTCTAAAGATGACACCAACATTGAAGGCGGCTCTCCCCCTTTCCACCCCAAAGTTTAAAAACAGACAAGCCTCAAAGCATCCAGAACAGCTAGAATAACAGCTTTAGCATTCATGGGTTGGAAACCAACAATCCCTAATGGCAAGCTTGAGTGTGAGACACTGATTCCTCCAGCATCAAGAGCAGACAGACAGCTCTCCCCAAGAGGATGCCACAGAATTTGGAGAGGGCTGCAAAACAGTCTATTTGATACAATTACCAGGATAATGTCCTCTTCTTGTGGCAAGAGGCCCTGGCATGGCTTCGAAATATTAAAATGTGCTGGCTGCAAATGCTATCATCCTGCTGAGAGCCCTTCACACACATTAACTACTAAGAGTCCCTTGTGAGGTGGACAAGCAAGCTACAGCCTGACCAAGGGAAAGGACACAGATGTCCTAACAGACACTGCTTCATCATCACTCCTGTTAAGATGTTTACATACCACTTTAAGATTTGCAATTTCCATATATTATATCTTTTGATCCTAAGAATTAGGCACTATAGGTATTATTATTCCCAATTTACAAATAAGGGACTGTGGCTCAAAAAGATTAAGTGACTTATTCACGATCACACAGTTAGGAAATGTCTGCAGCAGGATTCAAATCCAGGTATTCCTGATTCTAAGTCTAGTCACTAAGCCATTCTGTCTTTCAAAGTAATGCTAGGTCCTCAAGGCTATCCATGCACAAAAGGTAATAGATTTAGAGCTGGAAGAAAGGCAAGAGACTTGATGTCCTTTAGATTGCTTTTGGAAACTAAACACACCACAGGCTACAGAGGGTGCCAAGTCCAATGAAGCCAAAAAGATAGTCTCCTCAGTATCAACTGTATTTCAATATAATTGATTTCCTTTGTGATCCCATGCATTTTATTTTATATATTTAAAAACTTTATTCTGAGAAAGGTTCCATAGGCTTACCAGACTGCCAAGATTTCTCAACCATAAAAAAAAAAAAGGTTAAGCACTCCCAGTCTGGGCAAGGGTGATTAATCTTTATCATGGGTTAGGACTAAGCAATAAAACTTAGCTTAAATCCCGCTTCTTCTAGGAAGCTTTCCTTGACCAATCCAATCTAGCAACTCACTGGCTTCTGAACTCTTCAAGCACTTCTATATAAATGTTGGTTACTGTTGCTGTCCTTGTTGTTACATACTGGAAAGTGTTACTATTATTTTGTTTCTGTATGATGTTGCTCAAGAGAATAGAAGCTCCTTGAGGGCAGAAGTGATGATGTCATATGCCTCTTTGGAAGCCCCATCCCAATTATTTAGAGCCCCTTCTTATTATATGAGCTATGATTACAGAAAAATGGAACAGATTTTGTGTAGCTTAAAGAAGACAAAGAGTGATATAGTAGAGACCTGTTGTGACATATCTGAATGTGCAGCAGTTTTCCTTTCAAAGAGTGTTACCTGGCCTATATCTGGAGCTAGAGTGAACAGAACATATAATATTGGCCTAATAACACACAACCGTTATTTAGGGCAAAGAATTAATCTACGAAGAGCCGAGACACCTGGATTCTAGTTACAACTCTGCTACTAATTATATGCCTTGGACAAGTGACTTCAATACTTGGAGCCTCAGTTTCCTAATCTGTAAAAAGAAAAGAAAGTGAAAAAGGGACCTATGTGTGCAAAAATATTTATAGCAGCTCTTTTTGTAGAGACAAAGAACTGGAAACTAAGGAGCAGTCAGTTGAAGAATGGCTGAACAAATTATGGAAATGTAATGGAAACAATAAACAAACAAAAAGAGTTTTTAAAAAAACTTGGATGAAATCACAGAGAGTGAAAAGAGAGGAGCTAAACAATTTGTAGTATAAAATTGGGGTTTTTTGTAAAGACAAATTACTGTGAAAACATAGGAACCCTGATTAACACGATGCCCAACCTCAATGAATCCGTGATGAAGTATGCCGCCTACCTTCCAGCAAGAGGTGACAGACTCGGGAAGTGCTAGGAGATTTTTAACAATATATCTAATGGGGGAATTTGTTTAGCTTGACTATGGATATTTGTTACCTAGGTTTTGTTTTTCTTTTTTAATGGGGCAAGAAGGATGGGGGAAACGTTCATTGATTTTTTAAATTGTTAATTTTTTAAAAATAAAATATTCTGTTTAATGATCTCAGGTCTCTTCAGGAACTAGCATGTGGTGATTCCAATGCCAATTTTGTGTCAGCTTTAGTAAATCAACAAACAAGTCAGATAAATTAAAAACTTTAAAAAAGTTTATGAAGAAAAAGACAGGTCAACATATGTACAAAAAAAAATATTTCTAGCAGTTCTTTTTGTGGTTGCAAAGAATTGGGAATCAAGTGGATGCCCATCAAATGGGGAATGGCTAAACAAGTTGTGGTATATGAATGTAATGGAATACTACTGTGCTATAAGAAATGAGGAGCAGATGGACTTCATAATAACCTGGAGAGACTTATATAAACTGATGCTGAGTGAGGAGAGCAGAACCAGGAGGACTTTGTGCACAATTGTAGACACATCATATGTGTGATGACTAACTTTGACAGACTGGGCTCCTCTCAGCAATACAAGGTTAGAAGACAACTCCAAAAGAATCATGATGGAAAAGGATATTCACATCCAGAGAAAAGAACTACAGAGTCTGAATACAGATTGAAGCAAACTACTTGCTCGCTCTCTTTTTCATTTTGTTTTGTTTCCTCTTTCTCATGGTTCATTCCATTGGTTATAATCCTTCTTTACAACTTGACTAATGTTTAATGTGAAGGAATATGTAGAACCTATATTGAACTGCATGCCCCCATAGGGGGAGAAAATTTGGAACTCAAAAACTTGTGGAACTGAATGTTGTATAAACTAAAAATAAATTTAAAAGAAAAAAAAACAGAATACAGGTCAAGAACAAGAATTTGTAACAGGCACAAAAGCCTTAAAAAAAGATAGGGACCAAAAAAAAAAAAAGGAAGATCAAGATGATATCCCTGATCTACTCACAAGTGGTCACCTACCGGCCATTGACAAAGCTGACAAAGACAAAAGATCTGTTTCCTTCAAAAAGGTGATTTGATAAGAGGACATCAAAGAGTTAAATTTAGATAAAGAAATAGATTTATTCTGAAAAAAAAATCCCAAGTAAGGAACGTTTTTATACATTGCATTCATTTTGGATGGAATACTTAATATTATCCTGAGCTTTCAAAACATTAAGGATCTGTGCATCTTTTTTATTTTTTGGTGAGGGGAAGGCAAGGCAATTGGGGTTAAGTGACTTGCCCAAGGTCACACAGTAGTAAGATCTGTGAGGCACGTCACAGTGAGTCCATAACTTAAGAGTCTTAGAGAGTTGCTGAGGGCTCAGGGACATGTATAGTGTCATACAGCTCATGACAGAGGCAGAATTTCAATCCAGGTTTCCTAAACTTCAAGTCTAATACTCTAGGTACTATGTCACATTGCCTTTCCATGAAGGTGAATAGAGGTACATCTTTTCAAAAGAAATAGTAACTAGTGATGAAATGTGTTATTTCCAATACATTCACTGCCAAGTCTGCCGTGAAAAATCATCTTTATTTTGGGCCAAAGATCACAGATTAAGACACTGTTGATTTGTTGATCATCAGAGGCACTGAGTCCTTGAATTTCATGCTTTGAAATTTAATAGTCAATGTGGTTTTATCATATAGACATTTTGAAGCATTTGAGAGTTTACATGTAGCACAAAACACAACAGGCTCTTCACATCAGTGCTCCAGCTCACAGTGAGTTTCTTAATAATAACATTCCATGAGAGATTTTTTTAAACTAAAAACAGTATCACCAAACTTACTCAACAATGACTTCGACCATTTCCAAAAAGAACAATTGCAACCTCAATGTGGCAAGATTTGCCTCTTCAGGAAAATGTGTCATGAGCTTCAAAGGTAATTCCCAAAGAAGAGTCCCAGAAACGTTCTGATCCATGACAAATACCATCAGAATGAAAGTGGAATGTCCTCTCCTCTCCCCCTCCCCAAACACAAGGGATTTCCTTTAATGGGGCAGCCTCATTTGAACATAGATGCTCTGGTATATTTGCACAAAACTAAAAACAATGACTTTATAGTCGCACCTATAGTAAATATTGCATTATCATTACCACTCTTTTCCCTCCTCCCCTCACTCACTGCCCTCCAACATCTCTCTTCTCTAATTCATATTCCACACAACTGCAAAGTTGGTATTCTTGAAGAACAAGCCTGACCATGTTACTCTCCTGCTCATGAAGTTCCAATGACTCCCTCTTTCTCTTACCCCTTTGTTCAAACAAACCCCTTTGTTTGAAATTTCCCAGGTTTACAGCACATCTCCTTCACACAGTCAAGATGACCTACTTGTTACACCCTGTCCATGACATTTCATTTCTCATCTTATGCCTTTGCATAGGTCAACATCCAGGCCTAAAATGAATTCCCTCTTCATCTCTACGTCAGAGAATTGCTAACTTCCTTCAAAGACCAGCTCAAGTACAACTTTTTATAGGAAACTTATTCTGATCCCCCCACTCACATCCCCAATTGCTAGTGACCTTCCCTCCAGAAATTTTAGTATATATGTTACTTTCCCCTTAATGAAATGTAATCTCTTTGAAGGTAGCCATGGTTTCATTTTTTTTTTGTCTTTATAAGCCCAGTGCCTGATTAACAAATGACTGTTGAATCAACGGATGAATGAATCCATTTCATCTTGCTGGGCTGGAATGATTCTGTCTTTATAAGTAGGGAAAGGATTAACAGTGCGTAAATGTCGTGTGTCCCATTTAGGCCTAACACATACTTAAATAAGCACCAAAAGAGAATTCTTATAACGACCACTTTAACATCCTGCAAAGACTCTGTAACCTCACTCTGTAACTCTGTAATGACACCTGTAGGTATGAGTTTCATCCAACAGTATAGATCTTAACATGTCCAAAACTTCTCCTCCTCCTCTTCTTCATGTTCTTCACCAGGGGTCCAATAAACACAGTAAGGGCCTTTCTTAAGGTCTCTCACCATTATGTGGGTAACTATATAATATATGAACTGTTCATCTGTTATTCCTCACTCTTTTTTTTTTGGAGGGGTGACATTGGGACTTGCCCAAGGTCATACAGCTAGTGTTAAGTGTGCGAGGCTGGATTTGAACTCAGGTCCTCAGGACTCCAAGGCTGGTGTTCTATTCACAGCACCACCTAGTTACCCCTGTTCCTCACTCTTACTACACAACTGGCCCACATCCTTGTCTAGTCATCTGGAAACCATTTCTCTTGGATGTATGCTTTTTTTTTAAATACCACTTTCACTTCAACTTATCTTACTCAGAATGTGAATGGACTCCCTTTTCCCAAATGTCAAACCCTTTCAAGCATAAATAATAATAAATTTATAATATATTAATTAGTATGTTAATAATAAATTAGGGGAAATTAAAATAGTAAGTTAATAACATTTAGGTTAAGATTATCTAATCCAATCTCTTTATTTTTACAGATGAGGAAACTGAGACCCAGAGAAATGAATCACCTTGCTCATGGTGACACAATAAACTAGTAGCAGACCCAAGAAGAAGTATAATACTTCAGAAAGCACTCTGGGTTTGGAGTCAGGACCTCGGCTGCATTCTCAGCTCGGTTACTACCTGTGTGAAATTGGACAAGTCACTTAACTTTTCTGGCCCTCAGCTTCTCATATGTAAAATGAAGTCTAGGTTACCTTTAAGGTCCCTTCCAGCTCCAGATCTATGGTCCTAATCCAATTAATCCAATCAACATTTATTAAGTGCACTGTGCTATGTGCTAGACATACAATTTTTTTTTTTTAAAGACAGTCTTTGCCCTCCAGGAACTTACAATCTAATGGGGGTGATGATGAAGTGGTATTTAAGTGAAAGTGGTATTTAAAAAAAAAAAAAATCTAATGGGGAAGATGAAGGAGGCAGGAAAGCCAGAGTAGGGAGTATGAATCAGGGGAGGACCTGGCATAAGGGGATAACATTCTGTGGAGTTGAAACCAGGCAAAGATGCAACTGAAGACTTAGAGTAAACTGAAAAGTACAGTTTCTGCCCTCTGGAAAGGAAGGCATTTGGAGGAGTTTGGTACTCCACCCTCTGGCCCTCCATTCCCAGGGGGCTCCAGGAGGTTGTATCAGTCCAGGCATGATGATAAGATTAGAAGTCATGAGCTTAACCTGGGGCGCATCTTGTTCCAGCAGCAGAGTGGTCTTCTACCATGTCTCCATCCCCCTGTGGTACTAACTGAACAGCTATCACAGTTAGGAACATCCATATGTCGAGACTGTACATGACATGGTGGTAGGCCACAGAAAGTTAGAATGACACACTGTTTCACCTCTAAGACCTTAGGGTACCAGGTGGGAATTTTCAGCTCTTTAAAGATTCTGGGTCTTTCATTTTCAAAGAAGGAAGATTGGAGGCAAGGCTACAAATGACTGAGGATCCCACTTTGCCAGCATACATACTGCATCAACAGACCAGTCTCATCTGCTTGCTAACAGCCAGCATAGCCCTCCTTAAAAGCTAAGGTCTCACAAGAATATTAGTGTGCTGGGTGTGGTGACACAAATCCCCAGTACCAGGAGCCTGAGGCTATCAGAGTTCCAAACAGGTTTCCACACTAAGTTTAGCATTCTTCTGGGGAGCCCCAAAGAGAAGAGAAGGAGTTAGAGCAGGCTGAAGCAGCAGTAATAATGGGGCAGTAATGCGACTGGGCCACAAGTAGCCACTGTTTTTTTCTAGCCTGACTTTAAAAACAAACAAATAAATACATGATTTACCTTCCAACATTTCCCCTTAGAGAATGAAGTTGTCCTGTTTAAACTCTTTTGAGCAGGGATTATGGTTGACATCACACATACTATCCAAAGGTGCTCTTCTCTAAAACCACAGAAAAAGCCCAAAGAAAGTACAGCAGAGGCCTGAGCTGTTCTGCCTGAAGAATTTTGAGTCATGGGTTGAGTCCTCAGCGTCCCTGGGTTAGAAAGTGCCCAACAGTCACTCAGTTTGTTGGAGGACCCCAGAACTCCCTATGAAGTTCTGAATTATTAAAAGTAGCAACAATTACTCATTTATACAAAGTTTAATAGTGGCAAAACACTTTACATACATATTACTCGGTATCATCAAGACCAGTTAAAATGGCATTGTTCAAAACAAACAATTCCTGCTTGTCAATCTTGCCAGATTCTAGCAAGAAGGATACATTACATATTACCATATACCTATAAAGTATAATCACTTGCATTTAAATGGTCCTTTGCAATTTTCAGAGTGTTTTCAGCTTTGTGAGATGGGCAGTGCAAATCTCATTAATCCTATTTACTAGATAAGGAAACTGAGGCTCAGAGAGGCTATGACACGTCTAATAAGTGTCACCATCAAGGATCTGCTTTTTACAAAGCACTTAGCACAGTGTATGGCACATAGAAGACATTTAATAAATGCCTGTTCCTTTCCCTTCCCCTCCCTTCTGCATGTCTTGATCCACACTATAGTCATGTCTGCAGCCTGGGGAGATATACAGCATCTACAGATACATCTAGAAATGTATTTCCTGGTAGCATGTTCTAGAATTAAAGGACATTTGACAATTCAGCTCTCAGCTCTAGGCCCCCACACACAAAGCAAAACCCCCAAAGTTCTCAACTTAGTTATTCTGACAAAACTTGAAATAATTACCCAGGGGAAGTACCCAAACTCTGCTGAACAAGTCACTTTGTCCCGCTGTGACCTCTCCACTGCCTAGCTGCTGAAAGTTGGACAGTAACCTAATTCCATCCAGCAGGGTGAGCATTAAATGGGCATTGATTTGTCTTCATTCAGGAGAAATAAAAAGCTGGGCACTGGACTGTAATCCATACTTTGGCAAGGGGTCACTTAAATGCCCTCAAGGGCTCCCATGTGGATCAGCACAGCTCTCCCAGCTGCTTCCCTGAAGAGATTGTGGAAGAAAACCTGAGTCATTCTGTCAGGGTAGAGAAAGGGCCCTCTCAGGTCCTCTTTCCCATCCCCTGGGGGTTTCACTACAAACAACAGGCTTGTGAATCAGCTCCTCAGCACCAAATACTATGACTGACTTTGGGGGCAGCTAGGTGGTACAGTGAATAGAGCACTGGCCCTGGAGTCTGAAGGACCTGAGTTCAAATCTGACCTCAGACACTTAACATGTACTAGCCATGTGACCTTGGACAAGTCACTTAACTCCAACTGCCCTGCCCCCCCCCTCCAAAAAAAAGGAATATTATGATCAATTCTAATTGACAAACGGTCTAAATATTTTTAAATCATTAAAAATGGGAAGAAAATGGAATAATATATTTCCCTTGGTTGAGGAGTAGAGAATAAGCTTTAACTAATGAACAAATGGAAGAAAGTATTGGAGATACCTGCCAGAAAAGTGACAGACTGTGGGAATTTGCTTTGCTTCACTGTGCATCATTGTTATAAGGGTTTTGCTTTTTGTTTTCCAATAGTGGGTAGCAGGAAAGAGAAAAGAAATGCTTATTAAATGAAAGCTTAAATTCAAATATTTTAAAAATATGTTGAAGATAAAAATAGATAAATTCTGCTACATAAAAAATAAAGATGTGAGACAAAAATCTCCCATAGAACAAAAAGCAAAAAGAGACTGAAGTAAAGATATCTAATAAAGTTGGATATATAGACTCCATAAGGAGCTGATATAAATTTTAAGTACTGCTCTTGTAGATAAATGATTAAAGAATAGGATATGAACTGACATTTTTCAAAAGAGGGAACTGAAAAAATCTCTTGAAAAATACATCAAACTCTCTAGAAATCCAAGAAATGCAAAAACAAATGGAAAGTAAAGTGGCATCTTACTCCTTACGGACTGAATGAAATAGCTTAAAATTACAATTTAGTGTTGACAGAGCCATAGGGGAATAGGTCCCATGCAGGTCCCAATAGCATTGTTGGTACAACTGTCCACTGACCCAAAGAGGCGGACAGTCTTTTTAGAGGACAGTCTGGTTATATGCTATAGGCTTTACAAAAGTGATCATACCTTCTTAGTGATGCTAGAATACTATCCTAAAGCAAGAAAAAACGAGATGGATGTATAGTGTGACCATGAGAGCTGGGCCAAGTGGATGAAGCTAAAAGATGTTGGGAACTTTGATTATATCCCTTGCTAGATGGGAATAAGCTCATTAGGCACTCCATCTGGGACTTTGATCTCACATGAATGCAAAATTCAAAGCTGCTTCATTTGTGATACCTAAATCTGGAAGGAAATTTTAGATCCAATAGCTAATGAATCAATAAGGGAACATCCTTGTTCCATTAAAAATGACAAATATGAAGAATACAAAAAATACGGAAAGACTGATACATAACAGTTTAAATTGCAAGATTAGAACATATACATGAATGAAGCCTTTATAAAAATAAGAGCAACAAATCTTTATTAATATATAGGCAGAGGAAAGATCAGAAGGGTCAGAAAAAATGAGTTATTTTTTATTGTTACCCTTTCTCTTTATAAAATATAAATAGTTCAGATTATGTAACCGTATTAGGAATCTTATTCTTTATGTTTCTGGATGCAAATGTATGATTATTTATTTTTAAAAGGCTGCATAGTGTATAGAATACCAGACTTAGGAGTCAGGAGGACCTGAGTTCAAATCTTAATTCAGGTACTTACCTCCTATGAGATCCTGGACAAATCAATTAACCTCTCTCAAACTCAGTTTCCTCATCATTATAAATGGAGACAGTTATGGCACAACACAAAAGTATTGTGAGGATTAAATCAAATGAGATAATACATTTAAAGCTCTTTGCAAACCTTTAAGTGTTATAGACATGTTAACTATTATTATTGTTGCTGCTGGTTTTTTTTAAAGGAAAAAAAACCTGAATGATTCATTTTAACACACAGGCACAATCAACAAGTCTAAGACTGCAATGCCTTTGCATGCCTGGAGAATCTCAAAACAGGAAGGGCTATTGCTGGGTCAGTTAGTACATCTGAAACTATTCCAATCATTCTAGTCACATGAGAGACAGCCAGAACATCTAATCCGTTTATAGTCCCCTTCAGGACTTATTCCCACCTCGAAGTCCTTGCCCAGGCTACTGTCCTTGGCTAGAATGTTTCTCAGTCTTCTGGACTACTCTACATCTCCCACCTAATTCAAATCCTGACCTAGTATCTCTCTACTGCAAGGAGCTTTCCCTGGCTACCTTTACTTGGTTGTGATAAGTGCACATCTTTGCATGCCTCCTGAGAGCATAGATTCAGTTTGTACTTGCTCACCAATCAATCATTCAACAAGCTTATGAAATACCATGCTTTAGCTCATTCATTCATTTCATGTTTCTGTTGTCTCTCCAGCTAAATTATTAGTTACTTAGAGTCAGAATCATGTCTTCTCTTTCTTTTGTATCCCCTGCGGGGCCTGGGACAAAGTTCTGCCCAGGTTGGCACCAAGTAAATGCTTGCTGAATGTTGATCAATGTTGAAAGATACTCAGGGAAGATGGTTCCTCAACATCACTCAGTAACTATGGAGAAACCACTTAGAGTATCAAGATGGAAAGCCTTGTTATATTGTCTTTAAATGTGCCTTTTAAAATTATGTTTTGATATCATTTATTTTCTCAGCTTTTATAACTTCAAGGCTGTATAAAAAGCCAGGCTATAAAAATTGCAGGGAAGCTAGAGTGCTCCTAACATACATGTGGAAGGAAAAAAAAAAGCTTACACGAATTGTCAATAAATCCTAGTTCTCTTTTAAAAAAAAAAGTCAAAAGAACTATATAAAAATGCTCTAAATGACAAATAATAAGAGAAATGCAAATTAAAACAATTTTAAGGTTTTACTTCATACCAATTAAATTCGCAAAGATGATAAAAGACAACAACAGTCAATGTTAGGGAAATGATGAGTAAACAAGCATAACTAAGTAATATACAATTGTCAGAGCCTTCGACTGGTCCAATAATTTGGAATTATGCAACTCAATGCACTATATGTTATTGTTGTATAGTAATTATGCTACTGTTGCTTATATAAATACTCAAGGAGGTCAGTGGCAAAAATAAAGGTGACATATATACATATATGTGTGTATATATGTATAAAAATAACACGTATATTCATATGGGTGTGTTATGTGTGTATATCTATGTCTATATATAGATATAAATATTCACAGGAACATCGATTTAGAGCTAGAAAGGTCTTCAAAGTCATCTGGTCCAAACCACCCCCCCAATTAACAGATGAGGAAAGTAAAGCCTGTGGAAGTCATGTGACTTTCCCCAGCCACATAATCAATAAGTAGCAAAGCTGAGATCTGGACCCAAATCCTCTGGCTCCAAACTGAGCACACTTACCACTGACTGCCCCACGCTGTCTAACAGCACTCTGTGGTCCTCAGCAATTGTTGACTGGCTGAACAGTTCATGGCATATGAATGGAATCAAATGGCACTGTAAGAAATAATAAATGTACTGAATTCAGAAACACGTGGGAAGGCCTGTGAACTGACACAGAATGAAGTGAATAGGAACCAAGAGAACAATGCATAATAATGACAACAGTGTAAGTGAAAACAGCAGTAAAATGTTGTTAAAGACAAACACTCCTAAGAGGTCAGCAGCAAGGCAAAGGGATGCACACACACAAAAATATTTATAGCCGTATTTTTTGTTGTAGCAAAGAACTAAAAACAAGGTGACTGTCCATCAGCTGGAGAATGGCTCAACAAATTGTGGTATGTGAATATAGTAGAATGTTATTTCATGATAAGAAGTGACAATACTAAAGGATTCAGAGAAACTTGGAAAGTCGTGTGAACTGATGCAAGGCGAAAGGTGCTGAACCAGGAAAATAATTTACAAAATATTGTAAAAGAAATCAACTTTATAAGACTTCAGAATTCTGATCGAAGCAGCTAGTAATCATGACTCCAGAAGACTGATAATAAAGCAAGCCTTCTTTTTGTGGTTGTTCAGTCACTTGCAGTTGTGTTTGACTCTCTATGACCCCACTGGGGTTTTCTTGGCAGAGATACTGCAATGATTTTCCATTTCCTTCTCCAGTTCATTTTACAGATGAGGAACTGAGGCAAACAGGGTTAAACTGACTTGCCCAGAGTCACACAACTAGTAAGTGTTGGAGAATGGATTTGAACTCAGGAAGAAGAGTCTTCCTGGCTTCACACCCAGCACTCTATCCACCTAGCTTTCTCTTAGGCAAAAAATGCTGGTCTAGAGGTGCAGAATGACACATGACCAATGTGTGAACTTGTTTTCCTTGGCCATGCTTTCTTGTTACAAGGGAGGGAAAAGGAGGCCAAGTTAATGAATAGTGACAGAGATAAAAAAAAAGAAAGAAAGAAAGAAAAGAAAGAAAGAAAGAAAGAAAGAAAGAAAGAAAGAGAAAGAAAGAAAGAAAGAAAAGAGCATTAATAAAACATTTTCAAGTAGATGAAAAAGGGAAGAAAACAATGAGATGAGACAGAGTTACTTTGTTTCTGCCTTGTTAAATTTAATATACTTTCTGTAACTGAAGTTCACAAAGTCAGTTACAATCCTTTTTTGTTTTTCTTTGTATTCTGTGTTGTTCATCTGTATAAGTGTGTGTAATATATATATATATATATATAATACATATACATATATAAATGAACGGGAGGTAAAAGACAACAATAAAATACTATTTTGAGACCAAATTTTTTTTAATAAGTCAGGTAAGGGAAAAATGACTTTTTGGTTGCAAAAAAGTTATCATATACATGCAGTTGGCATAGACATTGCATGAAAAGAGTCGCTCTGCTTCTGCCAATGGATGGAAAGATTTTCTAGATAAGAGCCAAGGGAACTGGAAAGAAAGAATAAAGAATCACCCCCCAGTTAAGCAGGATAAACCGATTTGTTATGGCTAGAATGAAAGAAATTGTAGACAGAGGAGAAGAGCTATCAGTAAGGGCTTTCAAAGTCAAGATACTCTGAAGCATAGAATATAACTCAGGAGAGTTTTCTTCTAAGTCAAAAGGCAAGTCAATCAACATGAGCTGATTTGGGGGGGAAACTAGCAGTAAACAGTGATAGAAAAGGGCCTTGTAAAGTATTTTTCTACCTCTAATCTGTATTTTCTTAAACTTTCTAAATTATAGATCTTCAGTTACAATCCAAATATGTTAGTTTGTTTATAACTATTTTAATAAAGAATTAATTTATAAAAAAAAATATTATTGAATGCAAGAGCCTGCTAACTTAGATCTCTCAGTTAATCAAACCTATGGAAAGTCTACTGTTTGAACCACACGGCCAACACCAAGGCACCCTAATCCACCCAGTGTCATTTGACCTCAATTGTATGTCAAGTACTTTAAAGAAAATTCATATTCTTGTTAAATATAACCTTTACAAACCCAAAGCCAAACTTGCTGACTATAAACAGCACCATAACCCATTCTAATATTCAACAGTTCTCCCAGTCAGCTTAGTTTTTCTTTCTATAACCCAAATATGTCGTTTCTATAGCTTAAGTAAATTTCCTTCTCCTATTCTGTCCTTGTGAGAAATGCTGGACTGCTGCTTATCATTCCCCTTCTAAGAAGCTACCTTCATTTAGCTGACCTTATAGGTCTTATTTTTAACCTTATATTCATTTTTGTAGCTCTTAGGGACATGGTAGACTACAGTGTAGAAAAAAAAATTACATCCAATTCCTGCTGGGCACACAAACTGTATCTTCTGGAATTGGTAAATACAAATTATGTTATGTCAACACATCTTGTTGGAGAAAAAGCCTTGCACAGCTTTTCCTTGTGTATTTCACTAGGGGTTTTTTTTTTTGGTTTGTTTTTTGCTTTGAAGAAACTGTGTTGGGAAAGGGGAAAAGGAGGAGAAGAAAAAAAGAAAAGACAGAAAGGAGGGAAGAAACAGAAGGAAAGGAAGAAAGGGGAGGAGGGTTAATTTCTACAACCAGCAGGTCAAGGGAAAAACATCACAGCATACCTGCCCTGAGATACCCAGTCCTCTGCAATCACTCACCAGCTTCTAAGTGTAGAGAAGATATGCAGGGAATGGTGTCCAAGATGGTTTGTGATAGGACTAGTGGTTATAAAATAAGCATAAGGCATCTGGGAAAAGTGAAAAGATAAGAAGTTTGGAGCTGAGATCATTTAAGATTACAGGGAGGATTGTTGGAAAAGTGAAACCCCTCCTGCACTGGTCAACAATCAGAAGAAATGGGGTCACTGCCTAATGAAGTTTTAAGATGGGCAATAAATAAAGAATAAGTGCAAAAGAAAAACCCACAGGGTTTCCAGCCTGTGGGTGTCAAGGTCACCCAAGGTCAACAAGTTAAGTACAAGGCCTGCTTCATACAAAGGGGCCAGGTGCTGTTTGCAGATGATTGCCACTTCAGCTGCTGAATAATAATAATAATGTAATAACTAACATTTTTACAGCACTCACTATATACCAGGTACTGCACTAAGAACTTTACAATTATTATCTCACTTGATCCTCACAACCCTGGGAGGTAGGTGCTATTATTATTCCCATTTTACAGATGGGGAAACTGAGGCATATGGGGCTTAAGTCATTTGCCCAAGCTCCCACAGCTAGTAAGTGTCTGAGGATGGATTTGAATTTAGGTATTCCTAACTTCAGGTCTCACACTCAATCCATTGCATGGGCTGGGGTAAGAGATGACTGAGAGTTCTGAATGGGATGCTGAGGGCTGGGGCTTGGGGATGGAGAAGGAGACATGGCTTTCCCTGAAGACCACAGTGACCAGTAACACTCCCTCTTTATTCTTGTTCTTACCATATTCTGATGAAGAGCAGGGAGTCTGGTTTTCAGCAGAGATGCTAAGAATGCGAATGAGCCGGCACCCCCTCCTGAGCCACCAAGGTATGTCACATGCAACAAGGGAAAGAAAAAGAGGAGCCATTTTCCTTACAAATAATGTCTTCATGATAAGAAGTGCTTAATGATAACGTAATGAACATGTTGTTCATTTGAGAATCAAGACCACTTTATAAGTACTGTCATAATCCTTGACAGGTAGTAAACCTGAGAGCAGGATGCCCTCTCTAATAGCACGGCTAAGCTGACCTGGGAACCAGAAGAGAGGAGAAGGAATAGGGGGAGAGAGGTGTGTGTACCCCAAAACTGTGTGCAACAGAGACCCTTACCCAAATAATACACAGAGGCTTCTCAAGGTAGTGTGTGGGTGAGAAACCTCACTTACCCAAATCAAAGGAATGTAGAAGAGAACTTCGGGTGGACAGGAGTTTTATTCTTTTAAAAATACCCTGGGGCAGGGAGAGACTTCTCCCCGCCATATGTCCGAAGAAAAAAAGAGAGCGCACCCCTCTAGGCGCCCTTTTCTTAAAACCCTGAGAGTCGTAAAAAGTCATAAAAAACTACATTCTTTAAGTTCTATTGGAAGAGAGAGAAGGTATGGATTCCACACAGGTAAAGTCAAAGGGTCTCTAACTTCTCATTGCAGGAGGGGCGGAGTCTCGTTTCGGAGCGAATTTAAACAAAGAAAGATTTCCCGCCTGTCCCACTTAGGGCGCACAGTCTTGCGTAGACAAGCAACTCTCGTGGGATTTTTGTCCTCACCCCATTCTGGTTCTGCTTCCCCCAGCCCACAACAAAAAGTCTCCATTTTCGTTCAGGCAGTCAAATAAGACTGGTCTACTTCTAGCTCACTCTAAACAAAAGTTCTGATTTACATTCTAATATTGCCTTTGGAGAATCCCAACTTTAAAGGCTTTCCATTCAGTAGGAAGCAGAAAAGAATGGTTTATTACAATCTCAAGAAAGGGTCACCCCACCCCCCCACCCCCCCACCCCCGACAAATGGTCCGGGAGGAGAAGCAATTTACAAAAGGAAATGGAGAAATTATAAAGGCCTAAGGTGGAATTCTCCCC
>CM053587.1:71603168-71627700 GCA_028646515.1 Pseudochirops corinnae
GTGTAATTACGCAGAACCTCTCCACAGTGGGCATATTGTGAGAGACTGATTATATCTCCTTCCTTCCTATCCCGCCCCGCCTTGTTCTATTCTCTACCCTGTCCCTGTCACTGTCCCTTTACAGAAGTGTGAACTTCCATCAATCCTCCCCCCCCCACCTTGCCCTCCCCTCTGTCATCCACCCTCTCATCCCCATCCACCCTACTCTCCTGTGTGGCAAGATATCTGGGTTCAATTCTTACCTCTTACACATGATGACCCTTGGGACCTTGGGCAAGTCACTTAAATTCTCTGTATCCTAGGCAACTTTTAAAGACTATATAAGTTGTACATCTGCATTGGTAGAGGGAGTTTGCAGGCTGGGAGTTGTCTACACCATTGAAATCACATTTCAGAACACCCCCCACCCCAGATGTGCAATTTAGCCCATTCCAGAGAAAAGAATCCTTATCTATGTTTTTTTTTTTAGCTTTTTCTGGGAAGAACCTTCCAGAATGTGATGTTCTGCCTACATGGATGCTCCTGACTCACCACCAAAACAGTGGTGATGGATATTCAATAAACCCCTCATCTGGGTGTAGTCTGATACACTATCTCCAGCAATCATGAAATCTGTGATCTTTCAATAGTTATCTGGCTTTCACCAACTGCTCTGGTGGTCCTCAATCAGAAATCAGCCCTGATTTTCCAGGGAAGCTCTCTAGGTTTGGGAATACCATTATATCACCCTAAAGCCTCCCTTTCCCCCTTCTTTAGGCAATTTCTAGAGTTTCATGTGATGACAATCTTCTGATTACCCTGGAAATAATGCTTGTGCATCAAACCCCTTTTCTTTGAAGTGCTGGGTTAAGAACTTGTCTGTTTTCTGGTAGGCCATGTGGCATGATTGAAGGGAAGAGAGTCAATAAAGTTACCACTTCTGCCCTGCCTGAAATCCTACTGATGAAAGTCATGCAGGTGGAAAAGCATTTTCTCATTGTGGACTGGTTTAATTATATGTCCTTTAAGATACCTAGCAAAAAGGACCACATGGAGAAGATGAGAGGTTAAATGGGGGAAGAGGAAAGAGGGGGAAAGGAGAGGATATTTTGGAGAGGGGTGAATATTTCAGGGTGGGCAAGGCCCCATCAGCTGGAGGGCAGCTTGAGGTCAAGAGGAAGGTGGAGAGGGAATGGGTCAGAAGGAGAGGTAGGAAAATGCTAAAGACATTGATATGAGGGGCACATGTTCACCATAATGATGCTCAGTGATGTAGCAGAGATGTTCCAGGGAAGGGTTGAGGGAAATGATATTCCTGCTTCTATTTGGCAAACTGTGCAGCTCTTTTCAGACCCTTTCCCAATACATGGCTTCCTTTTATTCTATAAATTACAGGTCTGGTGATTCTTCTATAATTTTGATATGCTACACTAATCTATTTCTGTGCAGTAGAACAGAAAACATTTTTTGCACAAGGCAACATGTGTGTATTAGGGGGGACAAGCTCTCATACACAACAGTCTCTTCTTCCCCTCTCCTTGTTGCACAGCTAATGAGTTCAGAAATGGAGGACTTTATACATTCAGGTTTTTTTTCCTATAGTTCTCTATTATCAGTATAAAGAAGTACCAGGACCCCAGTAACAGCTGAGGGCAGTTGCTCTCAGCTGTGCTGCCAAATGCTCTTAAGCTGTCTCAGAACTAGTCTTTACACCTAAGGGGAAGACAGTAAAGCCAACTTTATTAAAGTAACAAGTCAGTAAATCTTGACATTTTTGTGTGTTGGCCAATGAACACTTACAAACTATGTCAGACTTCAGCTTGTATGAGTCAAGTCTCCAATTTCCCCTTCTTTGTGGCAAAAAGCATTTGAGGAACCTGAGGGAAAGCTTTGCTGGACTCTGGGGGCTTCTTCGAGAGGCAATCCACTTCCTCAGCTAAAGTAGCCATGCAGATGTATTCAAAAATCATTTGTTCTGTACAATTGACATTGACTCACACCACAATTACCTAGTCATTCATAACTTCCTTCTACACTAGATGTCATTAGGGTGAGAGAGCTCACACAGATGTCTGCAACACATTGACCCAAAATGTACTTGCAAATGTGTAGTGAATATTCTCTGGCCCTCTCTCAGAGTCAGACAAGCTACATTGTCTTCTCAGAGTTCTGAGTACCCTGAGGGGTTTGTGGGATAGCCAGTGCCAGAGCTCACCAGTTGTGTTCCCCTCATTGCTAGGGGCCAGTGTCTAGCACCCCAGTTCTATTTAACTACTTAACATCCATTAGCTTTTACAAAAGGATATTTACTTCAAAGATATCAAGAACAACCTGACCAGAGCATACCAACATTATTTATGAGGGAGTAGCCTCAAAACTTAGTACCCAGCATTGCCCTCACCAAGTTGACATCCAAAATTGGCATCACTTCTGGGAGCAGTTTTCTCTCTGACAGCACTGGTATAGGTCTAGAAGTTTACTTCCTTGTTCCTTGGGCTATTGATGTCAGGATAGCTGTAACACCTGATCTAGAATCTAAGCTCTGGAAGACCAGAGTGCCTTGATGAGGACTTTTTGATCTTCCTAGGTCATGAAACACTCCACTGGGAAAAGAACAAACAGAACCACCAGGCACTAAAACCTGTTTCTCGGGAGTAATAAGAACTCAAAGAGGGGTTGGCCTTAAGATCTTTCCCCTTATTACATGGGTGGGCAAAGGAGTTGTACTCTAGGATTGTTGCAGGAGAGGAGGTGGCTAATGCTGAAAGACTTTTTTGAATCCCTTTGAAGCCAACCAAAGAGCTTCCCCATTACTGAATGGCTAGCCAACTTGAACCAGCTGTAGAATGTCTAAGCCTGCCCCAGAGGCTCTCCAAAGCCACTTTGCTTAAATGCCACCATGATTCTCCAGGAAACAAACTCCTCAGCCTTCTCCAGGTGGAGAAATTGCATCAGCTGGGCAAACTTATAGGGTCTGTGCATATGTCAGACTAATTATTTTTGAATTTTCATGAAAACCAGATGAGAAAGGAGAGAAGAAAGTTTTTCAAAGTTTTTGATCTTTTTAGATACAGCGGTATCAAACTTGAAGCCCACAAAACTCCTGAGTCCAATGCAATTGAATCAGATTAAAACACAATGGGGAAAAATTGAACAAAACAATACAGTACAACATAGGTAATGTTGATTTGTGATTTTCTGAGTCAATAGGTGTGACCAGAAGGAATTTGTTTCTGCTTTGAGTTTGGCACTACTGTTACACAATATAATCTCATCTCCATAGAATGTGAGGGCAGGGACTGTTTCATTTTTGTCTTGGTATCCTCAGTACCTAGCACACTGTCTGGTCCATGGTAGGCAGGCACTTAATAAATGCTTATTTATTGATTGGCTTTCTTATTTCCTTCCTTCCTTGGAGGCAATTGGGGTTAAGTGACTTGCCCAGGGTCACACAACTAGCAAGTATCAGAATCAGGATTTAAACTCAAGTCCTTCGGACTCCAGCGACAGTGCTCTATCCACTGAGCTACCTAGCTTCCCTGATCGATTGGCTTTCACTAGACTAATGCTGGGCTGCCAAGGATGGGCTGACAATTCTTGCTTTCATGGCTACAGTCCAGCACTGAGATCACTAAGCACATCTGAGGCCATAGGACAGTGTTCCCTTACTTCTTCCTACTGGTAAACACTCCTTACCCTCTTTTCCTCTCCTACTACCTCCTCTCCTCCCCAACTGGTGTCTGGTGCTCCTAGGGGATACATAGAATGCTTTCAGTTTTCTAAGACTTTTTTTTTTAACTGCTAACAAAGACCAGGGACACAAAGGGGGAAAAATAAAAGATTTATCAAAACTTCCAAAGTATAACAGAAAAGCTCTCCTTGGCTTCTTTGCTTAGCTTAAGCTAATCTATTTGTTAAAGCTTTGAACACTCATCTCTTTCTGTTTTTTTTTCTGACCCCAATACCCAGCTCTAGTTTCTTCTTCTTTTTTTTTTTTTCTTTTTTTTGATCTGGGAGTTTGGCCATTCCTTCTCTGCACAAAGGGATGTAAAAGTATTAGTGCTCAGTCCTTTGATGGGGAAGGATTTATTTGCATTAGACAGGGAAGTTGTGGGGGCCTCTTCCTCTTTAGAAAGTTATTCTAAGACTTTCCTTTCCAGTCTCTTAGACTCTCCATATTTTCTGTTTTGCTCTAAGGAGTCCTCCCAGTCTGAATGCCCTCCCCACTGTCTGCTTCTTTCTAAGCTACTTCTCTTTCTTCCCCAGCTAATCATGGTGGCTTTGGAGTTCCAAAGAGGATGCCAGCAAGTGAGATCCAAGGCCTTTTCCCCAAGTTACTAATGTGACCAGAGGAAGAGTTTGGTCTCTTTTTTTGTCCAGTGAGAATTACCTTATCCCGCCCTGTCTAGAGAAAGACCAGGCACTGTGAGTGGTGTGGGGGACAGAGATGTGAATGCTACCAATTCATATCCTCCCTCAAAGCATTTGAACTTTCTAAGCGCTGTTTTTATTGGATTTCTTCTTTTTATAAAGCTTTCTTGATACCTTTGACTTTTTACACCTGAGACGTTTTCCTGTGTCACAGAGGCCATCAAGCAAAACCATCAGACAAAATGACAGATGTATATAATACCTGGCACCCGTAATCCCCAACGGAGAGATAGGAAACATATTTCTCTTCAGACCCAGATTTCGACCCCCTTTAAAAAACCAAATCAAATTCCCTTTCTGAAATTGCAGCAGCCTCAAAATACAGAATGTTAAACAAGATTTTCTTAAACTGGAACTCCAGGCATGTTGTAATCACATAAAAAGATCAAGACTGCAATTGTAACAATTTGTTGGGATTTTATAGGTGAAAGGGGAAGAGTCTGGTTTACTGGTGTCTCTGGCAAGTGCATCTGCTCTCTTGCAGGCAGACAGAATTTTGGCCGTTTCACTGGGTTAACTTTACTGTTTTATTCAACTTTTCTGGTCTTGCGGATGTGGGCTTGCTATGGGAACAGTACTGTGATTTGCATGTTGCACGTTTAACAGACGACTTTTAGTACTGCCCTTTATTTTTAGCTCATTGGTCCTGTGAAGAAGGTCAAGATGAGGAAGAGTAGCATCCTCTGGTATGGAACATGCCCTTATTAGTAGGTGAGCATTATGTCCTAGTGGACTGGACACTGGACCTGTAGTTGGGAAGACATGGCCCCACTTTCCAGCTCTGACACTTTCTAGTTTTGTGTCTGTGAACAACTTGCTGATCTGCTCAGCTCAGATTTTGGCACCCAGGCCTCAGTTTTCTCATCTGAAAAATAGAGATAATACTTGTAGTACCTATCTCCCTAAGCCTATGTACTGGATATGCTGAGTATGCCCGGTATCCCTTCCTTGTTCCTTCTGCCTCCTTTTCCTACTGGGAATGACTGCTACGAGGCATGTTTGCACACCTGACTCATTCTGCCTCTAGAAATATCTACCTCTACCTTGCAGGGTTGTCAGGAGGCTCAAATGAGACCATTTATGTAAATCATTTTGAAACCTCTCTATATTATAACCATGGCCCAGCGTCCCCTAGTCCTGAGCTCACACAGAGTCCAATCTTCAGGCTGACCCCAGATACCTCCCTTTGGTTTCTAGATTGAACTATTGTCTATGTACTATCGATCTACTGTCAGATGAATATCAGATGCTGTACTTGGGTTCAAAATATCAGTTCATGAGCATAAGATGAGGCAGTTGTGGCTAGACAGCAGCTTATCTGAAAAGCATCTGGGAGTCTTAGTTGATTTAACATTTATCTCAACTAAATTTTATCTTATTAAATTTGCAGTGTTACTGCCTGTTGAGATTGCTATGGTTTTTGACTTTGTCACAAGGTTAGCTCTCCCTCTCAGCTCTGTACCATCTACACATTTGATAAGCATGTCATCTATATTTTCATTCAAGTCAGCAATAAAAGGGTTGACTAGCATAGGGTGAGGGACAGATTTGGGGGCACTCTGCTAGAGATCTCCCTCCACATTGCTTTTGAACCATTAATGACTATACTTTGGGTGCAATAATTCAACCAGTTCTGAATCCCCCTAATAATACAACATTTCTCCATACTGTTTCATCACATGGTTTTGTCAAGAACTGGTCATTTCCGAGCAGGATGGTTTCAGAAAAACCTGGGAAAACATATATGAACTGATTCGAAATGAAGTGAGCAGACTCGGAAGAGCACTATATGTAGTAACAACAATATTGTAATGATGATCAACTGTGAAGGACTTACCTATTCTGATCAAGACTATGATCCAAGATAATTCCAAAGGACCTCTGATGAAAAAGGATAGCATAAGAAATTTCACCTCTTTGTTAAAGTTTAAATAAACTATATCTACTGCATTTCCTATGAGCAACCAGTCTAGTAACTTTTTTTTTCAAAAAAGAAAATGACCAGTTTTTAAAAAATATTTTTATTAATTTTGTTAAACATTTTCCAAATGTCTGTAAATTTTTTTTGTTCATAATTAATTACTATAATGAATTTACAAAAAAATATAGGCAACTGTGTTAAATTGTTGCACATGTCTGAGGGGCAGGGCTGGTTGTGGAGGCTGGGGACCTGGCCACGGTTCCCTTGTTTAGGGGACTAATAAGGGAGAGGAAATAAATGTCCTACCAACCAGGTATGGTTCTAGGTCTTCATTAAATGGCTTTCATTGAGTAAATGCAAAGTATCAACCCCTTCCAATCCAGAGTAAGCAGAGAAATAGGAGGATGGGGGCAGCAGTTGATTTAAGTGCTTTAAATGCATGTAAAATTTTTAACATTCATTTTAAAAAAATTTTGAGTTTGAAATTCTCTTTCTCTCCTATTATGATGTGATTATATATGTGATTATATATGTGAAGTCATGCAAACCATTTCCATATTAGCCATGTTGCAAGAGGAAACAAACACAAAACTCCAAGAAAAATAAAGAAATAAAAAGAAAATATGCTTCAATCTTGTACTCTGAGTTCTCTTTCTGGAGTAGATAGCATTTTTCATCATGGGTCTTTTGGAATTATCTTGGGTCATTGTCTTGATCAGAGTAGCTAAATTGTTACAGCATTGATACAGTATTGCTGCTCCTATGTGCAATGTTCTCCTGCTTCTGCTAATTTCACTTTGTATTAGTTCATATAAATCTCAGGTTTTTCTGAAACCATCCCACTTGGAAATGCCTAGTTCTTAATGAACCCATGTTAATTCTCAATAATCAATCCTTTCCTTTCTAAACGTTCAAAAACTAATCCATTAAAAATGCATTGTTGAGTTTTGCTGTACCTAGTTTCTTATGGAAGTTTTATGTCTCATCCATTGGCTTTTTTAGACCAGAAACTCAAATGAAGAGGTCAGAATTGATTCAGGCTAAAAAAAAAAGTCTGCATCAGGATACAGGAACTATGTAAAGGACTAGGTAGGTGTAGTATAAAGGATACGGGATTTGATCAGAAGACCTGGATTTCAGTCTTAGCTGTATTCTAGCAACCTTGGACAAGGTTCTTCCCCATTCTGGGATTCAGTTTTCTTATGTATAAAACAAGGGGATTAGAGCAGATGATTAGACCTTCTAGCTCTAGGTTCTATTATCCTTTCCAGGTCTGTATGATACAAAGATTGGTCCAGACCTCAGGTGTGTAGGCAGCTAAGGCTAAACTATTAGCATTGTGCAGAACATTTTGTAGGCTCTATAGTCTTCTCAGAGTTTACATTATTGTAAGAAAAATTATGGATGCTGAGGGAGACAGGGCTCACACCACAACTCTTTACAAGAATTTACAATCTAATGGGAGAGAACAGGAAGCATGGCATGTTTTATTTTCATAAGATTTTGTAGTGAAAGTATCCTCATAGTTTCCCTCCCCTCAATGGAGGCTTCCCTCCCGAATCAATGGTTTTGATTCCAAGAGTGCACTGACCATTAGCATAGCTTTTCATAAGTATTTTGAGACCCTTATACTCTTGCTGTATTAACCGAGCAGATGTGAAATACATTGCAGCAACCACAGACAATCCATTAGTCTCAGAAATTAAATAGCAACAGATAATTTTAATGAAGCTCTTCCATGTGTAATTGCAAGATAGCTTATTATGGTTTATCATCTATCAGGAAAAGCTTCTTGTTTGGGTAAATGAAATGAGTCCACAGCCCTTTGAAGCTCTGACTGTGGAGGGGCCGACATCATACTAGGAATAAGATTTCCTGTATCCACTTTCAATGTTAGAGCTGTTGATTTTTTTTTTTCTGAAATGGGTAAAGGATTGAAAAATAAAGAGGTGATTTTGATATGGGCAAATCAGAATCTTGTTACACACCAAACCAACATGGTTTTGCTTGATATGAAGGAGACAATGGACTGAAAGTCAGGGTTGTTTAGCTGTTTTCAAATGTGTTCCACCCGTTGTGACCCCATTTGGGGTTTTCTTGGCAAAGTTACTGGATTGGTTTGCTAGTTCCTTCTCCAGCTCAGGAGGAGGCCCAGCGAATGTTCTACCTGCTCTATACCTTTCCCACCTGCTCCAGTGCACTGTGATCTCTCCCTTCCTTGAAATTCTATAGGTTTGCTGTCTGGGAGGGGAAGACCCAGTGGATTTCTGGCCAGAACCAAAACAATTGCTGTTTATCCTCACTCTGAGGCATCAAAACCCAACTACGATCAAGTAAAGCTTGGGATGGGACCTATTTTTGGCCAGTCAGTGAGAGCCAGAGTGATTTGGGTTTAAGGCATGGTCAGTAGATCCATTTGAACCCTAATGGGCTTTATCAAAGACTGGATTTCCAGTGCTGTATTTCAAGAAATCATAAATGAAACTACATGGGGCAAAAGAGTTAATTGTCCCAGTTTTTTTTTTTTTAAAGATAGAATAAATAAGTAGGGAAGAGAGAAAAAAAATCTAGCTCGTATACTCCGAGATATCTTGTGAAGTTTTAGCTATTAAAATTTATATTACTTTGGGCAGAGCACTCACAGGTAAGGGTATGATTCCCTATGTGGGCAGAGGGGAAGGAGGGAGAGGAGGAGAGGGAAGGAGGGAAGGAAGGAGAAAGGAAGAAGCAGTATTGCCCATCTGGAACTGGCCCTCAGTGGTGCTACTACTACTCAGAGATTATTGTTTGTCCCTCTTTCTCAAAAAGAACCAATGACATTGGGAATGTGATGTCTTGACTTGTAAATGAATTAGATTTAAGTGAGGGAGAGCTGTGCAAAGTCATCAGTCTCACTCTCTCCTCCAGAGTTATCTGGGTCCAGTGGCAAGATATAAATCAGGATGACAGGAGGTGGCCTGTATGCAGTAGGAGACCTTGATAAAGCACATTGAGTTTCAAATGAAGCTACCTGTCCATGCCTTAAACCCAAATCACTCTGGCTCTCACTGATCGACCAAAAATAGATCCCAGCCCAAGACTCACTTGGTTATTGTTGGGTTTTGATGGCTCAGAGTGAGTGTAAGCAGCAATTGTTTCTGGTCTGGCTTGGAAACTCTGAGGACCTTCCTTTCCCAGATTGATTTTTTTTTTTTTGAGTAGGTAAAAGAGGCAAATTTTTGGCCTCATTCTTATCTAGCCTTAATCACTGAATGGGTGTTGCCTCAGATAAACTGAGACCTGGGAAAGATCTTAGCTTAAAAAGGCCAAGGTCTTCACGGCATCCAGGGCCATCTTCAGTTATCCAGATCTATGTCTTGCCACTAGACCCAGATGGTGTAGAAGAGAGAGTGAGGCTGGTAACTTTGCACAGCCCTCCCTCACTTAAATCTGATTAAATTCAAGTCAAGACATCACATTCCTGATGTCACTGGTCTTGTTCAAGAACACAGGACAAACAGCAACAATAGGTTTGCTGGCTCTGTCATCCATGGGGCATTTATCCATTCTCTACCTTTTATTCTTATGTGCCTTTTATGTGTATGCCCTGTCTTTCTGACTTCACTATAAGCATCTTGAGGGCTTACCTCTTTTTTATCAGTCAGACCTGGTACAGAGTAAATGCTTTATAAATTTAGGGTTGTGAATTGATTTAATCTGTTTTTCTCTTATTAGTTAGAAAGTAGCTTAGAAAAATTATGGTTGCTGGAGGAGGCGGAGCTCACCCTACAATTGGGAATTATTACTTTACAATAATTTGTTGGAAACTGTTTCACCAGATGGAACTCATATTTTGCATTCTGCATTATTTTATTATTGGCTAGTGTCCTTTTTGATTTATTATTTTTAAAAAAATTTAAAAAGAAGGCACAAGTGTTTTAGACTTAAAAGCTCAAAGATTTCAGCACCTAATTTGGGAATGAAGTTCCAGTGAAATTTAGCTCTGACATCAGTATACTTGACTTTATTTTCAAAATTTGATTCAAAGCTATAGCAGAGTAGAAAGAAACTGGACTGGGAATCCAGGACCCTGGGTTTTGCCTCTAGGAAATAAGAACATTTGATATCTCTGCCAGCTCTGAGGCTCTATGGGCAGACAAAAGGCCCATACCACTCACACAGGGATGAATTACCTTTTGGATCAAGAGTTGACCACATCTCCAATTGATTAGCTCCAGTCTCCTACAGTGAGTGACTTGGAGTTCAAGCATTACTTGAAGGCCCCAAAAAATTTCTTCTAGATTAGCCCAAGATCACAAATTTATGGGGGTTTTATCTAGGGGGAGATAAGCCATATCTGTTAGAATAGTGAATAGTGTTAAACATAGGAAAATGAGTTCCAAAATATAGCAAAGGGTATAATTGTAATTTTTAATCTCTTCAGAAATTCCCTTTTAGTTGACATAGAGAGTCTCTTTTTCTGTTCCAGAAGAAGGAAAAAAAATTTGAGTTAAACATGATTTTAGGGATCATTAATTCAGTCCTCTCACTTTACAGATGAGGAAATTGAGGGCTGGGAAAATTGTGATTTCCCCAAGGTAACACAGCTAGGTAATGGGCCCTTGCCAGGCAAGTTTTCTTTCTACCTGTTTAAAATGGGAGCATGCATGACAATTGGGTTTTAGCTTTGAGGGAAGGCGAGGAGGATAAGGGGCAGGAATATGGTTTTATTTATTTTCCAAGAGAGTTATTTTTAAATGCAAGCCTGTTTCACCTTGGATTTTTTTAAAAAGGAAAATAAACAAATGCACTAGACTTCTCCTTTTAAGCCAAATTAAAGAGTGTGCCTCTTTTGTGCTGTGGAAGTTGGCAGCCCAGCATCTTGCAGACAGACTGTTCGCATATACTTGTTTGCTGTCATCTTAAACTCAAATGTGACTCACTGGTGAGATCATGAGAAATCTGGAATATTTTTCTTGGTAACTTTCTTCTCTCCCTCTCTCGTTTTTTCCTTTGTGGTTGCTGGCACTTGATGAAACCCATCTCGAGAAGCAGAACCTTGTAAGGGGTTGGGTTCTATAATTGTTTCTGAAGTCCTGTGAATCACAAGGAAATTGTGGCAGGTTTTGTTTTAAGCTGCTGGTCTGACACTTTGGCCAGGTTACATTAGGTAGTAATGGCGGGGAGGGGAGGTGATGGTGGTTAGGGTGGGGAGACTGTTAGAGTGTGTGTGTGTGTGTGTGTGTGTGTGTGTGTGTGTGTGTGTGTGTGTATGTGTATGTATATGTAGTGGCTCTATATACAGGTAGAAGAGTATGCTGATGTCTCCTAGGAAGTGTGATCTGGGAGGTACCATCAAGGCCCTAAGAGGAAAGAGGCTGACTTTTTGTACCCTTTGGCAAGGTCCAGTTACCTAGAAGTATTTATTCTGATTTTTTTAAAGTGATGGAAAACATTTCAGGTCGTTCTTTCTATCCCTCCTGAAACAAACAAACAAAAATGAATAGAACTTTGGTCCAAGTCAGAGGAGCTATTTAGTTAGCTGAAGGATTATGTAGTAATGTGGGTAGAGCACAAAACCTCTTCCTGATTGGCTGTGAGCCTAGCTTGGTGGTATAAACAGGAGGGGGGGAGGGGAGATCCTTAGAGGAATCCCAAATTAGTCAGTGTCTTAAATTGAGGTGATTGATTAGTGAAGGTTTAAAAAGTAGTAAAAAGGCAAGGTCTCTCTGGTGCCCCAGGAAACGAATCTGGTCTTGGTAGGTAGGAAGGTCAGGGTAGAATGCTTAACAGGTTCCCTTGCCCGAACTACATCCTATCTACTTATGGCAATGCCTGGCTTTCAAGTTTAGAGACACTTACCTTTGAGCTGACTAGATCCTTCTTTTAAAATGCAAATACCCCTAGGAAGAGTAACATGTTTTGATGATCAGTTGAAACCTTAGAGTGACTTTTATTGTATGGCCTTCATTTCCTACCTTCTTAGTTGAAAACTAGAGCAGGGTTGGGATTGGAGAGGTGAGTAATTTAATGGGTACTCTATGGAACTGGATATCTGATGGAGGAGAGAGAGGGTATAAGCAAGGAGACGTACAGCTGAGCCACAGGCACTTTCTCTGTTTACAAAGGAAAACTCTGTGGAGGTGAGGGATTGCATGAATTAAAAGTACCAATTAAACATTTCTAGAAAAACAAGTGTGTGTCTATATGGGGGAAAGAGAGAGAGAGAGAGAGAGAGAGAGAGAGAGAGAGAGAGAGAGAGAGAGTGTCAGACTGCTCTCAGGATGCTCAAAATAAATCTAATAGAGAAAAATGCCATGTATCATTCAGTCATATAGGAAAGAGCCCATGGTCCTTAGGATGCAGCAGTCAAGTGGATGGTAGTGCATCTTCTTTAATGTCATTTTGACTGATAAAACTATGCTGGTTTCTTATATTGAACCATTTGATAGTGCCAAGGACTTTAGGAATGAGAACTTAATTTTCAGGTTCTGCAGGAGCTGTGTTTGCGAAGGAAACAAGAGTGGCATCCCCTTTAGAAGATGCTATCATCACTTCCCTGGGCTGTGTCTGTGGGAGTCAGCTAGAAGTAGAGCCAGTGAGAGAGGTGTGTGTGTGTGTGTGTGTGTGTGTGTGTGTGTGTGTGTGTGTGTGTGTGTGTGTGTGTTGCTATTTCTAGGGCTCCTGGGCTTACCTACCTGCTCATTGGCTGTTGGTGAGTGGTGGTAGCAGGGGTGATGTCTAGTACCTTTCCATAAGGATTGCTATTTTCCATGATGGCTCCAAGAGCTAAGCTGGAAGCAGGCACTGGGGTCTGGGAGACATTAACAATTCTAGTTCTCTTCAGATCAGAGTCAAAGGAGAAGGTGGCGGTTGATAGAGTTTTACCTACTTGGCACATGCTGTCTCCTGTCTGTTCATCATAATGCTCTGTTGCTATGGCTAAACTGATTTGCTTGTAGAATGAATGAATGAATGAATGATAAGGGCCAAAGTTTCTTTCTCATCCCTCAATGACGAAAGTCCCAGGAAGATTAAATGCATGAAAACAGATCTCCTCTTTGGTCTTTGCTGAAAAAACAAGGAGATGATTATATCCAAGGCTAGGTAGAAGTGGGAGTTCCTGGTCGCCTGATGAGGAAAGGAATATGTTTAAAATTCTGGCCAGCTGTGGATCATGGGGTTAAGATGAGGGCAGAGGAAGATGCCAGAATCTTAGCAATTTTTTTTCTGATAGTTTATGGGACTGTAGAAAGAAAGAAAAGGTGGCACATAAATTGTTGCCTGGGTGACAAGGGCCTCAGCAGCCCCCGTGGGTTCTGTTATTCATTCATGTCCTTTCTGGCTGGCTAGCTGATTATTAAAGTCTAAAATTAGCGAACACTACACATCTGGGCTTGATTTATTGTTTTGCTGATTGTCTAGACTTAAGAAAAATGATAGAAAAATGGCAATTACACGGACTAAACTTAAAAGTGTTTTGTGGGTATGATTCCCTCCCGTCCTCCAAGAGCCTGTTGTTAAACATTTGCCAGCACACTTTTGGCCACACAGCTGTGTAACAAGAGCCATGCAAGGGTTTGTGTAACCAAGCTTCCCTATTTTTTTCTGATTTGTTGAAGCTTTTTAATAAGGTTTCTCTGTCCTTAGAAATAAAGGAGACTCAAATATTGAGTATGGAATTGAACTGAATGCATTCCTTGGAGTGAATTATTTTTGGTTAAAAATTGCTTTGATGCTGCTGTGGCATTTAAGACTGGATTCTTACCTGGACAGAGGGTCTTGTCTCATTCTCCACATGTAGTGAACTCCCCCGCCTACAAGTATCTGAGTATAGTATTCTTACTGCCCAAAATAGTTTTGGTCTTCACTTTTGCTGTTGAGTCCCTGCCTGACCTTTAAAACCCAAGTAAAATATCATTCCCTTCCTGATCCTCCCCCAGTATTGCTACATGTATCTTTTAGTCTCAAAAGTTTTAGAAAGGAACTTGAGGGAAACTTCCCCATAGCTGAACAGATGCTCCCTCTACAGCAGTCAATTGAATTGAATAATCCTCAGTCTTTCTCCTTCTTTAGCTCTTTGCTGCTCTTGACATTGTTACTTCCTCCCACCTTCTGGATTCCCTTCCTCCCTTGACCTCTGTGACACCACTGTCTCCTGACTCTCTTACCTGCCTGCCCAACCATTCCTCCGAGGTCTCCTCGGCTGTATTCATTCATATCCTTGTCCCTAGGCATGGCAGTCTCCCAAAGTTCTGGCCTTCTCTATTTATACTCCTTGCCTCAGTGATCTCATTTACTCCCATAGATTTAATGATACATTTAATAAATATATATATTCAACCCCAATTCTCTCCTAAATTCCAGTCACTCATCTCCAAGTTGCCTAGTGCCTATCTCTACCTCTCACAACTTAGCACATCCTCTCCCTTCCTGTACTTGCCCCTTTTTCAAGCATCTCTATTCTTTCTATTCTTTTTTTTGAGGGGGGGAAGGTAGGGAAATTGGGGTTAAGTGACTTGCCTAAGGTCACACAGCTAGTAAGCATGTCAAACGTCTGAGGCAGATTTGAACTCAGGTCCTCCTGACTCCAGGGCTGGCGTTCTATTCTTTGCGCCACCTAGCTGCCCCCATTTCATTTTTTTGAAAGTACCTCCAGCCACCCAGATGTGTAACTCTGAGTCATGCTTGACTCTCCCCACTCTTTCATCACCCTCATTATCCAGTCAATGGTTGGTTAAGTACTGTCAATTTTACTACTGTAACAACTACTGAATTTATCTTTTATCCACTCACTCATTCATCACCTTAGTTCAGGCATCCATCACCTCTCATCTTGGTGGTCTCCTGATGGTCCTCTCTGCATCTGGTCTTCCTTCTAGGCTCCATCCTCTGCCCAGCTGCCAAAATAATTTTCTTTAGGTATAGGTCTGACCGTGCTCAAAAATCTTCATTGACTGTTTATTGCAACTAGGGTAAAGTACAAACTCTTAGTCTGGAATTTAAGGTCCTAGAACATCTGGCTTCAACTTGCCTTTCCAACCCAAATTTTGTTACTTCCCTTTATGCTCCAGACAAATTAGACTATTAGCTGTTGTTTGAACTACAAATTCTATATTCCATCTCTTTGAATGCATGCGTGAATGCACAAAAAAAGGACCTATTAGTCAGGCACTGAGCTGAATGCTTTACAGATATTATCTAATAACCCTGGGAGGTAGGTGCTATTATTATTCTTGCTTTACAGTTGGGGAAGCTGAGGTCGACAGGTTAAGTGATTGCCCAGGTTCACATCACTATTAAGTATCTGAACTAAGGTTTTCCAGACTCTAGCCTTAGTGCTCTAGCCATTGCACCACACAGTACTTCTTATTATGTGCTAACCACTATGAAAAGGCAGTTCCTGCCCTCAGGGAGCTTACATTCTTTCATAGAGAAGAGGTGGCTAGGGAGGTGGTTCAGGGATGGTGAGTGGGACCAGAGGAAGTAGATTGACATACCCCATCCAGAAAAAACGGCCTGTGAATTTAATCATGAATCATAGTTCCAGAACGGAAGGGTTGATGGGAAGGAAAGAGTAGATGCAGGACAAAGCAGTTGGCAAGGTGGTTGGGGAGGCCATAAAGGAGGTGATAGGAGAAGAGAAAGTGAAGTTGGAATGTGGTGAAATGGTGATTTGAGGGAGGCAGATGCCAATCCGGAGAGTGGGGCTCTAGGCAGAAATTCCTTCGGGACATGGTTTCTGGCTAGGCTACGGAAGAGATTTCTACAGAAGACAGAGTGAAATGTAGTCCTTGTGGTCAGACAGGCCAACACCACCTCACCCCTACCTGGAGGAATCCTTAGATTCCTTCTTGGCCTGACTCAGAAGTCACCTCTGCTATGAAGCCTTCCCATTTGCTCCTCAGCCCCCTTGTTAATATTCACCCCCTTCATTTACTTGTAGGATCATTGGATTTAGGGCTGGAAGGGACCTTAATTATCTTGTCCAATTCACATCATTTTACAGTTGATAAATCTAAGGACTTCTGAGGTTGTGACCATATTCAAGGTCATACAGATAGTAAGACAGGATTTCAACTCAGGTTCTCCAATTCCAAATTCACTCTTCTTTCCATTCTACCCCACTACTGTAACCTGGGGTGTACAAGGTATTCAGGGAGATTGAGCACCTCTGGTGTGAGGGTTTGCTGAATCCTTTCAGGGCTGCTCATTCATCCACCTTTTGGGTCCACCTGACCCTCAGCTTTCACCTGTGGCTGTAGCATGCACAGCAGCCACACCCCAGTAAAATCTTCTTGGCATATGGGCTAAACCAGTTTGAGGTGACTGACAGGCCTCTGATGTGTGAGTTAGGGGGGTGTCTACCCCAAGCATGTGAAGACTTTCCCTGGAGGAATGATCAGATGACAACAATTTTTTCCCGTAGTCATGAAGGCGGTTTAAGCAGGTGCTGTGGAGTGCTTAAAGCTTGGTTGGACATGGAAGACACCAAGTTCATCCACTGTTGCCTGGGCCATCTGCAGTTGTCTTGCCCCTGGAGTTTGATGTCTATGGAAGAGAGAATGAGATTGATGACTTTGTGCAGCTCTGTCTCACTTAAATCGTATTCACTCCAAGTCAAGGTATCATCCTGTTATGTCATTGGTCCTCTCCAAAAACACAGGATAAACCACAATTACTGTAACCCATCAGTGGCCTCTAATCCACTTGAGTCTATGAACCATCACTTTCCCCTTGAATCCTCTGCACTAGCATAGTGCCTTCAATGAAGAAGATGCTTAATTATGGTTGAATTGCATCGTGCAATCAGGTATAGGTATTTTTAATAGTCTTTTTTTTTTTGTTTTTTGAAGGGGGGTAGGTAGGGCAGTTGGGGTTAAGTGACTTGCCTAAGGTCACATGTCTAATTTTTGTGTTAAGTGCCGAAGACTGAATTTGAACTCAGGTCCTCCTGAGTCCAGGGCCGTTGCTCTTCACTGCACCACTTAGCCTCCCCTTAATAGTCTCTTAATGAAATTACAAAGATGAGTTAACCACACAGGTACTACAGAAGATTATTTAGAATTCTCTGTGGGCAAGCCAGCAGTAGAAGGACTAGATCTCTCACAATGAATTTATGAAAAAAACAATGCTTCAGTATCTCATAGGTAAGAAATGAACATGTTTTTCTAATTCAAATTTGTCTCATTTATTAAAATATTAACTGAAGGCTTTTTTTTTTAACAATCATTTTTAATGGTCTTAAGGAAAACTGCCTTTGGAGATGAACAGGGCATGTTCACACATGAAATAAACCTTGCTGAGCCTGCATTTGGTAGGCACCTGCTGCTGCTTTCACTGTTTACAATTTGAGAAATTAGCCTAAAAATAGCTCTGTGAGCCATTTACTTAGGAAAGACTTGCCAAAAGTACAAGGGTTTAGAAGGGGAGCCGGACTGACTCCTCCCATCCTCTCTGAGGTTCTGTCTTCTGTCCACCAAATGCAAATCCCAGGTGTAGCAAGCATCAGATCAGGGTGTAACCAGAATGGTTTTTGTGGAGGTGATGCTGTGGAGGACACCATGAAAGAGGGGGATTAAGAGTTCAGCATGGGATGGAGGGCAGAGGAACCAAACTGGGTGACTCCTTCCCTGGAGGCCTATTGCTGTTCCAAGCATATTCAGTACAGTTTAAGGACATCCCTGTGTAGGGAAAAGGGCACTGGATTTGGAGGTGGAGGATCTGGGTTTGAATCCTGGCTGTGTTATTTCACTACCTGTGTAACCTTGGGCAAGTGACTCCTTGGTTTTTACTTTTCTCTTCTGTAAAGGTGTTGGGTTATATGGATTTTTTCCAGGCTCATAGATCCAGGACTAGAAAGGACTTTAGAAATTATCTTTATTCACTTGAAGAAATTGAGGCAAAAGAAAAAAAAGGAATTGAGGGTCAGAGAAACTTGTGACTTGCTTGTGGTCACACAGCTAGGACATAAGCAAAGAATTAAAACTCAGGTCTAACTACATGTTCAGACATACTGCCATCATGCTGCGGAAGGAAAGCCTCATGACTTTCAAGGTCACTTCCATCTCTTTAGGTACTATGGATTCTAAAGTCATAGGCCACCTTTCTTGTTTTCTTCCTCCTCTGTCCCAAAGTCCTAAACATAAGAAGAAGATTATGCATGAGGATAAACTCACATTTATGTAATTGTTGTTCAGTCGTTTCAGTCATGTCTGGCTCTTCATGACCCCATTTGGGGTTTTCTTGGCAAAGATCCTGGAGAGATTTGCCATTTTCTTCTCCAGCTCATTTTACAGATGAGGAAACTGAGGCAAAGAGGGTTAAGTGACTTGCCTAGGGTCGTATAGCTAGTGAGTGTCTGAGGCCAGATTTTAACTCAGGAAGATGAGTCATCCTGACTCGAGGCCCAGTACTCTGTCTACTGAGCCACCTAGCTGCCCCTTTACAAAGTACTTTAAGGCTGACAAAAATGTCTTTCATAAATTATTTCATTTTGTTCACACAACAGCTGTATGAGGTAGGTTCCATTATAATCTTCATCTTACAGATGAGGAAGCAGAGGTTAAATGACTTGCCTGGGGTCAGATAGCTGGTAAGTATGTGAATTGAGCTGAGACTCAAGTCAACTTGACCCCAAATACCACTCTCTATTCATTCTGTCACGTGGGTCACCAACTTTCATTCCTAAGATGGCCCTGGATCAGATTTTAAAGGGCTGCTCACCATCTTTCCTTATCACTTAGGAGAATTTCTTCCTGCCATGCCCCCTCCTTGGTGAGAACTGGGGCCTGGTCCCACTATACTCCTTATCGTCTGTGTCATCATCATCTTCACTTAAACCCCCCAGAAGGACCAGGGTCAGTAACTTGTCCTCCCACTTTGGAAAGTTGGCAGGCCTGGCTTTGAAAAGAGGAAGAAATTCTAGAGGGAAAGCAAACTTTCCTGGCTGGTTAACTTTTTTCCATTTATATTATTTTAGTAAGTGAGGCTACACAAGTATATCCACTAACCCATCATGTGGTTTAGTTATATTGGCCTCCTTGCTGCTGACTCCTTATTGGAGTGATGCTCCATCCCTCTGCCTTTATACTGGCTGTCCCCAGTGTGTGCAATGCATTTCCTCCTCACCTTTGCCTCCTGTAATCCCTGGTTTCCCTTAAGATTCAGCCCAAGTACCACCCTCTACAAGAAGCCTTCCTGATCTTCCCAGACACTGGTTCATTCCTTCCCAAACCACCTCATGTAGATTTTTGTGTATGTCGTGTGTATACTTATATGCTCATATTGTCTCCTCATTAGCATGTAGGTCAGGAACAATTTCATTTTGTTTTTGTCTCTTCTGTGCTTAGTACAATTACTAAGCCTGGTATACGTGAGTGCTTAATAAACCACAGTTGACTGATTTTTATAATAAAAAGATTTTTTTGTAGTCACAGTAGGAGGCATAGTGGAAAGGGCACTGGACTTAGAGCCACCAGCCCTGGGCTTGAATCTCATCTCACTGCACTTACAAGTTGTGTGACCCCAGCAAAGTCACTTTATCTCTAAGCTTCAGTTTCCTCATCCAGAAAATGGGTATAATCATACTTTCACTACTTGCTCAAGGCCATATGTAAAGGTGTATTATTGTTGTCGTTGTTGTTTTGTTTCTTAACGAAGAGGAATTTGCTATGGCAACACATCTTGCTCACTCCCTACAGTTTGTAGTGGACCATTTGGAAACTGGATGGAATGTAAAAATGACTTCCTGGTGATCTGAGTCGTGATGCTGTCCACCTCCTGGGAAATGTAATAGAGCAAGTTTGTAAAGGTAGCCTGACTTTTGGGAGAAAGCATTTGCCCTATTTAAAATTTTTTATCTTTTAATATTTTAGCTCAATTCTGACCATTTCCTGGAAAACTCCTGAGCTGTCTCATTAAAAACCTTATAAATCCTCTGAGCCCTCTCTTTTTATTTTATTATTATGGGATCCATTTGCATGACAAGAACAGTTTGGGCTTGAAAGTCTTGGTCTCCTGCTGTTCCAGATGTCACAAATAGACAACAGTGACCTAGGAGGGCAATGTGTGTTGGAAGCAGATGAGCTTTTAAAAGTTCAGTCCCTTTTGAATGTAGACATTTAAACTGGAGGAAGCAAACAAATCAAAATCTGTGCTAAATGCTCCAAGGAATTCCCAGAGGCACTTTTTTTTTCAATGAGACCCATGAGTAACTGAAGTAAAACGAGCAAAAGGGTAAAAAAATACATCCCTGATTGTTTGCCTTAAAAACAAAACACAACAAAATCAAATGGCATAAACAAGCCATCTGTCTTGAATGACTTAATGTTTATCTTGAAGGCAGGGATCTGGATCAGATAATCACTTCAGATTCCTGCCAGATCACAGAATCAGTGAACATTAAGGCTGGAAAGAACAGGATACGATCATGGACTTAGAGCCAGAGGAGGTCATAAAGATCACAAAGTCTGAACTCATTCATTTAAGTAATTGATTTGATTGGGGGGGGGGGGGGGTTAAGGGAGTGTCAATTAGGTCAAATTCCCGTACTGGCCATGTCTAAGAATGTGTGTCTCATTCTGTACCATTTCCTTTCTGTCAGGAGGTAGGTAGCATTCTTCATGATCAGTCCTCTGGAACTGACCATTCATTGCATTATCAGAAGTCTTAAGTCTTTCGAAATTGTACAAAAATTTTACAGGGTTTACACTATAGCATAAATTGTCCTTCTGGTTCTGCTCACTTCCCTCTGCATCAAACCACGTAAGTCTTTCTAGGTTTCTCTGAAATCATCTCTTTCTTCATTTGTCGCAGAACAATAGTATGCCATAGCGTTCATATACTGTTATTGGTTCAGCCGTGCCCTAATCAATGCCACCTGTTCATTTATGGATGAGGAAACTGAAGATGGGAGGAACTAAGTTTCAGGGTCACTCACACACACACAGCTAGTTGGGACTGTGTTAGAACAAGAGCTAGGGTATCTTGACTTCCAGCCTACTTTGATTCCATTCAGGTCCACCAATATTCATGAAGCACCTACTTCCTGAGTGGCTGTGACAGGCACTGGGGATTCAAAAGCAAGGATGTTCCCATGCTCTTGAGGAGCTTTCATTCTCCAAGAAAGATCACCCCAACATTCCTCACTGTTCACAAATTGCATAAACTCTTTACCACCCACCCGCTCTTCTTGATCCACAGCTAGAATGCCTGTTATTTTCTCATAGAGTCTTGGACTGTTAGAATTGGAAGGACTAGAGATTGCATAGCCCAGACTTTTCACTTTGTGCATGAAGAAACAGAGGTTCACTACTTGCCAGAGATTCACACAACTACTCAGTGGCAGAGCTGGGAGAACCCAGATTTCCTGGGAAGGCAGAAAGAAGCTCTCATGTGGGTTATTTCTCTATGTTCTCTCCTTGAATGGAGTCCTGTTGTCTTTTTTTTTTCCCCTTAGTTCTTTGGATGCCTTTTGTTTTTATACCACATTCTTTTCTGAATATTCCCTTCTTCTCTTTCTCAACCCTGGGGAGCCTCCCCTTTTAACAAAGATTAAAAAAAAGCAAAACCAAGACAAGTCAACAAAAGCAACTGACATATGGATGGCCGGACAGCATATCCCAAATTCCACCCTCCGTGTCTCCCCAACCTCTCCAGTGAAAGGAAGGAGATGGATTTTTTTCTTTTCTCTTCAGAGAACAGACTTGGTCATTATAATTATAGAGTGTTCAGTTTGTTTATTGTTCCTTCTGTTTTTGTTTCCCCCTGCCCTGGTTCTGCTTATTTCGCTTGGATTAGTTTGTATAAGTATTTCCATCTATTTCTCTCTTAAAGTTCTTTGTTTTAGAAATATTCATGCTTATTGATAGTTGTCAAGTTCATAATAAAAAAAAAGAAAAATTTTTAAAAGTCTTCCCATGTTTCTCTGAATCTTTCACTTTGGTCGTTTCCTATGGTTGAGTAATATTCCATAATAGTCAGTTTATTTAATAATCTCCCAATCAATTGAATCTTCCATTGTTTCCAGTTCTTAGCTGCCATAAAAGCACTGCTGTGAATATTTTGTGTCTGTCAGGCAGAAAATGTCTGTGTATACTCCACTAACCCAAATACTAGTGCACATGAATCTGCTTTGTTTCATTTTCCCAATATACCAGGGCCTCAAGGTCACTGAGCTTAAAGACACTTTGCCATTGTTGCCGTTACAGTCCTTGCCACCATTAAGTGCATGGGATGCTATGGGAGAACTCTATGAGGAATGTCATGAATGCTGTCAGATGGTGTTTAGCTTTTTCTTTTTTAAAAATCAGGGAAGGTTCTATAGGGAACTGGGGGTACAGGAGAAAGGGAGGATATTAGAAAATGTTTGGGATATTTAAAAAATCCCTGAAAGGAAAAAAAGAAAGTTAATAATAAACCTCTCAATCTAAAAGCATTTTTAAAGCACCACCATATACTGGGCTGGTTGTTAGAGATACAAAGACAAAGTGAGACACTCTCTGTGTAGACAGAATCCAAAGCCGGAAGGAAATTCGGAGACCAACGAACAAGCATTTAGTAAGCCCTCCTGCATAATGTCATGTAGACCAGAGATATCAAATGTGAAACCCTCAGACTGGGTGCATTGTGGCTGGTACGTGGGAACCGGATTAAAATGTAATTGGGAAATATTTAGCAAATTAAATAAACATACAGTGGAACATAGATAATGTCAATATGTGGTTTTCTCAGCCAATGTGCATCCACAAGGATCCTTATGTATGGTTTAAAGGCCCCTTTTCTTTTTGAGTTTGATGCCACTGCTCTAGACCAGTGCCTTAATTTTGCAGATAAGGAAACGGAGGCTGAGGAAGGTTGTGACTTGTCCATAATAACATAGATATTAAGTACGAGAGTCAGGATTTGAACCAGGACCCTTTTTATTCCAAATGCAGTGCTCATTTCACACAACTGCTGAAGTTATCTATGTTCCTTGGAAGTTTTCAGTTTAAAACTTATAAAATCATTGATCATAATGTACCACAAAGAAAGCATGAGCCATATTAACATAAGCAAATTCAGCTCTCAATTATCCATGGTGAAGGCTGAGAAAAGATCAAATAAAATTCATGTGCAATCCTCAAACTGCCTGCAAGGCAATTATTTCAAGTCCTTCTGTCAAGCCTTAAAAACATTACAGGATGAGAATTTGCACAGGTGCATGTATTTCTTTTGCAGCTCTTTTATCATATTCATTGAACTCCTCGAGGGGAGATAGGTGGGTCATAAGCAACCACAGGACATCCCCCACCACCGCTGGTTTCCCACCTAGCAGATCCTGTTGTCATAGGGTCCTGCATGAAGGCAGTGGAAAGAAAACTGGAGCTCTGAAGTCAGAGGACCTTGGTTCAAATTCCGTCTCTAATGTTCAGTATCTGAATGATTTCGGGCAAATTGTTTAACCTTCCTGTGAGTCAGTTTTCTCATTTGTGAGATGGGGAGGTTGGACTGGGTGGACTTTGTATGAATATATGAGGCCAGATGGGAAGGAGTTTGGGTGACATAGCCCCACTGTATCTGGCCCAGTGGCATCAGAGATGATAATTCACTAACAGGCTCCGTAATCCGGGCAATCAGAGTTGTGCTAATGCTCAGTTTCCCTATCTTTAATATTAGTTTTAGTAATTCACGTCTCTATAGGACTTTAAACTTTACAAAACACTTTCTTGATGCCAATTCTCTGAGCTAGGCAGCATAATTATTATTCTCCTTTTTCACATGAGAAAACTGAGTCTCAAAGGGTAAGTGACTTATCCAGGGTCACAGTGCTAGTAAGCATCAGAGTGGGAATTTGAATTGAAGTATCTCCTGACATTGGGTCTATTACTCCATGTACTATGGCATGTTGCTTCTCATTTGGCAAATGATAATTGAACATGTACCATGCCCTGGACAGATGATCATTGTCAAAGAAGTTCAGAGGACAGAGCTGTCACTGTGGACTGAAGTAATTACAGGAAGATTTTCAGGTAACATTCCGCAGAGGAGGTTGTGCTTGAGTAGGCTCTGGATGGACCAATAGGATTTTAGTTGGTAAAGAGAAGGGCATTATGGGTAAGGGATATGGAATGAATGATGATATGGAACTTAGCAAAAAATATGTATCTTCCAGATTGAGGGGAACAAGAGGGTATTGCCTCTAGGACCAGTTTTGTGAGAGATAGGGCCCAAGGCTTGTGA
>CM053587.1:71628200-71648692 GCA_028646515.1 Pseudochirops corinnae
AAATTCTCATGGAAATGAATAATGTAAACAAGAAAATTAATTAATTAATTATTAAAAATTAAAAAAGACTTGAACCCAGAGCCTGGTGACTTTGAAGCCAGCTATCCAATAAGTCAGGCTGCTGTTCTGTCCAGCATATAATAAACACTTAATAAATGGTTATTGAATGGAAGGCAAGGAATTAGATTAGATAACCTCAATTGGCCCTTCTAGTGCTAAGGGCTTAAAATTTTATCTTCATCTGCATTTCTTGATGCCAAAAGTTTGTTCAGTTAACATTTCCCTTTTGCCTATCAGTACTTCCTCCTATATGTACAGCAAAAACAAGGCAGCTTTGGCTGGGAAGTCCTCCATCTCTCTTCACATATACTGAGGTTATTTTATGACCCACAGAACCACTTTCTGTCTTGAAAATAAATAAATAACCCTGCCAGATGTTTCGTGCTGATTCCATTAAATTGCTTCTTAAGGAGAGTTATTTCTTAAATGTCTGATTTTCTGCAGGCTAATAACCTGACTCTCTTCCTTCAGAATAGATTCATGTAGAAAGTAATGAATTCCAATCCTCTCCTGGCAGGAGTGGTTTCCTGGCTCTATGTGGACCACTGCTAGTGAGCTAACAGAACATGCCTGGGAGTTAAAACACTGGTCATGGAAAGAAGCTAAAGCCAGAGAGGGGCAGGCTGCTTCCTGAACACTGAGACTCCAGCCTGAATTGCGTCACACTTTTGTGAGGATCCTCTGGCCCCTGCTGCTTCATCAGACCAGGCATGTAAGGCTAAAACAGTACAGGCTTCCAAAAGAGTATTTAACAAGGGAGTAGTAAATACAGTGTATTGTGGAGAAAGGCCAAAATGGAGGGGTTGGGAAGACCAGTGCTGGCCCCTACTAAAATACTGGCTTCCAAAGAGGTCATACAAATGGAAAAAGGACTCGTATGTACACAAATATTTATAGCAGCTCTTTTTTTTGTTGTGGCAAAGAATCGGAAATCAAGGGGATGCCCATCAATTGGGGAATGGCTAAACAAGTTGTGGTATACGAATGTAATAGAATAATATTGTACTATAAGAAATGAGGAGCAGACAGACTTCATAATAACCTGGAAAGACTTACATGAACTGATGCTGAGTGGAGTAGAATCAGGAGAACGCTGTACACAATTACAGACACATCATATCTGTGATGACTGACATTGATAGACTTGACTCTTCTCAGCAGTGCAAAGTTCTAAGAAAACTCCAAAAGACTCATGATGGAAAATGCCATCCACATCCAGAGAAAAATTATGGAGTCTGAATGCAGATTGAAGCAAGCTATTTGCTCTCTCTCTCTTTCTCTCTTCCTTTTTGTTTTGTTTCTTCTTTCTCGTGGTTCATTCCATTGGTTATAATTCTTCTTTACAACTTGACTATTGTGAGAATGTGTTTAATGTGAAGGTACATGTAGAACCTATATCAGATTACATGCTGTCTTCGGGGGGAGTGGGGAGGAGGCAGGGGGAGAGAAAATTTGGAACTCAAAAACTTGTGGAACTGAATGTTGTAAACTAAAAATAAATAAATTTAAAGGGAAAAAAACTGGCTTCCAATCCTGGCTCCACCTATAAATGTGGGATTCCATTTCCCCATCTTTTAGTCAACAAATATTTACTGGGTTCCTTTCTATGTGCTAAGTACTATACTAGGCATTGTGGGGCATACAGAATAAACATAAAACATTGCCTCAGCACACAGAAAGCTTGCTCTCTGATACCATTACTAGGTCTGTATCCCAAAGAGATCATAAAAAAGGGGCAAAGGGGAAAGAACCTACATGTACAAAAATATGTATAGAAGTTCTTCTTGTGGTGGCAAAGAAATGGAAATTGAGGGGATGCCCATCAATTGAAGAATGGCTGAGCAAGTTGTGGTATATGAATGTAATGGAATACTATTGTGCTATAAGAAATGATGAGCAGGCAGATTTCAGAAAAACCTGGAAAGATTTATATGAACTGATGCTGAGTGAAGTGAGCAGAACCAGGAGAACACTGTACACAGTAACAGCCACTGTGTGCGATGACCCACTCTGATAGGTTTAGCTCTTCTCAGCAATGCAATAATCTAAGACAATTCCAAAAGACTCATGATGGAAAATGTTATCCACATTCAGAGAAAGAACTATGGAATCTGAATGCAGATTAAAGCATGCTATTTTCTCTCTTTTTTTTTCTCATGGTTTTTCCCTTTTATTCTGATTCTTTTACAACATGACTAATGTGGAAATACATTCAATATGATTGTACATGTATGGCCTATATCAGATTGCCTGCCATCTTGGGGAAGGGGAAGGAGAGAGAAGGAGGTAAAAAAAAATTGGAACTCAAAATCTTATAAAAGTGAATACTGAAAACTATCTTTATATGTAATTGGAAAAAATAAAATACTATGGGGAGAGGGGAGGGTGGGAAGCTTGCTGTCTGGCAAGCAGCACTGCAAAATGGATATGGGCTTGGAGTCAGGAAAACCAAGGGTTCAAATCCCTCCTTTAGGCACTTATTACCTGAACTTAACCTCTCTTAACCTCAATTTCCTCATCTGAAAAATGAGACTAATAATCATTTCAACCTCAGATTTCTTATACTAATGAAATCACAGACTCAGTCCCTACCTATAGTATCATTATTGAAGAGACAAGACCAACACAAATGAAACAATGAGAGAACAACAAAATACAGTGAATATTTAAATTGCATTGTGCAAATTTAGGATCATAGGATTTAGAATAGAAAGGGATTTTAGCAATTACCTAGTCTAGGGGTTTCTAACTTTTTTTGTGTCATGAATGTCGTTAGTAATCTGGTAAAACCTATGGATCCCTCCTCAGAGCAATGTTAATAAATGCACAAAATAAAATATATAGCATTACAAAGGAAACCAGAAGTTAATGAAAATTAAAATGCAATTTTTCCCCATCTAAGTTCACAGACCCCTTGATATCTAGCTATGTACCAAAGGGAATCATGGCCCCCAGGTTAAAAATCTCCAATCTAGTCCAAGCCCCTCATTTTGTAGTTGAAGAAACTGAAGTCCAGCAAGGGAAGTGACTTGCCCAAGACAATGTGGCTATCTACATACCATCGGAGTTCAGAGAAAGCAGTAAGTGTGGCAATATTCATCAGAAAAAACTGTATGGAAGCAGATTTTGAACTGGAGGAAGGGAAGGCAGTTGAGGGAAGGATAATGCCATGAGCCAAGGAAAAAGAATGGTAATGAGCCTGTTTGAATTAATGGGGTGATAGGCCCAGGAGGTTGAGCAGAGCTTTATAACCTCCCTCTAAGAGAAGCACCCCCCACAAAGGACATGGGAAAGATGATTCTAAGAGTCATATAGTCCAAGCCCTCTGCCAAAATTCTGCTTGGGGGCCTGAAATTTACATGTTTCCCACTATGTGACTAAGGGTTCTGTCCTGTGACTTAGGTCTGATTGACTGAAATTTTACTCTGCTTTTATCTTTGGACCAGAAGCTTTTTGTCTCAGGATGTGAAAAACTGCCACTCCCCTAAAATTGCTTGAGGCGAGGCCATCCTTTTTGTAGCTGCTGCATTCATCCATAATATTTGAAATGCATTGCTTTCAGTACCTGAAATGAGGTTTGTCAGGAGACATGGCAATCTGTACAGTCTCCCTGGTCACATCCAATTCAACAAATAAATTCTCCTTGGAGTCTCTGTAATTGTGGGATAATTTTATTAATAACATTTGTGCTGAAGACAACCAAGTGTTGTATATCTGTGGGCTCTTGGGCATTCCTTTCACACCCAGTCACTGCTCTTCCTTCCTCTAGGAATAGTGGTTAAGGTTTCCCATAACCTTGGCAACCCATCCTAAGTGCTGATGAGGTCTTGAAGTGACAAGAAGATGGGGATAATAATCCCTGCCCCAGATTGCTCCAAATCAGTAATAACTAGAGAAATGCAAGTCAAAACAACCCTGAGGTTTCACCTCACACCCAGCAAATTGGCAATAATGAGAAAAAAGTGAAAACAGTCAACACCTGCAATGCCTGGGGAAGACACTCACTCTCACTCTCATTCTCATTCTCATTCTCATTCTCTCTCTCTCTCTCTCTTCCCCCCCTCCCCATTCCCCCTTACACTGTTAGGGGGCTATAAATTGGTCCAGCACTCAGAAAAGCAATTTGGAACTATGCTGAAAAAATAGTCACTAAAATGTTCATATTCAGAAAGCCCACTCCTGAGCATAAATCCCAGCAAGGACAAAAACAAAAAGAAAAGTCCCATGTAGAACAAAATATTTACAGCACTTTTCTTGGTAGCAAAGAAATGGAGGGGAAAAAAAGGATATCCAGTAAATGGGTATCAAATGGCTGAACAAAGTGTGGTAAGAGAACACAATATGAGATGATAGATATGAGGTATTCAGAGAAGCATGAGAAGAAATGTCAACTGATACAGAGTAAAATAAACAGAACCAGGAAAACATGGAAAGGTTGTAATGACAACAATATAAACTTTAGGAACAAAAGCCAGAAACTTAAGGCTTACACAGTGATAGCTACAGAGCTTCATTCTAAAGAGGAGTTGAGGAAATGTTCCTTTGTCCCTTCACTAAATGGGTAGGGACCATCAGGGGTGGGCGGAATAGTTCACACGTTTTATGACAAAAGTAATGTATGTGGCCTAGTTTTGCTGAATTTTCCATTTTTCTCTTCCTTTTTAAAATCTTTGTTACAAGGGATGACTCACCAATGTGATTTGAAAACAAAATACATCAACAAAAAGATTTCAAAAATACTAAATTAATCACACCTTTCCCTTTCTTCCAATTGGGCCTTATGAAGTTAGGAGGTATTATAATAGATGAAAACACGATCAGATAAAAAGTACTCTCTCATTTTTATGTGCTACTCCCACAGGAACCAAAAGACAGTATTTACAAGTAATGTTGCTTGTCATTTATACAGTACTCAGCAAAGGTCTCTGCTAACACGAAGTGGGGCTATTAGCCCCACAACTAAGCCTGTGAGGTAGGGAACTATGGCTATCATTATCCCCACTTTACAGAGGAGAAAACTGAAATTAAATGAGTAGCACTATAGGAACCCAGACTCCAGCTGGAGTCATTGCTCTATTTATTGTGCCAGCTGGGCTGCTACTCTTGTTCAGTCATTTCAGTCCTATCCCACCCTTCATGATCTCTCTCTTTTTTTTTTTTTTTTTTTGGCAAATATACTGGAGAGGTTTGCCATTTCCTTCTCCAGCTCAGTTTACAGATAAAGAAACTGAAGCAAACAGAGGTAAGTGACTTTCCCAGGGTCACACAGCTAGTGTCTGAAACTGGATTTGAACTCAGGAAGATGGCCCCACACTCTATCCACTGAACCAGTTAGCTACCCTAAGGCTGCTGTTCTACTAAAGGAAAACCAATCAGATCCAAAGTGACCAAAAAACTTTTCCAGTGAACAGTTGTTCAGCATTATAAAATTTTACACATTTTCCCAAAATAATTAGTATCCCTTTTCTCCTTCTCTGACCATTCAATGATTAAAGGAGCTAATATTTGTTTACAAATTGGGGGAGGGGGGATTTAGCATAGTTCCTGACATGTAGTAAGTAAATGCTTCTTCCTCCCTTCCCCCTTTCCCAGTGAATATGTGGGAATATCTATTTTGTTTCTCCAAATGTATCTATATATATCCATATGTATCTACATCTCATCACCAACCATAATGTGATGAATATTTCAGGCCATGGCAACTTCGGAAGACTTTCTACTGAGGCACTGAGAGAAGGTATCATGATGTACTGAGACACAATAACTATGAGTGTAGATGAGGAAAGGAAGACAGAGTGGTTAAGTAACTAACTTACCCAAGGTCACAAAGCTTCTAAGTATCGGAAGCAGGTCTGGAACTCAAGTCTTCCTGATGCTGTCAACCACTCTATCCACTATGCCACCTGATTGTTACTAACCTCCATCTACTTTCCCATGTATGCCCTTCATTCCACACAAACTCATCCTCCTATATTTAATCTGTTGCCAAGCCCTGCCATTTCTACCTCCAAAAAATCTTACACGTCTCCTCTTCTCTGACACCACCCTGATGCACCTCATAACTGGACTATGCAATAGCCTAGTGGTTGATCTGCCAGCCACAAGTCTCTCCCCACTCCAGTCCATCTTCCACTCACTGGTCAAAGCAAAAGACCAAGCATGTCAAACACACATACACACACACACACACACACACACACACACACACACACACACACACACCACTCAATAAACCCCAATGACTTCCTATCACCTTCAGGATCAAAGAGAAAAATCCTGTCTTCTCCTTCATAACTTGTCTCTCCCAGCCCAGACACCTTTCCAGATTTCTTACACCTCACATCCTACCATGTACTCTTCAGCCCAGCGACACTGGCCTCTTTCCTCAAACAAAACACTCCATCTCCTGACTTTGGGCATCTCCGTTGCCTGTACAGGGATGTCCTCTCTCTCCTCATCTGTGCCCCCTAGAGTCGCTGATTTCCTTCAAATCTCAACTGAAAAAATCCCTTCTATAGGAAGCCTTTCCTAATCCCCTGCCCCTTTTGCGGGGAGAGGAGGGCAACTGGGGTTAAGTGGCTTGCCTAGGGTCACACAGCTAGTAAGTATCTGAGGCTTGATTTGAACTCAGGTCCTCCTGACTTCAGGGCCAGTGCTCTATCCACTGTGCCACTCAGCTGCCCCCCTGCAATCCCCTTTAATTCTAGGGCTTTCCCACTCTTGATTATTTCCAATTTATCCTGTGCATAGTTAATTTGTACGTAATTATTTGTATGTTGTCTCTTCCATTAGATTCTGAGTTTCTCAAGAGCAGAGAATGTTATTTTATCTTTCTTTGTATCATCAGCACTTAACACAACTGGCACATAGTAGGTGTGTTTATTGACTAATTGGACCATTCCCTGAACGCTGCTTCCTTACTCTGAGCTTCTGTTCATGCTGGTCAGTCTACCTGTAATTTCTTCTCTTCCTTCCTTCCCCAACCCCATCCCCCTTTTAGAGTGTTGAAGTCTACCCATCCTTCAAAATTAATTGCAATAAGTTCTCTTGTAAGGGTTGCTTTTATCCTCCAGCCTCTTATTTATTACATTTTGTGCCTCTCTTATCAGCAATGCATCTGTAAGTTATGGTTTTAGAGAGCTGCCTAGGGCATTGATTAAGTGAACTGCCTGTGGTCTTACCCCATGTAAACTCATTAATTCTTTCTCAGAAAACACTATGTTAGGTGAAATGAAGTTACAAGGGGCAATTGGTTTCACTGGAACAATGTCACATTATAAATGGGTGATTGGTCAAATGACATTTTAGCACATGGTTCAGTAGTGTTTTACGACATTTTTGTAGGGCTTGGTCATAATGCATTATTGGCCTTATTGTGAAACACTGGTCAGATTAATGATATGTGAGTTATGTCTATAAATTACATTTATTTGGAGGATCAAAGATTTAGAGCTGAGAAGGGAGCAAAGAGGATATCTAATCCAATTCCCCACCCAACCCTATCCCTACCCTCCCACTCAGGTCCGGGAGGCCCAAGATCACTGGAGCTATAAAATTCAGAGCTCAGGTGTCAGTGTTAAAGCTAACAACAGCACTCTCTTAGTTCAGGTTCCATGTTGGGATGAAATGAGGCATTCACAAATCATTGAACCTCGACAAAAGGATGTTTATTTTACCCCAACATAGCAAGGATATGCGACCAGGATACAGTGGGACTTGGTTTCTCTGTACACTCAACCCTCCTCCACCCCATCCACCCCCGTTCTCCATCTAGAAATGTATGGTCAGTAGGCTATTGGGGTATGGTAACTTGAGTGGTCTTGGATACCCATCAAGTCTGAGAGTCCCAGATTCCATATGGCTCACATTGTTTATAACCTTAGCTGACTTTGCAGCAAGGAAACCAAGGACAATCAGATCCCAAGGGCAGCTTTGTCCTGGGCCTATCCCATGTTGGGATGGGTCTCACACAAGAAAGCTGGGCTAGAAAGGTGAAGGCCAATCAGGTCTCAGGAATAGCTTTCTCTTTTAGTAAAGTATCCCCATGTTGCTGGCAGGAAGAAAGAAGTTGTGTCCGGGAAATGCTTGAATCCAGACCCTCTGACTCCAAAATTAGTATTCTCTCCACTGTACCACACTGCTGATTATATCTGTCTTCCCCACTAGACTATAAACTCCCTAAGTGGCAGCTGTAATAGGAAGTAGTAGGGTTCTCTGCCACCAACTCACTAGGTAGATGTGACTCACTAGGCCTCATGATCCTTGAGATCCTTCCTAACTCTAATATTCTATGATTCTAGGCTCTATGCCTTAATCATTGTACTTTCAATAGTACCTCACACTATATTTTCCATATAGAAAATGCTCAAATGAATGAAGGATTCACCAGAAGATTCCTTAAATCAGAAGCTCTTCTAGTGTGTTTATAATAGAATATGCTTTATTAGGTTCCATTGAAGCACTTTTAAAGAAATAGTCATCCAGCAAGGTTCAGGTTTTTTCTCCCCACTCACTTCTCACCTTCACTCCCTTTCCTCATACACATATGTACCTAGCTAACAGCAAAGGCTCCACTGGGGACCTCACCTTTAAAAAAAATTAGTGGAAAAAGTGGATGAAGACAGAACAACCATCTGCTTCTAAGAGTATGCACTCAGTTATCTTAAATACCACCACACAACACACAACACACACACACACACATGCCAGATGTCACATCAGTGATCCTACAAATACCTACTCCCAAGCAGTCACCCCACAGTTTGTGATATTGGCTCACTGGAAGACCAAGTGAAGGACTTAAAGCCACCTGAAAATTTCATGCTTTGTGAGTCTTAAATGTGAGATGTACGATCACTATTATTAGAGGGGATGGTGACCATTTCCTCACTTCTCCTCCATTTCCTCACATTCCAAAACTGCTGGAACACAAAGCCACTGAGTTCCCCCAACCTCCCCCCCCCCCAAGGTACTGGTGACTCAAAGCTACAGTGCCTGATGTGGGGGGGGGGGGGGTGGAGAAAGCTGTGGATCATCTTTTCCAGCCTAGTCACAAATCACAGTAGCTCTGTGACAGTAGTGACAGAAGCTTTGTCATCAAATGTGAAGGACTTTTTTTTCCTTTTTTTGTCATTGAGGAATAATCCATGATTATAAAGGAGGCAAAAAGTGCTCTCTCTGACACACACTCATACATACAATACACACTCTCATATATTCTCTCTCCTACACACACGCACACACACTCTCACATATACTTCCATACACACACATTCTCTCTCTCTCACCCTCTCCCTCTCCCTTTCTCACACACGTTGAAAGAAGAACCCTGTGACTGCTCCAACACAGATGTGCCTATGTCTGAAAAGTGACTACTAACAGACCTCAAACCTTGTCACCACACGTGTTTCCTTTATCAAGGTGCCTGTGCTATAATACCTACCAGGAACTGCTGCTGAGAATCAGTCCTGGCATATCCCCACCCCCACCAGCTGATCCAGCAGAGTTTTGGCTGGCTTTCAAAGCAGGGAGAGTTGGGCTGAGGGGAAGAAGAGTGAGGACTCAGCCTTAGACCCCAGAGGCTTGGAGGCTTAAGGGAACAGAGGGGTGAAAAGCCCAGGCTGCTGAAGGAGGGGTGTACACTGTTCACATGCCGTTATCAACATATTCCCCATCACAGGTGTCAACAATCTGCCACACACAACCCAACAACGTCTAAGTCCACACCTCCTTGGGCTCTCTGTTCCCTTTACTATGTCATTGACGTATCCCTTGCCTGGAAGAGGTTCCTCTCCCTACTTAGATCGTTCTAGTTTTGTGGGCTCTTCCGCAGTGGCATGTGCTGACTTTCCTCCACCCCTCCACCCCTCCACATCTGCACCGCTTCCCTAGAGGGTGAAGAATGCAGTAAAAAAGGGACTCCTTAGACTAGGAAGGGGAAGGTCCCAACCAACCATCCCCATTGTACCACCTGCAGCTAGAGCTCAGATAACTGGAGCCCTAGGAAGTGCTCAGGGGTGGTGATAGGCTGGGGAGACTCTTTTGCAAGTCTCCAGGATCCCTGGTTGCCCTGGTGGGAACATTAAAGGACCACTTCGCTGACTGCTCCCTCCTAGGGCAGAAACCTCTTTCGCCCTCTCGGCCCCCACTCCATGCCTTCACAAGGTTGGGCTTTTTAAAATCAGAGCAGCAGCTGGAGGAGTTTGAGCTTCCCGAGTTGGATCACCCCTTTTGCGCCCCCCACCCAGCGGCCAACCCTGAACCCCGCCTTCCCTGGGAATGGGCTTGAGTTCTTCCCTGCCCAGAGCCTCTAGCTCCCAGGCTCAAGCTCCAGCCATCAACTGACCAGTCCGAGTCTGGTCCCGGAGCTAGCCCTTGAAACTTTCCGGGGAAGCGGGCTGATGGGCACCTCAGCCTCTGGTTGAGCAGAAGCGCACAGCTGTATGCGAATCGCCCAGAGGAAAGGACCACTGCCCCCGTCCCTCCTCCCCCTCTCATCCAGCCTAACGCAATCCCAAAGCCCGAGGTGGGGGAGCAGGCGGAAAGGGGGCGGGGGTCTGTTCACCTGCCAGCTGCACGCTCCTGCTCCGGTTCCTCCAGCGCCCTGGGGCCCACCGAAGCACAGACGCCCGGCTCCCAGAGATGATGCTGCTGCTGCTGCTGCCGCCGCTGCTGCTGCCGCCGCCGCTGCCGCCGCCGCCCCTGCGGTGCCGCTGCTGAATGAGCTGCAACAGAGGCTGGCAGCCCAGGGCAGCCCCGGCCGCCTCCCCTCCAAGCTCCCTTCAACTCCAGCAGCCCGTGGCTCCCTACCTCGAACCCCGACGGGCGTAGAAAAAGACGAGAATTAGAGCCGCGAACCTCCTCCAGCCCCAGAGAGCTCCCGACTCTCCCGAGCCTCTCGGGGTGGGCGGGGATTCCCTCCCAGCCAGCCTCTGGACGATCCGAGGGGCGGGGACTCCCTCCCAGAGAGTGACCCAGCTGAGGGCGGGGATTCCCCTGTGCCGGTGACAGGATGGGCGGGGATTCCCCCTTTCAGAAGGCAGGGTGGGTGGGGTCTACCAGTGAGTGACAACGCCCCCACCAGGCTTTCTCTCCCCAGCAACCGTGGGCTTAGTTTTATCAAGTGGGACTGGGGTCTAAAAAGAGCCTAAGCCTGGGGTGCCCTGGAATGTGAACTCGTGTGCAACCTTTCCAGACGTCACAGCTGTTTAATCATGGAGATAATCACCTCCTCTCGCAGCTGTAAGCTGTGAAATGTGTCTCCTTAAATCTGCAAAACTAAAGCCCCCGAGGATTGAGTCACAGCGTGAGTTCATCCCTAGCAGGGCAAGGAATAAGCGAGGAGGGAAAGGGAATGCTAATGCTTGTCACTGCGGGCCTAGCCAGTCTTTTGGTTAACAGAGCCCCAAGCCTTTCCATCTAGGACGGAGGTGGGGTGGGGCGGAGAGGACCCGCTTCTTTTCTAAGGATTTGTCAAGAAAACCTCCAGATATCTTCTGTTCCCTTCTTGCCATTCTTCCTACACATGAAGAATGCTAATAAACATGTCAAGGATATAGCCTTACATTTTCTTGAAATAAAAACGTATGGATGTTTTACAAGAAGTCACTGATAAGTGTTTATTTTTTACAAAGTCCTTGGTTAGGAATAGCCGATTCACTTTTTTAAAACACAATTTGTTGTCTTGGGGACAGGAATGCCCCTTGGATAAAGGGCTCGCCTTGGAGTACGGGTTCAAGTTCTACCTGTAATGCAATACTGACTGCTGCCCTGGGTTAGCACCCCCAGGCATCGCCTAAGTCTACCGAGGTGATGGTGGTACAGGGGAAGGTGTTGATTTTGGAGGGAGAGGTCCTGGGTTCAAATCTTTCCTCTGATGCATACTACTTGTATGACATTGAGCAAGTCACAACCCTCGGCTTCAGTTTCCTCATCAGTGAAATGAAGGGTTTGGATTGTAAGGCTTCTGAGGCCCCTTCTGCAGGAGAGCTAAGATGTCAAGCCTATTGGTTGCAGAAGAGTTGTCCATCTGCATTGCAATAACTTCCTGGTTCTTTGTCTCCAATCAATGTTCCACATACATATTAACTTCTTAATACACACCTCTGAGCAAGTCACTACTACCCAAAAACCCTCTGTAGTTCACTATTACCTATTTAATATGGGTGACAACTGACCATTCCTTCCAGATCTCATACTATTTTCAGTCTGTTATCCCTTCCTCAAAGCTCTTCACAGGCTGGTGGCTTCCCTTTCCAGTACTGTCACACTTTACTTCCCTTCTGGCCTCTAGGTCCAGCCATATAGATCTACACCGTGCTCAGCACACAAGGTTGTCCTTCTTGCCATCTCTTTTCCTTGGCACTGACTGTCCCTCAAGCCTACAACGCACTCCTTCCTCTGTCTTCATGAAGTCTTTCCTGGTTGCTCCTTCTCCAATTGCTAATGCACCATCTCCTAAAACTACCCTGTATTCATTTTGCATCTTTTATATACACACTTTTACAAATATATGTTGTTGCTCGAATTTGAATGTAAGTTCCTTTGAAGGCAGGGAGTGTTTCACTTTTGTCTTTGTGCCCCCAGGGCTTGGTACAGGGTCTGGCCTATAGTGAGTATTTAAGAAATGCTTGTTGATTGAGCCTCCTCTCAACCCCAATTTCCATCTGTTGAAATCCTTCCTTTCCATGCCCAATTTAAATGCCACCTTTTCTATGAAGCCTTTCCTGATATGACTACTCTAGGTAAAAGTGTTCTCTTTCCTCAGAAATCTGTCATAACACTTTGACTCTCATTTTTCATACCATATTCTACCTTATATGATATTTATTGGAATACATGTCTATTGTTCTTGAAGATTTTAGGCTCCTTGAATGTAAGGCCTATGATATATGCACCTTGTGTCCTATGTACAAAATAACAGACTTTTAAACAAATATTATAATGAATTACAACTTCAGCAAAAACATAATTCGGAGAATATTTGCAATTTGGGAGCATCTGTGTTTAGCAATAAAGTTAGTCATAGAGTTCTTTCTTTCCTTTTGGGGGACATAAAGCGTGAACTGCATTCCCAACCCATATAGACCCAACCAACACAAATCCACCATCACCTTCACACACAAAGGAATTGCTATTGAAAAGGTATTGCATATATTTTTATATTCTCTACACCATTTGATCCTCACAACTATCCCAGGCAGATAGTTCAAATATTCTTATCCCCATTCTACAGATGAGGAAAGTCATCCCGAGTGAGTGTGACTAACCTGAAATCAGACAGTAACTAGGGAAGCAGGGGCTTAAAGCCCTGCGTCTTTTTATTCTCAATTCAAATGTTCTTTCCATAGTTCTCTCTGGTGAAGTAAAGTTTCTGTCATTAATTGTTGGTTATCATGTCACTAATTAAATCTCACACCTTTGCTAGTTATAGAGATGTGCCATAGAATTCAATAAATACCTTTTGGGATCAAACAATGTGTGGCTATTACCTCTCCCCTTAAGAGGTAAAATCTTGTTTCTGCTGACCTGTTTAAAACACCTCTAGCCTCAATCATTTCTCACCTAATATCACCTAGATTTTTTTTGCATCTCTTTGCATGCTAATAATAGCTCACCTCACCAGGGGTCAACCAAGTATATGGAAATTGCTTTGTCCTTGGATTTTTCCCTATGGAGAAATCTAGGTGGCTAAAAGCATTAATTTTCCTGTGTCTGAAGATCAAACAACTTCCTCTCCACAAGCCTGACTGTACCCCAACACCCTATATTTACAACAAATGTGGAGCTTCCCACTTCACTGAGGAGATGGAGGCCATCAAATGGGAACTTCCTTATCTCTCCTCCTCCAAACTAAATAGTGAGAAGGTGGCCATACTTCTTACTAAGACTAATCTTTGCCCCTGATCTATTATCTCCTGTCTCTTACAGGACCTTGCTCTAAGAAATCATTCTTCCTTCTCATGCTTCTTTGATCTCATACACTTCTCTGGTATCTTCTCATCTGCCTACAAACATACTTAGGTCCCCTAATCCTCAAAAAAAACAAAGGACTTTCCCTAGACCTTAACCTCTTTACTTCAGTTTACTCCTCTGTAAAATGGGGATAATTACACCTACTCTGAAGCATTGTTGTGAAGATCAAATGAGATAATTAATAATTGTAAAGCACTTACCACAGTGCCTGTCATATAGTAAGCACTATATAACTCTTAGCTATTTTTGTTTTTATCATTTCAGCAGCAGCATCTTCCATAAGCCAGTCTAATCATCTCCCTCCTCCCATTACACTGTGAGCTCCTTAAGAGCAGGGACTAGTTTTTGGCCTTTTTTATTTCCTCAGTGCTTCGAAGTGTCTGGAACAGAGTAGGTACTTTAAAATGATAGTTGACTGAATAACCCCCTTCAATCAAATTTGTTGGAAAAGTGTCAAAAATAAGTTCCCTAAAAAGCTTCCTGAATTGTCACCATTCATTCTCTCTTTTCATCTCTTACTTGTTATCTACCACCCTATGAAGAGACTCTCACTGAAATGACCAATGACCTCCTCATCACAAAATCTAATGTTCTTCATCAGCATTCCTGTCTTTGACCTCCCTGGAGCATGCTCAACCCTGTCAATGACCTCCCCTTCTGAATATTTCCATGCTTGGCTTCACATAGAACAGAATGCCCTAGTTCTCATCTCACCTCTCCAACTGTTCCTTCTCTTGCTTGCTACTGCTTCCAGGATCAATTACAAACTGTTCCAGTTGGTATTTAAAGCTTTTTTTGCAACCTAGTTCCAGTCTACCTTTCCAGACTTACATATTTCTCCTTTTTACTGGCTTTATGGTCCAGCCAGGCTGGCCTTCTTGCTGTTACTCAACACATACTATCCCACTTCTTTCCTCCATGTCTTTGCATAAGCTATTTATCCCCCCACCCCAATACCTAAGATGCACCCCCCCTTCCACATTAACCTCTGACTCTTAGAATCCCGAACTTCCTTCAATGCTCAGTTCAAGGTGATCTCTTCTTTATGTAGGGTATCCCAAAAGTCTTAGGATAGTTTTAAGCTTTAGTAGTTTAAAATATAATTAAACTATCTAATTTTATATGTATAGTTGGCTCCTCTAACAGACTGTAAGTTCCTTAAGGTTTGGATTGTTTCATACTTTGTATCTGTAAGTCCTGAATGTACTCAAAAGAATATCTGGCACATAGTAAAATCTTAATAAATACTTGTTGTTACATTAAACTTTTCCAGATTCCCTCCCCCACGCTGTCTCCCCCCCACCAACATATATCCTTGTGTTTACTTTATATTTTTTATCTAATTATTCCTACACAAGTTGTTTCCCTCAGTATACTAGGAGAGTGCCTGACTCCCCTTCATCCCAGCTTTCTACCTCTTGTTTGAGAATTGTATTCAAATCAATACTACCATACAATCAATGGATTTCCCTGTGGTTCTGTTCATCAGCCCTGTGACTTCCCAGGCATAACTACCTTCCATACCCACCCCACCATCATATGGGTTGTCTCCCACATTAGAATGCAAAGTTCCTGAAGGCTTCTTGTTTCATTTTTTCCCTTCTATCCTCAGTGCTGAAGACGAAGCCTGACACATATTACTTGTTTAATATCTACTTGTTGATGGATTCATTGATCTTCTGACTTATCATTCTATTCCCAACCCCTTAAGTTGGTGTTTCCCAACTACTAGTCTTGGGCTGTTTTCTCTCTACTTTCTCTCCTTTGACAATCTCATCTCCATGGCTTCAGCTATCACTTCTATGAAAATGATTTCTAAATCAATATCTCTAACCGTGACATTTCTTCTCCACTCTACTCCACTTAAGCTCCACTCCTGAATCTCCAAATGTCTATGGGAAATACCTGCTCAGATATGTTACTAGCACTTCAGTTCAGCTGTCCACAATCAAACTCATTATCTTTCCCCCTAAAACTAGGCATGTTTCTGATTTCACTATTTCTATCAGTGATAATACTATTCATTCAAGTATCCCAACTTCTAAGCCTTCATCAACTGGTGAGTGAGTATAAACTCATATAGTCCACTAGATCTAACTGACTCCAAACCAGACCATATTTCTATTTCATCCAACTATCCATCCTGGCCATCTGCTCTAATGCCACCTGAGTTTATCCTCCATCATTTTTATTTTGCTCTGGCCACAGTAATCAAATCAATACTACCATTATTTTTCTGGAAAGAGTATCAACAGATTACTTTGTAGATCAGTTCACCCAACCCTGAGACTACCCAAATCAAATTCCTTTTCCTGGACATTGTTCCACTATTTGTATTTTCTCTGCTCATTAGAATGTAATCCCCTTGAAGGTAGAAACTGTTCCATTCTACCAAAAGTAGCTAGGTGAAAAAATTTGGTTGAACTCTACAGTAAGGGATGGGGAATAATAATATAATGAGACTAGAAAAATAACCTTATCATATTAGGTTAGGTTGTAAAGCACATTAAAAGCTAAACAATGGAATTTATATTTTACTCTAGAGATAAAATAGAGTTTATTGAGTAAAGGAATGACATTGTCAAATCTGGGATTAAGGAAAACCACTTTGGTAGCAGGGCAGAGGATTGATTGAAGTAGAGTGAGACTTGAGACAAGGAGTCCAATTAGGAAGCCATGACAAGAGTCTAGACAAAAAGTGATGTTGGCCTGTTCTAAGGTGATGACTATGTGATTAAAGAGAAGGGTCTGCTGGAAAGACTTATATGAATGATGCTGAGTGAAATGAGCAGAACCAGGAGAATATTGTACACAGTAACAGCCACATTATTCGATGACTGACTTGGGTAGACTTAGCTCTTCTCAGCAACGCAAGGATCTAAGACAACTTCAAAAGACTCACAATGGAAAATGCTATCCACATCCAGAGAAAAGAACTTGGGAATCTAAATGCAGATGGAAGCATACTATTTGCTTTCCTTTTCTTTTGTTGCTTTGTATTGTTTCTTCTTTTTTCCAGTTCCTTCCCATTAGTTCTTCTTTACATCATGACTAATGTGAAAAAAAATTTTTTTTAAGAGTTTGAATGCTGATGATGTTGTGGAGAAATAAATGGCAACATTTGGCAGCTGATCAGACATGTGAGGTGAAAAAGAATGAGGAGTTGAGAATAATGCCAAGGCTATGAACCTGGGTGGCAAGATGAATGATGATGTTTTCAAAAGAAATTGGAAAATTCAGTAGAGAGAAGGATTTTTTTTTTTGCACTGAATATGGTGACTTTATTGATGGTACACAATACAAGACTCTTACTACAGGGGTGCTTTGGAACAAGGATGTGAATGGTACATGGGATCCCTAGAATAGGAGCATAGGAATGTAGGAATGTAGGTTAGGAATGTAGGCTTCCCAGTGGTGGATCTCCTCTTTTTGGCTGGGGATGAAGGTCCACAGCTTTCCACTTTACTTCTTGGAGGCCATGTAGGCCATGAGATCTACTACATGGTTCTATAACCATACTCATTGTCATACCAGGAAATGAGCTTGACAAAATAGTCATTGAGGGCAAAACCAGTGCCAGCATCAAAGGTAGAAGAGTAGGTGTTGCTGTTGAAGTCACAGGATATAACCTGATCCTCTGTGTAGCCCAAGATGCCCTTCAAGGGTCCCTTTGATGCTTGCTTCACCGCTTTCTTGATATCATCATATTTGGCAGGTTTCTCCAGGTAGCAGGTCAGATCCACAACAGATACATTGGGAGTAGAGATACAGAAGGCCATGCCTTCCCATTCAGCTCAATTATAACCTTGCCTATAGCCTTAGCAGCACCAGTGGAAGCAGGGATGATGTTTCGGGCAGCACCACGCCCATCATGACACAGCTTACCAGAGGGGCCATCTACTGTTTTCTGGTTAGCAGTAATGGCATGAACTGTAATCATAAGTCCTTCTACACTGCCAAAGTTGTCATGAATGACCTTGGCCAAGGGGGCCAAGCAGTTGGTAGTACAGGAAGCATTACTGACAATCTTAGGGGAATTATCATATTTCTTATGGTTCACTCCCATCACAAACATTGGGGCATCAGCAGAAGGGGCAGAGATGATGACCCACTTGGTTCTACCCCTCAAGTGAGCCCCAGCCTTTTCCATGGTGGTAAAGACTCCAGTGGACTCTACAACATACTCTGCTCCAGCATCCCCCTATTTAATATTGGTGGGATCCTGTTCCTGGAAGATGGTAATGGCTTTTCCATTGATCACCAGCTTCCCATTTTCAGCCTTGACAGTGCCCTTGAACTTGCCATGAGTGGAATCATATTGAAACATATAAACCAGGTAGTGGAGGTCAGTGAAGGGGTCATTGATGGCCACAATGTCTATTCCACCTGAGGTGAATGCAGCCCTGATCACCAGGCACCCAATACAGCCAAATCCATTGACTCTGACCTTCACCATCTTGTTCCAGGGATGTGAATGAAGCAGCAGAACCTGGAACCAAGCTTGGGAGAAAAGCCGAGAGAGAAGGATTTTTTGAGAATGATGAGTTCAAAGTTGTGGTATGTGAATGTAATGGAATGCTATTGTGCTATAAGAAATGACAAGCAGGCTGATTTCAGGAAAACCTGGAAAGACATGAACTGATTCAAAGTGAAGTGAGCAGAACCAGGAGAACATTGTGTACAGTAACATTGTTCAATGATCAATTATGATTGACTTAGCTCTTCCCAACAATACAATTATCCAAGATAATTCCAAAAGATACATGATGGAAAATGCTATCCACATCCAGAGAAAGAGTTATCAAGTCTGAATACAGATTGAAACATACTATTTTCACTTTATTTTTTTGTAGTTTTTTCCTTTTATTGTTTCTTCTTTCACAATATGACTAATATGGATTTTTTTTAAAAAAGAAAAAGATAAATTCTATATAGGACATGTTGAGTTTAAGAAGTCTATAAGGCAACTAGTTTTAAATGTCCAATAGAGAATTGGTTATATAGGATCTGTACCCAGGACTCTTAGACTAGATAACTAGATCTGAGAATAATCTACATAAAGAGAATAATTAAACTCATAGGAACTAGTGAGGTCACTAAAAGAAAGAACAGCAGAAGACCTAGAACAGAGCCTTAGGGAACACCCACAATTAGGGGCCATAATAGGGATAGTGAATCAGCAGATGAGACTGAAAAGGAGCAGTCAGACAGGTAGGAGAGGAACCAAGAAAAAGTAATAACACAAAAACCCAGAGAAGGAAAAAGTATTCAGGACAGGGTGGTTAGCAGTATCAAATATAGTAGAGAAGTCAAGAAGGAAAAGGACTAAGAAAAGACCATCAGATTTGGCAATTAAGAGACTACCATGAAGACAATTTGGAATTACACAAATAAAATGACTAAAATGTCCATATCCTTTGAACTAGAGACTCCATTATCGGTTTATATCCCAAGGAAGCCATGATAAGATAAGTCTCTATATATTCTAAAATATTTATAGCATCACTTTTTGTGATAGTTAAGAAGTGGAAACACAGTAGATGCCTATTGATTGGGGAATGGCTAAACAAAATGTGGTACATGAATGTAATGGAACATTACTGTTCTGGGAGAAATTATATGTGTAATCAATACAGAGAAGCATGGAAAGATCTAGATGAAATGATGCAGAGTGAAGTAAGACGAACCAAGAAAACAATATACATAGTAATGACAACAATGTGGTTGGAAAAAACAACTACATACCAAAAAATCAAAAGTAAATGTAACAAAATTACAAAGATCAAGTGGGACTAAAATGAAGAGAAATATCCCCAACCTAGCCTTTTGTGAAGATGGGAGGTCCAAAGACATTACACATTGCATAAATTTTCAGTCTTTTTTAATGTATTGATCTGTTGTGATAACTACCTTTTTCTCTCTCAAAAAAAAATACTTTTTGTCTAATAGGATGATGGAGGAGGGGAAGTAATACACAGGATATGATGACAATGTTGAGACTGGAAGTCAAGGCGCTCATGATTGAGAAGGGAACTGAGTGGCAAAGAAGTAGAGGCAACAAGTAGAGACAGCTTTTTCTAGGAATTTTGGCCCAGAAAAGGAAGACAAATATAATACAATATCTTGAGAGCATAGTAACTTCTAGTGAAGGATTTTTTAAGAATGCAGGAGACTTGAGCATATTTAAAGTAGAGAAGAAACCACTAGGACAAGATTGATGATTAGAGAGAAAAGAGGGATGATTGAGGCAAGACAGAAGGGGATGGGATGGGTTCAAGGGTACATGAAGAGGAGTCAGCCATGTCAAGAAGAGCCATCTCATAAAGGCCTCATTTCCAAAATTTACAGGGAATTAAGTCAAATTTACAAGGATACAAGTCATTCCCCAATTGATAAATGGTCAAAGGATATGAACAGGCAGTTTTCAGAGGCAGAAATTAAAGATATCTTTAAGCATA
>CM053587.1:71649192-71682953 GCA_028646515.1 Pseudochirops corinnae
AAAATTAAAAAAAAAAAAAAAAGAAAGCTACTAGTGAGTCTAATCGAAGCCTGAATGTGTGCCTCCTCATTGACAGAGCCAGTGAGTGGTCATCCAGCCTTTGCTTGAAGACCGTCATGAGGGACATAAAAAAAAAAAAAAAAAAAAAAAAAAAGAAGACATGAGTTCAAATGTGATCTCAGATTCTAGCTGTGTGACCCTGGACAAGTCACTTACCCCTGTTTGCCTGTGTTCCTTATCTGTAAAATGAGCTGGAGAAGGAAATGAAAAACTACTCCAGAATCTGCCAAGAAAACCCTAATGGAATCACAGAGAGTCGGACTGAGCCACAACGTGTCCATTTGGAAATTATCTTAGTATTTGGTATGAGGTGTTGACCTAAACCTGACTTCTATCAGACTGCTAGTCAGTTTTCCTAACAGTTTTTTTTTTTTGAGGGGCAATTGGGGTGAAGTGACTTGCCCAAGGTCACACGGCTAGTAAGTGTTAAGTGTCTGAGGTCGGATTTGAATTCAGGTCCTCCTGACTCCAGGGCCGGTGCTGTATTCACTGCGCCACCTAGCTGCCCCCTTTCCTAACAGTTTTTGTCAAATAGTGACAGTCCCCAGTAATTGCGTCTTTGGGTTTTAGGTTTGGTTGCCTGTGTATGTTGTGTATTAATATCATCCACTTAATGACTTCTCTTTATTTCTCTTCAGATTTTTGATCTTTTGTTCTACTAGATGAATTTTGTAATTTTTTCTAACGAGAAAATAGGAATTATATAGATCATTTATATAGATCATTAAGATTTATAATTCACTTTACAAATATTATCTCTTTTTATCTTCACAACAGCCTTGGAATGTAAGTGCTATTATTACCTGCATTTTACATATGAGGTAGACAGAGGTTAAGTGACTTGCACAAAGTCATACAGTTAATAATTATCTAGGCAGGATTTGAACTCAGGTCTTTTTGACTCCACATCCAGTTATCTATGGACTGACCCACCTAGTTGCCTCTGTTCTTTTTTTGCTAGCTCATTATGACACTGAATAAGTAAATTATTTTAGGTAGTATTGTCCTTTTTATTATATTGACTTGGCCTGCTCATTTATTTAGGCCCATTTCTCTTTTTATTTAGGCCCATTTCAGTAAAGAACCTTTTGTTGTTGTTTTAATCTAGTTCCTATGTGTATCATGATATATATATAGGCTCCCAACTACATTATACATTCTACTTATTTCAGAGGAATATTTCTATTTCTGCTGGGTTTTGTTTGCAATATACAAAAACATTGATGGTTTATGTGGATTTATTTTAAATCTTTCAACTTTGCCAAAGTTATTAATTGCTACGATTAATTTTTCATTGATACTCTATGGTTTTCTAGGGAAACCATTCTGTTATCTAAAATTTGGGGTGATTCTGTGTTTCCTATTTACTGATATTTATTCTTTTGGTCTCTTGTTTTATTGCTGTAACTAGCATTTCTAGCACTGTCAAGTCATAATGGTGATAGTGGATATCCTTGCTTTATTCCTGGTCCTGTGGTTAAGATTTTGTTGTTATTCCATATAATGCTAGATCTTGGTTTTAGATAGATCCTACTTAACATGCTAAACAGAGGTTCATTTTTTTCCTTTTTAGTGTTTTTGACATACATGAGAATTGTATTTTGTCAAAAACTTTTTCTGTATGTTGGTATAATTGTGATTTTTGTCATTAATTTGATCTGTTATATTTCTGGTTTTAAGATTTGGAATTCTTTGTGAAATAGCATGTCATTCTTATGCTGAGGCCGTTCTCCTCTTCTCTGTGTTTTTCTAGTATTAGTATATGAGCTTCTAGTATATCCTATTATTTTGTAATCCACACCTTGCCAGTTCGATTTTACTTTGGTAGACAGTAGCTACCTCATGTCTTGTGTTACAGGATCAAATGGACCTCAAAGAGTCCGAGCAATCAGCTTCCTTAAATCTGTTGTTCTTATCTGGGACCGTAAGTAGGTCATGAATTGCTATAGTCTTAAGTGAAATGGTCATAAGAGCTGAAAACCTGTAACTTTACATCTTCCTCAGTGCCTTGGCCAGAGTGGGTGACACGAAAAATGCAAGAAACTGATCATGGAGCAGAGATTTGCCTTGAGTGACTTGTTTGAGGGAAAATGTACGGGGGCATTATTAGGTATCAGTCGTCATCTTGATGTCTGGTGAAATGAAGCAAGCCCAAGTCCCTTTAAAGATAATAGGGGGCTAAGAGAAAGTTCCTATTTCACCATTCACTCTCTACTCTTTGTCCTTGTTATGTATCCAAGTGGAAAATTAAATGAAAAAAAAAAGTACCCAGGTTCATTTTATAATTGAAAGCATCTCCTCTAGAAGACTGTTTTTGAACTGTCTCATCTACTGAAGAGCCAAATGGCTTTGTTGTTAGAGAGATCCAATCTTTGGGCAGGGGATAATAGACTTGTTCCTGTAATTTGGTTTGTAATTATAGCTTTGCACATCATACCCTTATTGTAAGGAAAAGTCTACCTTCTACAAAAGTCTTACTAAGGCCCATGGTGGAGATTCAGAACTTAGTTAAGTATTCTAAAATTCCTTCTATGCATAAGCAATTTAACCTTCCATTCATTAAAGACATTTCTCATAAATACAGCCTCATACTTGAAAAATTGTTGATTGACTGACTATATTTTGCCAGCTTGAATACAGTCAGACACACAGGTCCTGATCCTTGCAAAGAATAGTACAGAGACTGTTTTGCCACTTCAAATAACAGACCCCTGAAATCCACACTTAACCCATTACCAGCCATCTGGAACATTTAGGAAGTTTTCATTATTTCAGAAATCTGGTTTTATGTTGACTAGCCTTACTGTAAATATTGGATAAATCAAGAATTTAATTTGGCTTATGGGGTATGTGTGGTCATGACTGGGTGTAGGACCTCTCTCTACAATAAATCAGTGGTAATTTAGAATCTAGCCATTAGTACAAGGCCATAAAAATGTACAGTATACCTGACTTGATTCATCTGAACAAATCAGGAAGGAATAATGTTTTTCAAGGCTAGAACAAACAACTACAGGAGAAGATTCTCTGCTTTGTAATATCAATATCCAATTTATTTTTGACACTTGCAGTTCCAGCTTTTACATGGTATACTTCTACAGCTAGTCAGAGAATGATAGTGTTTTAGAGTTGGACTTTCAGCTCAATCCTTATTCCCAAGTCTAAGGAAAATGATTTTGTGAGTGGCAGTATAGTCCTTATGTTAGGTAATATTCCCTGACTTCCTGATCTAGCTTAATTATCTTTCCCCTCATCATTTCCAGTAAAAATCTAGTGCCAGGACTTGTGTGGTAGGGATTGGAAAAATAATAATAATAATTCATAACTAACATCTTTATTATATTATCTAAAACCTGCAAAGACTTGTATGAACTGATGAGTAAAATGAACAGAACCGGTACAATTTATGAATTAATAACATTGTAAAGACAAAAAACTTTGAAAGACTGAGGACACTGATCAGTGAAGTGACTGACCTTGATTTCAGAGTTTAAGTGGATGAAGCATGCTACTAACCTTCTGAACCGATGTGATACACTCAGTATGCAGAATGAGATATATTTCTGGACATGGCCAGTGTGGTCATTTGTTTTACTTGTCTATGCATATTGTTACAAAGGGTTCTTTGTTTCTTTTTTTCTTTTTTCGGTTTTGGGTGATGGGGAAATAAAAGGAAGAAGGTGACTTATCAAAATACTATTGTTACTGTGTACGATGTTCTTGTAGGTCTTTTGTTTTGTTTCAGTTCATGTAAATCTTTCCAGGTTTTTCATCCATCTTCTTCATCATTTCTTATGGCATGATAATATTCAAAATATGGCAAAGAATTGGAAAACAAGAGGATGCCCATCAATTGGGGAATAACTGAACGAGTTGTGGTCTATGAATGTAATGGAATACTACTGTGCTATGAGAAATGAGGAGCAGACAGACTTCATGATAGCCTGGAGAGACATATATAAACTGATGCTGAGTGAGGGGAACAGAACCAGGAGAAACTTATACGCAATCGCAGACACAACCTATGTGTGACAACGAACTTCAATAGACTGAGCTCCTCATGGCAATGTAAGGTTATAAGAGAATTCCAAAAGACTCATGATGGAAAGGGACGTCTGCATCCAGAAAAAGAACTACAGAATCTGAATGCAGATTGAAACAAACTACTTGCTGTTTCTTTTTCTCGTTTTGTTTCCTCTTTCCCACTGATCATTCCTTCAGTTATAATCCTTCTTTACAACCTGACTAATGATTAATGTGAAGATATTTGTAGATCCTATGTTCGAGTGCATGCCACCATGATGGGGGGGAGGTGGGAGGAGAGGGAGTGGGAGAAAATCTGAAATTCTAGGGACTGTGGAACTGAACATTGTAAACTAAAAGTAAATAAACCAATTTAATTTTTAAAAAAAGAAATAAAAAAAAACAATATTCAAAATGCCACAGCTTGTTCAGCCATTGTCCAGTTGATGGACATTTCCCCAGTTTCCAATTTTTTGTTACCACAAAAAGAGTCACTGTACATATCTTTGTATGTAGGGGTCCCTTTTTCTTTTTCTCTGATTTCTTAGGAGTACAGACCTAGAAGGAGTATTGCTGGGTCAAAGAGTACACACAGTTTTATAGATCTTTGGGCATGGTTCTAAAGTGCTCTCCAAAATGGTTGGACCAGTTCATAGCTCCACCAATAGTGTATAACCATATCTATTTTTTTTTCACATCTCCTTCCATGATTTGTCATTTTTCTTTTTCTTTCACAATTTAATGGGTGTGGGGAGTATCTCAGAGTTGTTTTAATTTGCAGTTCTCTAGTTATGAGTAATTTAGACATTTTTTTCACATGACTGTTGAGAGCTTTAATTTCTCCTTCTGAAAACTTATTTTTATTCGTTGTCCATTTATCAACTAGGTAATGGCTTTTATTTTTATAATTTGCCTTAGTTCACCTATTTATTTGAGAGATGAGACCTTTATCAGAGAAAAATGTAAAAATGTTCCCAGTTTCTTGCATTCCTTCTAATTTTGGCTGCATTCATTTTGTTTGTGCAAAAACTTTGAATAATTTCAATTACATTAAATTTAAGTTTTACATCTTACAGTCCTTTCTATCTCTTGTTGGTTATGAACTCTTCACATATTCATAGATCTCCAGATGAATTTCGTTATTATTTTGTCTAGTTGTATAAAGTTATCCTTTAGTAATAACACTCACAGGATTTCTGTTATACTGGTCTTCCTCTATGACCCAGATGATGATAGAGTTTTGAAGGTACACATGGGTCATCTCCCCATATTAGAATATACACAATTTATCCTTGTTCAGTCCCTTGTGATGGCTCACTTAAATGTGCCTTTTTGTTTTCCTTGACTACTATTTGTATTCCAAAGTTTCTTCCTTTATCTCTTGTTGATGAAAGTGTTACAAGACAGGGAAAACAAACTCTCACTCTCACCATATCCAAAAATGTGTTCTCTCATGTTCCAAATTTAGTTCATCACTGGTCCTCAGAAATTTTGGTTGGTCATTGAATCCTTAAGTCTTTAAAAATTGTTCATTTTTACGATATTGTTTTTATAAATTGTCTTCCTGGTTCTTCTTATTTCACTCTATATCAGTTCATACAAGGCTTCCCAGGCTTCTCTAAAATTATCCTTTTCATCACTTCTTACAATACAATAGCACTACTTTTGTTCAGTCATTCTCCCAGTTTATGAGTACCTCCTAAGTTTCTAATACTCTTCCACTACAAAAAGCAGCTACAAATATTTTTGTAAATATAGTTTTTCCTCTTTCTTTGATCTCTTTTAGGGTATAAACCTAGTAATCTCTGGGTCATTGGGTATGTCTAGTTTAGTAACTTTTGTGTTATAATTCTAAACAGCTTTCGTGGTTCCTGAATGGCTCTGCCAATTTGTAGATCCACTAAAATGCATCAACGTACCTGTATTCTTGCAACCCCTCCAGCATTTGCCATTTTCCTTTGATGGTCATGTTCTTATATGTAATGGATGTGAGGTAGGAACTCAGAGTTACTTTACTTTGCATTTCTCTAGTTATTAGGAATTTGGAGCGGTCAGTATATAGTTATATTGGAGGGGTCAGTAAATTATTTATTTGTTAAATTATTATTATATTATATTATATATATTATTTTATTAAATAATAAAATTATTTATTTATTTTATTAAGCAGCTACTATGTGCTAGGCACTGTGATAAGTGCTGAGGATATAAAAAGAGGCAAAGTCAACCTCTGCCCTTAAGGAACTTACAGTTTAATGGAGGAGACAACAGGCAAATAAATATGTACAGAGAAGCTCTTTACAGGATAAATATGAAAGAATTAAGAGAAGGAAGACTAGTACTAGAATTAAGAAGGATTGGGAAAAGCTTCCTGCAGAAAATGAGATTTTAGCTGGGACTTAAAGGGAACCAGAGAAGCCTATGGGTGGAAATGAGGAACAATAACATTCCAGTCATGGGAGATAGCCAGAAAAAATGCCTGGGGCCAAGAGATAGAGCATCTGATTTATGGAAACAAGGAGCCCAGTGTTACTGGATCAAAGAATATATGCAGGGAGTAAGGTGCAAGTGAGAGGAATGACTTCTTGGACCCCTATTTTATTCCAATCAGTGTTTAGTTAGATGTGATTCGATAGGGGTAATGATTGTTAGCAATTATTAGTGATAAATATACATTATATACATTTAATCAGTCAACTAATATTAGTATAAGAATTACAGATATTAATACATATTTTACATATATGTTGGGATAATTAGATAAGATAGATTCTTTCTTATAATAAGCCTCAAACTTTAAACTACAGGCTATAAGTTTGCTGTTCACTAACCTGTTAGAAAGTTCACCTGCCTAACCTAGAGAATGAGGACTAGAGGACCTGCACTCTTTTGGTTAATGAGTGTGTGACCACACTGAGCGTGAGTGCGATGTCTTGACTCCACATGGCAAGTGCCCCAACTTATTTTTGCATCTCCAGACCACGCTGTTGCCCATTATGAAGAGGGGCTCATTTTATGACCACTTTGTAGAGATGACCCTTGTTTTGCTGATGCATCATTTCTGGCCCTCTTGGAATGTTGTGAACAAGGTCTATCAACCAATAAGACTCTTTGTTTTACTTTGCTTCTTCTGTGTATCCGGGCATCAAGTACTGTAAATGTTGGAGATAAGAGGGCATCAGATTGTGAGGAAGGTCTGAAGTCCACATCATTGGGGAAGGGGGAGCAGGCCCCTTTAATAAAGTGCTATTGGCTCAGAGCTCTGTACAATCTAATTGTAGATTGGGCAATTGTGGACCCTGCATAAGAAGACTGGAAAGATAGGAGGGAGCTGGATTATGATGAGATTTGAATGCCAAACAGAGGATTTTGCATTTGATCCTAGAGATAAGAGGAAGTCTCTAGAGTTTATCTTTTTTTAAATCTTTTTTAAAAAGAATTTTTTTTTATACACATTTGCTTTTAAAACCTTGAGTTCCAGAATTTTTCCCTTCTTCCCTCCTTATCCACCCCCTCTGGGAAGATAAGCAATTCAATATAGGTTGTACATGTGTAGTTAGGCAAAACATTTCTATAGTAGGTATATTGTGACCTAGAGTTTATCTTAGAGACAAGAATTGGTTTCATTCTGTTCCGACACCTGCTGATGATGGTTCCAGATATAATAGATCCAAGGTGACCACTCCCTTACTGATACTAGCAAATTCCTTGGGAAATTACAAGCTTACTTTGCTGTATCTCAGATATGGGTAATTTTCATCTTTCTGTCCTCCAAGTTCAAGCTCATTCCAAGGCTGTGAATGTATTTTTTTGTCATTTGTTTCAAACTCATACAATGAATACAAGTTGATCACTTGTACTCAAATTGTGCAGAAGAGAAGTGCAGTCCATATTCTCCGTTTTCATCATTACTACTTTGCAGGGTTCTATGAGTCCAGGTGGAATATGCAAATGGTAATCAGTTCATGCTCACTCGTTTCAGGATCCAAGCCAACTTTCCCTGGACCTATCTTCATTTCTCAGCATTGATTCTTAGACCTTACCATCTGCAGCACCCACAGAATATTCTCTGCATTGTCACCTCTAAATTGAGTGTGGTTATCTTCACAGTTGTAAAGTGATGGTGGTGGTGGTAGTGGTGGTGGTGACACCTAACATTTATGTTATGTGCCAGGAACTGTGCACAGTGCTTTACAACTTTTAACTCATTTGATCAGCAAGAAGGTAGTTCTGTCTTTCTGTTTTTCTTCTCATGATATTCCTGTGTCTATTATGATTTCAATTCCTTGTCTCTTTAGCTGTTCAAGAACAGTTTTATCCATGAGCCCATTTTCATCATATTTTCTTCAGCTTACACTATATCTTTTTTAAAAAAAATTCTAATTTATTTTCAGTTCTGAACTCTCTCCATCCCATCTCCCCTCCTCCACCTATTGAGAAAGAAAATATATAAATAAGTGTATTCAAGAAAAACAAATCATATTGACCATGTTTTTAAAAAAGTCTTAATATGCATTCTGAGTACATCATCTCTCCATCAGGAGGTAGATAGCATGTTTCATCATAAGTCCTCTCAGATTGAGAATGGTCATTAAATTTATACTACATCTTTAGAGAAACCCTGCATGGTTTCTGTGGCCTGAACACAAGAAAATGTCTTTGAGATGGTTAAGGTTAAGGTTCTATAATCTAGGCTATTGTACGGACCATATTCCAATTGATCAAATACTTTGTTTCCTCTATCAGTTCATCACTGTTTTTATAACAGTCTCTACTAATACAGTCTTTACTGATACCCTCAAGTCAAGCCAAACCCATAGTCCTTTGGTGCTCAGGTCAGTTTGTTCACATCTGGTCTTTCAGAGGGGTACCACTTCTCTTGCTACCAGTCTCAATAAGTAGTTATCCATTTACAACATGAATTTTTATGATAGTTTCCCTTTGAACTGAATGGTATTGCCAGATTCAGAAAACACTACTTCAGTCATGTACCAGGGTCCTAGAACTACTCTGGTTTTTGTAAGGACATTTCTGATATGGGAATTCAGAGTTTCTTATGCTTAGATTCCTCAGGTTTTTAATTGTAGAACCTCTGATACTTTATGACAAAACTTTATCTTTTTCCTTGTCATATACCTGCCAGTCCCGTAGCAGTTCTATTACTCGTTTGGCCTCTACTGAGTCTTTCCCAGGAGGGCAAGGTTCCTTTCTTCAGGAAATTCCTATTTTGGGCCTAGTATTGCTACCAGTAATGAAGCCTTATACCTGCCAATAAGTGAGGCTTCTGGGACAGCTAGGTGGCACAGTGAATAGAGCACCGGCCCTGGAGTCAGGAGGACTTGAGTACAAATCCAACCTCAGACACTTAATACTTACTAGCCGTATGACCTTGGGCAAGTCACTTAACCCCAATAGCCCTGCCTTCTCCCCTGCAAAAAGCAAAAAAAAAAAAAAAAAAGAAAGGCTAGAGAGAGCCAATGGAAATTATTAGGGGCAGATAGGTGGCGCAGTGAATAGAGCACCAACCATAGAGTTAGGAGGACCTGAGTTCAAATGCGGCCTCAGACACTTGGCACACTTACTCGCCGTGTGACTTTGGACAAGTCACTTAACCCCAACTGCCCTCCAAAAAGCAAAAAAAAAAGTGAGTTTTCTCCATCTTTCACCTGATGGGCAGGAAGTGGTTTTTGCATGCCACAGTGGAACCAGCCCAGTCCTAACGTACAGGTGAGCCAACTCTTTCTGCACTAAGGGAACTAACTTTTGCCTTTCTCACAGGTAAGCCGTTTCTTTCTGATGTAGTGGATCTAGCCTTGGTCCTCCCTATAGGTGTACCTCTTTATGGCTTAGTCAAACCAGACCTCTTTTTGGCCCAGGTAAAGCTTTCATTCCTGGCAACAGAGAATATGGAATTAGCTTCATTCATAGATAAGCTGTCTGATTCTGATAGGAACAATCTTGTCTCAGTTTCTTCTACAGATTAGTCTCCTTCTATAGAGCTATTTCTGTATTTCAACTGTGGTACTATTTTGTTTTTTTATTCACTAATGTTTTTAGTTTGTTTTTTACAGAATTCTAATTCAGATGGAGGATTGTGATCTAATTTCCAGATATTTTTGCCATGTGTATTTTGTTAGGGAATTTTGAGTGGTGACATGAATCCGGTAATTCACAGAAAAAGTCCTTAGTAGATTCTCCTGTCCTAATTCTTTTTTTTTTTTTGCTTTTTTTTTTTTTTGGAGGGAGGAGGGCAGGGCAATTGGGGTTAAGTGACTTGCCCAAGGTCACATGGCTAGTAAGTGTTAAGTCTCTGAGGTCGCATTTGAACCCAGGTCCTCCTGACTCCAGGGTTGGTGCTCTATTAACTGCGCCACCTAGCCGCCCCTCTTGTCCTAATTCTTCTATAAACTAGTCCTTCAGTGCTTTTGTAATTACCTCAGTTTTATATCTAGATCTATGCCAAATATCAGTAGTCATTCCTGGACACTAATGCTCAGTAAATGATAATGCATTTAATATTCAACATTCATGTTTCCATAATATTGATCAATAATGACCAAATTTGTCCAGTTATAGTATGAAAATGAACTAGTATAATGAATTTTATACTCGGGGTTGTTATAGAGCAGAACTCTAAGCATTTGACAGGTAGCAATAAAGCAAATGAGCAGCAATGATAGTATGACTATTCCATTCCAACAGGCAATGAAATAACACTCAGTATTGCAGCTAGCACCATTAAATAGCAAGTATTCATATGAAAATGTAACATAGGAGTGTCATAGAGTGTGTATAATGGAGGAAACGAAATGTAGAGACTGAAAAGTCAAAATAGAAATAATAATAAAACAAGTAATCCAAAAATAGAAACATGATCCAAAGCAAAAATCAGTTTTGATGAGGAAGAAGAAAAAATAAGACAAAAAAGAAACAAAAGCGTGGGTCAAAATTATAAAATTCAACAGAAGACAACTCTTCCTAATAATTGAAAAATTAGGGAGCTAAATTAGACTCTAGGGATGGCTAGGTGGAACAGTGAATAGAGCACCAGTCCTAGAGTCAGGAGGACCTGAGTTCAAATTGGGCCTCATACATTTAATACTTACTAGCTGTGTGACCTTGGGCAAGTCACTTAACCCTAATTACCCAGCCTTCTCCCCTCCAAAAAATAAAGGTGAAAAAAAATAAATTAAACTCTAAGCTTGAAGCATACAAGGAAAATTGAATTGAGGAAAAAGTATTAAAAATGGAAAAATATTAAACACCCAAAATAAAATTGGTAAATTGGTAAATCCAATGCTTGTAACAATAATGCTAGAAAATTCTGCTTAAAAGATACAGGAAAAATTAATTAAAGCAGCATTTAAAATCTCAAACAGAGGAAAACATTATCCCAACATGACCCTTTATTTCTAACAGTGGTGGTGGAATGGGGCTACTTTGCTGATGGATAACTATTGCCTATCTGGGTCCCACCCTAGTGGGAGTAGATCCACTCTGTTTTTCCCTTATAGCACAGCTTTCCCTACAGTTATCACCCTATTTGTCTCCTGTCTTGGGGGAGGGATTTTTTTTTTTTTTTGCTTTTTGGAGTGGGGAAGATTGGGCAATCAGGGTTAAGTGACTTGTCCATAGTCACATGGCTAGTAAGTGTGTCAAGTGTCTGAAGTCGGATTTGAACTCAGGTCCTCTTGACTCCAGGGCTGGTGCTCTATTCACTATATCACCTAGCTTCCCGAGGGGGAGAGATTTTCTTAAATCTGCAATAGTAATGGAACCATGAGAAGGGCAGGTTGTCCAGGAACTTTGTCTTGCTTCTCTTTACCATGTTTCCTCTTTTGAGAACACTGCTGCCTCAGTGGTGTCTAGGACAGTCTTTAATATAATCTTTTCCTTTTGTTAATAATAGGTATCAATAAAAAAATCTTTTAATCTTCAGCTTCTCTCTCCGTGCACCCATTGATCTCAGAAATTAGCGTCTCCTTTCACTTTGTACAGCCGACCATTGTCTCTTCCTTGGCAGCCTTTGAGCAAATGAAACCGTGTACAGTCATACTTCAGGCCAAAGACAGTTTTACCTAATGCTAGATATTGAAGCCTAAGTGTACAGAAATGCAAAACAGCCTTTGAAGTCGTAACAACAGCAGGAGCTAACATTTGTGTAGCTGTTCAGGTTTTGAAAGATGTTTTATGTATGTTTTCTTATTTGATGCTCACAACAACCCTGTGTATGGTAGGTGCTTTAATTATCCTCACTTTGACAATTATGAAGGACGCACGATGAAAAATACTATCTACCCCCACAGAGAGAACTGATGAACTCTGAGTGCAAACTGAAGTATAGATTTTCACTTTATTTTATACATAAATATGTAAAGTATATAATATGTTATTATATCATACATAAATACATGATATTATCATAGTCTTTTATTATATACTGCATATATCATGTTTTTCACGAAAGCTAAGTCATTATGGTTCAAGACATTCAGGTGCAGAGCTCTTTGCCTCCACACGATTTTGAGGCTATAGTCTCTCTTATTTTTTTATGATAGCAGCATGCTCTCAGGCCCTTGACCATTCCTCTGAATCCTTATATACTCTCATTTTGAAAAAAAAGTTTTGTTTTCTCCTTTTGGACAAAGATTGAAGGGGATATATTTTTCTTCTGGTTCAAGTCATAGAGCTCAGTGGTCTTTGGTTCAGAATATACCACTGATTTCTTTCCCATCATACAGCTGTCCATCTCACATCTATATTCTCAACTCCTTGGGCAAAGGACACGTTAGATTCTTTTTGCTAATCTGTTTTCCTGTATTTTATGGGTGAGTTTGTCCTGCTCATGTTCATTGTTGCTCCTGATTCCACTCTTACAAAAAAATAAAAGAGAATGAATGTGATCAGTGTCAGTAAGCTGTATTTGAAGTGTGCTGCACAATTCCCCTGCCCTGTTTTTCCCCCCTCTATTAGAGCATTTCAATTATATGCACATTTTGCACCCTTAGAAAAAGAATTCCAGAATTTTTCCTCCTCTATATTTTCACCTTACTTCTTCAGGGTCCGTGATGCCAGCTGATGTAAGCACAATGAACCCAAATAGAGGGAATGGTAGCATACTATCTACCCCCACAGAGAGAACTGATGAACTCTGAATGCAAACTGAAGTATAAATTTTCACTTTATTTTATATATAAATATGTAAGATATATAATATGTTATTATCAGAATTATTATTACAGAATTCTATTATTCTACCACATTTTCAGAAATGTCAGTCAAACATCAAATCTGGGATTGATTTCTTCATACTTGTTTAATATGCTTGGGAAGTTCATAATAATTTTTCCTTCTATGTGATCATGAATAATCCCCTATTGATCAATATAACCATGCTTCATCGTTATAGTTAAGAACCAGACAGTTACTTTGGGCAGAGGTTAATGAGAATCTGGATTTTTCCTTGCTTTCCTTGCATTTATGATGCTGTTAAGAACATCCGCAAGGACATTCATGTGGACCACGGTGGTAGCACTACATGATGGTGGAAAGAGCTACCCAGATCCTGATCACTTCTTCTTACTCCTCCTTACTTTTTTTTTTCCATTCTTCCTTTATGATCTACCCTCCAAAGCTGAAATTTCTTTTCCTTGTGACTTTCACCCACAAAGTGATGGAATTGGATTAGTTGGCTTCTGAGGTCATTAAAGAAACCTTTAAAATATTTCATTTAGCATGGAATTATTTTTCTTTCCCTCCCCACCCCCAATTTAAAAATTTAAAAGAGAAAAACAAAGCCTTTTTTGAAAAAAAAAAAAGTATAGTCAAAACAAATTCTTTCTTGCATTTGCCATGTCTAAAAATGTATGTCTCATTTTGCACCTTGAGTCTATCACCTTTCTGTCAGGAGGAGGGGTGTGGGTAAAATGCTCTGTCATAGGACCTCTGGAATCATCATTGGGCACTGCGTTGTTCAGAGTCCTTTTAAAAAATTTTTTAAAATTCATTTTGAACTTAAATACAAGAAAAAAAATTTCCATGTATACAGTATAACACAAAAAGAGGATTCAATATGAAACTATGTATCTCCCTTTATCAGCTTTTTCTCTGGAGGTAGATAGCATCTTCCTTCATAAGTCCTTTGTAGTCTATTTGAGTATTTATAATACACAAAATAATTTAGTCATTCACAGTTGTTCTTTGAACAGTTTTACTTTTTTGTATACAATGTTCTTTTTCTGCTCATTTCACTCTTCATTATTTCCTGCAAATCTTTCCATGTTTTTCTAAAATCAACCTGCTCATCATTTCTTATTTATTTTTATTTTTATTTTTCTGGCTTTTTTTTGGAGGGGAGAAGGCAGGGCAGTTGGGGTTAAGTGACTTACCCAAGGTCACATGGTTAGTAGGTGTTAAGTATCTGAGGTCGGATCCAAACTCAGGTCCTCCTAATTCCAGGGCTGGTGTTCTATTCACTGCACCACCTAGCTACCCCATGCTCATCATTTCTTATAGGCACAGTAGTGTACCATCACAACTGTATTCCACAACTTGTTTTAGCCATTCCCCAACTGATGGGAACCCCCTCAATTTCAAATTCTTTGCCACCACAAAGAAAGCTACTATATTCTAAAACATATAAGTTCTTTTCCTTTTTCTCCAATCACCTTGGGAAACAAACCTAATAGTGGTATTGCTGGATCAAATGATATGTATAGCTTTATAATTCTTTGGGCATAATTCCAAATTGTTCTGCAAAATGGTTGGATCAGTTCCCAGTTCCACCAACTGTACCAATGTCCAAATTTTTCCACTTCACCTCCAACATTTGTCATTTCCCCCTTTTATCATTTTAGCCAATCTGGTATGTGTAAGATGATGTCTCAAAGTTATTTTAATTTGCATTTCTTTAATCAATAATAATTTATAGCATTTTTATATGACTATGTATAGTCTTGATTTCTTCACTGAAAAACTGTCTGTTCATATGCTTTGGCCATTTATCAATAGGGGAATAATTCATATTCTTATAAATTTGACAAAATTCTCCATATATTTGAGATATGAGACCTTTATCTGAGAAACCATCTATAAAATTTCCCCTTTTGTTTTCCTTCTAATCTTGGCTACATTGATTTTATTTGTACGAAATCTTTTTAATTTAATGTAATCAAAATTATCCATTTTACACCTCACAGTACTCTCTATATCTTGTTTATTCCAAAATGTTTCTCCTGTCCATAAGTCTGATAGGTAATATGTCTTCTAATTTTCTTATGATAGCGCCCTTTACATCGAGATTATGTATCTATTTTGATTTTATTTTGTTTTTGCCCCACTTAACAGAATTTTATTTTTTCCACTTTCCACTTACATGTAAAAATATCTTTCAACATTCACTTTTATAAGATTTTGAGTTCTAATTCTTTTTCTCCAAAACAGCAAACAATGTGACTATGCATGTACAATTGTAATGAACATGTTTTCACATTGGTTATATTGTGAAAGAAGAATCAGAACAAAAGGGACAAATCACAAAAAAGAAAGAAAAAAGAGAAAATAGTATGTTTCAATCTGCATTCAGACTCTAGTTCTTTCTCTGCACGTGGCTAGTGTTTTCCATCATGATTGACCTTATTTTGGTAAATGGTATAAGACATTGCTTTATGCCCAATTTCTTCCAGACTGCTTTCCAGTTTTCCCAACATTTTAAATCAAATAATGAATTATTATCCCCAAAGCTTAGATCATTATAATAATTTATTATTGTGTACTATATATCTACTCTGTTCCACAAATCTACCTTTCTATTTCTTAGCTAGTACCAGATAGTTTTGTTAATTACTGCCTTGTAGTATTGTTTAAGATCTGGTTGGTAGTTCTAAACTTCCTTCCTTTAAATTTTTTTTTTCACTAATTCCTTTAATATTCTTGACCTTTCTTTCAAATGTATTTTGTTATTATTGTTTCTAGCATAGTAAAATAATTTTTTGGTAATTTCATTGGGATGGTATTGAATAAATAAATCAGTTTAGGTAGAATCATCATTTTTATTATATTGACTCTGCCTACCCATAAACAATTAATATTTTTCTAATTATTTAAATATGACTTTATTTGTATAAAAAGTGTTTCATAATTATATTCATGTAGTTCTTGGGTGTCTTGTCAGGTATGCTTCCAGTATTTTATTCAGTTTATGTTATTTTTTTTTGCTTTTTTTTTTTAGAGGGGGGAAGGCAGGGCAATTGGGATTAAGTGACTTGCCCAAGGTCACACCGCTAGTAAGTATTAAGTGTCTGAGGCTGGATTTGAACTCAGGTTCCTCCTGACTCCAGAGCTGATGATCTATTCACTGTACCACCTAGCCACCCTAGTCTACAGTTATTTTAAATGAGGTATCTCTTATTATCTCTTCTTGCAGGGTTTTGTTGGTGATACATAGAAATGTTCATGATTTATGTGGGTTTATTTTATATCCTGCTGCTTTGATAAAATTATTCATTGTTTCAATTAGCTTTTCAGCTGAATCTCTAGGATTTTCCAAGTATATCATCATGTCCTCTGCAAAAAGAGATAGTTTTTTTGCCTCATTGCTCGTTCTTATTCCTTTAATTTCTTTTTCTTCCTTATTAGTGTTGCTGGTCTTTCTAAAACAATATTGAATGATACTGGTGATAATGGGCATGATTGTTTTACTCCTCCTCTTATGGGGAAGGCTTCTAACTTAATCTATTACAAATAATACTTGTTGATGGTTTTAGGTAGATGTTTCTTATAATTTTGAAGAAAAATCCACTAATAGCTATATTTTTGAGTGTTTTTAATAGGAATAAGTGTCATTTTATCAAAAGACTTTTTTTTGTATCTATTGATATAATCAGATATAATCAATTATGTTAATCATTTTCTTAATGTTAAACCATCCATGCATTCCTAGCATAAATCCCACTTGGTCACAATGTATAATCTTTGTAATGTATTGTTGTAGTCTCCGAGCTAGTATTTTATTTAGGATTTTTGCATGCATATTCATTTGTGGAATTGGTCTATAATCTCCTGATTCTGTTTGAGGTTACTTTTAACTCTCAGTTTGAGAACTATGAACTACCTAGGGCTTGGAGAGTATGGGTTAGCATGAGTGCTGGGGCTCTTTTGACTTAGAAACCTAGAATTTGACTAACGACTTTCAATTAATTCAATTTAACTATTCCTGAAATGGCCAAATCTCTTAATTCTCATCTTTCTTGAAATCTGTGCTGCATTTGACACTGTAGACTACCTATTATCCTATATCTATCTCCCCTTTCTCATCCAAATTCCTGAAAAAAGCTGTCTTTCCTTGATTCTTCTACTTCCTAACCTCTCATTCGCTTCTCAGTCTTTGGCAATATGACTTGCTGCCTCATTACTTCAACTGAAGTGATTCTCTCCCAAATTACCAATGATTCCTTACTTGCTAAAACTGATAATATTTTTTCTACCCTCATCCGTCTTAACATCTTTGCTATTTTTGACACTACTTCGAGGGGTTGTTCGTCAATTGGGGAATGGCTGAACAAGTTGTATATGATCATGATGGAATACTATTTTGCTGTAAGAAAGGATGTGCAGGGTGCTCTCAGAAAAACCTGGAAAGACTTATATGAACTGCTGCAAAGTTAAGTGAGCAGAACCAGGAAAACACTGTATATAGTAACAGCAATATCATATAATAATCAACTTTGAATGACTTAGCTGTTCTCAGTAATGCGGTGATCCAAGACAATCTTGAAGGATTTATGATGAAAAAAGCTATTCATTGCCAGGCACTACTGATTGCTCTCTCCTCCCAGATACTCTCTCATTGTTGTTTTTTCATTGTTCTTTCCTTGATTGTCCTCCTACCTGACCATTCCTTCTCCATGACCTTTTCTGACTCATCAGCTTCTAAGGGTTTAATTAGCATCTCTTGGCAAATGACTCCCAGATCTCCATATCCAACCCAATGCTGTCACTTGAATTTTAGTCCTCTATCACAAATTACCTACTGGGCCTTTGAATTGAATGTCCTGTAGGCATCCCAAACTCAATATGTCCAAAACAGAGCTCATTATCATTCCCCCGAAAGTCTCCCCTCCACTAAATGTCCATTATTTCTACTGAGAGCACCACTATTCTTCCCATCTCCTAGGCTCTTAACCTAAGCATTATCTTCCTCATCCCACATATCCAATCAGTTGCCAAATTTGCTGATTCTGCCTCCACATCTCTTGCATCCAATCCCTTCTTTTTACTAACATAGCCACCCCCTTAATTCAAGTCTTCATTGTCCCTCTCTTGTTTAGAAAATTGCAATGGCTTCATAATTTGTCTCCTTGACTCAAGTCTCCATCCACTCCATCTGATCCTCCTTGAAGCTGCAAAAGTGATTTTCCTTAATCCCAGATCTGATCATGCCATTGCCTTACTCTAAGCTATTAACTACAGAGAAAACAAAACTTCTCTGACTTTTAAAGCCCTTTGCAACCTGACTCTAATCTATTTTTCTATTCTCATTGTATCATCATATTACATTATATCGTTATATTATGTTCAGTTAGGTGGGGCAGTAAATAATGTCAGACCTGGAGTCAGAAAAACCTAAGTTCAAAGCAAGCCTCAGATTCTGACTAGTTGTGTAAATCTGGACAAGTCACTTAACTGCTATCTGCCTCAGTTTCCTCAGCTGCAAAATGGGGCTGATAATAGCACCTACCTACCAGTGTTATGAGGATCAAATTAGATAATATTTGTTTTTTTAAAAAGGTGCTTAGAACAGTGGGCAGGTAAATGGCGCAAAGGACAGAGTGCTGGGCCTGGAGTTGGGAAGAGTCATCTTCCTGAGTTCAAATCTGGCCTCAGATACTTATTAACCGTATGACCCTGGGCAAGTCACTTAACCCTGTTCACCTCAGTTTCCTCATCTATAAAATGATCTGGAGAAGGAAATAGCAAACCACGCCAGTGTCTTTGCCAAGAAAACCCCAAATGGGCTCATGAGGAGTTGGACAGGACTGAAACAACTCAATAAAGAAACAAAAACAGCAGAAAACTTTGTACAGTACCTGACACGCAGCAGGCACTTAATGAATGCTCCTCCCCTCCCCTCCCCTTTCCCCCTCTCCTCTCCTTTCCTCTCCTTTCCCCTCCCCTCCCCTCCCCTTCCCTTCCCTCTTGTACTGTGGAGTCCAGTCAAAGTAGCTTTCTTTTTTGTCCCTCATAAATGGCACTTCACCTCTTACCTCTCTGCCTTTGGGAGATAAGGAAAATTACATTTGTAGGACACTACCATGAGCAAAATTAGGAGATGACATAGATCAGAGATGGAGAGTGGTATAATTCTTCAGGAAATTCAGGATATGGGGAGGAGTGGCAGGTAATGCCATATTTCACTGCATAATTATTGTGATTTTATGCCAGTTTTTTTTTTTTGCAAAAAAGTAGGGCATGACCATTATGTGAAGCTTTAAAAATTGTGCCAATGTTACTTGAAAATCATTTATTGCTAAAGTGTCTTTGGTGCAAGATTAGGATGTACAGAATACTCATGAATATACGTTAAAATCAAATAGTCCAAATCGATGCATATCATTTCTTTGTGACGATTTAGCAAACATTTTTCTGGTCTGAAAAATAAAGTCAACATATTAGTTGTTATTGATTTGTACATTATAATCGAAATATTACACTTAAAATTTACTACAGTGTTGTGAAGTACAGACTTACAAATTTAGTTTTCAGTGACTGAAGATTCAGCACCGCTATCATTGGTTTCATTATCAGACACGTTGTCCTAAGCACCACTCATATCAGATGCGTTTATTTCATTGTCACTCTGCTACAATGTGTCATCTTCAGATCCATCTAGTACTTTTAAAATTCCTGTCTTTTTGAAGCTTTCAGTGACTGTTTCTAGTGGTATAAGGTCCCAACTCTTAATTACCCATGTACATATCTGTTCCAAGGAAGGGATGTGTAATATTTCCAGCAGGCTGTCAATTGTTCACTGTTCATCAAAGGCTCAAATGATCTTTAACTGATTTATTTACACGTAGACAATGCTGGACTGAGAACTCTAGTCTTGAGGCTTGCAAGGCACAAGAGATTAAGGCCTATCCATATGCCACTGGTGAATATGTTGCTGCTCTGTTTACCTTTTAAGCAGCATGACAAATATAATTATACCATGTGACGATTACGTGATGAAAGGTAATAAACCAATTTTTGGACTGAAAAAAACCACACAGGCTGTGACAATGATGCCGTGAAGTATGGTAAGAGGTAAACTGCATTAGATTATGGCAAGCTTTAGGTGCCATGCTCAGGAGCGTGGACTTTATTCAGTAGGCAACAAGGAGACACTGAAGCCGTAGCCTAGGGTTTTAGGTACTTTGTTGCAAATAGGCAAATATTGAAGTCAAAAAGACGCTGCTCTTCTGTAGTGCTGTATTTTCTAAAGGAAAGAATGAATGATCTGTTTAGACTACAGGACTGCTGGCCCTTGAGGTAGGGTACTAAGGAATCCTCTATTACCAGGAACTTTTCTTAAGGTTAAGGATAACAGTCCTCTTCATTCTCCTCCCAGCCTGTCCTTAGATATGGTGGGTATTGACATGCTAACACTTGGAATACAGGGGGCCATCTCCAGTTGTTCTGATCTATATTTTGCCACTGGACCCAGATGCCTCAGGAGGAGAGAGTGAGGCCAGCGACCTTGCACAGTCCTCCCTCACTTAAATCCAGTTCACTTGCAAGTCATGGCATCACCTTCTTGATGTCATGGTCCACTTCAGGAACGAAGGATAAACAACAACTTGGAGTACAAGCCAAATAAATGAGAACAAAGCTTACTTTTCTACAAGAACTGACAGATTCATAATCATTTATATTATTGGTGGTTGGGGCAGAATATATTAATAGGAGAATGTGCCAACTTAATTTTATGTACAAGAACATGTGGACAGAGAACACACTTAGTCAAGCTCTCATCTCAATTATCACTGAATGAATCTTTCCTTTTACATCAGATCCTCAACTCTGTCACTCCCTGAACTAGGTCTGACAGCTAATCATTTTCTATTTAAATGATGACATGATTAACATTTTCTCTGGCTCCCATTTAGTTTCTGGATTTTGCCATTTTCAACTATTTTGACAGTCATTGTCTTCCCTTGTATATTATAGAGGCCCTAATGGGTTAGCCAGTGTTAATTCAAACAACCACCACAACAAAACACCGTCTATCCCATTTTTATTCTTTTTTTCTATACCCCCCTTTGACCTTCACACACACACACACACACACACACACACACACACACACACCTTCTATTGAATAGGATCTAAACTTATTGTAGGGTCTTGGATCCCTTTGGCAGTCCAGTGAAGCTTATGAACTCTTCAGAATAATGTATTTAAATGTATAAACTACAATATAGAGAGATTGCAAAGGCAAACAATTAAACTGAAATTCACTTATCAAAATATTTTTTTAAAAAAGTTCACATGATGCTGAGGAAAATGAGCAGAACCAGGAGAACATTGTACACAGTAACAACAACATTGTGCGATGACCAACTTTGATAGACTTAGGTCCTCTCAGCAATGCAATAATCTAAGACAACTCCAAAAGATTAAAGATGGAAAATGCTATCCACATCCAGAGAAAGAACTATGGAGTCTGACTGCAGATTGAAGCATATTAATTTTCTCTCTTTTTTTCTTTCTCATGGTTATTCCCTTTAGTTCTGATTCTTCTTCACAGCATGACTAATGTGGAAATATGTTTAATATGATTATACATGTATAGCCTTTGTCAGATTGGATGCCATCTTGGGGAAGGGAGATTGGAGAGAGGTGGAAAAATTAGAACTCAAAAATCTTATAAAAGTGAATGTTAAAAGCTAAAAAAATAAATAAATAAATTTCAAAAAAAGTTCATAGACCCTGAGTTAAGACCCTTTGTACTAAAACTTTCACTTATTAGGTATAACAGATTTATTTATTTTTCACCTTTTATGTGTTGGATACAATATGTTCGTATCTCTTGCTAACAATTTGTCTTTCTTTTTATCACTAGGATTTAGCATATTGCCTGTCACATAATAAGTCTATTACAATGGCTTGTTGAATGACTGGCAGGTTACAAGAGGGTGGCTTCTTTTTCCTACTTTTAGGATCCTTTTCCTCATCACCCCGAGTCTTTCTAAGCATCTATCTTCTGATACCACACTGCTCTCATTTGGAACAAGTTAGATATTTTGAATAACTTAAAACAGTTGGAGAGCTGGTTTCTTAATTAAGATTTTGTAGACCCTTTAAAGACAGATAGCATGTGAAAGTCAGAGATGCTCTGGTCAGCCAGATAGTAAATTGATCCTGCACAGATGCCTATCTAAACCTTACCAGAGAAGTTCCTGTGCATGGTGCCCCTCCATTGCCCAGGTTAGACTTTATTTATTTATGGACTTCCCTCTCTCACTGTGTAAGAAACACACCCTAGAAAAGAAGATATTGTAAAGCACACAGCCCAAACAGGGTGGAAGGAGACTGGGGATGACTTTCAAGAAGCACATTGGACAGACCAGCGTTGTCCTCTTCAGAAACAGTCCTTCCATTTGGATGAGAACTACCTCTTCAGGGATCATGGCTAGCCATGAGGGAAGGAAGGAACTTATGCTGAACATATGCAGTCAGGAGAGAAGTCTATAAGCAAGTGGTACCCTGGAGGCAGAAGAGATTGGGTTGAGATGCTGAAGATGAGTTTGGTCCTGCTTCTTACAATGTATATGATTTTGGGCAAGAGACTTCACCCCTGTGGGCCTCAGTTTCCTCCTCTGTAAAGTGAAGGCATTGGGTGAGGTGACCTCCCTGGTCCCTTTAAGCTCTACATTCTATCACCCATGAAACAGTGTTACTCTCTCAATTCTCTTCATTTTGATCTGAATGTCTTAATATCGTGTTTCTAGTATCAAAAGTCATCAAGGAGATTTTGTCATTGTTCAGTTATTTCAATTGTGTCCAACTGTTTGTGGCCCCCTTTGGGGCTTTCTTGGCAAAGATACTTATAAATGAGGAAATGGAGACAAACAGGGTGAAGTGACTTGCCCAGGGTCACATGGTTAGTAAGTGTCTGAGGCTGCTTTTGAATTCAGGAAGATGACTCTTTCTGACTTCAGGCCTGGCACTTTGTCTGCTATGCCAAGGATTAGTTCTTGTTATTCAGTGGGGTTTCTGAGGAATTTTTAGGATCATAGAATTTAGAGCTGGAAGGAGATCTCAAACATCCTGACTCAACCCAAACAGTAAAGGAAACTTAGGCCCAGAGGAATGGCATCACCTGTCCCAGGCCATATATGTGCATTAAGTGACAGACAGCATCAGGATTCAAACTCAAGTCTCTTGGCTGCACAGGCAGCACTCTGTCCATTCCACTGTAGCTGTAGATAGCAAATCAGGAAGGAAGCAAAGGGAAGACAAGAATATTTCTCCAACTTAGAGGTGGGACAAAGATGAGTTTAACCCCTGGGATAAGTCTGTCAGGAAACAACCTTCCTTTATGATAGATGGCAAATCTGACTGGAATTCAAATACCAATGATGGAAAACCTGCTCAGGAGGTAATCTCATCATTCCGCTTCAGTTCCCTTGGTGAGATCCGACTGATGCTCCTCATTCTTCTTTGGTTATAATTGATGAGATTGCCAAGCTGTGTTTGGATGCCAGAATGGGCTTTGCCAATTAACTCAGTCCCTTGTGTATATCTGTAGGCTGGCTGCAGTAAAGATCCAAACCAAGATTTACTTGCACTGAGGGTAGCAGTTCTAATAGAAATTTCTCATACCAATTGTTTTCCCTTATTGTGTTACAAACAAAAAAATTTCTGATTTCAAAGAGTGGCTTTTAATTCAAGACTATTTCTGCAAACATTCCCAGGTTGAAATTGAGTGATTAGTGAAGGCTTCCCAGAGCGCAACAGTCAAAAGGAGAAATCAAAAACAGTAGTAAACTTTGATTCTAAGTGTGCAAGAGTTTTCCACCCTCTATGAGTTATTGGTATTTTGAGGTCATTGGACACATCCTAGTAGTGTTTTGCATGTGTGTTCAATTGTAATACTTGTTGAACTTCCGCTTTTTAGTTAAAGAAATTAAATTATAGAGGGAAGAACTAAGTGGCTCTCTTAGGCCCCTAGGTAGTTTTCTAAAAGAAGATAGTTAATATTCATTAAGAAAAAAAATCTTCATCTCTACTGTCTCTCTACTACAGCCTTCCTCCTCTGGCTTCTAAATATTGAATAACTTCTCAGTCGAGGAGATAAATCTCTCTCTTCTTTTCATTTGGCATTTTTGTGGTTTGTGTTATCATCTGCCAAATATATTGCAATGTATTCCTTGTCTTGTTTCAGACCTTTGGGTATTTCCCAGCTTCCCCTAGGAATTTAGCAAGAAAAGGCCGTGACATGTGGGGGCCATCTGGGAGTCCTTCCCTAGATGTATTCTAAATTAGGGCACATAACCAGCTGAGCTCCCACCCAGAGCCTAAGGATTTTGCTTCTATTAGGCTCACCACAAAGAATCATGTACATGGATGGAAAATAATTTTTTTTGAGAGAAGAAGCTGTGGTCACACTTGGTACCAGAAGACTAGGATTTGAGACTAGGCAATCAATCAATGAGCTTTCCTTAAGTACTCACTCTGTGTCAGGCACTGTGCTAAACCCTGGGGCTACAAAGAACAAGTGTCTGACTTTAAGAAGCTTATATTCGAAGCATATCCTGCTACCATCTGCTGGTATGACCTTAGCAAATCACTCTGAGCCTCAATTTCAATTTGTTACCCAAATGCTGACAAAAATGGTGATGTGTGTATTTCTATTCTTTGTGACCTAGGGAAGATACATGGCTATGAAAAATCAGAAGAATGCCAACTCTCCGTCCACATGGTGGAAAATATTATGATTAGCATCCCTTCTATCCTGGTACATCTCAACCAAGACTTGCCCACTAAGGTGGACACAGTCAAAGAATGGAGGGAAGACAGAAATGGAGAATTCAAAAGGAAAGTTGGCTACTGTGTAAGGAAAAGCCAAGAGATTGCTTTTGAGTGGCCTTTGCTTGTAGCTTCACTTTTTCAGGGTCTCCACTTGGGAAGCATGGTATTCTACCATGTATTGTATTGTATTGTAACAAGTTGACAAATATTAGTTGGAACTGGCAATGAAATATTGATAACGATATTTATGTAGACTTTTTCTCAGTGGTGGTATAAGGATAAAATGAAGTAATATAGATTATAATATCATCAAGGCTCTCGGACTCTGGTTAAAGAAATAAAAAAAACTTGCATAAAAGGTTCAATGACAACATAAGGCAATCTTGGTAGGAGTTCATTTCTTCATTCAACATTTAACAAACGTCAACTGTGTACTTTGGCAAAACAAAATGTCAAGGCTTAGGGGTTTATTTCTAACACGATTTTAGTGATTTTCTCTGATTTGTTTTGCTGACTTTTGAAGTGGGAATAATAGTACTTTAGTAAACTGCTGTGATCTTTAAGTAAAGCTTGCTTTGGTACGCAGAAGTTGATAAAGAATACCTTATTGTTGGTTAAAGTTATTTTATGACTATGATCTAGTGACTTTAACCTCTCCGTTATGGTGGTAGTATTGGAGTACTATAAATGTAAAGAAAATAGTTCCTGCCCTCAAGTTGCTTACAATACAGTAGGAGTGATTAGACACATATTAATTATGTGTCTTAAAAAATAAAGTTAGAATAAAATACATGAAAGTGTTCATAAAAGGACAAAGTGTTATGAGATCAGATGGGCAAGTGACTGTATTCTGCTGGAAGGATGAGACAAAGCTTCACGGAGGAGGTTGCATTTCAACTGAAGAATAGTTTGGTTGTTACCAGGCAGAAATTGAGTAGGTGAAGGGGAAGACTAAGGCAAGGAGAGGATCTTGTAGGTATATGCATTGGTGATGTTATTGGTCCTTTGTTCTCAAAGTGGACCAGTGACCGCAAGAGGGTGATGTCTTGACTTGCAAGTGAATTGGATTTAAGTGAGGCAGAACTGTGGAGTCTCACTCTTGCCTCCAAAGTCATGCAACATTGTGAACAAGAGCATGGAAGTAGAATAATAATGGTAATAGCTAGCATTTTTATAGCACTTTATAAGGTTTGCAAAGTACTTTATATATATTATCTTATTTGATCCTCCTAACAATCTTGGGAGGTCCATGCTATTATTAATTGCTTTTTACAAATGGGGAAGCTGAGGCTGAGAAGACTTGGTCAAAGTCACACTAGTCAGTACAGTAGTTAAGCATCAGAGCTACTCTAGGTGAGGGAGTATGAGTGAGACGCGTTTAAAGGACATCTAGTAGTCTAGGCTGGTCGACCCATACAATGTATAAGAGGAAGGAAAGTGGAAGAAGGTTGGAGCGGTACATTGGAACCAGAGAGCTTTGCATTCTAGGCTAAAGAGTTTATGGTCTGTTTTTGTAGGCAGGGAGCCATTGGAAGGACACAGTGGTGGAGCATTAGGAAGATCAGCTGTGTGAAAGCAGTATCAAAGGAGACAGGCAACAAACTTTGTTTCTCTCTGATTCATTTGGCTAACCTTGGAAGTGGGAATGTTAGTGAACTGGTGTGATATTTAAGTGAAGACTGCAGAGTTGCTTAGGTACACAAAATTCAATAAAGAATACCTTGTTGTTGGTTATAATTATTTTCATAACTATGATTTAGTCATTTTAACCCATCCATTAATATTGCAGCTGGCCTCAAGTCATGGAATATTCCCTTCCCTTCCCTTCCCTTCCCTTTATACAGTCTATATATGCTTTGCGAACTTTAATTGGAAATGATAGCTAAGTAGAGGCCTGACTAATCTATCAAGGGAGAGCAGATCAATCATATTTGTTTTTAGAGGCAATGTCTCAATGCTTCATATATTCAGCAAAAATGTATGCTGCATCAAGTAGACTATGAACTTTCATCGGAAAAAATAATAAAAAAGTAATCTGAAACTTAAAATTATTATATTCTCTCCACATAAGAACATTTCCTGTGGGTTTGTTTGATCTTTAAAATGAGTGCCACAACAATGATTCTGCAGACACAACTTTGATAAGAAGTCTTATACCATTTTGACTGGTGCATGACACCAAAAACAGATGAGCAGGGAAAGCAGGATTCTTTAAGAAACATTTGGTATTTATCATACAGAATGGATTTATGAATTCACCCTACTAGACTAGGAAAGTTACCTTTAATGAAAGGTAAAATAAATGTCTCTCTTTGATGTCACCTCCACTGCCACCCAAACAAGACATAATGGTTCTCCCTGGGAAAGTAGAAAGGAATAGCTGGTGACTCCCATTTCTGTCCCTCTTTAAGGCTTCCCGAGTTTTTCTCCCAACAAACTTGAGAGGCAGGAGAATACAAATCCTTTTATTCCCACTTTACAAAGAAAGATACTGAGGCTCAAAAAGGTTGCCCCATGTTTACAGAGCTAGTCAAAAATTAAAATAACAACAGCAGCAGCACCCAGCTTTACTCTTCAAGGGCAGCGCTCTTTCTGCCGCACCGCTCTTCTGAGAGTGACCGTGCTGCAGCCAGCAATGATCCACGCAACTGAGCATCCTGATGTAATTTTTAATGGCTTCCCTAAGGCAGACATAGTCATCTCCATTGACATCCGCCAGTCAAAGTCTTTGTTTAATACTAGACTAGATGATCCCCCTGGTCCCTTCCAGTTCTGAAATATTCTCTCTGCCTCTCTGTCTCCCTCTATTTACTCTATCCCCATCTCTTTCTCTCTTCTCTTTGTCCCTGTATTCTGTCTCCCTCTCTATTGTCTTTTCCTATAATGTCTTTCTTCTCTATCCCTCTAATCTCTCTCCCTTTCTCCTCTCTCTTTTCTCTTTTTCTTCTCTCTCTCATCTATCTCTACAGGTAACTCATTTATAACTTATAGGCTGAGAGAGTTGGGGAGGAGAGAGGGGAAAGTCAGACTGAGAGGTTAAGTGATTGGCCTATGGTCACACAGCTGGTATGTGCCAGAGGTCTTCCTGAATTCAAGGCCAACTTTCTATCCACTACACAGCTGCTACTTTCTTAATCTAAAGTTCTCTAATTCCAAAAATCCATTCATTTCATAGGGGATTCACTTGGACATTTTCCTGTTCAATTTTTTATTCTTTACACCCTTCCCCTTCCAGGTGGTCCACAGTACCTCTGTGAAAGCTTATTCATATAAACTAAGAATATTTAGCATTTTAGTGAATATAGAGAAGATATTTAATGTGGGTGGCAATATAGCAAAAGAAATGATCACTCCTTCAAGACTAACATGCTGCAGTGGTAACATGACCTTTTCAAAATGGGTGCTTACTCCAGAGGCACAGATCATTATTTCATCCTATGAATTTCTAGTCTACAAGCCTTTCGTAAACCCTCGATAATGGATCTCCCAAAGGCCTTCTTCAAAAACCTTTAAGATATTCAAGGTTCAAGAACTTGCCCTGCCCATCTGCCATCTCCTTATTCTCACAAAATTTAGTGAAACTTAACTAAGCATTTATTATGTACATACTAAATGCCAAGTACTGTGGCAGGTGATAATGGAGATGCAAAGATAAAAACAAAGCAGTCTTTCTTCTCAGGGAGTTTATATTGTATTGGGGGAGTAATACATACACATATAAATAAATACAAAGCATACATAAAATAATATCCAGAAGAAAGGCACTAGACTAACAATGGGGGTGAGCTCCAAATAGATTTCCCTTGGAAAGTGGCATTTGACCTGAAGTTAAGGATGCTAAAAGGTAGGGATAAGGAGGATAGACATCCTAGGAATGAGGAAAAGCTTATTCAAAGTCACAGAGAGAGAGGATGGAATCTCCTGTATGAGGAACAACAAAGAGCCAGTTTAGTTGGAAGGTAGGACATTGGAAGGACGGTAAGTATGCACTAGGTCTGAAAAGGTAGACTAGAGCCACATTGTGAAGGCCTTTAAAAGTGAAACAAAAAAGTTTGTATTTTGTCCTGGAAAGAAAAAGGAGTTCCTGGAGTGTTTTTGAGCAGAGTAGTGAAATGGTCAAATGTTCCTTAGAAATATTAGTTTGGCAGCTGTTCAGAAGATGTATTGAAGAGGGGGAAATCTGAACATAGAGAGAAAAATGAGAAGGTAATTACCGTGGTGCAGGTGAGAGGTAAAGGGAACTTGAGCTAGGATGGTAGTCCCCTGAGAGGAGAGAAGGGAACAGATACAAGATAGATTATTGAGAATCAACAAGACTTAGCAACTGGGAGGGGGAGAGAAAGAGAGAATGACTCCCAGATTGGCATGCTGGTGACAGGAAGACTATGGTGGCTTCAATAGAAGAAAAGTTAGGGGAAAAGGAATGGTTTTTGAGGGAAAGCTAATGCATTCTGTTTTGGATATATATTGAATTTGAGATGGCATCATGGCTAGGCCTGATTCAGGCCAATTCTCTTGTAGTTAATGTTGGATATTGGAATGAAATTAGGTACTTGTACGTCATTCAATAGTTGTCAAAAGAAGAGTGACTTAGCTATAACAAAAGAAAGATATTCAGCAAGGATATTTGTGAGAACATTTTCTGTTGATTCACCTCCCATATTTCAGCTCATAATCATCACAGATTTCATGCTAAATTTTGCCCCAAAAGTAGGGTGTGACCATTATGTGAAGCTTTAAAAAACGTGTTGGTATTACTTAAAAATCATTTATTACTAAACTATCTGGAGCAAGATTAGGATGTGCAGAATACTCATGCATATATGTTAAGATTGAATACTGACAATGCACATGCGCTGAGAATTTTAGGCTCGCTGCTCTTGAGAGATAAATGCATATCCATATGTCACTGGTGAATACATTGCTGCTCTGTTTACCTTTTAAGTGGCATGACAAACAGAATTATACCATGTGACGATTATACTATGAAAGATTATAAATAAGTTTTTGTACTAAAAAAAAAAGCCCCAAACAAAAATAGGATTTGACAGTGAGGTGAAAGCAAAGCTTCCCTGCTTCTGAGTTGCCTTCTATGGTCTCCCAGGAAAGCATCAGAGTTCTCATAGCTGTTTCATGCTCAGGTAATCAGGAAGTGATGAAGATGGTCTGAAGTTTTAGCCTGGAGTCAATTAAATCTTGAAGATGATTGTAATACCTTTTAAAGAAAAACTAGTTTAACTTGAATGGGAATCAGGGCTTAAGCTATTGGTTCCATCACGCATATCTTTTGGAATCCATTTGTAATTTTCAATAAAATTTTTGTATATATCTATATCTATCTATCTATCTATCTATCCATCTATCTATCTAGAGAAATATTCATAGAGATAAGAGTTGAACCCATGGAAGATGATGAAGTCATTCCTAAAACAAAGAAAGAGGAGAAAAGAGGGGAGAGGACAGAGCCTTGGTACACCCATGTACTGGAAGTGGGACAATGATGATGATCAAGTTAAGAAGACTGAGAAAGAGTGGCTAGACAGGTAGGAAGGGAAACAAGAGAAGAGTGTCATGGTCATGAAAACCCAAGGAGGGAATTGCTAAATGGTGAAAGGATATGAATAGGCAGTTTTCAAAGGAAGAAAAGTAAGCTATCAATAGCCATATACGAAAATATTCCAAATCAGTCAAAGTGTATGAGCAGGAAGTTTTCAAAGCAAATCTAAGCTATTAATAGTCACATGGAAAATTCTCCAAATCACTAGCAATTAGATAAATGCAAGTTAAAGTAACTCTGAGGTTCCACCTTGCCCCCATCAGATTGACAAATGTGATTTTAAAAAAAGTAAAATGACAAATATTGGAGGTACTGAGGAAAAACAGGAACATTAATGCACTATTGGTATAGCTATGAATTGATCCACCCATCCTGGAAAGCAATTTGCAACTATGCTCCAAAATTTACTAAATTATATATGTCCTTTGACAGAGTGATAAACACTTTCCTGTTGTTGTTGAGTTGTTTTTCAATCATATCCAATTCTTTGTGACCCCTTTTGGGGTTTTCTTGGCAAGGATACTGGTGTGGTTTGCCAGTTCCTTCTCTAGCTCATTTTACTGCTGAGGAAACTGAGGCAAACAGGGTGAAGTAACTTGCCCAGGGTGACATAGTGTCTGAGGCTAGATATGAACTCAGGAAGATGAGTCTTCCTGACTCCAGGTTGGACACTCTATCCACTGTGCCATTTATCTGCTAAAAGTGATAACACTATCAAGACTGTATTCCAAAAAGATCAAAGAAAGAGGAAAACGACCCATTTACGTAGACATATTTGTGGCAATTTGTTTTTGTAGTGGCAAAGAACTGGAAACTAAAGGGTTATTTATCACCTGGAAAATGACAAAACAAATTTCAACATATAAATGTAATAGACATCATTGCTTCATAAGAAATAGCAAAAAGGATGGTTTCAGAGAAACCTAGGAAAACTTGTATGAACTGAAACAGAGTGAAGTGAACACAACCAAGAGAACAATCCATACAATAACAACAGTATTGTAAAGACAAACAACTTTGAAAGGCTTAAGAATTCTGATCAGTGCAATAACCTATCATGATTCCAGAGGACCTGTCATAAAGAATGTTACCTCCTGACAGAGAGATGATAGACTTATGTCACAGAATGAAACATAATTTTTTTGAACATGCCCAATGTGAGAATATGCTTGACTTCATAGATTTGTTACAAAGGATAAATATGCATAGTCAAGCATATTTCTTCCCTTTTCCCCCTTCCTTCCTTCCTTCCTTCCTTCCTTCCTTCCTTCCTTCCTTCCTTCCTTCCTTCCTTCCTTCTTTCCTTCCTCTCTCTCTCTCTCTCTGTCTTTCTTTCGAGTCTGAGAAATTGAGAGGAGAGAGAACAGATTTTTGTTAATTGACAAAAATTACATTAAAATTTTTAAGAAGACAAAATCATCAAAACTAATAAAGTGTTTAGGAAGAGGGTTTGATTATCCATATCAGATAGTGCAGAGCAGTCAAGGAAAAGAACTGAAAAAAGGCCATCGGATAGATCAACTAATGGTAATTTTAGAGACAGCAGGTACAGTTGAGTGATAAGGTTTGAAACCATATTGCAAAGAGCCGAGAATGGCAGAATTTTAGAGTCTGAGGGGCAACAGCAACCTTCTAGTCTAACCCATATCTCAACAAGAATGCCCTCTGCATCATACCCAATGAGGTAGCTGGTTGTGCAATGGATAAAGGGCTAGGCTTGGAGTCAGAAAGACCCAAGTTCAAATTCAGTCTTGGACACTTAATAGCTGTGCGACCCTAGGCAATTTGCTTAACTCATGTTTGCCTCGGTTTTCTCAACTTAAAATGAGGAAATAATGGTATCTACACAGTGTTGTTGTGAGGATTAAATAAGATAATATTTATAAAGCACTTAGCATAGTTGCTGGCACATAGTAGGCATTTAGTAAATGCTTATTTTTTTCCTTCCAATATGAAGTGGAAGTTAGGTGATAAAATGAAAAATAATAAAGTGAAAAAACAAGTAGAGAAAGCAAGAAAAGAGAAAATGGTAGAAGGAATAATAGTTTTAAATGGAAGCTTTGTTTTGTTTTGTTTTTAGGATAGGCATCAGGAAAGAGAGCGGGAAATAAGGAGAGACCAAAAATGAGGGAATCAGAATGAATGATTGAAGGGGCAATCTTCTGGAAGAGATGAGAAGGAATTGGATTAAGGTCGCAAGTAGAGGGTATTGGATTACTTGAGAAGGGCCACCTCTTTACCAGAGATGAGCAAAAGACAAGAGAATAGGGAAAGGTGTTGAAATGATTTGGAGTGTTAAGAGTTGAGAAGGGGAAGCTTATGACCAATGGCCTCAATTTCTTTTCTTTTTCTTTTGCTTTTTGGAGGGCAATTGGGGTTAAGTGACTTGCCCAAGGTGACACAGCTAGTAAGTGTGTCAAATGTCTGAGGCTGGATTTGAACTCAGGTCCTCCTGACTCCAGGGCTGGTGCTCTATTCACTGTGCCACCTAGCCGCCCTGGCCTCAATTTCTTTATGATTTACTATCTGCTTTTCCTATCATATCTTGTATGCCCATCATCGGAGGTAGTATGCCTATTGACTGATGCCCACTAATCATCTTTCCATGTTGTTTGGTTTCTTCACAATTTTGATTATTTTGTAAATTCTTGTGTCCTATTATCCATAACAGTAGAATATTCCTGGAAGAATATCAGTATTAATAGATGGGTTTTGTGTCAAGGAGCCATTTAAGATTAAGTGCTATGCATCTTTACAAATACAATCCAGCCTGTTTTCAGCCTCCTATCCAATTCTAGACCCAGTTCCTTATTTATTATATGACCAAGAAAAAATATGTATGTATGTGTGTATTTACAATAGAATATCTTCTGTATATATACACGTGCATATATTATATATGTGTATTTATATATGTGAATATATATATACATATGACATGTTGATACAGCTATATATGAGCTAGATATGAAATTTGTTTGGACAAAAAAACATTCATCATCCACTTGGTTCTTCCTTTGTGGCTTGTTAGACTAAATTGTTGAGATATTTTTCTACATATTGAGGTGGATTTCATTAAGGATATTCTGTAGTATTCTCAGATGATATA